>CAMXCT020000458.1:0-737500 GCA_947184155.2 Cladocopium goreaui
GTGGAAGGCAAGGGGGAGGGGAAGTTTAAATAAAAACTCAGAATTTAGAGCATGGCATTGTGGAAGGCAGGGAGGGGGGCGCAAGTGAGTAGGCTGGGGGGCGCTATTGGAGGCGCAAGTGATCGGTTTGAGGCGCAAGTGATGAGGCGGCGCAACCCTCTCAAAAGCCTTTCTCAAGCACCTTTCGAACCTTGCTCGAACCCCCTTCAAACCTTTCCGAAGCCCCCTTGAAGCCCTCTGAAGCCCTTCTGAAGCCCCCACCAAGCCGCCTTGAAGCCCTCTTCACCTTGAAGCCCCCTTCAAGCCCTTCTCAATCCCCTGAAACCCTTCTGAAGCCCCCTTCAAGCCCCGCTTGAAGCCCTTCAAGGGGGCTTGAGAAGGGCTTGAAGGGGGCTTGAAGGTGAAGGCTTCGCTTCAATGGGGCTTCAAGGTGAAGCCCCCTTGAAGCCCTTCTCAAGCCCCCTTCAAGCCCCCTTGAAGCCCCCTTGAAGCTCCCTTGAAGCCCTTCTCTTCAAGCCCCCTTAAAAGCCCCCTTGAAGCTCCCTTGAAGCCCTTCTCAAGCCCCCTTAAAGCCCCCTTCAAGCCCTTCACAAAGGTGAAGCCCCCCTTCAAAGCCCCCTTGAAGCCCCCTTGAGAAGGGCTTGAAGCCCCCCTTGAAGCCCCCCCTTGAAGCTCCCCTTCAAGCCTTCTGAAGGTGAAGGGTACTGTTCGCTTAATTCGCGCTGAAGCAGCCTTTGCCTTGCCCCATATGCCAGACGGCGGCATGCAGCTGTGAAGCTCTCTTTGGTCAGCAAGTCTTGGCGCTGGTGTCCTGGACGCAGATTCACCAGAGCGGTTTGCGATTGATCGCACACCTGTGCGCCAAGTAAGCAGCTCGTGAACGGTCTTGCTCTTTTCTGCCAAGGCCCATGGCCTAAGGATCAAGTTTTTGGGCTACAAGTGTAACTCCAAAATCTATTAGCACAGAGCAGCGCTAACTCCATGGGCGTCAACAATCAGTGACAAGTAGCTGGCAAGATTTTCTGGCAAATAAGTTCTTGCTTTTTTTTTTCCTCCGGTTTGGCCGATTCGCACTAGGCACGGTCCTTACAATAGCGTAAGCGGTGAAAAGCATTTAGAAAAAGGACTCGTGTGGTCCAAAAACGTGGGCAAATCATCACATCGACACAAACAAAAAACCAAACAAAAAACGCAACCAAAACGACCCGCAAATCCCCCAGCCAGATTTGCGTTTCGCCAAAAAGCAAACAGCGAAGCAACAAAGAACGGGGCCGGGCCCAAACAAGAACCAAACCAAACAATTTGAGATTTGCCTTGAATACGGTGACCTAAGCCACTGTATTGTCATCAAAAACATGCAAACTAATTAAGTGCGGCAGAGCGAAAAATATAGTGCACGATCACCCAGATTCTAATCATCCATACAACCGTGACTGTCACTCCAGCTCTCTGAAAGGTAGGCAAAGCAAAAATAGCTGACAGTACAGCTCGTATCAGTTGCCATTCTCATTGTCAAAGTTGGTCCTATGATGATGAGTGAAGTTGGAGTCCAATCTCTGTAGTAAGATACTGCCGCAGTGGTGATGTGACTCAATACCCCCCTCAAGGGGGGTAGGGATTGACAGCCTGTAGGTCATGCAGGACAATAACTGTAATTGATCCCATGCTGTCATATCGTAGGAAGCCAAGAGGACCTGAAAAGGTACCAATGGTGAAAGATCTCCGCAGCTAAAAAAGATCCTCTCCGTAAGGTCATTGCAGATGAATAGAATACACTCGTGCAGAGGGAAGGCTTAAGCAACGAAAGATTGCAACTCAGCGACCTGTACACAATTGCGCCGCTCGCACGTGGCAATCGAGCTCAAGCCACAAACTTGAAGAGGTGGCTAGGTTTGCTGTACCAGCACCAGATTGACTAGCAGGATTCACAAGGTGTCATCGTCCCAGCAAAAACTGCTGCAAGTCAGATGTTCCAGAGGTTCGCAGTGCATCTCACATAGGGCCACTCTCCCCTAGAGTGAGCCATGAGCAGAATCACGACGTCCCATCAGCGCACCGATCCATGTTGGCAGGCTTTGCTGCACTAGGGCGCTCCAGACTGAACAGCAGGAAGCACCACTGGACAGCGCCAGTAGTGCTCACTGCAGTGCAGCCTGGTCCATGGCTCTACCGGGGATCTACCGCCCCTCCCGGAAAAATCGCAGAAACAAAACAGAGCGAGAAGGGCCCTCCCCAGACAGCCAACGAAAAAGCCACATGAATCAAACGGCCCAACACCGCAAAAAGACATAAAGGGGTAAAACGGAGAGGAGGGGACGGTGACAGGAATCTGCCCCACCGCGAATGAATTCAGAGTAACTAGAGATAAGACCAATGTAGTGAAGGTGAAATGACAGAGCAATGATGTAGAGCGGTAACCTCAGTATCCAGGCAACAGGTAAACCAGATGACACAACAACCACCAAAGAGAACCCTGCCATCATGGGGGGAAGGCAAATCACAAAAGGGGGGAGAGGCCAAAACAAAACACACACAACGACACCGGCCACACAGAAGGAGCGAGGAGAGGAGCCAGGAGGCAGCAGAGGACAGAGGGAGAGGGACACACCCGCACCAGAAGGGGTACAAACGTGCCTTAGCGGAGTTCAAAAAAGGGGCCAAGGATCATACTATGATGAATACCTCAGTGAGGGTGCACACAGCACTCCAACAACACAGGAAACATGGTGTAGAGGGAACGAGCCCCACACAGGGCCAAAGGCCTTTAGTGCCATGAGACACAATGAAGAGGGGAAATCAATGCACAACAATCACTCCAAGCACAGAGGCAAGGCAACCAGGCCGTCGCCGGAAGCAACGATACCCAGAGGGAGGGACCAGTAAAACCTGGACCAAGGCGCCAAGGAGGAACATCCGAGGGGGAGTGAGGGTCACGTCAGGCAGGGAACAGTAACCACAAACCGAAAAGGACAAACAAAAAAAAGGGCACCAACACCTAATGTAGCGCTGCGGATGGCAAAACCTAAGGATGAGTCAGCGAATTCAAGTGCCTTGGTTGGTGGAAAGGGTGGGGGAGTGGGTGGCTAATCAAGATTACATCTGGGGACAACAACAGCATCTTCACCCATCGATGATTGTCAGGCAAAGACTGCGAGAAAGCGAGTGCGTGCACTAGGCTTCATGGCAGAGGCAACCTTAGTACAAGCTAAGCTCTCTACGGGACAGCACATTCAGAAAGCGGGTATTAACGAAGCCATGCGGCCCGATCTGTTATGCCTAAGCTGGCACTCGCACGCAAAGCCAACTGTGGCTCCCAACTGATGGAGAGATCTGGGTTGGTTGGAGCCAGGCATGTGTCGCATGATGAGCCTAACAATTATAAATGGGGAAACTGTGTCTCCTGCTGCATACCAGTGCACCTGTCACGTCTTTGGACAGACACACTGGGTATGAGCAGTACACTTAAGTAGATGTGACAATTGAACCAATTAGACACGTAAGTCATCTTCCACCACCGTGATTGATGAAACAAAAGCCAACCAAAGGGTGAAAACCCAGAGTGAAACAGAAAAAGATAAGGGGAGGGGGGAGAGGGGGTGGACACACGAAGGAAAGTGTGATACTGGGGGGTTGAGCTGGGGATCATGTCATACCTCTCGTGAAATGTTCCAGATGGTGTTTTTTGTCTGCTGTAATGGTGTCATACCATTCATTGGTGAGCCCAAATGAAACTGGGTTCACTGCTTGCTGGGCAGTAGCACGCTGATGAAGCGCTCTGAGCGCCCTTCGATGTTCATCCAGATCTTCCGGAGGGACCCTGCGGCGGACTCGCCTGTCTGGGAAGTTTCGTTCCCGCAGGTTGGTTTGCAAGGCATGTTCCGCTATATAGACTGCTGGTTGCTGGAATAAAACTCGCTCCGCAAATCTGTCGAGATGGACTGTCCACTCAGCAAACATGTGGCTGTGTGACAGTTGCTTCCTGAGTCGCGCCTCTGTTTGATGAAGGCTCCCATTCATGTGCCACAATAGTAAAAGACTGTAGTTGGAAGGCCAGTCAAGTGGGCACAGTGTGGCTGTTTCTTTCCATTTTTCAGGGGTAAGCCCTTCTGGAGAGGGAATAATCACTTCAAGAGTAGTACGATTCGATCCAAGGGGTTGGAGACCTCGCAGCATACATGGTTCAACGAGCCCTGTGGTGTAGCCATTGATGAGCTCCTGGAAGCTTCCAGCCATTTGAAAGTCTTCATCCAACCCCAGGTGAAAACCAGGCAAATTTTTAGCAACAAATTTAACTGCTTGGAGCAGCTGCTTTTCTCCTTCCACGGGAGTCTCGTCATAGGAACGTTTCGGGCACGTGATGTTGATTTCTTGAGGTTTCTGTGCATTCTCAGGAGCATTCTCGAGGAGTTTGGGAGCAATTTTACTGGCCCAACTAGCCGGAAACCATGCCAAGAGGGCAGAGGCGCCACTCGTAAGGTCCACTAACCCAGTAGTGCGCCGATGCGGTCGATCTGTGACTAGGACTTTCACAGGGCCACTCGGCGCTCGACTCCGATTCACTTCAGAGCTCTCGCGGGCTGAGCCAATGAGTTCAGACAGGATGGGCCGAAACCAGTAAGTGGCATACAAAAGGCATTCAGTTTCTGGAGTCACCATGGATTCAGCCAATCTCATCAACGAGCTCATCGCCTGGGCGAGCTTCTCTGCCAATCGAATTGTGAGAGCCCTAGCTGTTTGATTAAGGACATCCTCCACCTTGGCACCTTGCCCGCGCAACCACAGTTCACCGGCCACACTCAGCAAGACGCGCGCAAACTTTTCTTGGATGGCAATCAAGGACAACGTCAGTCTCGCCTGGAGCCATAGCGGCGGGAGAACGCCAAGGTTTTCTGGTATGCAGAATGGGTTTCCGTCAGGTTGGATATTGTCAATTAACATTGCTAGCTTATCAGCTGCGCTCAAGATCTCGTCCTCAGAGGGATCTTCGGCTGCTTCAGGTATGGGTGGACACCATGAGATGGTAGGGTCTTCTGGATCACTTTCTCCATCGGTAGAGGCTGCTTCTTCATCCGAGGATGGGTCACTCACTGTGTCTCTTGCACCCTCCGGGCTTGCAAGTTTCATAGTGCCTGGATCAAATTGGCGATCTAGTGTGGCCAAAAGCTCAGGTTGCAACCGATGGGCATCAAAGTAATGGATATCAGGGATTACCACGAGTTGTCGATCCTGTATACCAGCATGAAAGAAAACCTTGTGACCTCTGTGTCGATGAACGAGGGCTGGGGACCCATTGTAAGCTGCACACAGCCAGAGGGGAGATCTGTAACCATCAGCGGCGTAACCATATAGGTACTCACGATCAATTGAGCAGGGGAAAAATCCGCTGGTCGTCAGCACATGGTCACGTGTGCGGGACTCTAGCGCTGCGAGGACATTAGGGGGAAGCCGTAGCCTGTCTCTGCATGCCACTACCAGCCGATATCGTCTCCACGCTCGTGTGCCATTGGTGGTCACTATCATGGCAATAGCAAGGGGCGGTTTATCTTGGGGAGTAAAGGGCACCGATAATCCCCAGTCCAGTATGGCACATCTGTCGCTGGGGTAGTTTGTAGGGCCATGGTACTGAATGTCACGGGCTTTCAACGTGAAGTATCCGTAATGGTAAACCCCTATTGTCTGGGCCATTCCAATCATGCCTGCCATGTCAAGAGGCGAGACAATATAGGTATGGTCGATGGCTCTTGTCAGCGCTACAGTTGCCCTTCCATAGCAGTCCTCGCGCTCGTCTGCTGTTGAATCTCTCCGTCCTCCACTAAGAAAGCCTACCCCTGTTTGAACAATGACAGCAATGCGAGCTGTCGCTCCTGCAGCAGAGGAGGTGGTGGAAACTCGCAGCCCGCCATACCACTCGGTCTGAAAGCCATGTTGGAGTAGCAGATTATGTACAGCCGTACGGTTGCATAAGACAAGCAGCTGCGAGGTCGCTCCCTGTTGCAAGTTACGATAATAATTCTTCAGGTAGGTACAGAAGGCAACCACATCCTCAACTGCAGACCTGAGATCCTTAGGGGCTTTCCACAGTACTGTGCGGAAGCCTCCAATGGCTACAGTGGACTCATGTGGCACGAAATGGCCAATGTAGATATGGTTGGACTCATGGAGGACTAACTCCGGATATCGAACTGCAACAATGGCTTGGTAGGTCAGCATGGAAACTCGTGAGCTGTTAGGGAGAATGATGCCCCATCGATGAGGACCACAGAGTCCAGCTGCTTCAAGGGTCGTGGTGCACGCAGGTACCCCAAACTCCTCTGGTGCTGTGGCAATTAGCAAGACTGCAAGCACCGCTGCAATGAGGCTGCTGTGTGCATCCAGCTGGCACGAAATTCGGCAGTGGAACACCCGCCTTAGGGCGACAGGCAGCTCGTAATCTTGCGGAGTGGATGTCCATGGGCCACTGTGCGGCTTGTTTGCAAGCCTCAGCAGACTGAAGAGCTCCGACTCCGGATCTTGGCTCGCATCGGGCCACAGCTGAGCTACGAGGGCTGCCATTCGTGCTGGTGGAAAATAGTCGCCGGACTTATCAAGTGCTCGAAGCCCCAACGGCCGTTGCAACAGTTTACGTCGATTGACAGCCGCTGCTCGGCCTTTGGATAGCCCTCCTGGAGTTTGCCTGTGGTCTCCAATGAAGACAGTCAGCATTGGCTGTTGTATGGCAGCAAGAGCTGCAATCTCATGGTAGTTGCCATACTGTTGACTTTCGTCCATAAAGGCAAGCCAGGTGCGAGAAATCCAATGGCCAAAAGAGGAGTAGCGCATCGCCATTTCCGCCGTAGCTGAGCCACCTGTTGCGATGAGTATATTCTTATGTGAGATGATTCTATTACGGTCACTACATCGGACGTCAATTTTGGAGGCGTACGCCTCTCCTTTGCCCTCCTCCATGCGTCCAATTAGCCTGCCGAAGTTCTTGATTGTGGGGGGCGCAAGATCACTCACTTGATCCGCTAGTGCTTTGGCAGCTACATTCTCTTTAGTGTAGACGATGGCAACAAAGTCATTCAGTTCGCAGCTTAGGGCAATGAGCAGGACCGCAAGGGACCGCGTTTTGCCAGCACCAAAAACCCCTGCAATACATAAGTCAGATCTTCCAGTCATAATGGCCAGCAAGAGTGCAATTGAGACTGTCAGGACATGTCCATCACCGTGTGCTGCTAGAGGAAGGAGATGTTCACGATAGTAACTGTCATGGGCCCCATCCATCGAGATCGCAGCTGGTGTCAAAAATCGGCTCAGAATTCTGACTAATGCATCAGTCAGTTGCGTTTTGCGCTCGCTAGCCATACGGCGAACAGGTATATGCGGCTGCACGATGCCCATTGCCAATGGTAGGCGCGACTGGTTAGCTTGTGCAAACACTAAGAGTTCATGGCGGCTGCGTGTGTCTCCCAGAAAGGCCAACTCTTCCCAACAACGGCCATGGACGGGTGGTCTTCAATGGGTTTCAGCCAATCCTGTGCAGGATCAAAATAACTCATTGTTCTAAGATGCTGATCCAAAAGTCGCCCACAAAAGGTCCGAGCAATAGGCAGAGAGACAATAACAAGCTCCAGCATCTTTGGGGCAATGCGCTTGAGCGCTCTTTGAACAGGGTTTTTGCTAGTTCCGCTCGACATCACCTTCTCATGTACCAATGCTATGACACAACGCTGCTGATTGTCTGGCAACTGGAATATACCCAGTAGGGCTCTGCCTGCCATCACGTTCGCTTCCAAGTTGCCCAGGTTCCCAGCTTCACAGAGAGCACGCGGCGACAGCGCTGGAACATCGGAAGGTGCACTAAATAGCAGGAGTGGGGCACCATCAGTATGTAGGTGGATGACATGAAATCCGGCATACGCCTCATATTGATAGGTAACCTGTAACCGTGTTCCAGTCTGTCCTCGCTTCTTCTGCTGAGCAAGTTCTACACTGACCCAAGGCTGTAGATGTTGGAGCTGCCGTCCCGCATGATAGGCGTCTAATTGCGGAAGCACCATGTCCAGGAGGAAGATGAGGGTGCGCAGGGAAAAGCCTCGCAGGAATTCCGCCAGTAAGTTGCGGACTAGCAATCCTCCCTCATCATGGGACCCTCCCGGTGTGGGAATCATCGCAATCAGGGCCGCTTGCAGTTCAGCTTCCGTTTCAGGCTGGCCATCCCGGATATCCCTTCCGTCAATGGGCACTGTGTGCAGTTCAGTGTTCCCTTCACCAGCTGCTACTAACAGAGAACTTAGAGTTGTCTTGAGATGTTCAGGAAGGTCAAAGCTAACCCATGAAAGTACACGCAGCAGACCCTCGCAACGTACCCCATGTGGAATGACTTGAGGGGTAGTGATTTGTAGTCTTTGGACTTCATGAACCCCTTCGTCAAGATCAATGAAGAGCAAGTGGCCATAGGAGTGTTTAGCACGTCCACTCCATGTGGGGTGCCCTTCTATCAGGACAATCTGATAGTTGAATTCTGTCAGAGAGTCAGGTTTCCACACACAAAGCCGGTCCTCCAGGCAGTGCACCAGTGTGACTGTGCGTTCGCCTGTGGCAAGTCTCATCATCTCTGGTGGTGTCGCAATCGCAGCAACTTTGGTGAGGCCAGGGAACACTGCAAACGCACTCAGGATCTCATGGACAGCAAGGCCCGTATAGGACCCTGCCGAAAAACCGTGCACGTTGACATCCCTGAAACCGCTTGCTGCCGCTGCGGTGACTAACTGTGGAAAGCATGACTTCAGAAATAGATGTTTGCCTTGCGGATGGTAGCAACGAAAGATTTGCATAATTGCTGTTGTCCAGGTCGGGTGTGGTGGCCTGGCATGGGCTGGCCGGATATTCGCAGCCTCAATTAGGCGAATCGCTCGCGTGAGCAGCAGTTGTTGATCAGCGAACTGTCCAGGGAGAAAATCTCGCCAGGCTGTCCATCCTTCTGCCGTGGAGAGTAACTGATAGATCACATATTCATGCACAGTTTTGGTGAGGCCCAACTGGGTGATATGTTCTTCCCAGTCATCTGTCATCGCAAGCGATGGGCCATACACCTTGGTTTGCGCAAGATTTTGCAGAAAAATATCATATTCATGCTCGCCACTAAGTAGGCCACCCCCTAGTCCACTGCAATGCACTTCAAGGGGTCGGTCTTGCATCGGGGCGTCATCTTGCCAGACTTCAGCGAGGGAAAAGACCCAGGATGCCCACTCTGCAGAGCCTGTGAGGGCTACGGGCAGCGCATCTGCGGGTTGGCCCCCACTGTAGTGTTGTTTGGACACTTCCCCAATATCTATGGCCTGCTCATTGACGGTGACTTCCCAATTAGTCATCTCTCTGAAGGGTAGCGGAAGACCAAACGTGAGGGGAGCTGCCTGCTGCAGCGATGTACATGAAGGTTCAGATTGTTCCTTCCGGTGCCACAGTCCACACAGCAATGTGAGTTGAGCTTGGGAGAGAGGAACAGGAGGCACTTTAGCATGCAGTCGCAGACCAACCACTGGAAGGAAATTGGGATGCAACCATTGGGGCTTCCATTCTTGTGTCCCAAATAGAGCCGCAGCCAGTGGCAACCAGCCAAATTGGGCCAGCTCAGCGAGACTGCTGGGCATTCTTTTCTTGGCAGTACTGCCAAACCCATGCAGAATCACAGGCCGCATGTAGTGTGGCTCAATTGTCATGGCTTGGTACATCTTGTCTCCCGGTAGTACTCGTACGCTGACTTCACCCGGCAGCAGGCTAAGGGTCGGAAGGGCTCCTTGCTCATAGGCAGGCCGAGCCCATTTGTGGAAGTTGGGTTGTCTACCTTGGTAGCCATCAAGGATTCTCCGTAGATGACCGTGGCGCGGCCAGACTCCAGAGGCTGGGACCGGAAAAGTGACTAATCCAGACCACTGGCCCAACACACTCCACGCATGGCACCAATCTGCAGTAACCCGGGTGGACGTGCCAAGCAGAGGAGAGCCAAGTAATCCACTAGCAACTGCTTGCTCAACGTCCGCAGGTGGATATGTAGTAGCAAGGTAGGCTTCGACATGTCTATGATAGGCACGAGTAATGTCGTGAGCTATTTCGTCAGGATCCGTGTCCGAGTCCTCCAAGGCTGTGACAGGTACAGGGCTCTCATGACCCGAAGCTAATACAATGACCAGACCCGCATTGATTTCAGTGAATGCCTCACTCACAAGGATGACTCCTTTGGGCCTACACGCACTGGCAGTTTCATCCACGTCTGATTTGTCCTTCCGGGTAGGTTTAGTTGACCCAGCCGGGGAAGAGTCAGTGCTGCTAGACGTCGCCCGCCGAGACATGCGGGGACTCGGGTCTGGTGACCCACCATAGTCAACTTCATCTGCCAGATCGGCACCATAGGTAAGTGGCGGAGCTCGTAGCGGGTCAGCTGTTCGGACAGCAATATGGTCAGCACTATGTGATCTGGACAGCTTCGATGGTGGGCCAGGTTGCTGCATATCCCTGCCCGTGTCCACAGAGCGCGCACGTTTGTGCGATGATGCAATGGGACTTGGCAGTTTGCTTTTGGCAGCTTTGCTTGGCGTAGCTGGGAGGGTTGGATCAGTGCTCGCTAGCCAAAGTTCTCGTATCTCAAAGAGGGTCACAGGCACACAATCGCTGTCAATCAGTGCAAAGTTGATGGTCGGAAAGAGGAATACACAAGCATCAAGGATGTACGTCCCAGCCCATGTCGGGTGTACCTTGTGAAGACCCGTGTCAGCCGAAATGTGGACAAAGACAACTGTGGTGAGTTCACCATATGGACCGACATATCGTAGCCGTTCTTTCCACCAAGCAGCGACCATTGGCCAATGGCTGAGTCCAGGCACAGACTTGACCTTGTCTGATTGCAGATCCCGATTGTCCGTCACCAGATATACCGTGTGGTAGGGCAGAAACGCTGAGCTCTGACTAACCAACCATCGGTACAACTTGTGCCAATCCGGTCCAGGTAAGGCTTCGCTCCCGTCGACCGTGGCAATTTCATAGTCATGCCGATCCGGTGCAGCTGTCTTCTTATGGGGGTCTCCAAATCGCCAGTGCTGCTCAATCGATACATTCAGCCCGTATTCAGTCGAAATGCTCTTGTGCTGTTCGATTGCGTAGAGCAAGTCAAAGAAGCTGATATTTGGGTTCTTTTCATACCAAGACTTCGTAACCTGTTCTCTAGAGAGCAGAGACATCACTCTATGAATTCCTGGGCAACTGATTTGGCTGTAGAAAAGAAGAGCGGGGGAGGGAGGGAGGTGTTGAGAATCCTGACACGTCCTTGGTCAGAAGACTCAAGCACACCAAATGGAAAAAACAACAGAAAAACCGACAGGGAGAAACAAAGAGAAAGACAAACAAAGCAGGCAACAGAAAGAAAGGGCCAACAGCACAACACACAACCAAACCAGACAAACGAAACAGAAAAGGGGGGGGAGAGGGGGGGGCGAGTGTTGAAAAACCTGGCACGTCTTTGGCCAGGCAGTTCAAGCACCCAGAGCTAAAATTGAAAGATCAAATCAAATACCCAGGACACTAAGACTTAGGAGCAATGGCTAAACTAGGCAGCGCACACGTAGTGAGCGAAAGAGGTGAATGAGGGGGAGGAAGCAGGAAGAGGAAGCTGGAAGCCCTGACAGTCTTTAGTCAGAGAATCCAGGCACGAGAAAGAGAAAAGAAAAGAAAGGGGGAGGAGGGAAAGGGAGGTGCTGGTAACCCTGGCACGTCTTTGGCCAGAGAAACCAGGCGTCAGATGGAAGGGAGGGAGAAGCAGGATGAAGTGAAATGAGCAATGATGGATGCTATCGTTAAATGTGGTCCCTATGCACGAAAGATCAATATGTACTTTGTTGAATGGAGAAAAAGCGGTAGCAATACCCTTCACCCAATATCCGGGAAGTTGGCTGTTTCAATCCCTTAATGTGGTTAGGAGGAGCTGTATGTCCCTTTCCTGGAACTGAGCTAAGGGCAAGACTGGCTACGACTGTCTCTTGAGCCGATGGGATCGCAGGGAGCAGTATCTCTTTGTGACAGAGCACACAGTACTGGTGCATTGCAAACATCATGGTTCAAATGAAACAAAAATTCTTATGCGTACGTTCTTTCGTGTGTCTTAAGATAACAAGCAAGCCAGAGTTCCTTTTTGCTGATGCCCGCATCCTACTGGGAAAATGGTCATCTGGAGCACGCAATTAGTCAACTTGGTGGAGGAATGTTTCTTCCTGGTTGTGCTCAGGGGGTATCTGCAGCTCAGGGCGTAGTTGTACTGGTAAAGACAGGCCATCGAGTATTCTGCGCCATCTAAATGTGGTGAAATTAGTCTGTCGAGACTGTTTTTCGATTATGTGTTGATATTTCCACACTATTTGTTTGAGGATAGCGGTGGCCCTATCTGTCAGAGCAGTGAATTTGATTCGCACCTGAGAAAGTTGCTCACTTCTCACCACGTCGGAGGGGCTACTGGCACGCTGTAAAATGTCAATGACTGTGTCTTCAGTGCTCTGCAAAGCAGCAGCTTGTACAGCGTTGAAAACTTCTTTACGGGCAGGGTAACCATACCATTCCAGGGAGTGGCAAAGCACCGAGGCAATCGTAATCTCCTGCCACGGGTCCGCTTGTGCGTCTAGGAGCAGCTGGACATTAGTCCTGTGTCGATGGAGGACAGCAAGGAAAAGGGGTGGGAGCGCTCCTTTCACGGGTATCACCGAGGCACCAGCTTCAAGCAAAATTTGTACGTGCTGTGAGCTGCCCAACTCAACTGCTAACTCCAACATGGTGGTAGGTTTTGTTTTGGGCGGAATGATATTGGGGTCAGCATGGGCTTGTAGCAGTAGGTAAGTTAGTGTGGCTCCATGTCGAGGAAAACAGTGGCCAGCAGTAGGCTGGTAAGCGTATGGATCAGCAGAGTGGTCTCGAAGGATAGCAGAAGCTACTAATGTACTAATATGCCCTTCCTCCGTTGTCATGTCCATAAGGCCTACACCCTTACCAAGATGATAGCTTACATCAATCACATCCTTGTGACAAATGGCAGTGAGAAGGTCTCGGTATTGCTGTGCTGACGGGACTTGTAACGACTGTACTATATAGCAGAACGTTGTCTCATTTGTATCTGTGTCGAACTGAACGGCCCTCAAAGGCAATTGGATTGCTGACGAGCTGGCTGCATACAGGACCACTTGGAAAGGTGAGTCTAACCTGAGCACCTTAGCCGTCTGTTTAATAATATCCCATCCGAGGGTTGTCCGTTCCACGACGTCCATCGTCAGGGTGGTTTCACCACGGATTCCATGGCAGACACGGAGTCGCATACTTACCCCTGGAAATAAGTAATCAGAGGCAACCCTGACAGTCCTTAGCCAGAGGGGCCTCGCACTTATATTTGCAACCACGAAATTCATAGATGCCTAGGCAGGATACAGAGGGGTGTATAAGGAACTGTAAAAGGACTAGTAACAAATCAGACCATCTAAATTTGAGCCGATATTGCTTAGCAGATCACACGAGAAGAGTTCGCAAGGGCTTGCAAGCAAATACAACGAAAACATAGTAGCCAGTCAGAAGAAAACGGCATGTGCTGTATAGCATATCTAGGATCCCTTAGGTCTAAAGATCGATCTAGTTGGTATGCTTTTATTTGAGCTGAAAATTCTGCGGGCCTTCTATCGAGCAGCGTGGCAAGGGGTCACATGCAAGAAACTCTTCTACTCGACTGCCAGAAATCTGGTAGCAGATATAGCAAGTATCGCACTTACCATCTTTTTCTGTCCTGCATCCTCAGCGTGAGGAAAGAGCCACAGTCTTCGCTGCAGTTCCTTCGGACTGTAGACAGCATGCAGATGTCAAAGGTCTATGTCACTCAGGTTTGACTTCCCTCTGTAGCTGGATCTGTGCACGATTCTGTCGGAGCAGCGGAAACAGCTTGAACCAAATCTTCCTCTTTGGCCGTGGCTTGTTCATGCTCGATCTGCACCAAGTTGCCCACGACTTCTTCCATTTGGGTGGCTGCCTCCATTACGAAGGTTAATAGAGTGCGTGCATACGCCAGCTGTTTAGCGGCCCGGGCCCGGCCCTCTGTTGCAGGTCCTAGCGGCGGTACCTCACCATGCCGCCACATTGTGACTTTGCTTGTTGTATGAGTTGGCATGGAGGGTGATTGCGGCTCCGATCGACCAGCAAAGGTCGCATTGAGTTTCTGCAAGTCGCGTTCACTGTAATTCCCAGTCGGGTCGAGCTGTTGGGTACTTGTCTGTCCAGTGGGGTCTGTATACTTCCTCTTGCCATGCAAGTTCTCCTCTCTTCGCGGCATAGACTTTATGGCACTTTTGTGTTCAAAGCCAGTCTTGAAAGTTTCGTGAGCTGCTGAACTACAGCGGGATTCTCTGTTCAGGGCAATAATTTTGTCCATCACCTTGCCTGAGCTATTGGTCATTTCTGTGAAGGGCCAGCAGGGCGTGCGATTCGCCAGGATATTGTGTTCATGCATCCGGTCAACATAGAAATGATTCAATTTCTCATTGTGTCGATGGTTCGTGATGACAGCAAATCTTCTGGGACTGACCCAAATCCATAAATCCTCCTGAAAGGACTCTGTGGCATAGAAGGGCCAGATCTGCCGGCCTCCCATTTCCACAAAACAAAAATTGGTGTAGACGTCATCACTGGCTTCGGTATCTATATGACAAAAGTCATGTGACAGCTTGGCGGAACTGGACCCTGGATAGGCCCAGTCCACTGGGCTCTTCATGTCATCATTGAGAATAATGTTCCAACATTCGCCATTGATGTACATTCTATATTCGTAGAAGGACCATGCATGGAGCTGCTTGGCGTGCTCATAGCAGCCTTGCTGCCGATAGACCTGGATGCCGTCGTATTCCGCAAGGTAGGACTCTTTGTATTCAAGTCGCTGGTGTTCACTGTGAGCTTCAGTATCATTACTGCCACCAGCGGGGCCCGCTTGGTCAGGCCCAGTCAGTGGGCCTGCTTTTAGCGTGACCTTATCACCGATCCACTGCGCCATGACTGCCCACCAGGGTTTACAAGGGTATGGCAGAAGCAGGAACGACGTGCAGGAAAAGAGAGGAGAGGAAACAATCACAGACGAGTGAGAGGGACGGACCAGAAGGTAAACACGAGGGGCCAAAAGTTACGGACAGCAGCAGAGGTAGCAATAGGGGGCAGCCAAAGAGAGGAGGAGACTACGGCAAAAGAGAGGGAAGGCAGGATAGAGAGAGGGTACTCCCCTGACACGTCTTTGGTCAGAGGAGTGGGAGCCCTGTACATGGGGCGATGGTTTGAGCCACAGGTATGCGATAGGGTATACTAAGAATGATGCCGTATCTCTCCCTGTCGACATGTACCAGATTCACGTGTACACATGAAGCATATGCTGAGCATGCACGCTGCCTTGGCGGAGACACGACTCTCTTTTTGCCAGAATTTTGAATTGGCAAGATCACACCTAAGGATGATAAGCATAGTCCTTGCTTCGCGTCACTTGATTCATCAAAAAACAGTTAAACAGTGAGTAAGTTCAGTGTAACTGTGTTGTACATAAGCTGTGGCGATGTACATTGTAGATGAATCCGTGAGGCCTATTCCTTCACGGAACAGCTGTTCAAGGAGCCCAGCATCAAGGCAATCTACCGTCTCTTCCTTGATCGAAAAAACGCAAGGGGTCCTATGCATGAGTCCATTGGATATGAGGAGATAGTCTTGAATTTGTTGCTCTTCGATTCGGATTACTGCGTGTGTAGCAGTGTGTGCAATCCAAGTCTCCGCATCAGGCATTCGTAGGTGCAAAATTAGCAGTTCGATGTTGTCTCCTATCACTGCAGACGGAGGTCTTGCTTCGAGCGAGGTTGCTCCGATAACTCCATCCACAACGTCTAAGTGCTTCATTTCGTCACCATGGCAATACCGTATGCGCTGTCTGACTAGGTCTCCGTGTCTAGCGTAATTGCTTGGAAACACCTAGTGATCTCAACCAATAACTACAGAGTGGTATTGTTGGATGTGTGTTGTGACGTGTCAACTCTTGAGCAAACGATGGCACGCGTAGGTAATGAGTGGCACATAAACCATGTTGTTGCACCGATCTGTTATGCGGCAATTCTAAAATCCACAGCAATTTCACTGTTTTGTTATAGGAGGACGACCTCCGGTGCACCCAACTCTCTGTCAGGACTTCGAGTGGCCGCAGTGGGCGGGTCCTGCACAAGAAGTCTAAATCTTATGTCGGGAGCCATCATTCTGGCTACTTCGACTAGGAGCGTGCTAGGTTGTAGTCTTTGCACAGTTGAATTTGTTCCAGCTGCTCTAGTGGTCCAGATGCGGAGGTTGGGTGGCAACCCTATCCGTAATAGGAGAAATGCCACTTCCACCACTGTATCAACCGTTTGCTGCATGGTCCTGCGGTCCAAGAAACCGCCCAAGGTCGCAGTGATGTGTATTGTCTGGATAATCAGCCGGAATGGTCGGGCATCGATTGGCACTGGTGCAAATCCCGCCTGATCGGTCATGCCTCCATCAGCAGCTGGAATTAAGTATAGGTGATTGACCCACACACCTCGTGTAGACGGGCGACTAAAACCTGCCACTTGGACTATGTCCTCGTATGATGCTGCTAGTGCTGTCAAAAGATGCTGTGTGATGCTCTGTCCATCCAATTCAACTTGTTGGAGGTCAGCTTCCAATGTGTTATAGATCAATTGCAGCCCATGTGCTTCTTCTGGAAAGAAGGTGACACATCCACTCTGCACCAGCCGTACTGTGCGCCTGAGGTCTCGCACAGCCACCATGAGTTCCTGTGCTGCTTCCAAGCTATATAAGATCATCTTTACTGGCATAGAGAAACGGTGTTCTTCACCGCGGAGTCGTACAAAGTCCATGGCAGTACGGGTAGAGAGAGTGGGGGCCCACTACATAAAGATTGCTATTTGCAAGTATAAGAGAGTGGCAATTAAAACGGTTATTAGTAATGTTGTGGTCAGTCAGTTGCAATCCCGACACGTCTTTGGTCGGAAAGACAACGTGACCGTCAAGGTTACCCTATTGAATGTCAGGCATGTTGGGAATTGGGTCATGTCAGCCATGTCTCTATGATGACTGTCTCGCTAGGGTATTTCAGTAAGTGTGATGGGGAAGGTTAATTTTTATCCCATTGTCGCTGAAACACGCTCACGTCATCTTTGTACACCTTTGAATTAGTGAAGAGCCCAGGGGCACCGTGCAATTTACCATTGTGTGCGAGTGAGCTAGATAACAAGTACAGACAAAAGACATGCAGGTTGGGGACCATCCTAAGCCCTTCGCGAAAATTCCATGAAATTGCCTGTATCAGACTGTCTTCTACCTTGCGGGTAGGTGGGCAGGGGATATTGCGTATTAGGCATGCTAGCTTAGGGGGAGAAAAACCTGTGAGCAGAAATAGCGGCATGTTCACACTGCAGTCATCGCCAGCAATGGCAAGATGAAGATGAATGTGCCCCTACTAGATGAGCATGTGGTTCAATTCCCGTAAAAGTTACTTGCAAGACATGCGAGAATCACCACCGGAAAAGCAGACCAATGAAAACCTCTTTTGATTAACTGTCGATCAGCTTCACCGGTCTTCTGCTAAGTCATGTAGGCCTCATAGGTCATTGAAGATGGTTGCATAAGCTTCACTGAGGGCATACCAATTTTGCTGTAGTCGGTAAAGTGCTCGGTTGGCTTCTTGTACGAGGTCATTATGTTGCCTTTGCAGCACGTGGATGCCTTCACTGAGTTGGAAGATTCGATCCGCTTCATCTTCATGATTAGGAAAATGGCCTGCTATTGCATTTTGGCACTCTTGCGAGAGCCGAAAATCAAAGCACGGTCGATCATCTTCATGGACAGCACTGTTGATTCGTGATTGCTCACTCAGTGCGATTCCTTCGAGAGTTGGCTGCAGTGTTTCAATGCGATTGCCTAGTATATTGTAAGCATGCATAATTTCTGCAATAACAGCACATTGTTGAGCGTTTTTTGCAACAATTGCAAAACGTCTGGAGTTGGCCCAGCATGCATATCCATTGTGTCGCACCTCTGCTGCAAAGGGATAAAACCCTCCATAACCTGCAATATTCAACCAAGCCTGTAGGTAAACCTCGTCACACTCTCGAGGAATGACCTTATGGAATCCATGGGGCAATGAAGCTCCCATCACTACTGTCGTCTCATCAGGAAGCCATGATTCATCTTCAGCCCAGAGGATGTTCCATTTTTCGCCATTGAGCCATGTGCATGCTTCCATCAAGTTAAATACCCTGCATTCTATATTAACATTGTGACATAGCCTATGGATAGGATACTTGCCGCGATGTAGATTCGTCAACATATTTGGAGTGCTCTGAATGGTTTCAACGTTATACCCTTTCCAGTGGTAGTTCCTCAGAAAGGTCATGAGCGCGGTCGACATGGCTACGCGAGTGGAGCGCCTGCCAGGTGCAGTCCCGACACGTCTTTGGTCGGAAAAGCACCGTGGCTTGGCAGCTGAGGATAACCTGTACTATTTATGTTGGTGTCAGGCAACATTGTTAGCATCATTGGAGGTAGCACATCATTAAGTCAGGTGTATTGTCTAAAGTCTGTTTGAGCCGATAGACTACGTGTGCTAGGATGACGTTATGAACTTCGTTATCCTGTATTGGAGATCGAGTGGCTGCCGGCATGGAAGAGCTTGGTTATTACCTGTCACCAAAGCTGACAACACAAGTGAGCTTATTTTCTCAGTGGCTGAACAAAACTGCGCTATGCACGGCGTAAACACATTGGGACTAGCCAGCCTCTCATATCTCAGCAAGTTGGGACAGGGAACTTGCAGGCACATTGTCATCTTGCTTCTCTTATAGTGCTAGCACTTCTCAGTCTTGCGTATACCCACTGCTATGGTGAGGGTGGGAAGCAGTTCTCTCTCACATCATGCAGTTCTTCGTCTACACTTGAACTGATCTCAATGCCATCGGGATACACCACTGGGACCAACAGCTCGGTCTGAGCATATTCCATTTCACGTACGATGCGAGCTTTGTAGTCAGCTATCATGTGAAGTAAAGTGACTTGCGCTTGAATGCTCTCATCAAGCGTTTCTGGCATTGGTATGTCGACCCAGAGTACTTCTCTGGCCTGTTGCTTCGCCTTGAGCAAATGGTAGTGGGCGGACTGCAAATTATCCAGTAAGGTACAGCAAGCCGTATACTTGTTGATGACTCGTTTGATGTGTAAAAGTCGCTCGTCACAGCTTGATGCATCCGATGTTGCGCACGCCATGGCAGGTAACCCGACAACTAATCTGGTAGATCTCTTTCGACTCCAACAAACTCGCACAACTTATGTGGGGGAGAAGTGAAAGCTGATTGAACTCCGAGAACAAAAAAGACCATTACATGTTTGTGTGAGGGACCCCTGTCACGTCTTTGGACAGAAGTACCCTGAGCTATCTTAGAAATGGAAAGCGATAAATACTTCTCAAGGTCCATTAAATAATTAGGGAGGAGACTACAGCACAAGGATGATTATGGGAGAGAGTAGCCAAGATCCATGTGGTACATGAAAATTTCACAAGCTTGGTCATTTGCCTCCTAATGCTGCTACTGAGGAGCCAAAAAGTAAAGTATGCATGGAGTCCTCAACGTCAGTACTACTAATCAAGTGCGACGTTGGAGTGTGACTCATGGACCTATGGAGAGCAAGCTTGAATACGACCAGGAGGCACGCTCAGACGAAAATGAAGGCAGAGAGATACGACAGGACGGAGAGTAAACAGAGTACCCTTCGAATCTCGCTACCCAGGATCGAAATCAAAAATGAGAGAAGTGGTACACAATTGGCAAGACACCTAGACAGTTGACCAGTCATTTTGCTCACTGCGCTACTGACTGTTGTATGGCACGAGCACATTGTGCAGCAATAAGTCCGCTCATTCATCCAACTTACGCTTCATAGAGCTTTGACTCTGTTGCCTACCGTGCTTCTCTTGCTGACGATTTGCCTCCCATCGTTGAAAGATTTTTGCTCGATCGATGGCAGTCAAGGATTTCCGGCCAATCTGTTCTTCACAAGCTGCTTGTTTTGGGACTGCGTGATTCCTTTCCTCGTTTGCCAGGAATAATATAGCTTCATCCAACGCTCCTAATGCCAATCTCAGTTGATTGACAGCTTTCTCCGTGTCCATGCCGGCTAGGCTTACCTTGTCAGTTGCCTTAGCCAGGCAATTTCGCAGCTGAGTGACATGATGGGATAACGGGTTCACTGAGCATGGCAATGGTTTCTGTCTAGGTCTCTCGGTCTCCGTGCTCATTGGCGGAGATACGGAGTACAGAATTAGCTACCTGTGAGCAATAAAATGGCTCATAAGTTACAGCAATATGCCTTGCCTTATGGCTGTTAGGCAGAGAAGGGTACTCCAGGAAAGGTGAAGGTTCTACAGCACTTGTCAAGTTCATTGGAACGAAGGGCTCTATACATCTGAAAAAACAGAAACAAACAAGATAAATGAAGTAACGACAAACCGAGTGTGTGATCCATTTGACTAAAGTACACAGGACGGGTACTTAGGTCGCTCTACGTCGTTTGGCCATGCGTTCCGTGAAGATAGCGTAGCCCGATGTTGGTGCTTGTGTGTTCCATCGGATGGGTCTCATCCCGAAAGGCTCACTCTCGATGTTTCTTTTCCGTTCGATTCGTGGGAGGGGGGGGGTTTCGCGGCCACGTTGACATCATCAAGGGTTTGTATAAGGGCTTGAGCATCTGCGGCGAGTTCACGTAAACTGAAAAGGGGGGGATCGCATGACTCTAGCTGTAACTGATGGAGCATTGCTCGCTCTGCTTCATAAATTAAGTGTGGAGAGATTTCTTTTGGGAGCCAGAGTCCGTCATGAAGCCAAATTGCTGATGTTACGTGACACCTTCTAGTTAGTTCCTTGTAGTAAGAGATCATAATGTGTTCTTCATACCATTCAAGAGTTCGAAAAGCAGCACCTCTGACATGATCAGAATATTGTGGCCTCCGTAAGGACAGGTGGTCGTTAACAAGCGCTTGTGTTGCTGATTCAATTTGAAAACTGAGATGATATAATGCTGGAGGACAGGTGATATGGTGGTCCCTTTCTAGTTTGGCACACGCTTCTCTCGCCCCTGCGTTCATTACAATTAGCGGATGTCGCTTGACAACAGCAAACCGCTGATTCAGCGGTACCAAACCTAGCAGATCAGTAAGTATCGCTCTCAGATCTACTATGTGCGGGAGGTGGCTGCTGCGAAGGAGGCGTCGCATGATTTCATAGAAAGCGCCGACCATGTCAACTTCCTGGTGCGTATTTCCAAATAGGAGTAATCTCACCTTTCGTGGCAGTCTTTGAGCACAGGGTCCCCTACCATACAGTCGGCCCAGACAGTCTGTTGCAGAAGCCGTATACTCTACTACTCGGGGCTTCGTGAGATTGACAGTGCCCGCTAAATAGGCCTCCACCTCTTTGAGATATTGCTGGTTTGCAGTTTGCACCATAAATTTATTTACCAATTCCATGCTTATATTCGGGACTTCGGTAAGTAATAGGATCGTAACACCTAACGGCCTCTCTTCCAGTACAATGGCTCCAGATCGCATAGCCAGCTGAAAGGGCGCATCAACCACGATTTCAGTAGGCTCGCTTACATGAGCTGGTAAGGCCTGTGCCGCTCGGCTAGCTACTCCAGCAAGATAATCTGCGAGTATATTGGCTTCTCTTGGGCGGTATACCCATTTTCCATTGTCAAAAAACCTAGATTGTTTCCGGCGGATTTGCTGTATAATAGGCTGTAGGTCTATCCTACGAAAACGTCCTGCGAAGGCTAGGTGCTTAATGATGGGGAGGATATCGCCTTGTAGATAGGCCTGGTCAACTGCGTAGCTTCTGTGTACCATTTCTTCACACAACAGGTCTGTTGCGAGGTTAGCTGACACTGCCTCAGCAAAAATGTTGTCTGGGCAGCTAGGTAGTGCAACAGCCCTCCACTTGAGCAACGTTAGTCCTTCTCGCTGTAGTTCTAGGAGAGCAGCGCCCGCTCCACCTGTTCCCTTGTCAGCATGACAGGACCCGTCAAATTGTACTAGCAACGTAGTTTTGTCAGAATGAAGATAGCTGCTGAGCATTTCATTGGTGCCTATAGGCTGCAATGCTGTGAGACGGCAATGATAGTCACCGCACTCACACTGAAAAGTGGAGAGCGAGACATTAGGGGAGATTCCTGTTCCAAACTGGATAGTTTGCTGAATTAATTGTAGCGGCTCAGAGCCTAACGGGACAACAGCAATTATTTGATTGGTGTCTACTGTTTCACGCGTGATGCATACCCGAGCTGGAGCAAGGGCACACGATATGTGGAGTGGGGGTTTGTCACAGCACGAGAGTAGCGAATCATCGACAGAACAGTGGGCGGAAACTAACTGTGTCCTTACATGCTGCATACGAAGGTCCAGGGGTAGTTCTGTTTGTACTCTTTGTACGAGGTTATGTATCCAGGTGTCCATGGGGATAGGGGGAGCAGAGACTTGATGTTTCATTGCGCCTGATTCCCGTAGTAGCAACCTGAATTGATGAACTACTCGCGAGGCTATTGCTAAGTGCTTAACGCCCTTCCTTGACCCTTCGGCCAGCGACAGTATTGAATCATCTCCTGTCAGGCTTCGTAGTGCACTGATAGGTACGACACACCACCTCACCCAATGTCCTACCGTATTGTCTCCCTTTGCACAAGCAATGCACTTTTCCCAGTCTTCACTTGCTGCCAATTCTTCTTGCATAGGGAGTTCTCTGCATGAAGTCTCCAGCAGTCTGACAAGGGAGTCTGTCGTAAAGGCCGTCAGCTGTTTAGTGACTATGCATGTTTCACAAATTGCGATTTGATAGCCGCCGAGTGGATACGCGCGGCCAAAGTTAGCACATAGGGCACATTTTTTTTGCCGGCTTCGGCCACGTCGTGCTAACCACTCATCATCATCCTCATTGACTGCCCAGCGTAGCAGAGTGAACCTAGTAATACTAGGAATCCATCGCTTGTTGGCCTCGCAAGCATGACTGAGCCATGCCCAGCTGATTCCTCCCGTCCATCCTGCTGTTAGCACCTTATTACGAAGATAGTGAGATGCAAGTTGCATCATGTGATGGAGCACACATTTTTTGACTGCGTTGATTCGTTGTTTGATTGTACCACTTCCTGACACTGCTCTTGTTAGGACACCTTCCCCAACAACTCGTGCCCACGCTTGCCAAAGTATCCTAACTTCGTGTGTTTGTCTGTTCACTGCCGGTGGAGTTTCAACATATAGTTCATGAACCTCTCCTCCTTTTCGCAGAAATAGCCCTAATGCAGAAACAAGGATGCTTACACCCGGGTCAAGTAGTGGTGCAATTTTACACAGTCGGAACACAAATGCAAGGAGGTCATGCCTAATCCAACTACGTCCTAGTAAGAGTTCCGTTGCTGCCGCGCGCAGCATTTGAAGATCTTCCGTGGCAGCACCAAAATAGGATGTGGTATAGAGTACCACACTTTGTGCAAACGTATTGAAAGCAATGCTCTTAGAGACAACCGACAGGACTGGTTGCCGAAACAGCCTGAGCCGATGTATAAACTTCTCGGCAGCTTTAGGATTAATTTGTTTAAGGGTAGTAGGATGTGTAGTAACTGTCCATAAGTTACGATTAGACAATTGGGCACGCCCCAGTAGCAATAGCCCGAGTGAGGTCGCAACACCTTGGATGCAGTGTGCCCCGAAACCTGACTGATCTAATTGCCGGAGCACCCAGCTTGGAAGCGGGCTGTTGATTACCAAAGCTGTTTTGCACCTGCAGCTACATTCCAACGCCAACAATGAGCATATAGGTGTATAATCAGTTCCGTTGAGGATACCACAGGCTTCTCTGGGGGTCAACCCAATACACTTGTCGGCTCGTGCAAGAATGAGTGTCTTTTGGGAAAGGATAGCTGATAAGATCGCTGCTCGTGCAGTGGGGTATTGTTTCTGTCGAAGAATAACTTCACTTTCAATTCGCCCAGGCAGGGATTGGACTGAGAAGGGGAGACAGTCAGAGCTGATAGCTTGCCAACAGGCATGCTGGTCAATTTGAAAACCTGCCGACCAGCAACATTGATAGCATTTATGGACTCTACTTACCCAAGTAATGTCATGTCCTGGTCCTGCAATCGTATTGTCGTCAATATATCCCTGGACACTCATGACCCGGGGGATACGATTCATATAGTGATATATCGGGTCCATTGCCAAGCAGAATAGGAAAACTGAGAAAGACCTTCCCATGTCAACTCCCACATGCACCGCCCTAGGCGGCAGAAGTCTGCCTTGAACTTTATGGCGAATGAGCCTTCCAAATAGAATGTATTTGGCATAATTACATACCCATGTCGGTGCTTTACGCATTCGCAGGATATGTAGAATCCAATAGGGATTAACCCGCTCAAAGGCTTTTGATAGATCAACTAGTAGCGCGGCTACGGGAGTATTGCTATCCAGTAAAGCTTGTATGGCATGGACAGCGTGCTGTGGTTCTTTAAAGCAATTCATGACTACTTGCGAGGGATGCATATATGAGCAAGTTGCTTTCATGACTACCGCAGCTATGGTGCCATCCACAAGCCTATCACAGGTATTGGGCATTCCTAAAGGCCTAAAGTAGTCAGCAGTCGGACCTACTTTGGCCTTGGGTATCCAAACACCAACTTGTACAGGTGCAGCTCGTAGGCCTGCTAGCATTTTCATCATTAGCTGATCTAAAACTGGGTAGCTGTCTTCAGGGGAGAGTCTCCATGCAGAGTAGGGGATTCCATCAGGGCCAGGGGCTGAATCTTTGGTGCCAAGGAGTGTGTGGAGAAAATCCTGTTTCTGGGGGAGTTCAATGCTGGGCCAGGGCGATGCAGTCTGGTACTCCCGCAAAATGGGTTCCCATTCTTGAAGAGAGTCTTGAGGCTTAGCAAACCAAAAGTTCCGCGTGTCCAACATGGCTTCGTCCAGCATCTGGGAGGTGGTGCACTGTTCACCCTGCTGATTGAGGATCGGCCCATTATAGATGACGCCCTTGGGGCAGATGGATCGTAACCGGTTCCAAAAGGTAATGTTATTGCCGATACCTCTGGCTTGTTGATTTACCTGCTCAAGAGCTGGATATTGCCGAGTCATAGTGATCTGGTCGAGAAAATCAAAAATCTGTTTCAATAGATCACTTCGAATTGTTACTTTTCCTGGATATAGCTCACTAGCCCCGTTAGAAGTAAATATATGGTAAGTGGCAGTCTGAAGTGCATGATATTGTTTTGCAGGTACATGTAACACCTCAGCTCGAATTTTAAGGAATTTCCGCAGGAGTTCATGCTCGGGAATCCGAGGGTGATTCGACGGAATAGGTTGTTGTCTCCACCAAGACCAAAGGGTGGCCACAAACTCAACTTCATCTGTTTGGGGTAGTCTTTGGATCCTTCTTATCAGCTCTTGTAGATCATTAGGAACCGTATAGGGGTTAGCCTCGTTCTTTCCTGGGCAAAACACGTCAGTGGGGATGGTCTGATGGACTGGGTCTTTCATATCACTTTTTACTCTTGGTCGAACTACAAAGGTCGCAGTGAGTTGGTAATGTCCACTTAGGTGATGTCGCCGGTTGGCTGCTACAATCACATCTATTTGGGCTGCAGCGATATAATCAGTAGGACACAATATTCTGTCGAGTGCTGAACTGCCAGTCGGGCTTTCGAAAGTATGGAGTTGTGGATGCGTGTCGAGAACTTGCGCGTGGACTAATAATTCATTCCAAAGGTCCGGGCAACTGGTATCTACCTGGTTGAAGTCTCCTCCCATATAGAGGGGAAAGTCTACTTTACTGGTCTTGACCCAGGCGATGAGATCTTTCAGTTCAGCGACCTTAGTTTGTGGATGTAGATACACTGACAAAAGTCCGATAGTAGAGTATCTGTCTTGGATTACTGCGAGGACAATGCGACCTGGGATGACAACTTCTGTTCGGTCAAGTTTCCATCCTGGCGGAATTAGGGCTGCCGCACCACCAGACACTCCACCTCTTTCTGTTAACAGTCCTTGGGTGTGTGCTACTTGAATGCCTGGTATGTTATGGTGCAAGGCCTGATGGGTTTCAGCATGCCATCTGGTTTCTTGTAGTAAAACCGGGCCTGTCCGTAGAAGTCGTTTAATTAGTCGCATTTTGGCATCGCCTACCCTAGTTGCAAGTGTCCACCCTGATACATTCCACACATGTAATCGTTTAAGCCTGAATGGAAGATCTTGCCTGATAGCTTTTCGGTATTCGAGAATGCCTCTTCCTATTTCTTCTACTGCAAGAGAAGGTAATGTTCGAGAGTCATACATAAGTTGCTGATAGAAATCATCAACACTCTGATGGAAGAGTGCAGCAACATGTTGCAAGTTTAGCTTCCACCATGGTGTTCGGACATGGAGTATATTGGGCAGTATTGATAGGTCGCGTATCTTTGATAAGTATGGCGGACATTGAGTTCCTGTTTCAAATAGGTAAGTCGTTTTGACACATCGCGTGAGCATCTTGAGCAAAGTACGGAGCAGAGGAGCAGGCAGGTTCCGCAGAATCATCATCGTTCCGAGTAGAAAAAATTAATTGACTCCCTCCGTTGGGGCTTCTCCCAGTGCGAAGAGCAGCCTGCTCCACTCCTCCGTACTTGCAAAAATAAGATATTCTCCCGATGGGTCCAGTGTATGCGATTGTATGAGCTGAGTTCCAATTTGCCTGGGCATTCGTCGCATGGACGATGACTGCGTATACCACATTGGTGACCATACTACAGGAGTGGCAACTTTGTATGCAACAAAGGACTTAGAGTCTGAAAGAGCTTGAACTTGGTGATTGTCAACCACATGTATGGCGATCCATTGTGGAATGGCACCACTAACATCTCGTGCTAATACACCTATAATACTTAAGCCTCCTGTGCCATCCAGACCACCGAGGAGATGGATGACAGTGCTAGCTGTCGAGGCGTTGTGCATAAGACACTGTGGGGCACCAAGTGTGTGCAGGTAACACAAGGCACAGAAAGGGCACTGTAACGCCGCAAATTCACTAAGATGTATATAGTGTTGCCCGTTATCTATGCGAGCAGTTATCGGGTAGGTCGCAAATGTATGATAAGAAAATTGCACCACATCAGCAAAAATCTTTGGCATACTGGCATGAATGAGAAGGTCTTTACTTTGTCGATAGTCAAATGCGACAGTTCCAAAGCGAAACGGTTGATCAGGCTCATGAGAAAGCAACAGGAATAGCAAGCAAGGTCGTTGTACCCCAACATAGATAAGGGTAGGTTGCATTATTTTTGGTGCCCAAATGATAAAACCGTAGGGAAATTGGTGCTTTACACTGAGCGTTGCAATCTGGAAAACGACAAATAATTGTTTGATAGCAGTAAGTTGTTCAGCACCAGTATATTCTTTCAACAGTTCAATATGCTTTGCTTTGATCTCTTGAGCTTCGGAATGAAATCCAAGACCATTTTTAACAGCCAAGTACAGCATGTGCGCTGATAGGGTAACATTTTCATATGTGTTGGAGGACTCTAGCACCCAATCAATCCGAGTTTGGGTCATAATACTGCTCAACTCTTTATCCCCGAAGGGGGGTTTATCCTCACTGTGAGCTCCATGATACTTAGGTGGGTTGGATCCTTGTAGAAAGGCAAAGACTGTCGGCTGGTGTACTACTGGGGGGCAAACTGATTCGACGTTATCATTAAGGGAGTAGTGCCGCCATTTTGCTTCAAAATCCACTTTATCATCTCTGAGTTGAACTCCTCGAGCGGCTGCTTGTTCTAGAACCAACTTCAGCAAGTCTTGGTATTTGGAATAAACTTCTTGGATGCTAGGCAGATCCTTGTGGTCCGGCTGCGCATCATTATTTCCCTCAACCCACTGTTGTAATTGATCATCGGTGCCGAGGGCTGCACTGATGAGGGATGGATGAAAGCTATTTCCACAAAAGTCTCGAATCACTTTATCCGTGAGAAGGGAAGGCCCATGTCTTTCTGTCGTTAAGATATTCTCAAGTCCTGCTAATTTGCGTACTTCTTGGACCTTCAGAATTCTCATTGGCAGTACAATATTCGGGTTATGGAAGATAGGCAAAAGTTGTTCGATGAGTTCATCTTTTTGAAGAGTGATAAGGAAACTTTTCCATATAGGAAGAAAATGAGCAGGGATGAAACTAGCCCATGGCAGGTTTGGGACCCTAGCTCCCTCAGCAATTTGAGTTAACAACATGAAAGATTTTCTCCCACCAAAAAAGGAATAATCCCATAGAAGTGCACTGGGCTGGTAGCCTGTCCAGGAGAGCTTCAGGATTCCACTGTTTGACAGCCCTCTTGTTCGGAGTAATGGAGCCAGTGGTAAGTTTTCACCATTCAAGGTAACTAATGGGCCCCACTCATAGTGAAATGTAAGTGGAACAATGGCTAGCTCCTCTGTGTCCATGTGACTCCGTAGAAATACCCTTTTTCGCTGAATGCCATAATAGGGACTCGTGTCCCAGACCCACCGGTTGGTTGGTTGCTTGGTAGGGAGTCCAAGGCAGTATAGAAACATTTGGAAATGTTCAGACTGCTCAAGGCGCTGTATACCTTTAGGTTTGCGGTCAGTTTGTACGAGTTGCATGCTTCCAGCATTCTCTGTCAAGTATCGGATCGATTCAGTTCCAAAGAGCTTCTGAAGATGCAGAATAACAAGGTACACTATGAAGAAGAGCATACTTCGCCGACCTGTCAGCCCAAGCAGTCCATTTAAATACCCTGCATAAGTAAGATCTTGACAGTGAGATCCTGCAACAACAATCCATTTGATTGAGGGGTGCATTGCCTTGGCTTGACGAAGGATCAGAGAGTCACGAGCAATTAAATCCCAGACATCTTTAACGTAGATGGTAGCAACCCCTTCAATCGTATATCCCCACTGCTGGTCTTCACGTAGCCCTATTTCCGCAGCAACAAGCCGACGTAATACAGGATCAATTTCTGCAGCGATGAAAATGGTAGGGGGTTTACCTAGTTTTTTCTTGATGATGTGATAGACAGATCCGACTCCATCAAACATCGAGATAACACCAATGCCAGCAAGCGTTCCGTGTGCGATAATCCTAGGTAATCCTTCAGGGTCAATCTCTTCAACCATATCCTCATTCTTACCATCTTTGGGGGGGCCATGTCTGGTTGCTTTCGCCTTCTTCTTGTTCGACTTGGTTTTAGCATTGTGCTTGCATGAAGGGTGAGAAAGCTGCGAGTTTCGTGTTCTTTTCTGCTTGCGAGGTGATTTGAGAAAGCCTTTGACAACCTTTAATTGTCTTCTGCGATATTGCGCAACTTCTCCACCTCCTGCTGCTTCAGAAAGTTGTTTTGTCATTAAAATTGCTTTGGGCGATTTGACTGGCAATATGACCAGCCCACTGATGAGGAGCTTCCCGCTGACGAGCTTGTAGTCCGCAACTCGTATGCCATTGTTATGGTCGTAAATACTTATCATTCCAGGCTGGCTAGTATGCAGGACTATGAGCTGGCTGTCATGGTCAAGCCTAGTGGTGGCTATGAGACACTGGATTTCATACTCCCTTTCTTGGAACATAAATTTGTGCCCGAGTGGGAGTCGTTCTTCCTCAAGCTTCGGATAGGAGCATCCTGGAGGTACTTTGATTCGAACAATGATCAAAGGGCCGAATTTACCGCACTTCCACTTGGCTTGGGCAGTGTCTAGACATGAACAAGCTTGACACTCTGTCAATTCGTCAGCATTCCAGATCGGAGCTAACAAGTCACAAAGTTCATCTATGCCTGTATTAGGCTTGATTGTCGCAGTGAAGGTGTCAATTGGTAGTGTGCTAGACCGTAAACACGCCTGACATTGCAGCACAAATCTTGAGAAGAGGAAGCTACGAGTACTCTGACTAAGGTTAGCGCATATAATTGAATATAGTTCATACACAGCGTCATTTTGGGTAGTGCCGTTGGGGGGAATGGTGCTAAGCGTTGCTAGGGAAAGGCAGGCGTCGAAACATGTAAAGGGAAAGACAGTGGGCACTTGATGAACCCAGCTCCACCCTACACCTACTGCTGCAAGGGCTGCTTGTCGAACATGTATGCTGACATGTGTTGGGATCCAAGGCCCTCTTGAAAGGAGGTACAATGCAGTATTCATGCTAGAAATGTGGCTACAGTGGATCGCAATGTCTTGGGCTTTGTGAGCTAAGGCAGCGATAACGGTGTCATCAAGGGTCGGGAACCATTTGCGGCTAGATTCAGCAAAGGGAGAGAGAGAGGCAAACCGACCTTGTTGGGACTGACTTTGGGTCTCACGTTCAAAGGATGGCTGGGTGAGGTCAATTTGCTGAGTATGGTCATCTTCCCCAGTGATATCAATGCACACACGCGTTTTGTCGTTAGCCGGGAGAACAGAGCTTCGTTGAAGGGCAGCCTGGATGAGGGGCACAGCATCTCCTTGATGTGAGGAAGAAGCCTGGGACGGCTTGGTCTTTGTGGGGGTTGCAATGTCAGGGGGGTCTTTACCGACTTCTACGACAACAGCGTCATCAGGCAACAATGACTGTTCTTCTGGTACAGTAACATTTCCTATAGGGGCCTCAGAGGCAGCATCTAGAGGCTGGGACTGACTTGGAAGTGTATGTACAATGGGGTCACTGCTCTCCTGTTTGGCATTGTCAGTTTGTGAGGGAGGGGAGACACCGGGTGGGGAGGAAGGAGTGATAACAGGGTCAGAGAGTTCATTAGACAGTCTGACTTTACTTGCAATACCACCTTTCACCTCTCCACCAGTGGGTTTGATCTCTTGCAGGCTAGTTTTTCGACTGCTGAGAGCTTCTCTTTCACATGTAGGGGGTTTCTTGAGAGGGGTGGAGAGAAGTGCAGGTTGGGGAGGTAGCATCTCTTTATCTTCCTCCTCTACTTTGCGTACATCATTTCGGTGATGGTCTTGATCAACAACCATATCAATAATTGGTTGCTCACTGGTGCCAGCTGGGTGACTAGCAGGAAGGTTGGTCCATGGGATGGTTGGGCTGACAGTAGGGGGGTCAGTGTGTGCATTCCTCGGCGTTAATTGCCCTTCTGGACCTTTACAAGCACGCTGAGCACCTTTGGGTTCACCTTGACTGCTTGACCGCTCTGTATTTGGCTTCGCAGTGTCATGGACGCTTGCCCCAGCGACTGCATCAGCAAGGGGGGGACTGTTTTGATAAGGGTTGATCTGTTGGGAAGGCGGTGTTGGCGGGGGGGTGGTGCCTACCGCGGCGTAAGCCGGAAATTGATCTATTTCTTTCTTACTGCCGGGGGGGGTAGACGGGGTCCTAGGCAGTTTGGCACCATGGTCAGTAAGTTTGTCCTTCGTGACCGGCTGGTTTTGTGTGGAGTTTGGAGAAAGTACCGCAGTAGTTTTCCTATTGGTACCGCTGTTGTCGAAGGTATTAAATTTCCATGCAGCAATGGCTTCAACTTTAGTATCAGCCGTGATCATGGCACTGAAGTCAAAGTAGGGAGGCACGAGCATGACTAGATAACAAGCTTTGAAGGGATAAATTTGTAGAGCGTCGACTTTGGTGAGGTATAATGAGCTTTCGAGGCCGTCAACTCGATTGATTTGACATTGCCTTCCTGTCGGTATTTCAAACATTATAATTCTGGTAAATTTGGAGACTTGCTCAAACCTAAGGACGTTTTGCTTGCAGAAATCTCCTTTCGCACTATTCACTGCTTCAAAATGACTGAAATGAGTCAAAAAGATATCTAGTGTGTCTTTTACAGGTATTGGTTCAAGGAAGAGTATCCATGGGTAGGTCTCTTCAGAATAAGTGTATGACACCTGTTGAGTCGGTAGGTCAACTGCTGAGTCCTTAAGGAGCCCAAACCGTCGCTTCTGTGAAGCATTCTGGGTGCTGACAGGGGCGATGACAGTGAGTCTGTTTTTGAAGCTTGGATTACACTTTTCACCGATTCTACGCCAATGCTCTCCTTCGGTCTCGTGCCTGGGTGGTTCACCCGGTGCACCAGTTTGTGGCAGTATGTTTCCGCAATGTTCTATCGTGAAAACAATATTGTTTCCTCTTCTGTCCTTGACTGAGAAAGAACATGGGAAGTTCTGCTTAACTTCATGAGGGATCCAAAAAGTGAGCATCGTGATATTGACATTATCTTCATTAACGATGGTTTGAAATTCAAATTTGGAGGCTGAAAAAGCATTAATGAGTGCAAAGCCAAGACCTGAGTCAATGACTGCTACTTCATTTTCTAGGAGTGGGATGATGCTACTTTTTGCAATTTGAAGTGGTATAAAGGGCATACTGCCTATTGGTGCATATCTTACTTCAATTCGGTACCAGTTGCTGCCAATGGCAGTCACTTGACTAAGAACAAATTGAGTCGATTGCTGTCGTTGTCCAAAGGGCAAGTACGTTGTTGAACAATGCAATAAATTGCGGAGCACTTCGATTTCTATGCCTTCTAGTTTCAGCATTACTTGAGCTTTACAGGAAAAAGTACTTTATTCTAAAGGACATAAGCTCCAGCGCAAGAGCATTTCGTTCTTGATCACTTAAGTGCCGAGTGGAAATAACAGTGAAAGCAGCAGCCTCCCGCAGTTTATGTAAGCGAGTCCAGTCAATGCCTTCTTTGATTTGGAACTGGGTATCTTGTGCTGTGTTAATTTCTTTCTGTAGTGATTCAATTGCTTCACGGATTTTGGTTCTTTGTAAGCACGAGTTCTTTTCATATTTGATAGTAAGCGGCACGCTTCCTTTTGACTTGTCAGAATTATAGCAGCCGTTTGGTGACGTACTGGTCTCACTGACCCCGGGGTATTGCCCTTGTCGCAATTCTTTGCCAACAAAATTTTCAAAGGCAATACGAGCAGGCATTATCAGCTCATCAGTAATCGTGTCAGAGATTTGCCATTCGATTACCGACGGACTGCTTGACAGGCTATCCATTTTGACTAGATATAGTACAGTAGGATATTTTTGATATCTGAGGGTTCCAGTGAGTTGCTTAATTTCTCGGATGGCTGCAATATGCCTATGGCAAGTGTCAAAAACTTTAGCTGCTATTTCAACTGGGCCAGTGTTGGCATGACACTCATAGATAAAAATGACAGTCTGTTGCATCGTCGCCAGTGTTCTCATAGCACTTTGCGCAGCTCCGAAAGAGGGAAACGCGTAAGCAGTCGTCTCCTGCTTCGCTGTCTGTGAATGCAGCTGATCATAAGTGGTCAAAAGTATGCCTTCAGGTGCTTTGATTTTGCTAGGAAAATGCGCCATGAGAGTGGCATTCAATCCAAGTGCACCGAGACCTTCTGCAGCAGCCTGTTGAGCCTCGATGTGCTCCGACATTCTGGCTTTGTCTTCTTACTAGGAAAAGGGGGGTGTGTGTGAGAGGTATGACAAGTTATTCGAGATAAGATTGGGGAGGGGGGGAGTACCTGCCACGTCTTTGGACAGATAAACCCGTAGAGCAGGGAGAGAGAACTTAACAAGGGAAAGAGGGAGAAGAGAGGGTGGAGTAGGTAGCAGAGCACCTGTCACGTCTTTGGACAGATGCACTGTGTAACCAGAAAAGAGCAGTCTCTCCAATTGGTTCACGTAAGACGTAACAAAGTAAATCGAGGCACAGACAAACAAAACAAACTAAACAAAGGGGGGGGAGGAAAAGGTGTCCAAATAAAAAGGGGGGGGGTAGGGGGGGGTAGGGAACAGAGACCTGTCACGTCTTTGGACAGATACACTGTGTAACCAGAAGAGAGCAGCGGGGAAACTTAAAAAAGGGGGTCTTAAACAGACCAATATAAGGACAGAGCACCTGTCACGTCTTTGGACAGACACACTGTGCAAACAAAAGAAGGCAGCAGTTATCAGAGGGGTCGTGAACGAAAAAGATGAAAAACAGAGTACCTGCCACGTCTTTGGACAGACACACTGTGAAAAGGTAATGTGGAGGTAATGAGAAGAAGTCCCGAAAGGTAAAAGGGATAAGAAGAATTACTGTAATAGAAGCAAAAAGAGGACCTTAGTAGAGCGATGCAGAAAGAAGAACAGTGACCTGTCACGTCTTTGGACAGACACACTGTGTGAGCGCAAAAATTCCTTAGTAAGTAAGAAGAAGTGAGCCTGTCACGTCTTAGGACAGACACCCTGTGTAGACACAAGCAACCGAAAAGGGGTGAGCGAAGGTTGCGCGGGGTGCCTGTCACGTCTTTGGACAGACACCCAGGCAACAGAGAAAAGCAAAACTTGAGATCTGAGCTCGATGCCAATCAGGTGATCAAAAATCACAAAAACAGAACGAAGGTTAACGCAATCTCTCAACCAGGTGTTCAATCTAAGGGCCAGACGAAAACCGTAAGAGAGCAACAAAATTAAACACAATCTCAAATTAAAAAGGGGGGGTTCCGGCAGCACAGGAGGAATCGAGCACAGTAAGTCGCCCCAGCAACAAACTACACACCAAGTCCCTTACCCCTGGGCTAACTACGCAGTTACCAGTACTCTCCTCTGCAACAGGTGTGCTCGGCTACTGGTAACTTGAACCGAAAACTTGAGCCAAAGGCTACGGAGTGGGCTCCCAGGGGTACCCTGGGTAGCCCTCCCCACTTGCACAAGACCCATGAGGACATTTTAACACTGAACCACATGCCTCGGATAGTGGAAGGCCCTTTCCATGATTAAGTAAGCTAGCCCAAAGTGTTACATGCGCACCAGCGTTAATCTGGAGGACACCAAATTATGGGCGACCTTCTGCTGCCCACCAATTATATGGCACTTCCAGGTGATTAAGTAGTCCCCCAGACAGAACCCAGTTTCAGCCGCTCGCTGAGCATCAGCTAAGCCTAAATATCACCCTGCAGATGCTATTAGGTTGCCAGGCTGTAGTAACTGTTCAACACGACCGTGTCCACCTCACAGTTTGATTACTGGTGTATCTCGCAGTATAGCATCACTCTGTTTTGAACTCCTGTTTGCCTCTTTCTGTGTGTCCAGAGGGAATCAACTTCCCACCCAGGGGAACGGTGGGAGGGAAAAAAAAACGGTTTCTCTCTGTACTCCAGCTCCTCAGCAAACACAGGCATCGTGAAGCAGAGTGCAAAACATTTTGCCCTGCGAGGATGGACTAGCGGTGGGACAATTATTATGACGCACTCTCAGCCTGTTGGACAGTTCCGTCACTAGAGGTGTCCTGGGAATACGCAATCAAGCATCTTTGTTGGCACCCGTGCAACTGCCATACGACCCTTTCTATTCCCAAGGGTACCTTGGGTAATGGAGAAGGTTACAGTGACCCGCATCGAGTTGCTCAGGCTCCTTCGGACTGATATAGAGCACACAAAAACAGTAGTACTGGGGAGGACCGCCTTTGGGAGTCCAAATTCTATATACCTTTCCAACCCCAAAAATGGGCATCAAACAAATCGAACAGTTCAGTGACATCATCTCGCGCATCTTGCGGTTTCTTGCGGAGTCGTCTGGAGTCACAAAGTTGGAACTCTTTCAGCCCTTTCCCCATTGTAAATAGGGTTCCAGCAGGTGTACCGACTCCGCCCGACTCCGGCAAGACTCCGCAGCTAAAGACATCAAAACTGGCACAACACTGTGGTAAAACGGAAGTTTTGCATCTCCAGCCTTCTTATGGAATCTGCTGGAGTCATGAAATCGAAACTCTTCCCCCAATGTAAACAAAGGATTCATCCGGTTTTAAATATATACTATTATTCTTTAACCGGATGATACTGAACTCCGGGCGACGTACACAACCCGACCCGCAAAGTTGCCGCGTTAGGAGTCTAGGGGGGCGAAGGGGGGACCCCAAAAACAAACAACGCATCAAGAGACCAAAACAAAACTGAGCAGTGCGACGCCCAATCGTGACAAAACGAGCCACTGCCAACGCAAACACAGAAAAAAGCATCCCGCCAGCAATGTCGCAGCGGAATCAGCACCTCACCCACGGCATGTTGCGAAAACCTGCGACAACAACACCCAAACAATTCCAAACAACATGGTGCTTTGGCAAAGATTGGCAACATGCAGGCGGGGCTAGAGACCTTCAATCAGCAACCTTGTTCCCCGGAATCCTGCCATTCCGTTACACTTGCAAGAGTATTGCTTTTTGTTAAAGCTGCGCCATTTTTCGCAAAAAAGGTCACTGCAGCAATCTCATTTTCGGGGCCGTAAACACATTGGCTTTTTGGACTCCAAGAAGTGGTCCTCCCCAGTTCAGTACGTGGATGTTTGTGTCATCCTTCCTGCCTTTTGTGGTTTCATGGTTTCTGGCGAACTTTTGAAGCAGCTGGGTGCGTTCGGAGCGTCATGTCGCACCCCCAAAAACAGGATTGCCACACGCTCCAACGCGTGGATTTGGCGCGCCCGTTTTTGGTCTCGCCTGCTATTAAAATAGAAATTAAAAACCGCCTCGAAATGGCTCTGTCCAAAGCAAAAAGCGGTAGCGCGTGGCAATCCCATTTTTGGCAGTGTGGAACCTTGCGACCTGCTCGAAACACGACGAAGCTCTTTACATTACGCAAATAAATCAAAGTTGGGTTTTGTTTAAGCAGCAAGCTTTCAACGCAACTGGGGAGGACCGCCTTTGGGAGTCCAAATTCTATATACCTTTCCAACCCCAAAAATGGGCATCAAACAAATCGAACAGTTCAGTGACATCATCTTGCGCATCTTGCGGTTTCTTGCGGAGTCGTCTGGAGTCACAAAGTTGGAACTCTTTCAACCTTTCCCCATTGTAAATAGGGTTCCAGCAGGTGTACCGACTCCGCCCGACTCCGGCAAGACTCCGCAGCTAAAGACTTCAAAACTGGCACAAAACTGTGGTAAAACCGAAGTTTTGCATCTCTAGCCTTCTTACGGAATCTGCTGGAGTCATGAAATCGAAACTCTTCCCCCAATGTAAACAAAGGATTCATCCGGTTTTAAATATATACTATTATTCTTTAACCGGATGATACTGAACTCCGGGCGACATACACAACCCGACCCGCAAAGTTGCCGCGTTAGGAGTCTAAGGGGCAAAGGGGGGGGAGCTCAAAAACAAACAACGCATCAAGAGACCAAAACAAAACTGAGCAGTGCAAACGCAAACACAGAAAAAGCATCCCGCCAGCAATGTCGCAGCGGAATCAGCACCTCACCCACGGCATGTTGCGAAAACCTGCGACAACAACACCCAAACAATTCCAAACAACATGGTGCTTTGGCAAAGATTGGCAACATGCAGGCGGGGCTAGAGACCTTCAATCAGCAACCGTGTTCCCCGGAATCCTGCCATTCCGTTACACTTGTAAGAGTATTGCTTTTTGTTAATGCTGCGCCATTTTTCGAAAAAAAGGTCACTGCAGCAATCTCATTTTCGGGGCCGTAAACACATTGGCTTTTTGGACTCCAAGAAGTGGTCCTCCCCAGTAATCACTTGCTGTCTTTGAATCTCGTTTTCTGTCTGTCCGTGGAAAAGCCCTGTACCATGCCATATTCTCCGACCCTTCGATGTACTAGCGCATTGTAATCCACCGCACAGTCACAAGCTTCTAGTTTAGTTTTTGGATTTTTATTTGCTTCGAGCCTTTCTATCCGGGTGCCGTACCAACTGGTTAGGCGCAGTAGTTCAAGCTGAGCAACACTGCCCTTCAGCGTTACGTGCCACTCAAATTGTTACCTTTGTCGAATGGAGCATCTCATAGTAAAAACGAATGGATGACACTTCCCTGTCTGCGCTCAGATGCCAGCAAATGCTGGATAGTTATTGCTGACTCACACGTCCCAGGGAAAGATATATCTTTTCTGCTCTAACCATAATGGTAGCCATCAGCACACTACCCAAGCGCTCACCCCTAATCTCCCACCTTTGTAGCCAACCCTACTGGTGGATGTTCCATACAACTGGTCCAATGCTTAAAGGTTGCTCCCAGGACTAACTGTTGCCCATTTGTCATACGTCCAGTTTACCGCATTGAAGAGGGTCTTTATCACGATATACATGACACATCCTTGCTCTTGATAGTTATTGCCGTGTTGGAAACATCGCCATGCTGAGCAACGCCTATAATTAGAGTTGTTTCTCGCTATCACCTTACCAACCAGCGCACTATCTCAGCTTAGTGGTAGAACTACCATCAATGTGGATAAGAAATTCCGCAAAATCGCCAAATGAATGAGGTTTGCTCCCGGGTGATGGACATTACTTTCCACACGACACTGCAGAAGATCAATGGCCATGCACCACCGACGCAGGACTGAGAAGTACCACGGTGACTCTCCCTCGTACAGGGTGAGCCGGTAGGACAGTTAGTACCGCCAAGTTCAAGTAGCTAGTGCTCTCGCCGCCCAGTGCACCTCATACTCAAAGCTTGATAGAGCCTAGAGGGCTAGCAGTGTTGGACAACTGCTGTTCCCAAGGGTACCTTGGGTAATGGCGAGATTCTTCACTACTACTCTACTGGGGGGGCTGTGTCCAGGGGCTTCAAAATTGAAGTGCAAAAGCGGCGCCAGTTTTGGGGTCCACCTTGTCGGCCAGGAAATTACAAAAGACGAGTTGGCAAGGCTCAAGGGCCAGCGCTCCGACTTGCGCAAAGCAATGCGAGAGAATCGCAAGGCAGCTAAGAATGCAGCAAAGCGAAGAAGCGACTTGTCAAGGCGCTGTCCATGCAGATTTACGCAGTGCAAAGAAATCTTGGTGAAGTCGTTTATACTGTCTGCTTGCTAAAACTGGTTTATGGTCCTTGCGGACAGCGAATGTAAGCAGCGTTTCTAAAAGACAAAGTGCTAGGTTAAAAGATACAGAGAACAAATGTGAGCTCGATGTTTTCAAGCAGTTTGGAACAAAGTAAGAGGTCAAAAAGAACCCCGAACTGGCGAATGTGCAAAGGTAAAACGGATTTGAGTTTGTCGCTTGGAGACACCCCTGTCAGTCCACGTGCATTTGAGTTTGTCGCTTGGAGACACCCCTGTCAGTCCACTCCCTGTACAAGGAGATTGCAGGTCGCAGGTGTGACCTGGAAGGGTCGTAGGTGGAGGTTTGAGGGTCGTAGGCGGGCTTGCAGGGTTGCAGGTGGGGTGTACCTTACACACCGTGGTGGGGGTACACCTTAAACACTGGTGTGGTTCACCTAATTAAACACCGGGGGGGTGGTACACCTTAAACACCGGTGTGGTTCACCTTAAACACCAGGGGTGTGGTACACCTTAAACCCCGGTGTGGTTCACCTTAAACACCAGGGTGTGGTACACCTTAAACACCGGTGTGGTTCACCTTAAACACCAGGGGTGTGGTACACCTTAAACACCGGTGTGGTTCACCTTAAACACCAGGGGTGTGGTACCCCTTAAACACCGGTGTGGTTCACCTTAAACACCAGGGGTGTGGTACACCTTAAACACCGGTGTGGTTCACCTTAAACACCAGGGGTGTGGTACACCTTAAACACCGGTGTGGTTCACCTTAACACCAGGGTGGGGTACACCTTAAACACCGGTGTGGTTCACCTTAAACACCAGGGGTGTGGTACACCTTAAACACCGGTGTGGTTCACCTTAAACACCAGGGGTGTGGTACCTTAAACAACAGGGGTGTGGTACAAAACACCGGTGTGGTTCACCTTAAACACCAGGGGTGTGGTACACCTTAAACACCGGTGTGGTTCACCTTAAACACCAGGGGTGTGGTACACCTTAAACACCGGGATTTGAGGCCGTAGGTTTGACCTGGACGGGCGGTAGGTAGACCCGTGAGGGCGGTAGGCGGTAGGTTGTGTTTAGACACCGGGCTTTGTTTGGGGCCTTGCTGCTTGTGGGCTGGTTAGTCTACACCGCGCGGTTGCCACAGTGCGCTTGTTTGGGGTCGCAGGCTTGGCCTTGAAGGGTTGTAGGTGCAGCGGTGCGGGATGTTGGTGTGCTGATTGTGGTTTGAAGGTGGCCAGATATAGGTTCTTAATTTGGGAGCTTGAAACGCGTAGTTCTCCAAGACCACATGGGCAGCATTCCCCCATAGTATTGCCACCGATGTTTGGGTGGCAAGCAGATGTTTCTCTTAACCTTCGGTGGAATCGCTTGGATCTTTTCTTGTAGGGGTCTAGTTGACCATAAAGCGTTTGAATGTTAGTGGCGAATCTGTACACCAGTCTGTTGTTCCTGCAGGCGGCCAAAATGTTGTCCACCGCAGATTTGAAGCTCCTGGTCGAAGCCAAGGAGGCAGGGAGCATGTTTCAAAGGTTTTTCATACCGGGCCAGAGCAATGCTGTCCTGAGGCGGAGGCTGCAGAGTTGGCGAGAGCCCCCAACTAGGCGTGGTAGAGTTAGAGAGCCTGGTTGGTTTTGACTGCTGAACCTGGTTGGTTTTGACTGCTGAACCAGTCATTCCAAGCTCACATTTCATACCAAGAGAGGTCCCGCACTGGAGTGGCAGGAAAGGTCTGCATTGGTATGTTTTGGTTGAGAATGAGCCATGCAGCGTCCATTCTGTCAATGCCGTACCGAACCTGCGGCAGTTTCGTTTTTGATCATGTCCGTGTCACATTTGACTGAAAGAGAGAGAGCCTGCATTTGAAACACAGTAATAAAAGTGTTCTGTCTCAGAATGGACAGCGCCCATGCTATCAATGCCGCTCCGAGCCAACCTCATTGTTGTCGTTGTTTTGATTGTGACATGTGCTTGCAGGGAGATCGGGCAGAATGAGAGGTGCGTGAGGCTCGCAGGAGCCTTTGCCTCGCAGAGCATGGGAAACTACAGTTGCAGTGGTGCAGACCACAGGCCCCAAGGTACAGTTGGAGTGGCATAGATCACTCACTTGAGTGGCCTTCGGTTGTGTAGCTGCTTTTCACTCTGCCCGGCTCGTGACACAGACGACCAAAGTGCGACAGCAAATGGGAAACTCGTCGCAACAGCCAGTTTGCTTGTAATTTGCCGCACAGTGCTGGCCGATGATTGCGTATAACATAATCTGATCTGTCAAGCAAGGGATGAATATGGAATCGGGGCTTGCGAAACAAGATTTAGGAAACCCATTTTGTCAGCTAAACATCTTGTTTTGCCAGTTGTTGTCACAAAGGGTTTTTGGACCACATTGAACATTGAACAAGACTTATGAGACCTCTTCCCCATGCGCGCCTTTGGTTTTGGCAATCCTCGTCGGTAGAGTTAACTGGACAACCGTCTTTCTATGGGAAGAGATGTGAGCTTGAATTGCCTGAGGTTATAGATCCCGGGTAAGACTTCTGGACTTTATTATTTGTAGCCGTGACGAGGCCTGCAGTCTTGTAGTTGCAGCTTCGAGCACAGCCATTTCCTGTCCACCTGCAGCATGTTTGTATGTTTCCTAGTTGTTCCTAGTTTGGTTAACATGTTTGCCGTGTCTTGTAGCAGTGCTGGGTTCCCAAGTCTGAAGTGTCAGAGTGGTAGGTCCTTGCATGATGTACGGGAATGCATGTGGTGCTCGCGATTTTCTCTGTGTAGCTGATCAGCCGCTTCTGCCTCAGAAACTTTGACCTCAGGAGTCGGCAGTCATCTGTCAGCTTAGTGCAACACATGACGCGCATTTGCTTTTGACCATGGCAGCTCCTGGTTTTCTACAAACCGCATTTATAGCACGGCCATGTGATTAGCTTGGTTGCTTTGACAGCATTATGTCAGAGTCAGTCGTGACACTTCGAAGGTGTTGTAGTCGTAGTTGCGTGTCATCCTATAGCCACTTGCTTCCAGGTACACACGCGCCGACCCAATGCATCTCCAAGACGGTGCAGGCGGGGTGATGAAGTGTACGGGTGTCGACATGGACATGTACCGGTTCGCGACTCCGTAGTGTCAGGACCTGCCCCTTCACCCCCGTAGACTCTTAGCGCCTTACTTCCCAATTCATTCTTAGTAGCTTGCGGAGGAGGTTCTTTCCCGACAGAAATAACATTGTATTTTTAGTTCGGGCGAAACCTCCTCCGCGTATTTTCCATTGCAAATGCCACCTGATTTGGCTATTACTCCTCCGCAAGGGTTTACTCCAAACCTACTCCGCACATTGTTTCCAATCAGAACTAACGCGTTGCTTTGCAGTAAAACTTCCTCCGCTGATGTCCTGTGAGGCAGTGGTTTTGGTTCAAGATGGTAGCTTCCGCTGTGCAGGTGGCGAAACGCGCCTTAGTTTCCTTGTTGTTGGCGTTGGCCCACCAATATGGAGTCTGCGTGAAGGTCACGCGGGAGAGCCCTGATCCTTTGGTGGAGAAAGCTTTCCGGTGCATCATCAAGAAGGTGCACCCTGACAAAGGAGGCTGTGTGGAACACGCTCAGCAGTTGCAACGAGCGCGGGAGGAATGGCAAACGGTGAAAGGGAGGAAGGACCCTGGTGGCCGACCAGCCCAAGCTTCCGCTATGTCTTTGGTAGGCAAGAAGGAGACAGGCCGCCAAGGGTATCGGATTCGTTCCGTTGCAGTGCTGTTGACGTACCATGGCGTGCAGCAGGATCAATGGCCAGCTTTCTTGACTTTTGTTCGTGATCATGTTGCTCATTGGGGAGTAGAGAAGTGGTGTGCTTCCATGGAGACATGTTCATCAGGCAAGCCACACGTCCACCTCATGGTGCAATTCCACAAAGCCTTAGACAGCCGTGTGGTTGATGTGTTTTCCTTTGCTGCTGCCAGACCAAATGCGAGCTCCACAGATCTCTGTGGTGAAGGGCTGTCTGGGCGACAGTTGCAACGGTCCATTGACCGGGGGATGTTTTACGTCTTCGCAGACAAAATCGGCACACTCTTTGGCAAGGATGGGTTGCCGTTCACAGAGGGCAATTATTTGCCATGCTGGGTTCGGTGTGAGAAGACCTACCAAGTCCTGGGCAAGTGGCCGGAGACGTTGTGGAAGCAACGTAAAATCAGCTCAGCCACTTATGAGAAATTGCTTTATTTGACAAGAGATGGTGTGCTCTCACGCAAACGAAATTTAGATGCTTGCGAGGACCATGAGGATAGTGCAGCTTTGACTTTGGCCATGGCAGAGCGAGTTCAAAGGATTCGGTCCAACCCCAGCCTCTTCCGGCCGTTTCCGAAAGTGCCAGATGCTGAGGCTTGGCTCAAGCTTTTTCAAGCTGATGCCTTGCGCTACCCTATCTTGGTTGTGCTCGGGCCTTCCCGAGCAGGGAAAACTGAATGGGCCAAGAGCCTGTTCAAGCGACCTTTGGAACTGAAGATAGGAACTTTGGAGTTTTTCCCAGAGACCATGAGGCACTTTCAGCGGGCCGTACATGATGGATTGGCCCTTGATGATGTGAGAGATTTGAATTTCCTTGTCAGCCACCAGGAAAAGCTTCAGGGCAAGTATGATGCCTTAGTTGAATTCGGTTCAACTGCAGGTGGCACATGCGCATACCATCGCGATTTGTTTGGCGTGCCAGTGGTTGCAACAGTCAATTATTCAACGAAGAATTTAGATTATTTGGAGAATCACGATTGGCTTGCCAACCCTGGAAACAGGGTGGTGGTAGTGCTAAGCGGTTCCAATTGATTCTTAATTTGTTTTGCATAGGCTGACGCCCGACCTTCTTGCTAATGTGTTGAAAAAGGTGACATTTCATGTTTTTGTCGCAGGTGGTCAAAACACATTTCCTGTTGTCTGCCTTTTCCCTGATGTTTGTTTCGTGATTTGTTGCAAGTTCACCAGTTTGCTGCTGATGGTTCGACAGGTCATTTCAAACAGTTTCGAATCCAGTCAATGCAGCTTCTGATTTTGCCAACGTGTCAGCTGGTTTGATGTTTTCCTTTGGCATTTCTTTCTGTATTGACCATGTTGTGGCTGACTGTGGTTTCATTTGATCGACCTGGCAGGCTGAGACTTTGCGATTCAGCTGTGAGCTTCGGCATTGCCTGGAGGTGCGCTTCCAAGGGCTATTTTGGGCAAGATCCGCACAGTTTTGAGTCCAGTCTTTGCTCCATGTGTCAGCAAGGTTTCGGCAGGCTCCTTCAAACAGTTTTGACTCCAGTCAATGCAGCTTCTGATTTTGCTAAAGTGTCAGCTGGTGCTTTTGCCCTTTGATGTTGTCCTTTTGCATTGGGTTTTGTGTTGACTGATACTTCTCCGAAATATCCGATACGTCAGCCAGCGTACCTAAACTTTTGCAGTTTTTATGCGCCCGTTTTTCTGTGTGGAACATGGCTGTTACCATGGAAGGTGCTGCTATTTGATCCCTTTAGAGTGTGAGTGCTGACGAGAGATCTTTGCCACTTGATTTTTTAGAGGCGATGTTCTGCCAGAGAACGTGAGAAAGGTCAGGCTACCTGATTTTTAAATACTTACAAGCTTCTGTTTCTTGGCAATTTCCTAGAACTGCCGCTTCTGGATTTGAGCATGGCCCGGCCTTGGTGAAGCGTAGGCTTCTAAGCAAACACGAAACAATCAGAAGATCTTCAATGCTTAAGGTATGATGCAGGGATGATGGAACCATGTTGGAATGGAGCGCTGAGTCTTGAGTTTCAATGGCTGACATTATGACATCAAGAGAGTTTATTGACGCTTTGACTTTGTTTCACATTGTAGGTCGTACTGGAGCATGGGTGCCTGGAGAAGCCAGCAGCTGAGAAATGCCACAGCAGCAGACCGCCTGTGCGCATTTTGTTGTTGGTGTTGAGGGTTTCAATGACTGCTGCCGTTTGTTGTTGTGTCATACCTAGCGGCAACTTGTGTTCAAGCCTTAGACCTTAGAGTTTGCTACTGCCTGCGCAAGTTTTGTCTTGTGGAAGTGGTCGCCCATGCCGCCCAAAGCAGCTGCGAAAGCGAAGTCGAAGGCTGAGGACTTGGGATTGGGGGTTCCGTTGTGCATCGGACATGTATTTTCAGTCAAGGTTTGGAACCCCAAAACGGGGTCCAGAAAGAGGCTTGAATTCCAGGGCCTCACTGAAAGACCTCCATTGTGCAGCTTCTGCAGCAAAGCCGAAAGCCAAATCTGAATTGTTGACGATTTTTTGGCTCAAACATTTGCTGCTCGGATAGGTGCGCTGCTATTCTTGATTGCGCGCGCACGCTTGTTAGCCATGTGTGACCAACTAGCGGAGGTGCAAAAGAAGATTGCTAACTTGCAACGGCATATCAGAAGAGCCAAGCAGAGAGAAACAGCTCGGGAAGAAATTGTTGACCAACAAGCTCTGGTTGTCTTTATTTTTTCAGGCTATCGTGCCGATGTCGCTGGTCACTTCCACCTTTCCAGATCCAAACGTTGCATGTCGCTGGACAGTGCAGTGGCTCACGTTGAGTGGGAGTACATCAGAGCTCCTTTGGAAGACAAGGTCATGCTCATGTTGGACCCTTACCGACAATATCCGATACATCGGCTACTGGCAGCCTTTCGCTACCTAGTGCTGTTCCAACTGCGTGAGTGGGTTCAGAAAATGAATTATGAATTTGGAGTGGCCCCATCGCGGCGCATGATGGTCGACCGCGTCCAGCATTTGCTGCCCGACAGTTGGCCTGTTGACTTGCAGGCGCGGCTACTTCGCCCATTAGCAACTGCACGCGGCCAGCGCAGGTACCTTGCGGCCTTCAGGAATCGCTTTGGGTGCAAACTTGGCAAGCTACGGACGAGTCCACCAATGTCGTTGCAGGAGAAGCAGTCCAAGGCACGGGTGGTTGATTGGCTGGGTTAGTGTTGTGCAAGCAGATTTGTAAAGGTTTCTTTGAGATGCAGTGTTGACATTCGGTCAATATTTGGGTATTCCGGTAAAATGCTGATTTGCTGTTTGTAGGACCATGACAAATCACAACCTCCGGTTCTTGCAGTTTTGAAGCATACAGTGCAAGTTTTGGATCTCATTTGTACGCATTTTTGATTCCAAATGCGGACCCCGTTTTGGGGTCCAAAAAGCGGACCCCAAAGTGCAGATGACCAAGGTTTCTCACTTCCTAGCCAAATTGCTTGTCATTTTTGGGTCCGGAAAATAGACCCCAAAATGGGGTCCGCTTTTTGGACTGAAAATGATCATTGTCAAGCGGCCTTTGGCAGGCGATGGCCTTTTGGCAATGGTGCAATTATGCATTGAAGGATGCTGGTGACGAGCCTTTAGTTATCAACATGGATGAGTCCAGCATTGGGTTTCACTGGGGCGCGTTGTCTGGGACAGTTGTTCGACAAGGTGCCCCGATGGATAAAGTTAAATCGCAGGCTCTCAAAGCCAGGGCCACATACATTTGCGCTGTCACCCATGATCCTGAAGTCCAGCAGCTTCTGCCCCAGGTGTTGCTGGGCAACAAGCGTCTTTTCCCAGCTGCGTTTGCCCGGCATGCTGCGGAGCTGTGTCCGCGGGTGGTGGTTTGGAGAGAGAACTCCGCATGGAATACGCACCGGTTGATGGCCAGATACTTGCGACTCCTCTGTGACAGATTGGGGGCTATTTTGGAATCCCGCCAGGTGTTGTTGTTGCTAGACTTGGCACCGTGCCACCTGCATGATTCTTTGTTTGATTTGGCTTATTCCCTGGGATTGCGTCTCCTATTTGTGCCTCCTGGCATGACGTCCTTACTTCAGCCATGCGACACTCACATCTTTGCTGCTTTCAAGCATAATGTGCAAGAGTCATGGAGACGAAGAAGGGCTGCAGCTCCAGATGGACAGGTGAGCTTGGAACTGTGGTTGGAAATTGTCGCAAATGCCACCAAAAAGCTGTCGTCGAAGCCATGGAAGCATGCGTTTGAAAGTGATGGTATTCTTGGATATCAGCATCGTATTTCTTCTCCCTTGCTCAGCAAGCTCGGATGGGTGGATGCGCCGCCCGTTCCCTCAACAATGCCTTCTGGTGGTTTGCCTGACTGCCTGTTCCCTTTGAAGTGGCAAGGAAATGCGGCAAAATACATCCAATGGAACCCTCATGCGGTCCGCACCCTAGACTGAGGGTACAACTTGTGGGAAAATAGTTTGTGCGCTGCACTGGGGGGGCTGTGTCCAGGGGCTTCAAAATTGAAGTGCAAAAGCGGCGCCAGTTTTGGGGTCCACCTTGTCGGCCAGGAAATTACAAAAGACGAGTTGGCAAGGCTCAAGGGCCAGCGCTCCGACTTGCGCAAAGCAATGCGAGAGAATCGCAAGGCAGCTAAGAATGCAGCAAAGCGGAAGAAGCGACTTGTCAAGGCGCTGTCCATGCAGATTTACGCAGTGCAAAGAAATCTTGGTGGAAGTCGTTTATACTGTCTGCTTGCTAAAACTGGTTTATGGTCCTTGCGGACAGCGAATGTAAGCAGCGTTTCTAAAAGACAAAGTGCTAGTTTAAAAGATACAGAGAACAAATGTGAGCTCGATGTTTTCAAGCAGTTTGGAACAAAGTAAGAGGTCAAAAAGAACCCCGAACTGGCGAATGTGCAAAGGTAAAACGGATTTGAGTTTGTCGCTTGGAGACACCCCTGTCAGTCCACGTGCATTTGAGTTTGTCGCTTGGAGACACCCCTGTCAGTCCACTCCCTGTACAAGGAGATTGCAGGTCGCAGGTGTGACCTGGAAGGGTCGTAGGTGGAGGTTTGAGGGTCGTAGGCGGGCTTGCAGGGTTGCAGGTAGGGTGTACCTTACACACCGTGGTGGTGGTACACCTTAAACACTGGTGTGGTTCACCTTAAACACCGGGGGTGTGGTACACCTCACCTTAAAAACACCGGTGTGGTTCACCTTAAACACCAGGGTGTGGTACACCTTAAACACCGGTGTGGTTCACCTTAAACACCAGGGGTGTGGTACACCTTAAACACCGGTGTGGTTCACCTTAAACACCAGGGGTGTGGTACACCTTAAACACCGGTGTGGTTCACCTTAAACACCAGGGTGTGGTACACCTTAAACACCGGTGTGGTTCACCTTAAACACCAGGGGTGTGGTACACCTTAAACACCGGTGTGGTTCACCTTAAACACCAGGGGTGTGGTACACCTTAAACACCGGGATTTGAGGCCGTAGGTTTGACCTGGACGGGCGGTAGGTAGACCCGTGAGGGCGGTAGGCGGTAGGTTGTGTTTAGACACCGGGCTTTGTTTGGGGCCTTGCTGCTTGTGGGCTGGTTAGTCTACACCGCGCGGTTGCCACAGTGCGCTTGTTTGGGGTCGCAGGCTTGGCCTTGAAGGGTTGTAGGTGCAGCGGTGCGGGATGTTGGTGTGCTGATTGTGGTTTGAAGGTGGCCAGATATAGGTTCTTAATTTGGGAGCTTGAAACGCGTAGTTCTCCAAGACCACATGGGCAGCATTCCCCCATAGTATTGCCACCGATGTTTGGGTGGCAAGCAGATGTTTCTCTTAACCTTCGGTGGAATCGCTTGGATCTTTTCTTGTAGGGGTCTAGTTGACCATAAAGCGTTTGAATGTTAGTGGCGAATCTGTACACCAGTCTGTTGTTCCTGCAGGCGGCCAAAATGTTGTCCACCGCAGATTTGAAGCTCCTGGTCGAAGCCAAGGAGGCAGGGAGCATGTTTCAAAGGTTTTTCATACCGGGCCAGAGCAATGCTGTCCTGAGGCGGAGGCTGCAGAGTTGGCGAGAGCCCCCAACTAGGCGTGGTAGAGTTAGAGAGCCTGGTTGGTTTTGACTGCTGAACCAGTCATTCCAAGCTATGCAGCGTCCATTCTGTCAATGCCGTACCGAACCTGCGGCAGTTTCGTTTTTGATCATGTCCGTGTCACATTTGACTGAAAGAGAGAGAGCCTGCATTTGAAACACAGTAATAAAAGCGTTCTGTCTCAGAATGGACAGCGCCCATGCTATCAATGCCGCTCCGAGCCAACCTCATTGTTGTCGTTGTTTTGATTGTGACATGTGCTTGCAGGGAGATCGGGCAGAATGAGAGGTGCGTGAGGCTCGCAGGAGCCTTTGCCTCGCAGAGCATGGGAAACTACAGTTGCAGTGGTGCAGACCACAGGCCCCAAGGTACAGTTGGAGTGGCATAGATCACTCACTTGAGTGGCCTTCGGTTGTGTAGCTGCTTTTCACTCTGCCCGGCTCGTGACACAGACGACCAAAGTGCGACAGCAAATGGGAAACTCGTCGCAACAGCCAGTTTGCTTGTAATTTGCCGCACAGTGCTGGCCGATGATTGCGTATAACATAATCTGATCTGTCAAGCAAGGGATGAATATGGAATCGGGGCTTGCGAAACAAGATTTAGGAAACCCATTTTGTCAGCTAAACATCTTGTTTTGCCAGTTGTTGTCACAAAGGGTTTTTGGACCACATTGAACATTGAACAAGACTTATGAGACCTCTTCCCCACGCGCGCCTTTGGTTTTGGCAATCCTCGTCGGTAGAGTTAACTGGACAACCGTCTTTCTATGGGAAGAGATGTGAGCTTGAATTGCCTGAGGTTATAGATCCCGGGTAAGACTTCTGGACTTTATTATTTGTAGCCGTGACGAGGCCTGCAGTCTTGTAGTTGCAGCTTCGAGCACAGCCATTTCCTGTCCACCTGCAGCATGTTTGTATGTTTCCTAGTTGTTCCTAGTTTGGTTAACATGTTTGCCGTGTCTTGTAGCAGTGCTGGGTTCCCAAGTCTGAAGTGTCAGAGTGGTAGGTCCTTGCATGATGTACGGGAATGCATGTGGTGCTCGCGATTTTCTCTGTGTAGCTGATCAGCCGCTTCTGTCTCAGAAACTTTGACCTCAGGAGTCGGCAGTCATCTGTCAGCTTAGTGCAACACATGACGCGCATTTGCTTTTGACCATGGCAGCTCCTGGTTTTCTACAAACCGCATTTATAGCACGGCCATGTGATTAGCTTGGTTGCTTTGACAGCATTACAGTATCTTCAGCGGGGGTGTGCCACTCAGTGCATTGGAGGATCTTCTCAAGCGCGCAAAGCTGCGCCACACGGTTTGTTTGGTTCATTTTTTGCGGGGGTGCCTTTGCAGATGTAGGAAATAGGCTTTGGTGCCCCCGCCTTGTCAGGCGCCGTGCCTTTGGTGTCGGAGCGGCGCGGTGCTTTCAGGACTGTTTCAACAAAAATGCCACGGAACTTTTTTGGAACCATCCGGATTACTTGAGACTTGCATCCCTACTTGTGCTTTTTTGGCCATGTGCAGTTTTTGCCTCAAGAGCAGCATCCCTACTTGTGCTTTTCCATTTGGTGGCTTGGAGGCCTTGGATGAACATGCCGCGAATGCCAAATGGCATTCAACACACAGTTGGTTTTTCCAATGGCTTCGGCAGCGGCAAGAGAAAGCGGCAAAGCCGCAGACTTTTCCCCGTTGGGCTGACATTGCCATGGTTGGAGAAGGTCCGTGCGGCCTACTTGATGTCTGGCTGCGACCTTGCAATCACTTTGTTTGCCGCCCAAAAATTCAGTGGCTTACGCCCAGAGGACGCTGACTACCCCACGCTGGACTTAGTGGAGGAAATAGCGGTCTCTGTGCCTCTTGATGCGAGTATCCGCGCCCGAGTTCGCAAGGAGGTGGCTGAAGTTTTGTTGGTCAAAGAGATTGAAAAGCTTAATCTTCGAGGAGTGGTTCCAAGTTTGGCGGCTGTGTACGCCATGTACGAAGCATTTGAGCCGTCCAGTCGCTGCATTGGCTATCGTGGAAGAATTGCATGGGTGCAGCGCTTTCGCAAGCGCTGGGGTTTATCTCGTCGAGCATGGTCGTGCCAACCTGAAATTGAAAAGGGCAAGGTGGGGCCCCAAATCTGGGGCCGCTGAGCGGCCCCAAAACTAGATCTTTTTTATGTAGGGGAACTAAAACTGGGGTCATTTTTGGGGGCCAGGAAGTGGGGTCGTTTTCGTTGTGCAGGTGGCAATTTTTTGGCAATGGTTGCAACATTTGCAACGCAGAACTACACTGGACCGACCGCTTCTTTTGTTGAACTTAGACGAGACTTGCATGCGCTTTCCAGAGAAACCGCGCGTGGGACTGGTAGCGTCCAAAGCTCGTGGTTGGACTTCCCATGCAGGGGCAAAGCTTCTGAGACGCGGCAGCGCAACATTCGTTGCTGTGCTTTGTGAAAATGAAGCCGTGCAAAAGTGCTTGCCTTCCTTTGTGCTTTGCAACAAGCACTTGTGCCCCAAAAAGCTTTACGAAGACTTACTTGCTGCAGCCCCACCTTCCTTATGTATATGGAGATTAGCTTCGTCGTGGAACACATCTGTTGTCATGTGTGAAATTTTGGAGGTGCTAGCAGCTGCTTTGAGGCCTTGGCAGCAGTTCTGCCAGCCAACTCTGACCATGGACCTGGCTCCGTGCCACATCACGCAGTCCGTGCTGCAAAAGGCACGAAGCCTGCAACTCTTTATAGCTTGCGTGCCAACTGGTCTCACTCCTCAACTTCAGGTGGCAGATGTCTTTTGTTTCAGAGCCTTCAAGGCTTTTTTTGCTGGTGAACTTCAAAAGCTGCGGGCCGAGGGTCACGAAGTGACCAAAGCCTTGTTTTTCCAGATTTTTTTCAAAGTGCCTGCTTGGCTGCAGGCACGTTCTTGGGCTAAAGCCTTTCAAGCCATTTGTGCACTTGATGGAAATATCAATCTTTTGACCAAGGACCTTCAAGCACTGGGCTTAGACCCGACAGTGCAGGACAGTTTGCCGACGCAATCCCAGATAGCCTCTCTCTGGCCGAGACAACGCTGTACAAGCAAAACATATTCCCTGCTGTTCACTCGTAATTTGGAGTGAAGATACAATGACAGAACGTTGCGGAGGTCTGAAAAAAGGACCGTCAGACAGTTCAAAACATGGAGCCGTTTTGCTGGTGCCTGACCAGCATTTGTTCAGTGTGGAAACAGCTGCGCTGGCTAACTGTGCATGCCTGTTCAACGGCTCTGATTGAATTTGTAGAGACGAAAAACCCTGCTGTTGCGCCAGTAGTGACCCCACTGTGACCTCCATAGGCTCCATGGCTGACGGCGCGCATGATTTGGCAGCTGCGACCTCTATGGGCTCTATGGCTGACGGTGCAGCTGTGACCTCCTCCGTGGCTGCGCCTGTGATCTCTACTACTATGACTGACGTGCTGGGCGACCTTAAGCGGAGAAGGCAGGAGTTGAAAGCTTCGCTGAAAGACGTCAGCAAAACGCTGAAAAGCGAAAGCAAAAAGCAGAAGAGACTCATCGCCAAAGCTGGGCGATTGAGCAAAGAGGACTTGTTTTTTTTGATGGCACGCCAAACTCAGGCGAGTGTGTAGTCTTTTCAACCTTGGCTACATTGTAGTTTCTTCACTGGGGCGCCAGTTAGTGCGCACCGCTGGGGAACAGCAAAGCTTTGGTTTTCTTCACCTTAGCGCCGGTTAGTGCGCATGACAAAAGGTGTTAATGACTTTCAAGGTTGCATCAATGAACAGCAGCATCTGTGTTTGAAGGCTCGATGTTCAACCTGTTGTATGACATAGTGTTTAGATGAGTAACTGACGTTCTGCAATGCGACGATGTTTAAGCTGCTTTTTTGCGAGGAACATCCCGCCCCATGAAGCGACCAGGATTCACTATCACAACGGAGGCCTGGCTTACTTCCTCCAGAAGCATTTCTAGTTTTGAGTGTTGTAAAGTTTTAGCGGGTCGGCAACGCTTGTCTGCTGTGCACGGACTCACTACTCTGATGTGGTCATTTGCTTGTCCTCGTTTCCCTTTATTTACTTATTTCCTCCTCTTTTCACGTGGAACAAAACAAAACATCATTGGAGATTGTGCAAATGATGATTTTTTATTTCGGGCAGTTTCGACCTTCATCTTTTGAGGGCTGAAGATGCCCTTGTGTGCCGGTGTCAATCAGATGCGCGGGCCAGCAGTGCAACTACTTTTGCAGCCACTTGGCAGGGAGATACCATTGAAGAGTGGCCCATTTTCACCGACATGTTGTCTTATTTGCCCGACGTTTGCATCAACGCTGAAATTGTGGTAGTAATGTGTGGGGGACATAACACAAAATGCTTCTTGTGACATGTCCATGTGCATTTTGACTGCGCAGGCTCGCACAAAATGCTTGCCTTGGAATACGGGTCCGGCATTTTCCCTGCAAATTTCCACACGAAATGCCTCTTATCACATGTCCATGTGCATTTCGCCTGCGCGGGCTCGCGCAAAACGCTGGGGGACGTTTGCAGTTGACTTGTCAATAGCGGTTTATAGATAGGTTAAGCGTTGCGCTTGACCATTTGGACTTTGGTTTGGAGACCCGGCAGGCTTTCTGAAACAGAGTGTGCCACCCTGTCTGATTTCCCGCTCTTTGTTGGGACCTAGCACGTGACGCTTAGATCGGCTTGAACACAGCGATCATCCATGAAGCTGGCGTGAAACTATCGCGTTTCCGTCTTGTATTTTAAATGTCAGATGTTCAGTTGGAGATGTTCCAACCTTGTGAGCTGATTCACAAACATGAATGCACCAACTGTCAGTTTAAACGTGCAACGATCAATGAATGTTGCTTGTCATTTAACATGTGTAATGCAAACGGGGTCACTCATTTCTTTTTCTCAAGAAATGTTTGGATTCAAGTGGGTTTTGTGTCACCGTGCCAGTGTGATCCAGCTTGGAACAATTTAAGATTTTCCCCATGCTTTGACAGGAAAAAGAAAACTGAATGTGCAAGTGTGTTTCAGCTTCAACTTGTCGACGGCAGTTTTTCACATGTCCGCATGTCACATGTTATTTTTGGTTTTATTTTCACATGCGTTTTTTTCTGCGCGTAACTTGGAAGGATGACTTCTAGACTTGGCGTCTTAGCCGGTAACTTATATATATAATATAGGTTTTGTCTGAAAATGAGTAATTTACGTCATTTTCAACATGACATGAAATGTCACCACCGGATGAGCGGAATTCGTTTTTTTGTTTCATGGCTTATTCACCACGAGAACAATTTTTTTCAAACCAACCAACTCAAAACAAATCAGTTTGAGTGAGTTCGTTTGTTTTGTTTGTAAGAAGCAGTCACAACATGTGACATCTTTGTTTTTGCTTCAAGGGAAGCAACCATGTGATTTCGGTTTTGCTGGTTGTTTACGACGTTTTTGACGGGGAGACGTTGTAGTAAGGTGTAACTCGTTGTTTCGCGGTAAGTAGACTGCACGCGCGCGAGCATAAAGATCCTTATTTGGGATTCTACATATTTGCAGCCTGCTACCGCAAAAACGTCAAAAATATCCAGTTTGCAGCTGTCACATTTTCACCTGGGAGCCTGCCACCGCCAAAAAAAATCTAAAAAGGTTCAGTTTTCAACTGCCGCACTCACCTGGGAGCCTGCCACCGCAAAAACGTCAATAATATCGAGTTTGCAGCTGTCACATTTTCACCTGGGAGTCTGCCACCGGAAAAAAAATAACAGGAAAAATCAACTTGCAGCTGTCGCATTCTCACCTGGAAGTAAACCAACAAAAAATTCCCAGTTTCCTGAAATCTGGTAGATGAACTTTTGTCGAGGTGGGATAGAATAAGGTTTTTTTTAAATCATATCAATCTTCCTTTGTGTGAAAAAAAAGTTCTAATCTATCCCACCTTCTGTTTTGCAATCTGGATTTGACATTTTTTTGATGGCAGGCCCCCAGATGATACACTTGCAAGCTGCACATTTGTTCATTTTTTGTGGTGGCAGACTCCCAGATGACTGTGGTAGTTGAAAGTTGAAAGCTAACCTTCTTTACTTTTTTTTTGGCGGTGGCAGGCCCCCAGGCGAAAATGTGACAGCTGCAAACTGGATATTCTTGACGTTTAGGCGGTGGCAGGCTCCCAGATGAGAATGCGACACTTGCAAGCTGCACATTTGTTCCCTTTTTCGGGTGGCAGGCGCCCAGATGAGCGTGACAGTTGCAAACTGAAATTTCTTGACCTTTTTTTTTTGCGGTGGCAGGCTCCCAAGTGAAAATGTGACAGCTGCAAGCTGGATATTCTTGATTTTTTTGCGGTGGCAGGCTCCCAGCTGAACCTTCTTGACCTTTCTTTTGCGGTGGCAGGCTCCCAAGCGAAAATGTGACAGCTGCAAGCTGGATATGCTTGACGTTTTTGCGGTGGCAGGCTCCCAGATGAGCGTGGCAGTTAAAAACTAAACCTTCTTTACCTTTTTTTGCGGTGGCAAGCTCCCAGGTGAAAATGTGACAGCTGCAAGCTGGATATTCTTGACGTTTTTGCGGTGGCAGGCTCCCAGATAAGTGTGGCGGTTGAAAGCTGAACCTTCTTTGCTCTTTTTTTGGCGGTGGCAGGCTCCCAGGTGAAAATGTGACAGCTGCAAGCTGCCTATTCTTGACGTTTTTGCGGTGGCAGGCTCCCAGATGAGTGTGGCAGTTGAAAACTAAACCTTCTTTACTTTTTTTTCGGTGGCAGGCTCCCAGGTGAAAATGTGACAGCTGCAAGCTGCCTATTCTTGACGGTTTTGCGGTGGCAGGCCCCTAGATGAGTGTGGCAGTTGAAAACAAAACCTTCTTTACCTTTTTTTTGCGGTGGCAGGCTCCCAGGTGAAAATGTGACAGCTGCAAGCTGGATATTCTTGACTTTTTTGCGGTGGCAGGCTCCCAGATGAAAATGCGACACTTGCAAGCTACACCTTCTGTGGTTTTTTGCGGTGGCAGGTTCCCAGATGAGTGCGTCAGTTGAAAGCTGAACCTTCTTAACCTTTTTTTTGCGGTGGCAGACTCCCAGGTGAAAATGTGCATTTTTGCGGTGGCAGGCCCCCAGATGAGTGCAGCAGTTGAAAGCTGGACCTTTTTTTTTTCCCCCGGCGACAGGTTGTAACATTCGCTTCGGGGTCCTGGTATGAGGTTGTGGTATGAGGCAGGCCCTTGCGTAGCAACGTAGTGCGTATAGAGTTGTTTCTTCTACCAAAACAAGTTCCTGTTGCTGCAGCTGCGATAATGTCTAACCTGATCTGTTCTTGTTGTTTCTGGCAAGCAGAACTGGCGATGAGGGATGAATTTAACGTTGGGCTAAGGTGCTTAAACGTTCAAGATACCACAAAAGGTTTTGGTTCATTTTGACAGCAGAACGGTGGTCATGGAAGTCCAAAACATCTAAGGAGTGTGTAACAACTCACCTGCCGAATGGACGCCAGGGTTGCGATGCAGCTTTTGGCGTGAGCCTCAAATTTTTGTGGAAGAAGTGGGCCGTTTTTGGCAAGCAGAACTGGCGATGAGGGATGAATTTAACGTTGGGCTAAGGTGCTTAAACGTTCAAGATACCACAAAAGGTTTTGGTTCATTTTGACAGCAGAACGGTGGTCATGGAAGTCCAAAACATCTAAGGAGTGTGTAACAACTCACCTGCCGAATGGACGCCAGGGTTGCGATGCAGCTTTTGGCGTGAGCTTCAAATTTTTGTGGAAGAAGTGGGCCGTTTTTGGCAAGCAGAACTGGCGATGAGGGATGAATTTAACGTTGGGCTAAGGTGCTTAAATGTTCCAGATGCCACAACAGGTTTTTCTTCATTTTGACAGCAGAACGGTGGTCATGGAAGTCCAATACATCTAAGGAGCGTGTAACAACTCACCTGCCGAATGGACGCCAGGGTTGCGATGCAGCTTTTGGCGTGCGCCTGAGCGAACCAGTTTATACATCTGAGTTTGCATGTCTCTTCATGATTGCGTAGTACGACGCGCGTTTGTGGAAGGCCCAGTACTGTTTGTTGGCAGGTGCAGCTGCTTAGTTGAAAGAAAAGCCGCAGGGGATCCCCTTGAACCCCTGCAGTCAATGTTGACATGCCGCGGACTTTTCAGAATAAATGTTTGATGTCTATCGAGGAGACCTCCCAGAATGAAAGCCTTTCATGTCTATTGATGTCTGTTCGATCGGTATTCAAACATTGACAAATTTCAACATTGACCGCAGGGGTCGCAGGGGATTGGGTGTGGTCACATTTTTCTAGGGGTCTCTAGCAAACGAAATGAGAACGCAGAAATAGATAAGATGGGACGGAATTAATTACATTAGCAGAAAAAGCGACTAGAAGAATGTAGACGTAGCTGACACAGCATGCTGTGGTGAATTGTGGCCCCTGATACCGTCAGTGCGCACGATGCTTCAGTACAGATCTTACGTCGATTTCGTGCAGAGCACAGCTGCCCACACCACAAGATTAAAAGGCGTGCTGTGTGCCGTCATGCTTTTGGGTTCTCTGGCCCACCTTGCTTTTGTCACTTTAACGCTGACTGCAGGGGTTGCAGGGGACTTGGACTGGCCCAGATGTTATCATTGTACTGAGGAGCTGGAATGAAACATTTCGCCTGCAGCCATCCTGTGAAGGCTCCACCGACCTTTGCATGCTCTTCGAGAATATCCTTCACTATTTCCGATTGGCTACATTGTCTTTGCCGTGATGGGGCCATTTTTGGAATCGAAATATAGGCCCTATTTAGGGGTTCATGGTTTGTTCTGTGATAGTAAGATGTAGAACTGATCAACGTACCACAATCACTGGTCAACACTGATCAATGGCATCATCCTGATGTCAGAAATAATAAGTCCGAAGACCAATAGAATATTGTGACACAGGATGGTCACACACAAGATTCCTTCCGCAATAAGTAGAGTGTTCTCCACTAATCTTCCATGACTTCTTGCAGTAACCTTCCATGTATCCTCTGTGCACAAACTATACAACCAATGATGAATGACATGTCGCTTCACCCTTGTCCAAGAGGTGCTCCCACAGGGTGTCAAATTTCCATAACAAAGGTTGCAACACTGTGAGTGTGAACTGGACGCCTAGCGGCCGTACGTCTACTGAAGACCCTGTGTACAGCTTCGCCTAGAGGTATGGAACGACCGACTCCGATGAAAGATGCCGCGTCATCGCCTTGCAAAGTCCATTGCTCAACTGACCCATGCCAGGTCACTACCAGTGAAGTCAATGATGCCACCAAACTTCTGGAGAAGACATGCCAGAAGCTTCAAGGCATACAAGACATAGAGGGTCACTGACCTTGAAGCGGCCATACGCCAACTCCGCCAGATTGGCTCTATATTGGATAGTTAAGCGCAGAAAGCCATACTGCTTCTTGATCATACAGCCAAAGGCAGCACGTCATCGGAAGAACTCAATGCACAGAACCACGCACTGATGACGAGCACAATCTTCCATACCATGAAGACAACTTGCAGGAGCACTACCCTTGCCTTCCACAATGCCATGATCTAAATCTAACTCTTTATTTATAGTTCCGCTCTTGCCTTCCACAATGGCATGAGCTAAAATCGAACTCTTCAGTTCCCCCCTTGCCTTCCACAATGCCTGATCTAAATTCCAACTTTTTATTTAAATTTTCCCCTTTGCCTTCCACCATGCCATGGTCTAAAATCTAACTTAAACTTCCCTCCGCTTGCCTTCCACAATGCCATGATCTAAATTCCAACTCTTTGTTTCAATTTCATCCCCCTGCCTTCCACAATGCCATGATCTAAAATCTAACTCTTTATTTAAACTTTCCCCTCCTTGCCTTCGACAATGCCATGATCTAAATTCTAACTTTATTTAAACTTCCCCCCTTGCCTTCCACAATGCCATGATCTGAAATCTAATTCTCTTGCCTTCCACACGACTGCCCCCTGGTTTCCACATTGAGCTTTGTTGCTTCCCACACCCTCTGAATTGGCCCATGGTGTTTTTGTGGCGTGTCTTGTCTTTTGTTTATTGTATGGGCCAGCGTCAGCATGGCATACAAGATGTCATTTTGCATGCACCGAGAGGATACTAAGCTATCACCCCTTGCTTTAATCGATCTTTTTCACCCATAAACTGGAACTTGTCACGTCACTGCTCGGTGGTTTGTGTTGTTTTTTGTTTGGTTTGTTTGCTTTTGTTTTGTGTGTTTGTGTTCTGTTTGTGTTTGGTTCTGTTTTTGGTTTTGTTTCTTTGTTTCTTGGTGTTCTACTTGGTTTTCTGGATGAACGTGACAGTGCATAGGACTATGTATCGGTCCTCCACCAGTTTACTTTTGCGGCCACTACAGCAACGGCCTTTGCGTGACTTAATTAATTCATTAATCCCAATTGCAACATGCTCTGAAACATGTTGAACGACCTGGCGGAAGCTATGAAGGCGTTGACGGAAAAATCATCATTGGTTGTATAGTTTGTGCACAGAAGATACGTGGAAGGCTACTACAAAAGTTCATCGCGTCATGGAAGATTGGTAGAGAACACTCTATTTATTGCGGAAGGAATCTTGTATGTCCAACCTGCATCACAATATTCTATTAGTCTTCGGACTTATCATTTCTGACATCAGGATGATGTCATTGATCAGTGTTGACCTGTGATTGTGGTATATTGATCAGTTTTACATCTTATTCTGGATTCGACTTGAGTCTGGTACAGCTTATTGCTTGAGCTGAAGATACCTACATTGGTTTGACATTGAGATTACTTCTTGTGTCGTGGACACTGAACACAGAGAAGTTTATTCTCTCCAAGTGATGAGAACACAGCTAGAAACTCTTGGAGAAGAGTTTAAGCTAGCTGGAAATATCTGATGGAGAGAACCTACTATGCTTTGAGTTTGGACTATGGATGCATTGGCATTGTGAAGACAATGACCATATTTGGGCATCTTATTTGTCTGAGAGTTTTGTGATGAGATGTTTCGGTATTGTGAGGACAATACCTACATCATCGTCATCGTGACCTATGGATCATACACTTGATCTTATGGTGTGCATTTTATCGTTCCTGAGACGACTTTGGTTATCTCTATGAGGACGACATTGTTTTGAGAAGACTTTGGTCTACATTGTGGATTGGCTATTACAGTGGTCGAAAGACTTCAGCGATACAACTGTATTTGGCTGACCTACATTGACAATGTCGAACAGAACATTCTATTCTACATTGAGGTTAGAAGCTGTGAGATGCTATCTCTATGTGGAAAGCTGATTTGGAGAAGGAACGTTGTGTTCCGACTATGTTTTGTATTCAGAAGAAGGTTGTACAGACACCGTGTGTGAATCACTTCGTTCTTGAGAAGTTAGTCAGCTTGTGACTAATGAGCTGGTTATTCACGTTTGGATGAGAACCAGTTTGATTTGAGAACTTTTGGAAGTGTTTCGATGATTTTGAATTCATCTAGTGAAAATTGAGTTTTGTAGACTTCTAGCAGCTGGAATAGTTTCAACAAACCTTTATTTGAAGAACTTGAGGTTTGTTAACTGGAAACCTGGAATCGAGTTTACCAGTTGAGACATCGGCTCGAAGGACTGGTGTCAGAAGTTCATTTAATGAACAAGAGCTGCTGTGTCACATAACTTGACATAAGACAGACCGACACAGGGAACACATCTTCTCCTTTTGTTGGTTTTGTTCTTTCGTGTGTTTGTTGTGTTTGTGTTTCCCCGTGATTGATCGTGTTGCGTCTGGAGCGAAAAGAAGGAGCTTGACGTTAGCATGTGGGAGTCGAGGGTGAAACAATTCTTTTGACACGGTATTGCTTTAGTGTAATTAGTTTTGGGAATTTACGCTCTGCGCTTGTGTTTGGTGTGCGTGGTTGACGTACGCGTCCGCCTGCGTAGTTCTGTAGGAATTTTGAAGAAGCGTTGGATCTGACCGCAGATCTGTGCACGGCGCTTTTTCTACATGGTAGCGGAGCTCTACGGAGCTACCCGCACCATCCTCCGCTGACCCTTGTTGCAGTGTACTGAGGACGCCATCTAAGGTGAAGCTGAGATCGTTTGTATTGAGCTCCTGAATCTTCTGCAGGGATTTGTGTTGAGCTTGTACTAAGGTTCTGAAGTGATCACTAGGTTGGTACAGTGCTGATGTAAAGTCAAGGGCATCGAAGAGCTTGAGTATTCTCAATTTAGGTGACGTGTTTTTGTCTCACTTCATTTTTGTGGCATGTTGACTGTAAGGTCATTAGTTGAAGGTGACTTGTCAATTGATTGCCGGAGATGACATGTTTTGGAATGCTTAGAGTATCTCGACAGGCTGAGGTTGGGAGTAAGTCCTGGAGACACAAGTGAGGTGTTTGGACAGTGAAGAACTCCGACAACTTGCCTGGAGATGAGCAGTGAGAATATCTCGACAGGCTGAGGTTGGGAGCGAGTCCTGAAAGCACATGTGAGGTGTTTGGACAGTGAGAACTCCGACAACTTGCCTGGAGGTGAGTAAAGAGAAATCTTAGGTTGAAGTTGGGAGTAGGTCCTGGAGACACAAGTGGAGTGTTTGGACAATAGAGACTCCGACGCTGACCTAGAAGTCTTTGAAAGTAAAAGTTGAGAAACCACTGGATTGTGAGTGGAACCGAGGCGTTTAAGCTCAAGAAAAGTATCGCCATACCGTCTGTACTAAGAATGGACAACCGTCGTGAGAACCGGCCATTACGTGAAGCAATGGAGGAGCAGTACATTGGTTGGATTATCGGCTTGGAGAAAGTGACGAGTGTATTTCGGCTAATACAGACTGTGCTTGTTCTCATGGAATGGCTTTTGCCGTTGCTTGAAGATGTTCGTCTGAATGCGAACCAGCGAGACATCATGGCAATGTTCCGTGATCATCTCAGAGAGTTGGAAACCGAAATGCAGAGGCAGATTTGTGAGATGCGCGAGCATATCTTAGGCAGATATCACAGGTCATTGCAAGGTTGAAATACCTGTGGCCCATTGCTGTGTGATAGATTTGGCAGATGTAGGCGATAGGGTTCCTGGCAGTAGTGGTAAGCGTGGAAAATAGGTGACAACGACTGAGCTGCATGTGAGAGTAGGTTGCAGTTGCGTTGCATGTGTGATTTGCAATTTTGTTGTATAAGAGGTTTGGTGACTTTGGCAAGAAAGAGAGAGAGAGCCTGGAGAGTCACTAGGAAACTAGGAAGCTTGGTGATTTTGGCAGAGAGAGAGAGAGTGCCTGGAGAATCACTAGAAAGCATTTGAAAGAACTAGAGAAGGAAATGGGCTGGATGGCAGGGTGCTGCATAGGTCCATAGTAGAAAAGTAATGTAAGAAAGAGCAACATCTCGACAGGTTGGTCAGGTTGTAGTTGATCCTGGACGCACGGAGTGCACAGTGCGTGGTGCTACTGAGCCTGGCGTCATGCCTGGAGATTACAGTTGGAGAGCGAAACATTGGCATGAGAACCTGGAGGGTCGGTGACCTTGGTTTAGTTGCCACACATTTGAGAAACATTGGCATGAGAACCTGGAGGGTCGGTGACCTTGGTTTAGTTGCCACATATTTGAGCGAAACATTGGCATGAGAACCTGGAGGGTCGGTGACCTTGGTTTAGTTGCCACACATTTGAGAAACGTTGGCATGAGAACCTGGAGGGTCGAGTTTGCTTTGTCAGTGACCTTGGTTTAGTTGCCACATTTGTAATGTAATGCGTGAATAGTTGGACACCTGAGGTTCAGTAGTGTGCAGGAGCAGTGGAGCTTGACGGATGTTTGCACTGACTGGTGACCTTGAGATTGAAGCCTGAAGCATTGTTGTTTGCCTGGCAGTATAGGTACTGGAGTGCTGAGTGAGAGAGAGAGAAATAGGAACCGTCATGGCACTGAAGGCACAGTGGAACTTGGTGTTGAGACTGTTGGTTGACAACGGAGCGAGAGTAGGGTGACATATGGACACCACCTGTTTGGGAACGTTGATTTGATTTCTCAGATGCATCAGGTAACCAAGGATGTTGGTTTGGACTGCAGTTGTGGAAGTGTTTGAGTTGAGCATGTATTGCTGCAAGTCAATGGAAACGACCTGAACTGTGTAAGTAGTGGAAACTGCCTTGAACTGTATTTGAAACGAAACAGGAAACTTTGTTGTGAGCTTGTTTTCATGTTTCTTTGACCGGAATTTGAACAGTTTTGCAGTGTCGCAGGCAGGTCAGGTATGACTTACGTTACTTGGATTGTTGCAGTTGTTTGTGAGACCTGAAACGGATGTAGTCGTGAGGACTGTGACAGATGCAGAGAAGGTACATTGAACCCTGAGACAGGTAGGTACTCTGGAGTTGTTGTCAGACTGACTAGACTTTGTGTGAAGATAACTTGAATGCAAGCATTCCCCTTTTGGCTTAGAGCAATCGTACCGTACCTCTCTAGATGGATGGATGAGCACGGAGATATCTGCAAGCCAATTTTGACTGTGAGACGAGCTCTATGGTCTTTGTAGCGACGATTGCCAGTGTGGTTTGCCTACGTTGGTTATGGCACTTCCTTTGGTAGAAACGTAGTTTGAGAACAAGATGCTTGTGATGTTAGTAGACCCTGGAGGGTTTCCTTTGCGAACCTTGGGCCATGTTGATTGGACATCTTGTACTACCAGAAGGCTGGCATGGAGTTTCACGAGGTTTACAGCATTGGAGCTTTGCAGAGGATCCTGAGAGGAAAGTAGAGCGGTAGTGTAGTTTGTGCGTTTGCGTGTTGCTCAGAGTGAAAAGCAAGAGAGGGAATCTGGGATTTGAGATTTGCAATTTTCTTTTGAGTTGACGAGTTTTGACTTACAACAAAAGGAAAGAAATGGGCTGGATGGCAGAGGCGCTGCATAGGTCCATAGGGAACTGGACGGCAGGGGCGATTACGACTTGCATAGGTTCCGAAAGGGAAAGAAAAGTTGTAGAAAGTCAAAACGTGGACCAGATTGCAAGACGTTGCAAGGTTCACACATGAGCTGGATTGCAGACGTGCATAGGCTCAGAGAACAGATTAAGTCAGAAAGAAAGAAACAAGGGAACTGGACGGCAGGGGCGACTAGACGACTTGCATAGGTTCCAAAACGTGAAACTGACTGAAATGAATGTAAATGTGATGTCAGTTTGTGGCTCGACATACTGTCTAAGTGAGAGACGAAGTATGGAGCTGTCTATTATGCTGGACTTGACGTGACATTTTGTCTGGACTTCCCATGTTTGTATAGGTTTCATTCCACCGTTGCTGTTTTACTATAAGACAACTTTGGCTCAGTGTTTTTGCATTTCAGCGGCTCTTACGATCGCTTTGAGATCCTTTGGCATCAATGGCAATGGAATCCATTCGTCTTTGGTTGGCTCTGACTCCTAAGCAGTTAGAGGACTTGAACAATGGCAAGGAGATTCAGCCTGACGAATATTCCAAAAGGTTTGGACTACGAAAAGACCCCATTGCTGCCGTTGAACGTGCGCAGTACTTCAATGATTGGACACCGGAAGGTCCCAAGGGTGAGGTCTGTGCCAAGGATTATGTCCTTGTTGAGGTCGAACTGACCGCCATTGGCTATCTCCAAAAGGCCGAGGCGGGGGTCCTTCTGAAGTATAAACCCAACGAATATCGTTGGCAGGGCACGATGAAGGCTTTGGAGTTTGACCAGAATGGCAACTTATTATACAAGTTTGCCGCGGACGCTCACAGGATCGTCTGAGTAGGGAGAAACCTTGCTCCCAATGTATAGGTTTTTGCAATGGTTCCAGGCCGGATGGTAGTGCTAGGCTTGGAAGCCAACGATAGCTGCGAGGAGAAATGCAAAAGCTGTGGTGAAATAGCTGTCAAGCTGAGATTGGAGTGAAATGACAATTTTGGGATGTCTTGGAATTTCAGAGTTTTGGACGATTTCGGACTGGACAGAACTTGGACTTGTGGAACTCAGTGTGAGTAGTTTTGTCAGTTGTCACGAGCTTTGCATGAGTTTTCATTTTTGCTGCATGACATGTCTATGGGTTTTATACGCGTGGGAACCACTGTGATCTGTTTTGCAGTTTTGTGAAGGGTTGTGCATGCATTGGCAGTTGGATTTGGATTGAGTTTGCGGTTTGCCACAAGTTTGCACTATTTTTGTTTTGTCTGAGACATTGAAGTTTGGTCGATCACATATTACCTGTCAAGATGTGCGGCACGCATCTTGGGGTAGTAGTGAGTGCGATCTTTGGCGGAAGTGTGATTCATCTGTTAAGGTGTGCGTCACGCACCTTAGGATGAACAAGAGAGAGTTTGTGCTTGGCATGGCATGAAATGGCTGAGTTGTAACCTGCATGGTCAGTAGATGGATAGTCAAGTTGAATTGCAGATTATGCCCAAGCTGTATTTGGGCCCCGGCTTATCCCAGAGAGTGCATCAGGCCTTGTCTAGGAGACTCGAACGATTCATGGCAGCGAACGTGCCAGCTCCAGCAGCCCCGGCAGCTCCAGCGGCAGAGGGAGAATTTCCCGTGTCTGAGAATCCAGCGCTGACGGCACAGACAGGAACTGCTGAGACGGAATCAGAGAAAGAGGGAGAGCAGAACATTGCTCATGTGCATGGAGAAGACAAGGAAGACAAAGAGGAAGGAGATGCTGGAAGAGATGACGATAGATCGAGATCTCCAAGGTTGAGAATGCATGAGCCATTTGATCCCAGTGATGCTGCAGACCTGTTGAACTCTACTACGGGCTTGGCTGTGGGAATCACTTCGATGGTCGCTGCGCTGAAGGGTTCGACGGACAAGCTCGAAACCCTTATCAAGAGTACGCATACTCTTCAGCAGGACCTTTGCCGAAGCCTAGAGGCCGTGGGAGCGGCAGTCAACAACATGGCAAGGGCATCAGAATCATTGGCTGCTGGTGTGAACCACAACACCAGCAGCGTGGGTGCGGTCGTTGGTGAATATAACAAATTGAAAAAGCACCTGGAGTGGGCACTGGATGTCTCTATGGCAGACGTGCTCAAGAGAAACAACAAAGGCCGCACTGAACGCGACCAAGCTCTGCAGGATTTGATGACCCAGCTTTTCGAATCGATGGACAAGCTACAAGAAAATATGAAATTAGTTGCTGAGAGGATTGAAAAGGGGACACCACCAGAGGCAGCTCCAGCATACGATCCTCCGCAGCCACCTATGGGACATCATGGCATGTCGCAGAGTAGCCCGCCATTGGCACCGATGACACCGGCGACTGGTGTGAGCCTAGGACCTAGCCACCTACCACCTCCACCGGCAGTGCCACCGAGACCTGTGGTGCCATCACCGCCAACACTCCCAGTGGCGAAGTTCGTGGGCTACAGCCCGGCAAAGATGGGCGAATTACCAATGAGCTATCCCCTTGAAGTGAAGGATATTAAGTCCCCACCTTGTCAAGTGATCGAAGAGGTCACGGGTCGTATCAGGTGTGTTTCACCAACTGCACGTCACGACCCAATGACGGGGACGGCAGCGTTCTCCCCTTTAGGGTATATTCAAATACAGGGGACGCAAGAATACCGTCGGGTATACCCCTGATGTTCATACCTGAGCAGAGTGCCAAAGGCACCGGAATTCGCCTGGTGTGACGACAAGAGAATAGTTGATTTTGTCAACTCGAGGTTCACTTGTTGTTTTCAGAAAGGACGATATGGCTGAGCACAGGTACCAAGCTTGAGTTTAAAAGGGGGCGAGACACGCCGATTGACGCAGTAGACACAATTTTGTCTGCATGTTGTTTTGTTAGTTGTTTAAGGTTTGTTTTGTTGTCATATGTCTCTCAATGACGATGGCGAGAGCAACGTTCTTGAAGGCATTCAGAACTTGGAGTTGCTGACAGATCTGAGGGAGACATTATGAAGAAAGGTTGAAGTTGTTCTTGATTGGTTTGATTACGGTATTTCTCATGTTTGAGTTGTTGTGTGCATGTCTTGAGTTTTTGTTGCTTGAAATATGAAACTTGATGTTGTGAGTGTTTTCACAAACATTTGGTATAATTATGTTGTCATGGCACATGATGAGGACCTGGGAAGAAACTCAGACGGAATCTGAGTTTAAGTAATCGGAAAATCTTCCGGGGAATCTGATGCCATGATTGGAGACATATTGCACCCTCATGTCATGATATAGACTCAAACAAGACATATCACACCTCCGAGATCATTAGGATGGATCAGACGTTGAAAGGGGGACGGCGGTCTATGCGATGATGAAACTGTGAGAGCTGTTCTCTCTTAGAACGTCTCTCACCGCTTCCTCATTCCGTGCCAATCTTAGCTAGTCCTGACCCTGACTGTGAAAGATTTTCATTCAGAACATTTTGAATTTGTTGTGCAGTGACTGTGAACTGTACTTCACTTGCTTTGAATTTGAGATGAGTTGCATGAGTGATATTATTTCACTTGTGTTTTCTTTTCATACGCCTACCTTCTACGCGAAGGTGCGGATTAGCTGAAACAGTTGGCCTTTGTTTTCGTGTTGACTCCGATCGTGCGACGTTAGGTTTCGTCTTGGGTCTCGTGTGTGTGTGTGTGTTTGTTTTTGTTTTGTTTTGTTTTGTTCTGTTGTTGTTTTGTGTGTTGTAGGAAGACAACAGCACTGTAGATATATCGTTACCGACGCCATGGTTTATCCGAGGAACCGGATTTTGGAAGACGAGTTTAGTACTGGAAAGACTTTAGTAGTCTATGGACTGAGTCTGGTATTCCTACATCTGGTTTTCGCGACAGAGAAGATTTGAATTTGGAAGTTACGACATTATGCATGAGTCGAACGAGATGAGTTTTGGATGACGTTTTATCATCTACCTTGTGTTTTGGAAGACGTGTGCTTCCTTGGATATCTTTTGATCATGGCTATGATCTGGAACGTGAACATTTTTCTGCGGATATTCGATTGGTATCCGTACCTGGCAGTGATGTAAGTGGATGAGATGTCATGTCGAAAGGGGGTATGGAAATTTGACACCCTGTGGGAGCACCCTTTGGATAAGGGTGAAGCGACATGTCATTCATCATTGGTTGTATAGTTTGTGCACAGAAGATACGTGGAAGGCTACTACAAGAGTTCATCGCGTCATGGAAGATTGGTAGAGAACACTCTATTTATTGCGGAAGGAATCTTGTATGTGACCAACCTGTATCACAATATTCTATTAGTCTTCGGACTTATCATTTCTGACATCAGGATGATGTCATTGATCAGTGTTGACCTGTGATTGTGGTATATTGATCAGTTTTACATCTTATTCTGGATTCGACTTGAGTCTGGTACAGCTTATTGCTTGAGCTGAAGATACCTACATTGGTTTGACATTGAGATTACTTCTTGTGTCGTGGACACTGAACACAGAGAAGTTTATTCTCTCCAAGTGATGAGAACACAGCTAGAAACTCTTGGAGAAGAGTTTAAGCTAGCTGGAAATATCTGATGGAGAGAACCTACTATGCTTTGAGTTTGGACTATGGGATGCATTGGTATTGTGAAGACAATGACCATATTTAGGCATCTTATTTGTCTGAGAGTTTTGTGATGAGATGTTTCGGTATTGTGAGGACAATACCTACATCATCGTCATCGTGACCTATGGATCATACACTTGATCTTATGGTGTGCATTTTATCGTTCCTGAGACGACTTTGGTTATCTCTATGAGGACGACATTGTTTTGAGAAGACTTTGGTCTACATTGTGGATTGGCTATTACAGTGGTCGAAAGACTTCAGCGATACAACTGTATTTGGCTGACCTACATTGACAATGTCGAACAGAACATTCTATTCTACATTGAGGTTAGAAGCTGTGAGATGCTATCTCTATGTGGAAAGCTGATTTGGAGAAGGAACGTTGTGTTCCGACTATGTTTTGTATTCAGAAGAAGGTTGTACAGACACCGTGTGTGAATCACTTCGTTCTTGAGAAGTTAGTCAGCTTGTGACTAATGAGCTGGTTATTCACGTTTGGATGAGAACCAGTTTGATTTGAGAACTTTTGGAAGTGTTTCGATGATTTTAAATTCATCTAGTGAAAATTAAGTTTTGTAGACTTCTAGCAGCTGGAATAGTTTCAACAAACCTTTATTTGAAGAACTTGAGGTTTGTTAACTGGAAACCTGGAATCGAGTTTACCAGTTGAGACATCGGCTCGAAGGACTGGTGTCAGAAGTTCATTTAATGAACAAGAGCTGCTGTGTCACATAACTTGACATAAGACAGACCGACACAGGGAACACGAACTCTTCTCCTTTTGTTGGTTTTGTTTTTGTGTTGTTTGTTGTGTTTGTGTTTCCCCGTGACTGATCGTGTTGCGTCTGGAGCGAAAAGAAGGAGCTTGACGTCAGCATGTGGGAGTCGAGGGTGAAACATTCCTTTTGACACGGTATTGCTTTAGTTTAATTAGTTTTGGGAATTTACGCTCTGCGCTTGTGTTTGGTGTGCGTGGTTGACGTACGCGTCCGCCTGCGTAGTTCTGTAGGAATTTTGAAGAAGCGTTGGATCTGACCGCAGATCTGTGCACGGCGCTTTTTCTACAGGTTCTGGTGCGCGAGCTAAACCACTTAAAGCAGCAGCGTTGCGACAGGCATCTGAGCTGTGTTGGTTTGGCGTGCAGATGGTCACTGTTTTCTGATGTGTTGGCCCTCTTGAGACCATCGCAGAGAACAAGACAGAACAGAAATCGGCAGCAAAGCGCCGCTAGCGGTTGCTACCCAACAGCCGTCAAGCTAGGATGTGCGTTTTCCACAGCGCGGAGCGTGAGTTGATGAACTTGGACTGCTATACCCTGAAAACCGTGGTGTAGCTCCCCTTTTTTCTTCACTGGAAGATTGGACTATCTACACACAGACCGAAAGCCGGTGTGACGCTCGGAGATTTACAGATGCTCAAAAGCGGCTTGTGGTGTAGTTCCTGTGGAGAATCCCGACATCAGCATTCCTGCAAAGGGAATCATCGAGACTTGCAGTTGGAAATCCAAGATGAGGATTTGACGTATGTTTAAATCTCCGCGTTCCATTCAATGTTGGACGGAGGCTTAAATGTTGCAGTTTCACCTTTTGAACTGATAGCCATGAAAGAGAAAGTTTGCCTCAGGTCACATCCTCAAATTGGAATTCACTTCTTAGTTGCAATAGCATCAACACACCCTCAACATTGACAATGGGGTCGCAGAGGTTCAGTTTATGGTTGGCCCTTATTCAAGTGAACTGCCTCTGGCACTGCGGCCATCCAACAAGCACTCTTGGAAATGTGCACGGATAACCCCTAAGCGTATGATGCTTGGAAAAGCACTGAGTGGACTCTGAGCGTGCCCTGAACACCGAAGATGCCTTGTTTTCCCTCTCTCCCCTTAGTTCATGTTTCACCTTTCGTCTCACCCTGTTTTGTGTTTCACCACTCTCGCTGCGACCCGGCGTTGACGGTGTTTGCTTCGAGGTGCCTTCATGTGAGTCGTTATGCCTTGACGGCCTGTGCCATGTGATCTCGGAGAACTTTGTTGCTTCACTCACTCGCTAGTATAGTCTGGGTGTTATGTTTGATTTGTTGCTTTGCCATACCACACTGAGATGATACAAGGTTATCACCTCTTGCATAGATCCTGGTCATTGTAGTTGATGAATCAACTTAGAGTAACCGCCCAGAAAAATATCAAACAATTGGTCAGTATCTTAGTAGGATTTACTGGTTTCTACCTTTTCTGGGGTTCCTATATTTATATAGGTCTCATTACTCTCCATTACCATCATTTGGAGGCCCACACCATTTTTTGGCATCATTGCTGCTATACAAAGGTGCCATGTATGAAGATTCAACAAGATCAAAATCCAGAGATTCACGAGGCAGCGAACGAACTCCACTGGTCCCGCGTGATTTTCGAAAACATGCGCCACCAGAAAAGCCACACAGCCTCTGGGGCAGTTCGTGATCCCATGTGAACGAACACAAGAACATCCTGTACATGGTAAACTGTTAAATAGCCTATATGGTAATGGATGTAAACGGCCCATTCAGTTCGATGACTTATTTTTGAAGGTTAAGTGATTTTCCAGAGCTATGGATTGCTCGTAGTTTACTGAAGGGGTATTTTTCGAGGCCGATGCCATGCTTTGACCCTCCAAGTACCTGGAAGAAAAATTGGCTACATGTATACCCATGATGTTTTGGGACTTTGAGCAATTCTTATGCATACAAACGGAAGGTCTAAGTGAAAAAAACAAGATGGAAGCCACGAACCCGAATGTATTCACTTTCTTGGACTACGAGTGAAAACCTCTGCAATAGGAAAACAAACTTTTTTTTTCATGCATCGTGCGCGCATATCGTCTCAGCGAAGGCACCTAATCTGTGAAAAATCATCCTATGTATAGCTAGCGTAGCGATCTTGTGCTTGAACTTAGGTAGTTGTTAGTTGCTTTGTAGTTGTAGTTTGTGGAGTTGCGTAGTTTGGACTTTGTTTTGTAGTTAGCAGGTGACTGTGATGTAGTTAATCGATCTCATCTCATTCCGTCACAAAGAGTTGTGACGGAGTTGCCATTTTTCGTTTGTAGTTAGCCGTTTTTAGGTTTTCTGCACGTTGTAGGGTATTCCACACGAGAACCAACTGCACGAAACCAATCTTAGGTTTTTAGGAACCGAGAAACTTGTTTTGCACGTTTCTAGATTGGTAGAATCGTTTTTGCACAATTAAGTTTGTAGAGATTTTGGAATCTCCTTGACTGGACCGGAATCCAGTTTGCTTTACCCACAGAAACTCACTTAGTTTCTGTGTTCTGAACTGTGTTTACCAACGTGAACGTTGGCTCAAGCCTGCGAGAGCGAAAAGTGTGTGAGTGTGTCGCCGTGAGACGGCCTGGGAGAGTCGATACTGCAGAAACGCGAAACGATCGCCGTTTGTTTGTGTTTTGGTTTGGGTTTACTTTGAGCACGAGAGGTTTGAAAGCGGTTTTCGCGATCTAACTTTGTGTGTCAAAGTTTTACGTGGTAGCCTCCCTCCACAAGAGATCCTGTGAGGATCTGGCACGCCTGTGTGCGTCTTGTGTGTGCCTGGTTCCAGGGAAGTTGGTGTGAGTTGCGTTTGACTGTCGTGTGTTTGACTCCGAGGTGTCAGAAATGTCTCAATCAGGACAACCACAGCATTTTCGCATGGACGGCCAAGGTACCCAGAACGGAGAGAAAGGATATGGTAAGGGTTTTCAGGCAGGTGGACCGACTGGACCGTACCCTGTTGGAGAAGTTGGACCGAGGAGTCCGCAACCTGCGTCACCGACGCACCAAGAGCAGCCTAGTATGCCAGGAAGTCCAGGTCCGCAAGGTCCTTTGTTCACGCCAGATCAGTTGACCCAGATCGCACAGATCTTTCGCATGGGAATTGAGCCTGTCGTAAGGGAAATGAGTACGAGACTTGATGGTTTGCAAGCTCAGGTGACTCGCGTTCCAGAGGGAACTGCAGCCTTGCACGGTGCGAGACCGGCTGATGCATCCTTGTCTTCAGGTTTAAGCAGTGGACCTTCACGGTTTGGTGAACAGCCACCCACGAGTCCAGGACCTGCGTTCCGACCTGTGGGGTCGCCGCCAGGTATAGCACAAGTGACACCCCAGAGTGGGGAGAGAAATCCGAATCAAGATGACGAGAGAGATGGTCGTGACATCTTCAGTAAATCTGAAAAATGGTTACCTCCTATGCCCACTGTGGATTTCAGGAACTGGAGAACCCGTGCAGATGAAGTCCTTGGATTTTCGGACTGGGTTCAGGCTTTACGTGCTTGGGTTTCCTTAGGAAGTGACATCTTTGCCTGGGAGATTGCCCAGTGCATTGGTTGGGAACAAGAGATTCATATGTCTGTGCTGAAGCCCACTCAACAGACTCGAAGCGCGCGTCTTCTTGCAATCCTCATTCAGACGTTCAAGGATTTCCCAAGGGGGAACACCATGCTGCAAGCTTATGTTGAGGGAGTTGGTGTTGATGGAGCGTTCTTGGCAACCAGAGGTACGAGTGGTTTTGAAGGTTTGCGTTTGTTGTCAAGAGAGTTTGCTTTGCGTTCAAGGGCAGAAGCGTCTTTCTTTCGCACTGAGTTTTTGGCAAAGACGTTCAAGGCGTCTGTTGGTGTTACGCAGGTGAGTGACATCATCCGCCAGATCGACGTTGGACTGTCAAGGTTTCGCAAGATGATTGAAACTTTGCCTGCAACTGTGTCCAGAGTTGGACTTGAGGTGCAAACAGGTGATTTGACCATCATGCTTTTGCGTTCGTTGCCACATGATGTTCGTTCGTACACCACTTTGCATGCAGCAGGTGATGCTTATACTGACCTTCGCACTGCTGCGTTGCGTTTTGAGACGCAGCAACGCATGTTTGCTGAGTTGAGTGGCCCATCTTCATCAGGTGCACGAGGTGTGCATGCACTTGAAAGTGCTGAGACCGCTGAAGAGTGGTGGGGATACGATCAGGAAGGTTATGACAACTCTGAGTATGCCCAGGAAGTAAGAAGATCCTGGTGATCAATGGGAATGGGACGAAGATGCACAGGTTTGGATCAGTGCTACTGTTGCCAAAGGAAAGGGAAGTCCCAAGAGCACGATGAAGTGTCATCTGTGTGGCAGGCGAGGCCACATGGCCAAGCAATGCAAGGCCGATCTGAGCAAGGTGAAATGTTTTCATTGCTCGAGATTTGGTCACATTGGGGCACAATGTCCTGACAAGCCCAAAGGTGACAAGGGAAAGCAGCAGAAGAAGCCCCAGCCGAAAGCTGGAAAGAGCAAAGGTAAGGGAAAGATGCACGAGTTGGCAGAGGAGAGTGGGCAGGAAGCTGCTCCAGCACAAGGTGAGGTGCTGATGCCATTGATTTCTTCAGTTGAACATTCGGATGATGAGTGGCGATGGTGGTTGATTGACAGTGGAGCAGCTGTCTCAGTGTTGTCTGAGCAGTTCAAGGCCTACTACAAGTGCAGCGCAGAAGAGCAGGTGATGGACACCTACTATGCAGCCAATGGGTCTGCAGTCACCATGAGAGGTGAAGTTCAGGTGACAGTTGCGTTTGAGACGGGATCTGGTTCCAAGAAGTCTCAGAACTTTCGTTTGAAGTGCTGCGTAGGCTCCACCAGCCACAACATTGTGAGCACAACCCAGCTTGTGAAGCGTGGATGGACAGTTGTTCAGTCGCCAGGTGAAACCTATCTTTGGCATGAAGAGTCGAATACCGTGATTACTGATGTGGTGTTGTGGGGAGGATGTCCCTGGCTGAGAGCCAAGAAGACAACATCTCAGGTTCCTGCTGTGAAGGATACCTACATGCCGATGGAAGTTGATGTGCCAATGGAGTCAGTGAGGACCGGGCAAGGCTTGACTGTTGGTATGGTAGGTGCGGTTGAGTTGTCAACCCAGGAGAGACTGCGTCAACACATCTTGAGAGGCCATTATCCGTATGACCCTCATTGTTTGGAATGTCAACAGGGCCGTGGTGTTTCCAGAGCACCCAGGCGAGATTTGAAAGAGCGCTTGCTTGAGGTACAGGTTGACTTCATGTTCTTGGGAACAGTTGGATCGCAGTACAAGTTTTTGTTGTTTCGTCACTGTTTCAGTGGTTTGTTGGGTGTCTGCGCTGTGAGCGAGAATCTTGACACCACCGGCCAACATGTCCGCCAGATCTTGGCAGAGTTTGGACTGTTGTCTGGAGATCCAAAGCCGATTGATTTCAGGTCAGATGCGTCCGATGAACTCGGGACGACGTTGAGAAGAGCTGGTATTCCAAGAGAATTTACCGTCAGCAAAGCAGGTCCCCAGAACCATGATACTGTTGGTTCAGTGGAGCGTGGAGTCCGTGAGCTGAAAGAAGGTCTTGCGGTACTGAGACTCGAATTGGGGAAAGCAGGTGTTGACGTGGTCAACAGTTTGGTTGGCTGGGAAGCCAGTTCAAGGTACGTGATTGCGATGCACAACTTGCATTCGAAGTTGGATGGCACAGGATTGAGTGGACGAGAGGTCCTGAGAAACCAGGTTGATCAGAAGAATGCTGTCACAGCGATGTTCTGTTCTAGGGTTCTTGCGGAGACACCTGACAGTGTGAACAGCATCGGAAGGTTCGTGACTGCTGGATACCTGTATCCTGTGAGGAACTCGTTTGCACACTTTGTAGTTGCGTCAATTGAAGGTGAACTGAAATTTTTCCAAGCGAAGAGCCTGAAGCTCGTTTTTCCAATTGTGTATCCTCTGGAATTGGTTGGAAGGTTCTTGCGTGCAGTGGACTCTGCTGGACCTGCACCCGCCATTTTGGACCAGGAACCGATTGAGATCGTTCCAGAGGACTTTGCACGTCTGCCCGACAAGGTGCAACCTCCACGGCATTGGATTGATGCCCATGGACGGACCGAAGGTTGTAGTTCTTGTGCTACTCGTCAAGGTCGACACTCCAAGAAGTGCTGTGAGCGCTATTGGACATGGCTTCGGAACCAGAGATCCAAAGAAGCCGTTGTGCCTGAGAAACAACTCCCACTTGCCGAGCCCAATGACCAAGAAGTGGCGGTACCAGTACCATCACAGCCACTACCAAAGATTCCAGGTTTGCCATCTGGAATGTTGCCTACAAGGCACTGTCCGAGTTGTGAATCAGGTATGAATGCTCCTGGCACCCGCCATTCGGCTGAGTGCCGCAAGAGGCAAGGTGAGTTCTTGTCTACTCCTATCAAGCCGTCGCTTGAGGATGTGGAGCAAGCTTTGGAGCAAGCAGGTGAAGGTGGAGACGTCCCCTACTCACCATCTCTGGGTCCCGAACATGCTGATCTTGCCGATGTGGACATGGACTTACCACTTGAGGCGAGTTCTGCACCAGCTGAGGCTGCATCCTTTTCGGAGCGAGACGCTCCAGAATTTCAATCCGAAGATGTTGAGATGGAAGTTGAACAGCCACAGACGATCCCGATGATCGATGTGTGTCTTTGCTCTGAGAGAGTCAGGATTGGATGTTTGACTTCTCCCGATCTGCTCTCCGAGGAGCGGTTCTCTGTTGAGTCTATCAGTTTTTCAGGTGGAGCTCATGACTCTGAAGTTGTTGAGCTATGTGGATCCAAGGTTCGATTGTGGAAGCCAACAGGAGCTGTTTCGGATACCACTCTTGAAGAACTGGACCCCCAAGGAACTTTCCTTGCGATGGTCAAAGAGCTCAAGGGATTGACTCATGTGAATGCAGGTCGTATCATGAAGGAGAAGGAAGCCTTGCAGTTTTGCAAGAAGCACAGCATCAAAGTTATCTCCTGCAGGTGGGTTACGAACAGTAAGCCTGAAGCCGACGAAGGAGTTCGTGCTCGGATAGTCGTGAAAGATTTTGCTAAAGGTCAGAAGACTGCCAGACAGGAAGGTATTTCTTCCCCCACACCCTCGATTGAGTCGCTACGACTTCTGTTGGGAGCGGCAACGGGTATGTGGACTGGTGGAAAAGGTTTCAACCTTTATGCAATTGACGTCAGTCAGGCGTTCATGAATTCACCGCTCACTGTGAAGGTTTGTGTCCGGCTTCCATCATCAATCAGCACACTTGACAATGAACCGGTTTTTCTTGAGGCTTACAAGGGTTTGAATGGACTTCGTATCGCAAGTTTGACTTGGGTTCTGTTCTTTGATGGGATTGTCAAAAGCGTTGGCATCCGATCTGGACTTGTGGAGCCATGCTTGTACGGTGGGATGGTACGAGGTGCCCCCATCCTTGTCATCTGTTATGTGGATGACCTGTTGGTTGCCACGCCCAGCGAGGCTGCGTATCGTGTTCTGTTTGAAGCTCTTGAGAAGCAGGTCAAGATCCGAGAGACTGGCCGAGTGACCATGTCTGGTGGTTCATTGAAGTTTCTAGGCCGTACCATCCTCAGAGAGAAGGGAAGCTCAGGTTTGCAGTTGTTTGTCGACCAGGATTACCTGAACGGTGCGTTCGAGGAGTATGGAATCTCCAAAGGTTCCACTGCATTTCCTGATCTTCGTCCATTTTTGGAGCAGACACTGCAAGAAGAGCCTATCAGCGCTGAGGCGCACTCCAAGTTCAGGAGAGTTCTTGGACGTTTGTCATGGCTGGCACAGACCCGACAGGATATCTTGATCCTGATTGCAATGCTGTCGACTGGACAATCTTGTCCAAAGCCAGGCCATGAGAAAGCTCTGCGAGCTGTGCTTCGATTTATGTTGTTGCACCTGAAGATGTCCCAGAAATTTCCCTCACCTGGACTTGAGGACCTTTCTGAGAAGGACATCGGTCTGGAAGTTTATAGTGATGCTGGATTTGCCCCTATGCAAGCTACTCAGAGGAGAAGCATCACTGGATGTGTTATTGTTTTCCGACGTGTTGTCTTGAAGTGTTTCTCTCGACATCAGGCATCTGTGACTTGGAGTTCATGCGAGGCAGAGCTCGTTGCCGTTCAGGCGTCCAAGAAGCCATTGGTTTGCTGAGAAGTCTGAGTTTTGTCCTGCGTCGCATTCAGGTATATCCACCGTCTTCATCCGAGGACGACGGTTTGGATGTTGTCTGTCCAATCCTCTTGTGGACCGACTCCCTGAGTGGGAAGATGCTTTTGGAAGGTTCCGACCTCCAGCGTAGGTCAAGACATATCGACATCAAAGTGAACTGGTTGAGGGAACTTTTGGCAAAAGAGATTTTGCAAATTGGGCATGTTCGAGGAACTGGAAACGTCGCTGACCATTTTACCAAATGTTTGCCGACGATCAAAGCGTTGCAGTACATGGAGGTACTTGGTTTTTCGTCGCTTGAAGGTATTCTTTTGGACTGTTTGCTCGATTTTGAAATCTGCGACAACAGTTTTTCAGGTATTTTGTGTGCGTTTTCAACCAGAAACTGCATGTTTTGTGGAGAGTTGATTTGTGAAGAACCTGCAAATTCAACAGCTTGTGAATTGCCGTCATTTCCACGTTCATGCACTCAAATGATCAATGCACTTGTAGCTGTTTGCGAAAGGTTTCAAGGCGAGGGAATCGGTTCCGCTATGGCTGGACGTATCCCTGCAGAACGAGAGGAGCCCAGAGCGCCGGACAGCCATGCGCTCCTTGGGCATCCAATGGCTGAAGGTGTCGGTGCGGCACCAGAGTCTGATGATACGGTTACCATCGTTGGTGGTGAAGCCAAAGCTGCGACTGTTGTGGTGACATCTGCAGAGGCAGTGTTGTCAGAAGATGTTGTGGCAGTGCCGAAGGCAGCAGAGGCTGCAGCTCCCCCTGCCGCTACTGAGGCGGTACCTGGTGCAGCAGAGGCTGCAGTTGTCGAAGCTGAGGACGTCGTGGAGGTCACTCCAAAGAAAGCTCAGCCGCCGAGACCCAAGAAGAAAGCCATGCCTGCTCGAGGCAGACCTGTGGAGAAAGCTGGACCGTCAGGAAGGTCTCAAGCCGCTGGACGTGAACCTGCTGTGAAGAAGATGCCCAGGAAGCCTGGTCGTTTTGTGATTCAGGTGAAGAAAGAGGCCTGGGAGGCCGCTGGTTTGCTGAAGAGACGACGCGAGGCTGGTCGTCGTAAGGCCAAGCGTCAGGCTTGGAAGAACAGGCAGAAGGAGGCACTCGAGTACTTCGCTGCACAGAGGAGAGAAGAGGAATCGAGGCCAACACCTACGTTTGAGGTTGTGACAGGGTCGAGATTGCCAGGTCAGAGAAGGGTCGTCCGAAGGATGTACAACCCTCAGTCAAACAAGAGAGAGGAGTTGCAGATCGATACAAGAAACCCGAAAGCTGAGGAAGACAAAGGACCCGCCTTTGTAAGGTCCTTCAGTGGATTCAGCTGGAAGAATCCGAGAGGTCTGAAGTGTGGTCATTGTGGACAGAAAGGCCACATTATCTCTCAGTGTCCTGAGATGGAGAGAAGGGTGAGCCTTACTCATGGGCGTGTGACTCTGACGCCACGAGGACAGCACCAGCCAGACTCTACTGTGGGCGATGAGGTTGCCCCGGGTGATTCAATTTCACAGGTTGGATTGACCCAGGAGACACTGAGGTTGCACAACAAGAGGCTGAGAGGCCACGGTTGGTCCGAGGAGACCCCAGCAGCCGAAGGTAGCCCTCCGAGAGCCCGTCAGAGGACTGAGATGGGTCCCCCTCAGACGCCACCGAAGAGAAGCGGCCAGCTTCCGGCCAGCAGCAATGCGGCAGTGGCGATGGGTCCGAAGCCGCCTGCACACCCGCCGAAGGGGTGGGTTCCGCAAGGGCCACAACAACCGCCTGCACCACCCAAGTTCCCTGTGAAGGCCCCTCCAGTGAAGCCTTCTCCAGCCAAGGGCCCACTACCACCACCGCCAGCGCCTCCGGCGCCACCTCAGGTACCACCGCCACCACCAGTTCCAGGAAGAGTTTCAAGTGCGCCAAAGACGCCACCCAAGACGCCTCCAAAGGCGAAAGCTGGAGAGCCCACATCGCCTAAGGCGAGCCCCGGTGCAAAGGCATCACCAGCTGTGGATTTGGTTACTCCGAAGAGCCCTGAAGTGAAAGCAGCGTCGCTTGTGGGCGAGCCGCCCCATAGGCCATTCAGAGTTGGCCCAGGAGGAGCATTGGAAGCTGAGACAATTGCCCCTTCATCGGGGTACAGTATGTCTATGATTTCAAGAGTTCCAGCTGCGAAGGCACCGGCCAGTGAGGCCCCGCCAGAGCCTTCTGAGACATCAGGGAGACCGCCCCAGCGCCGTATGGATACTTAACCCATTGCACCCATGAACTGGAACTTGTCACGTTGCTGTTTTGTTTGTGTGGGTTGTTTTTTGGTTTGTTTGGGTTGTGTTTTTGTGTTTTGTGTTTCTGTGTTTTGTTTGTTTTTGAGTTCACTTTTGAGGCCACTCAACCGCAGACGGCCTGCATATGCCATAATTAATCAATTAGTCCCAATTTGCAACATGCAATAAAACATGTTGAACGACCTGGCGAAGCCACACTGGGTTCTCAAGCGCTGCGCCTACCACGCTTCAACTTTGAAGATGGCCGTGCAGGGTTCTCAAGCGCCTGCCGCGCTTCAACCTTTATGGCCGTACAGGGTTCTCAAGTGCTGCGCCCGTCACGCAAAAAATTGAAGCAACTATACGCAAAAAAAGATGGCCATGTTTTTCCGCAAATTTCCACGGTTTTCAGGGTATAGCAGTCCAAGTTCATCAACTATACGCTCCGCGCTGTGGGAAAACGCACATTCTAGCTTGGCGGCGGTGCCTGCCACATGTTGACGTTCTCAAAGGCGGTTTCTTCCACAGAGTGACCTCAAGCGTCGACTCCAACTTCTCCTGCAAGAGACTCTGCCCTTGGAGAAGGAACAGCTGCACCTGATTCGACCCATTGGTCATCAGCGCCAATTGTGTCACCATCGCCCGCACCTATGGCTTCAGGATCTGAGACGGAGATTTGTGTGGCATGCCAAGTAGTGGCTTGCTGAACCCGCAGGTGAACTTGCGGCTCTTCAGGCTGATCGGGAGTGGCGGATTCACAGAAACTGATTCAGGTACGCATTTCTTCTCAGGACGCATACAGTCGAGGTCCCTTTCTGGCCGCCACGTTTTTACTGGTTTTTTGGATCCTGTTTTGGGAGCCATGATGAAGCAGGTTTGGTGGCATTCGAGACGCTCCAAGGCTTACCGAGGCCTGCCCGAGGCACGCATGGCAGGAACTCGCCGGAGGCCGGACAAGGTTTGTCTGAAAGGGCAACTGCACCGTATGCCCACGCCGAAAGCTGCTGGTAGTATGCCAGGAAGTCCAACAGGACAACAAGAAGTTTTCTCCACTGCGCAGATGACCCAGATAGCCCAGATAGTATCTTCGAGTTTGAATCAAGCGATGGGTGATTTTAACATGAGGTTGAATGGTTTGCAACAACAGGTAGTTCATCAACAGATGACACAAAGTTGTCGCCTCTTGCATGAATCCTCCAATGAACTGGTAGCCAGTCATTCCTGTGGGTGTTGTTTTTTTGTTTGTTTGTTTTGTTTGGTTTGTTTTGTTTTTTGTTTGGGTTGTTTTGGTTTGTTGTTGTTTTTGTGGTCTGTTTGCTGTTGTTTGTGCTGTTAGTGGAATGACGGCTTTTTGGACTATGTACAGGTCCCCCACCAGTTCTCTCTTGCGGTCCTCAATAGCAGACGGCCTCGTGCATTAATTTGGAAATTCAGGATTTTGCAATGCCATAGAGCGTATTGAACGACCTGGCGAAAGCCATGAAGGCGTTGGACGGAAAAAAAGCAGGTAGTTCATCAACAGAATGTGTTTGCTCAGGCACAGGTGCAGCTTGCTGCATCACAACCAGCTCAGGTACCAGTTGCGAAGACATCACCTTCTATCTCAAGTGGTTTGTCATGATTTGGAGATCGTCCACCCACCAGTCCACAACCCAATTTTCCAAGGAACACTGGGCTCGGAACGATGCTGCTGCCCGAGGTCCAGTACCAGTGAGAGCCGAAGTGGCCAGGCCGCACCAGCTGAGACTACGGAAGTTGTGACTCCGGTTTCAGAAGAAGGACATGGTGATGCTCCTGGTTTGGTTGCAATATCAGGTCAGGGGAGGCTATCAACTGTGACCGTTCATGGGCCGCCAGTGACATCATCCTGAAACGTTGAGGTCCTTGTGCAGGCTGTTGCTGTTCCTGAGTCGCAGACGTACGAGTGGGACTTCTTTCTCTCTCTCCACGGCTGTGTCGCTCCGCCGCTTGTAGATGCGTCAGCCATACCTGAAACAGAAACAAGATTCACGCAAGACCTGAGCAAAGTATAAATTCACAAACACGGTTCCTGGATCCACAGACAAACCAAGATCACACAGATCTGTGGTACTAGGGAGGCCCTTTTGAGCGAAGCCGGTTTTGAGAAGGTTTTCCGGACCCAGAATTGGGTCCGATCGGAGCAAGCTGTTTTTTTATACCGCCACCAAACTGCTCGACAAGGCATGCCAGAAGCTTCAAGGTATCCAAGACGTCCCATCCCAGAGGATCACTGACCTTGAAGGTGCCATACGCCAGATGCGTCAATTGAGCTGTATCTTAGATAGTTGTTTGCTTCGAAGTGACTATATGTGAGCTGTTATGCCTGACGGCTTGCGCCATGTGATCTCGGGGATCCTGGCTGGGGGGATCCCTGGTTTCCGCATGGTGCTTTTGTTGCTTCGCTCACCTCCTGGTATGGCCTTGTGACTTTGTTTTTCTTCTCTTTTGTTTCTGCTGCCGTACCATGTCAAGATGATACAATGTTATCACTCTTGCATTAATTAGCCCATGAACTGGCACCTGTCACGCCTCTGTTTGGCTGTTTTGTTTTGGGTTGCTGTGTTTTGTTTTGTTTGTGTGGGTTTGTTTTCGGTTTTTGTTGTTGTTTTTGGATTGTGATGACTTCGTGACAGACTGGACTATGTACAGGTCCTTTACCAGATCACTCTTGAAGCCCCTCAATCTGCAGGCGGCCATGTATGCGTTAATTAGCCAATTAACCCTAGTTTGCAACATGCAATTGAACGTGTTGGACGACCTGGCGGAAGCCACGAAGGCGTTGGACGGAAAAAAAGTCGGAGCAAGCTGTTTTTGTAGATGGTTTTGTTTCTTGTTGGGGTATGCGGGGTGCAAATCGGTTGCTGCTTGAACCCACTTGAAAGTTAGCTTCTTATTCTTTCGTTGCGTCTGGTGGCTTGATTGTTTGCCGCTAAAAGAAGGTTCATCAGCCTTTTGCAGCCCTTAGGTGATTGCTTGAGGTGTTTCTTGGCGTTGCGGAGTTTGTGGGTTTTCGCGCGTAGGTGGTTGGCTTCCATTTAAATGATTGTATTGAATACTCTACTGCCCCTTGTTGGCCCCCCTTGCTTGTCTAGACTCCTACCGAAGTTTTCAGCCCAGAAAGAACATGAACCATGATCTTTTCAGTCAATCCCGTTATTAATTAATTAATAGTATTAATTTAAAACGGGATGGAGTAGGAATCTTCTTAGGGAAAGATGTGGGAAAGTGAAGTATTGAAGGCTTTCTTACTCCGCCATCGTTTCGATATCGTGTCAATTACATTGGGCACTTGAATTAAAACATAGCACGGAGTAGCGGAGTAGCGCGGAGTAGCGAAGGATTGGTGAATGTTGCCTGGGTGGTGCTTGCGAATTGCAATCGCCGCATTGGATCAAGGGAACGGAGACGCTGATACCACATGGTGCCTCTTTCAGGGTTCCAATTTCTGGGGCCGGAAAGAGGTTCAATTGAAATCAGGCTTCGCATGTGCGGGCCTCCTCTGTTCCAACTCTATATGCTTGTTGCTTAACTAAACGCAGTTGTCATTTTTTGTTCGTTGCAGAGGTCGGCCTTTGCTGTTAATTTTGCGATTTTGCGGTCTCATTTTTGGTACCGCCAGATGGTCCCAAAAATGAGACCGTGAAAAGTGCTTTTCTTTTGTTTTTTTACTAAGCGGTGCATGCGGTCCCAAAAATGGGACCGCCAGGCGGTCCCATTTTTGGGACCGTGTTTAGGTTCATTTTTCGAAGTTTGTTGTACAGTATCAAGGTTGCAGAAGCGCAACGATTTGGTTTCAATGAAGCTTTGTGGCGTATGGCGGCCGGAAGGGCAACTAGGGAGGTCCTTTTGAGCGAAGCCGGTTTTGAGAAGGCTTTCCGGACCCAGAATTGGGTCCGTCGGAGGAAGCTGTTTTGTAGATGATTTGGTTTCTTGTTGGGGCAAGCGGGGTGCATATCGGTTGCTGCTTGAACCCAGTTGAAGGTAGCTTTTTATTATTTCGTTTCGTCTGGTGGCTTGATTATTTGCTGCTAAAAGAAGGCGCATCAGCCTTTTGCAGCCTTAGGTGATTGCTTGAAGTGTTTCTTGCTGTTGCGGAGTTTGTGGGTTTTCGCGAAGGGGGCCGGCTTCCATTTGAATGATTGTATTGAATACTTTACTGCCCCTTGTTGGCCCCCCTTGCCCCTCTAGACTCCTACCGAAGTTTGCAGCCCAGAAAGAACATGAATTATGATCTTTTCAGTCAATCCCGTTATTAATCAATAGTATTAATTTAAAACGGGATGGAGTAAGAATCTGCTTAGGGAAAGATGTGGGAAGGTGAAGTATTGAAGGCTCTCTTACTCCGCCATCGTTTCGATATCGTGTCAATTACATTGGGTAATTGAATTAAAACATACCACGGAGTAGCGGAGTAGGGGTAATTGAATTAAAACATACCACGGAGTAGCGGAGTAGGCGGAGTAGCGACGGATTGGTGAATGTTGCCTGGGTGGTGCTGCATTGCAATCGCCGCATTGGAGCAAGGGAACGGAGACAGCTGATACCACATGTGCGCTTTCAGGCTCCATTTCTGGGGCCGGAAAGTCAATTGAAATCAGGCTTCGCATGTGCGGGCCTCCTCTGTTCCAACTCTATATGCTTGTTGCTTAACTAAACGCAGTTGTCATTTTTTGTTCGTTGCAGGGGTCGGCCTTTGCTGTTAATTTTGCGATTTTGCGGTCTCATTTTTGGTACCGCCAGACGGTCCCAAAAATGAGACCGGGAAAGTGCTTTTCTTTTGTTTTTTTACTAAGCGGTGCATGCGGTCCCAAAAATGGGACCGCCAGGCGGTCCCATTTTTGGGACCGTGTTTAGGTTCATTTTTTGAAGTTTGTTGTATCAAGGTTGCAGAAGCGCAACGTTTTGGTTTCAATGAAACTTTGTGGCTTATGGCGACCGGAAGGGCAACTAGGGAGGCCCTTTTGAGCGAAGCCGGTTTTGAGAAGGTTTTCCGGACTCAGAATTGGGTCCGTCGGAGGAAGCTGTTTTGTAGATGATTTTGTTTCTTGTTGGGGCAAGCGGGTGTATATCGGTTGCTGCTTGAACCCAGTTGAAGGTAGCTTTTTATCATTTCGTTTTGTCTGGTGGCTTGATTGTTTGCTGCTAAAAGAAGGCGCATCAGCCTTTTGCAGCCTTAGGTGATTGCTTGAAGTGTTTCTTGCTGTTGCGGAGTTTGTGGGTTTTCGCGCAGGTGGCCGGCTTCCATTTGAATGATTGTATTGAATACTCTACTGCCCCTTGTTGGGCCCCCTTGCCCCTCTAGACTCCTACCGAAGTTTTCAGCCCAGAAAGAAGATGAATCATGATCTTTTCAGTCAATCCCGTTATTAATTAAAAGTATAAATTTAAAACGGGATGGAGTAGGAATCTGCTTAGGAAAAGATGTGGGAAGGTGAAGTATTGAAGGCTTTCTTACTCCGCCATCGTTTCGACATCGTGTCAATTACATTGGGTAATTGAATTAAAACATAGCACGGAGTAGCGGAGTAGCGCGGAGTAGCGAACGAAGGATTGGTGAATGTTGCCTGGGTGGTGCTGCATTGCAATCGCCGCATTGGAGCAGGGAACGGAGACAGCTGATACCACATGTGCGCTTTCAGGTTCCATTTCTGGGGCCGGAAAGTCAATTGAAATCAGGCTTCGCATGTGCGGGCCTCCTCTGTTCCAACTCTATATGCTTGTTGCTTAAATAAACGCAGTTGTAATCTTTTGTTTGTTGCACAGGTCGGCCTTTGCTGTGGATTTTGCGATTTTGCGGTCTCATTTTTGGTACCGCCAGACGGTCCCAAAAATGGGACCGTGAAAGTGCTTTTCTTTTGTTCTTTTACTAAGCTGTGCATGCGGTCCCAAAAATGGGACCGCCAGGCGGTCCCATTTTTGGGACCGTGTTTAGGTTCATTTTTTGAAGTTTTTTGTATCAAGGTTGCAGAAGCGCAACGTTTTGGTTTCAATGAAGCTTTGTGGCTTATGGCGGCCGGAAGGGCAACTAGGGAGGCCCTTTTGAGCGAAGCCGGTTTTGAGAATGTTTTCCGGACCCAGAATTGGGCCCGTCGGAGGAAGCTGTTTTGTAGATGATTTTGTTTCTTGTTGGGGCAAGCGGGGTGCATATTGGTTGCTGCTTGAACCCAGTTGAAGGTAGCTTTTTATTATTTCGTTTTGTCTGGTGGCTTGATTGTTTGCTGCTAAAAGAAGGCGCATCAGCCTTTTGCAGCCTTAGGTGATTGCTTGAAGTGTTTCTTGCTGTTGCGGAGTTTGTGGGTTTTCGCGCAGGTGGCCGGCTTCCATTTGAATGATTGTATTGAATACTCTACTGCCCCTTGTTGACCCCCTTGCCCCTCTAGTCCTATTGAAGTTTTCAGCCCAGAAAGAATATGAATCATGATCTTTTCAGTCAATCCCGTTATTAATTAATAGTATAAATTTAAAACGGGATGGAGTAGGAATCTGCTTAGGAAAAGATGTGGGAAGGTGAAGTATTGAAGGCTTTCTTACTCCGCCATCGTTTCGACATCGTGTCAATTACATTGGGTAATTGAATTAAAACATAGCACGGAGTAGCGGAGTAGCGCGGAGTAGCGAAGGATTGGTGAATGTTGCCTGGGTGGTGCTGCATCGCAAATCGCCACATTGCAGCCAGGGAACGGAGACAGCTGACACCACATGTGCGCTTTCAGGTTCCCACATGTGCGCTTTCAGGTTCCATTTTTGGGGCCGGAAAGTCAATTGAAATCAGGCTTCGCATGTGCGGGCCTCCTCTGTTCCAACTCTATATGCTTGTTGCTTAAATAAACGCAGTTGTAATCTTTTGTTTGTTGCACAGGTCGGCCTTTGCTGTGGATTTTGCGATTTTGCGGTGACCGTGAAAGTGCTTTTCTTTTGTTCTTTTACTAAGCTGTGCATGTGGTCCCAAAAATGACCGCCAGGCGGTCCCATTTTTGGGACCGTGTTTAGCTTCATTTTTCAAAGTTTTTTTATCAGGGTTGCAGAACCGCAATGTTTTGGTTTCAATGAAACTTTGTGGCTTATGGCGACCGGACGGGCAACTAGGGAGGCCCTTTTGAGCGAAGCCGGTTTTGAGAAGGTCTTCCGGACCCAGAATTGGGTCCGTTAGAGCAAAATCGAGTGTTTATATTTGATTTTGTTTCTTGGTTGGGTGCAAAGCGGTTGGCATATCGGGTTTTTGGGCTGCTTGAACCCACTTGAAGTTAGCTTATTATTATTTCGTTGCGTCTGGTGGCTTGATTGTTTGCCGCTAAAAGAAGGCCCATCAGCCTTTTGCAGCCCTTAGGTGATTGCTTGAGGTGTTTCTTGCTGTTGCGGAGTTTGTGGGTTTTCCCGCAGGTGGCCGGCTTCCATTTGAATGATTGTATTGAATTGAATACTCTACTGCCCCTTGTTGGGCCCCCTTGCCCCTCTAGACTCCTACCGAAGTTTTCAGCCCAGAAAGAAGATGAATCATGATCTTTTCAGTCAATCCCGTTATTAATTAAAAGTATAAACTTAAAACGGGATGGAGTAGGAATCTGCTTAGGAAAAGATGTGGGAAGGTGAAGTATTGAAGGCTTTCTTACTCCGCCATCGTTTCGACATCGTGTCAATTACATTGGGTAATTGAATTAAAACATAGCACGGAGTAGCGGAGTAGCGCGGAGTAGCGAAGGATTGGTGAATGTTGCCTGGGTGGTGCTGCATCGCAAATCGCCACATTGCAGCCAGGGAACGGAGACAGCTGACACCACATGTGCGCTTTCAGGTTCCATTTCTGGGGCCGGAAAGTCAATTGAAATCAGGCTTCGCATGTGCGGGCCTCCTCTGTTCCAACTCTATATGCTTGTTGCTTAAATAAACGCAGTTGTAATCTTTTGTTTGTTGCACAGGTCGGCCTTTGCTGTGGATTTTGCGATTTTGCGGTCTCATTTTTGGTACCGCCAGACGGTCCCAAAAATGGGACCGTGAAAGTGCTTTTCTTTTGTTCTTTTACTAAGCTGTGCATGTGGTCCCAAAAATGGGATCGCCAGGCGGTCCCATTTTTGGGACCGTGTTTAGCTTCATTTTTCAAAGTTTTTTTTATCAGGGTTGCAGAACCGCAATGTTTTGGTTTCAATGAAACTTTGTGGCTTATGGCGACCGGACGGGCAACTGTAGGCGGCTCAGGTTCAACGTGTTTTGTTGTACCAACTGGTGTAGCGTCCACAGCTTCGGTGGCGCCAGCATCAGACCGCTTCTTGGTCCGGTCTCCAGTTTCAGCTAGTCAAGCCGGCTTGGACCGGCATGTAGTCGCGCTATGCCCTGGACGGTGGCAGTGAGCGCACACATGGAAACCTCGCATGCATTTGGCTGGAGTGCCAGTAGTGTTATGCGAGCACCCACTTGCCATATTGAAATTCCAGCAAATGTTGCCCTTGCCTTCCAATCTCAAAGTGTACTTCTTCAACTCCTCTGGGCAGTTCTTTTCGCCTGGTGAGCTTCCTGTTTTTGTTGGGAGTCCTGTGGGGCTGCCTCCTGTTTTGGTGGATCAACTTCTTTGGCTGAGTCCGGCGTTAAACTTTGGGTCCCGTTGTAGGCAGATGTGAAACTTTGGGTCCAGTTGTAGGCATAGGTAGATTCGAATGGGCTTCTCTACTTTCTAGTGAGCTGGGCCAGAGGGGTGCAGTGAAAGGAGCGTGACTAGGTGAGTATAGCAATTTGCACGGAGCGGGAAGTTTTATGCGGGGATACCTGAAAAACTCAGGACGCTGGGGGGGGGGAAACCTGAAAGGGGGGTAACGATATGGATGGGCGTGGCGTAGTTGCTATAAAACTAGCACGAAGACAAGTGTAAACTCAATGGTACAAAGACGTAAACGGGGAAAGAACTTCGGAATGCTGAAACGTAAGGAAGGGAAGGACTGGAGCGGAGAAGGAAGGAAGGGAAAAGGCGAGGGCTCTGGGATGGAATTGAAGTGAGGGAATTTGGGGCGGAAGAAGCGAGAGCGGAAGAGTCGGCAGTGGGAGGATAAGTACCTATAGGGGAAGGAGGAAGACAGTAGAGTCGTACTGGTCGCTGTATGAAAATAGATGGGGAAAGCGTTGGAGAAGCATAAAAAAGGGAGAACACTGCACCATTCATGGGGGAGGGCGGGCTAGGGGGAAATAGGATATATCAACGAAGATGTCGAAGGACATGAAGAACGAGACAAAGGGCAAAAAAAAGGTGAGGGAGAGAAGTATGGGGGGAAGCTAGAGGTTGGGATGGATCAGACAGAGGACGGAGAGAGAGGAAGAGAGAAGCGTCGAAGCAGGGGGAACAGGGGGAAGAGGAGCAGCAGAAGAAGAAAGGGTAGTAAAAGGGGAGTAGGAGAATGGCCGAATGGGAGGCAACAATCATAAGGGTGAGAGGGGTGGTGGGTTAGGAAGTTAGGAGATTGGAGAAGTACTAGTGCAAGTGAACCTAAGCGGGGGCGTGTGAAGTAAAAGGGGTGACCTATAGAGTGGGCGAAGGGGGAATAGAGGCTGATAGCTCGCAAGAAGGTGGCGAGCGCGAAAATGGGGACTCACCTCTGAGAACTCCACAGGTTTAGGGTTTGGCGGAGGAAAATCAGATGTGAAACGAGTGTGAGAGGGATTACACAGGATGAGTGAACTATGAAAACAACCCCTGAAGAAAAGGATGCCTTAAAGCCTAAGGGGGAGACTGAAAGGTTGAGGCTAAGAAATGTAGTGGAGTCAGGGTAAAAAAGGCCGCTGCTAGTTGAAGAAAGAGTTGGGTAGGGGGGGAATAAAGCCTGGCTAACGTTGAAGGTGCGTATAAGCGTGGGGGCCTGATGGGAACGGGGGAATTGGAAGAACACAGAGAGGCGTGCGGGAGGAACTATTGAGGGGGCGAAAAAAAGAAACGGGACAAATAAGGTGGAAAAGACGTGCTGGGATAACATAGCAGGGCGAGAGCTATGAGTTGGCTAGAAGGAGAGGGGGGAGATATACCTGCGGGAGAGCACTAGGACGGAGAGGCCTAAGAATTTTAGGAGGCAGGCTCGAAGAGTGGCGGGGTAAAGTGAGGCTTAGAGGGAAAGGGTAAAGGCAGACGATGTGAGGGGCTGGGAGAACGGAAAACGGAGGGTGCGGATATATTGAGGGGAGGGCTAGGGGAGAGGGTAAGTACCCTAAAAGAAGACTGGAGAGTAATGGGTGGTGGGCAGCATACGAAAGGAAGAAGCAAGGCTGGGGTAAAAAAAAAAGGCTGTGGGAAGGAGCGCTAGTGCAGAGACAAAAGTAAGAGGTGAGGGGGATTAAAAGGGGGGGTAGGAAGTTTACTTGGGCGCAAACTCCTGGCGAAGGAAATAAGCCTGGAGAGAGAAAGGGCGGGAAGAACAAGGCTGCAAGAACGTATGGTTGGAGACTGCAGACGGCGGGTGACTAAAGAGAGGAATTCGAGTAAAGCGGGGGAGGTTGGGGGATGTAAGGCAGAGCTAGGGAAAACGATGGGGGAGTCGAAGAGGTGACTGAATCACGGTAAGCAGAAATGACCCGCCCCCTAACAAGATGAGGGGGAACGAATGAGAGCGAACGCTTTGGGGATGTGGTAAGATTGATAGAAGTGGTAGTTGGAAGAGATGGAACGGGTGACAGACAGGGGAGAGGAGAGGTTATCGTTGAACTTGAGGAGGGGGGGGGCATGGGGAAAGAAGGCGCCATGTATGAACGACTGAGGGGGGGTGGGACGGGATGGACGGAATAGGGAGAAAGTGAGGGGGGGGAGTCAAAGGCTATTGGGCCCACATGAGGCAAAATCAGCACTGGGGTCTGTGGTCAACTTCTTGAAGTCCTCGTTCAGAACTGGCTGGTCGTTGACTGGCTTCAAAGACTTCGATTGCTGTGCGCTAAAATGGTCCAAAGCTCCTTGTCTGCTCGTAAGAGCTGATCCAGTTTGACTGCAGCAAATCCAGGAGGCACATCTTTGGTTAAGGTTTGAAGAAGCCACTGCACCCATTCCTCATGGTAGGCCCAGTCCAAAAGCCGACATTGGTCCATTGCGATCCCTTGCCTTTGCAGGGCCCACTGAAGCTTCAACTCTGACCCCACATCTGCTGTTGTTGCTACCGGCACGTGTGCCACCTTCAAGGTGGATTGTTCAATCTGCAGTGTAGAGGCTGCTGGTCGAATGTTTGCCTGAATCTCATCATCTCTTCTCGAGCATTTTGAGGGCGCTATCCATGTCAGCACCCCTGACTCTACCATTGCATTTGTAACATCCAACAGTTGGTGGCTAGGTGCCAACTCTCCAGCTATCTTCAATCCTGCCAACCTCTTTGTTTGAACCTCCGAACGAGATTGCTTCTCAGCGGCTGGAAGTCTCTTTGCCAAACTAGTGGGGTCTGAGGTATCAGCTTTCACCTGCTCGTTGATCGATGCAACCATGAGAGTTGTAGCTTCAAAATGAAGCTTTCCAAGTAAACTCTGGCTGAGCCTCCTGATGAGGCTACTCAGGCTCGACGCCGCCTGACACATGTTCCCTATGAGCCGTGGTGCCAATCTTGCGTGGCCCACCGGGCAAGGGCAGATGCCCATCACAGAGATGGCATGGCTTCAGAAGGTGATTGCCCAGTGATTTCTTTTGACTTCTTTTACACCAAAGCAGGTAGAGCGTCAAGGATGAAGAAACTCTTGTTGCAATGGTCATGATTGACAACAAAACCTGCTATCTGGGAGTTGTGCCATTGAGTTCCAAATCGCAGTTTGATTTGTTGACCAAGGAGTTGATTGCTTTTACATCGACTTTGGGCTACAGCAGTGTGCAATTGCGCTGTGACAATGAACCCACCATTGTCCAGGTGGCAAAGCTTACAGTTCAAGCTAGGCCCAGGCAACAAATGGGTTTAGAATCCAGCTGCATACACTCACGTCAATGGCTTCGCAGAAAATGCAGTTCAAAGAATCCGTGGTGTTGCTTGCAGCTTGATGCATGCCTTACAAGACCGTTTGAAGGTTTCATTTGGTACAGGACATGCTTTGTGTCCTGGTGTCTTCGTCATGCCTCCTGGATCATCAACAGATACAATCCCTACAAGGGAACCACAAGCTATGAGTTGGTCTATGGGAAGGCCTACACAGGCCAAATTTGTGAGTATGGAGAACCAGTTTTTGGGTACGTGAGATCTCCCTTGAAGGGAAATGCGCGTTGGGAAAGGATGCTTTTCCTTGGCAAAGTGGAAAACCAAGATTCATTTCTGCTATTCAATGGAAGTTCTTTGGTCTTGACAAGGTCAGTGAGGAGAATCAACACTGACTGGAGGACTCATCTCAAGTATTACCTCCAGTTCAACCTCTTTTCATGGCAGTTCAAGGTTGGTTTTGGTGGACGTGTTGTCCCAACGAAGCGCAGAGCCCCAGGTCCACGTGCAGTGACGTTTGCACCCCCACAGGGTGAAGTTGCGCCATCTAGACTGGTGGATGAAGAGGCAGAAGCAGTCAAACAGAAAGCAGTTGAAGAACGCAGAGAAGAGAAGGAATCAAGTTCAATGGCAGCCCATGACAGCCCTCAGAACATTCAGCATGAGGTGAAATTTGCAGATGAGAGTGAGTTTCAGGAGGAGACTTCAAAACATCCTGCTCCTTTCACACTTGCTCCTGAGGTTGCAGATCTTGCAATGCTCTCCTCAAGCGCTTTAGGTTTAGCTCATGTGACAATGGATCCAGGCTTGATGGCTCCTGTGACGCCTCCAGACATTGCAATTGCAGTTGTTGACGGCCCAAGACATTCTGCAACAACCCGTTAGGTTGAAGAAGCAAAGAAGCAGAGGATCCACGTTCTCTCTGCAGAGCATGCCAGCATGATCAGAACAATCAGCTTTGGTGATGAGACCTATCTTACCCGGACAACTATGACACTGAGTTCCAAGATGATGGGTCAACGCGCAATGACAAAGATGAGATGGAATGATTTGTGGAATGATGAGGAAGAGCTTTACTTTGCAGGCATACCAGAAGCTCCTTGGCATGATGGTGATTTGAAAGTGACTCCTGATCCCCCTGAAGAGTGGATCGAGTTGTTGGCAGACCAAGTTGAAATCAGCCGACTACTGGACATGAAGCTTCTGGTCAGGAAGGAGGAGTTTGGTCCACGTTGGGTGAAGCTGGAAGCTCAATCACGTTTTTGAAGAAGAAGTTTGTCGCAACATCAACCGGAATCATGGTGGTACCAGGAACTGATGTCAAGAGCATAGTGGAAACGTTTGAGACTCATTTTGGAAAGGTGAAAAGCCAGACAATTCCATGTGACTCAAGCATTCAGCTTGAAGATGTGTCGCAGTCGCTTTCTCAAGTGGATGCTGGATGGTATCGTTCAGTGGCTGGAAGTTGACTCTATTTGGGTCGAGACCGGCCTGATCTTGTATTCACAATCAAGGAACTTGCCAGCCGCATGGCAAAGCCAACATTGAATGCGCTTCAGCACTTGCGCAAGATGGTTGGGTATCTACGTACAACAGGAGAGCATGGAATCAACCTACATGCTCCATTTGCAGGCCAAGGCAAATGGAAGTCTTGTGTTGGCAAATTTTGGATTCTGGAAAGGTATTCTGATGCTGATTGGGCCTCCAATAAGAGCCACAGGAAATCAACATCTTGCAGTATCCATTTTCTCAGCGGCTCCTATGTTTTTGGCACAGCAAGGACCCAAAGAGTCATAGCCCTCAGCTCCTGCGAAAGTGAGTTGCACAGCATTGTCAGTGGCATGTGTGACGCCATTTACATCAGACGCGTTTTGGAATTCATTCTGAATGTGCAGATCCTTCCAGTGCACTACACAGACAGCTCAAGCGCGCGTCAATTGGTACAAAGGCAGGGCTCTGGAAAGATACGACACTTAGCTGGAAAGATACTTTGGGTTCAGAGCAAGGTCAAAGACAAAGAGGTGGAAGTTATCCAGATGCCGACAAGCCTGAATGTCAGTGACATAGGCACCAAAGCCTTGTCAAGGAAACGTCTTTTTGGACTCATGGCTGAAGCTGGTATGAGCTACGTGGACACAGGTGAACTTGTTGGTGAACAAGAGCTTGCAGACATCCACAACCAACATGAGACAGCAAGGAGCACCTCAAAGCTTGCCAAAGCAATTTTGCGTGTGAGTTTGTTGTTGGGCCTTGGGCCAACTGGCACAACAGCTACGTCTCAGGAGGAGCAACCGTGTGCTTTGGGAAAAGTCGAGAATGGTGCTGAAACAATGTGGATTTGGATTTTCATGGTCTTACTTTTCGTGTTGTGGATTGGTTTTGCATGCGCAGCTTGGTGGTTTTGGAAAAGGCTCAATGTGCGTTTGTGCCACAATGAACGACAGTTGGCAGAAGGAGATACCCACATGTGGGAAAACCGAGAATCCATCAATGCAGAGAGAGCCAATCATGATCAGCTGGTAAGGCAGTTCAATGCCTTTGTCGAGAGAACAGATGGAGAAGTGAACATGTTGGAAGAATACATTGATTGCGTTCGAGATGGCTTGGTGAACTTTGGTGGTTTTGCCCGGCATACAAGTTTGACACGTCAACAACGTGACAGCATGTTTACCCAGGAACGTGCCAATGGTGTTCTTTTCAGGATGAGACAGCATGAACCTGATGTGACAGATCCTCCGGTTTCAAATGCAGGTCCATCTGATTCAGGTCTTGCAGGACCCAGTTCTTCAAGCGCAGCAGCCGTGACAACACCCATGGTCACGGAAGACAGCATGATGTTGGAGGATGGAAATGAAAATGGAGAAGAAGAAAGTCCCACAACAGATGATGAGGACATGGAAAATGCAGACCCGAGCGCTAGAGTAGAGAAGGTCACTTGACCAGACTGGTTCATCACCTGAGGAATCAGCTCCATACTGCATTGGCCAACGAGATGTGGGAAGATGCAGGTGAGATCAATGTGACAATCCAGGCAGTTTTGAAGTCAGCCGGCTCCAGCACAGAGCTCACCATGGAGTTAGCACAGCGTGTTTGCTCAGCATTTCAAAGGCTCAGGAGAAGGGCAAACAACAGAGGAGAGCGCATGGTGGCTGAGTTGCAATTTTCTTGGACGATTAGCTGACAAACATGTCAGCCAATAGTTCGAGTTGCAATGGCATGCCGGGCACTGCCAAAACCCGAAGGTTTTTTTCTAGTCCAACATGGACAGAACGCTCCGAAATGGAAACGGTTACAATCACCCACAGTATTCCCAAGGAAGTGTGGGAACAAATGGCATGAGCACTTGGAAAATCGAAGCAGCAACCAAACTCCAGACTCAGGCTGCTGAGGAGGAGTGCGAGAAATTTCTAACTGTGCTTATGGGTTCATTTGCATGATTCTGCACAAGGATGACACGCACAAATCGAGAACCATTCAGTTGCAGTCTCACTCATACATGGTGAATCCATCCATACATTTCATGCCCTTTTGTGTGTTAAAAGCCCGCTGCTGCATTGCACCCGTTTTCTTTGCAGATTTTGATAACTGACCCAGGTGGTGCCTTTGATTTGATTGTGTTTCCTGCATTTTCTTCCTGTAAGTTTGTTGGCTTGTGGGGGCAACAAAATCGATTCAAATCAACCGCAAGTGATAAGAACACGCTAACCCTCCAGGAAAATGGCCAAATAGCAGCTGCCATTGTTCAATTGACCCATTGAATTCATTGGTTCCAGCGCTGGTAGTCATCATGGTCTCACCATCGCATTTGCCCAGCAGTTCCCGGTCAGTCGTCGAACCTTTGCCCCTGCCCTAGTTGTTGCGCATTTGTCAAAACAGTGTGATACGGTTCGCACTGTAAAAAAAATGTTCGGTTCAATGATCAATTGTACAAATACGCGCGCATCCAATACTCTTTCGTAACCACTGGCAATCCAACATAGCTATTTATGAGAAGTAAGTCGTGGCCTGATCGGCAATTTTCTATAGCTATGTCTATGTTAGTGCGCCTTTTTGTTGACCATTTGCAATAGTTGAGAACTTGCATGACTAAAGGTGGCTCCATTAATGATAGAAAAAACACCAACAGACTACAACGGTGTCAAATTTGTAATCGGTTGACCCAATGTTATACAAAGCGGTGGTCGCCAAAACAAAATTGCCCAGCTAAACAGTTGCCATATCTGGATATATGTGGCGTTTTCATATCTGACAGGTGGGGGATTATGTTGCCAAGACTGGGCCCCCAAAAAATCAAAAATCTCTTTGGAAGTAATCCGTCAGCGTCCTGTAGCGTGTTTGCGTTGCATGTAGATGTCGCCTGCGAATTGTCGCGTGTTTTTTCGCGTTGACTGGATGTATATCTGGAATGTTCAAGAGCACATGCAAGTGGAAATAATTAATCTGATTCCGTGCATGAAACTAGCAACAAAAATGGCGAATAGTTCAGACATTTTCTGTTTGAAACGTTCTTTTAAGACTCACAAAGTTCGAAAATGGTCGGCATAACTGAAACGGCATTTCGTGGTTTTGGTTTCTTGCAACCAGTGTTGACGTTTTTTGCATCAATTCCTTTATCAACTTCTTGCATCAAGCGACAGCGGGCGGTTTTCGAGAAACGCCAGGCGACTTCAAAGCGGAAAACATCCCACCAGTTTGTAGGGAAAACAAGAGGCAAATAGGTAACAAATGCTTTGAATCTGCGGTCATGCGCGACCATTTAATGCAAACAAACATATGGAACGGTTTGCACACAAATTTGCAGCAGGACCAACCCCAGTCGTGGAGAAACCGAACTGCATGCCAATCCGTTTGTGTCGCCGGAAAGCAACAGAAAAACATATCAATACAATATAAAACATGTGATTAGGTTTCGAATTGGCACATGTTTGGGCCAACCCCGCGAAACCATTCCAGCAGGTGCCGGCTGGAGTGAACATTTGATTTGATCCATAATTCCATATAGGTTTTGGTGCCACCGCGTTTCAACAATTCACGAGAAGTAACACGAAACTACCAGAATTCGCAAGCAAATTATTTTTCTTTTTGTCTGGGTCGATGGCACCGTGCTTGACCTGGAGCGTTTATGTATTTGCTTTAGTCCTGGCCCCCCTCTTTCGATTCCTCCCTGGTCCACACCCGGGGTAGGTTTGAAAAGTAGTGTGTGTAATGATGTTTTGTACGGCGCAACATCCGAACTATACGGTGCCTGCTTTGTTTACGCGTTCTGTCTTTTGACATTTGTTGCAAAAAATAGCAAACAATGGTTTTGATTTAAAAACAAACATCCGGCAGGCGCAGTTCAAACAGCATAGCATCAAGTGTGGAAACGCAATGGGATGTTATTAGCCCCACCCCACCCCACCCCACCCTACTTGTAACTGTCACACTGAAGGGGTTTCAAGCAATGTCGCGTCCAAAAACGGTGGCAATGCAAGTGAAATTCGTCAATCAAACTAACATCAAGAGAGTGTGCAAGGGCTAGTGAATTCGAAGTAACGTAGCATGAAACAAGTGCTCAAGTGCAATTGGATGTCAGGCAGGGTAGCATGTGCAATCCGACGTTGTTGGCCCCATCCCACTTCCTGACCCCACACCCCACCATGATCGAAAAACGGCACCACGGTTTCGAGAATCCGTGATGCCAGAAAACCAACATTGCCATTGATCTGCGCTTGATTTTTGTACAAATATGTAGACATAGTGAAGGGTTTGCTTAATTTGCACGGCGACCACAGTAGTCATCACCGATTGGGGAGTGTGATGATGACAAACGCGTTTGTTTTTGTTTGAGTGTGACAACAAGCCGGAGATGCAGAACGAAAACGTTGATTATATGGTTGTAGGGTTTTTATGTTTGCACTACCAACATATATTTACCAGTAGTGCCGCACAAGGCGGTGGCGGAAATTTCAAAAATAGGAACCCTATAGGAGAGGTTGGTTGTTGTGAATCAGAAGCCACTGATGGATCGAAAGGTGATTAATCCCTCTCGCTCTTTTCTCTGGTTATCCACCTACCTACCAACTGATGTATCTGTCCGTCTGTCTGTTTATCTATCCATCTATCTATCTGTCTGTCTGTCTACCTATCTACCTATCTATCTATGTAGCTATCAATCCAGCTGTTTATCTCTCTCTATTCATCTCATTTGTCTCATCTATTTCATTCGTCCATCTATCTATCTTTTATGTATCTATCTATCCATCTGTCTATCCCTCGATCAATATTAGAGGTGTATCTATCTATCTATCTATCTATCTATCTATCTATCTATCTATCTATCTATCTATCTATCTATCTATCTATCTATTCATCTATTTATGTATGTATCTATCTATCTGTCTGTCGGTCGGTCAGTCGGTCGGTCGGTCTGTTGGTCGGTCGGTCTGTCTGTCTGTCGGTTGGTCGGTCTGTCTGTCTGTCTATCTATCTATCTATCAATTTCATCTGTTTATCTAACCGTGTATCTAGGTATCTACCTACCTACCTATGTACCGATCTATTTATCTATCTATCTATCTATCAATCAATCTATCTGTGTATTTATCTATCTATCATTCGGTCGGTTTGTCTGTCTAGCTGCAAACTTGAAAGCCTGGCTATTCTACGAGACGTCTTCATTTTGCCAATTGACAACATCAAAAACGCAGCATTTGTGCGAGACTTCTTGATTTTTTGAACTTGACCACATCAAACAGAAAACAATTAGTTCTGCGAGACCTTCTTTTTTTTTAAAAAAAAAGTTGACATTTCATGAGAGGGGTTGCATTTTGGAGCATCAGATGTGTAGGTTTGCTAAAATGATTTCGTGTGACAGGTGCAGCACTTCGTATGACCTGGCATCACTTGGTCGTGGCAGGCGCAGTCCCTTAGACAGATGGACAGCAAAAATAACAACACGCAATGGTACGAGGCTGTCACCGCTGCACTCAACCTTCCATTTTTGAGGGAGGCCTCGGAGAATTGTTTCGTTTTTGATGTGGTCAAGTGTGAATAATGAAGATGTCTCGCGGAATTGCTTCATTGTTGAGGTTGTTAAGTTCAAAAATGAAAGAAGTCTCGCAGAATTGCTTCGTTTTTGATGTGGCCTGGCGTTGTTTTTGAAAATGTTGCTAAACCCTTACGTGTTGCTCCCTTTTGGGAAGGTGCACAATCCTTCGCGCCTGTCACGCGAAAGCGCATCTGAACGTCCAAAAATGGCGCGAACATCTCCCGTTTTCAATTTTTTCACCTCGAAATGTGCTTCGTGCCACAATGGCGTGCACTTTTTCGACGTCTCCACTTCCAAAGTTGCCCCGACACAGAGGTGCCTTGTACATTTTGACTTCCAAACGCGCTTCTGGCCACAACGGCATACACTTTTGCGACATCTCAACTTCCAAAAATGGTCCGACGTTGAGGAATTTTGTTACACTTTGACTTCGAAATATGTTTCGCGCCACAACGGCGTGCATTTTTTCATCATTTTTCATCTTTCATCTGGCAATGTAGGTCGGCACTACTTTCCAACTCTCCGGAACTACAAAGCAGTGGAACGACGCAGTGTTTCGCGACTTTCCTATTTCTTCGCGCATCTGCATTTTTTTTCTTCCGACTCCTTCTGTTCCATTCTTCTCTCTTCTAATTTTTCTCTTCTCTCTGCCTCTGCCCTGCTTGCTTTTCATATGTCCATATTTTCGGAGGTTTGACTTCTAAATTTCCTTCGGTAACATTAGATTTTCCCCTTCATTGTTGTGATAGGCGACGCGCCAGAATTGGCAAATGCGGATTGAACCACCCACGACTTTTGATCCCGGGCATGGGCATGAATCTTTTGCCACGCCGTCCGACCTGGTTGAAGCACCTGAGCGTAACTTCATGAACTAATGGAATTGCAGGCTGGTGACTTGCTTTTCGGGTTTGAAGAAAATCCGCCCTGGTAGCAGGGTAGGGATTCGAACCATTCGATTGTCCGTGGCGCTGCTGAACCTGGTGTACTTTACGGCTACGTCCCCGCCACGGCCCAGGAAACATTGCTTCAAACTTACTTGGGGGAACACCTCGCATCTGCCGCAGCGTCACTCGCCCAGCAGTGGGGCCAACACACCCCAGCCGACCCCGCAACACTACAGCCACGCCCGGGCACAAGGCTGACAACACCATCCAGGCCAACAACAACACCCAGGCCCACAACACCATCCAGACCAACAACAGCATCCAGGCCAACAACAACATCCAGGCCAACCGCAGCCGGCCTTCTTGCAAACCGGGCGCCTTCACCGCCCCACCCCGATTCCGACAGCAGCAGCGACAGCAACAGCTCTTCCAGCATTTCCAGTGCCAGTTCAGCCTCTTCAATTTCCGTGTGCCCCAGCCCCCGAACCAGAGACCAAGAACCCACACCCACACAACCAGCCCCACGTCCAGACAACCAGGGCAGAACCCAACAGCCACTCCAAGGGCGACGCCTTCAGGAAGCATTCGCTAGTCTCGACCTTCTCCATGCGAGTGACTTTTTGGAACAGCCTTGCCCCACTTTCCGTGCACCACCACCATTCCTTCGGGGACCATTGCGGCGAGCTTTGCATTTCACGCTGGATCTCATCAACTCGGCCCCCATCAACAACAGTCTCGACCATGAAAGGGCTTGGAAACTTTGGTTGTTCCTCCCCCGGATGCTGCTCCATCGCCCGGCCAACACGGCCCGAGTTCCAAAACCGCAGTTGCTCGAACGTTTCACCAAATTTTTCGACGGCGCTTGGCAAGACCTTCTCGCAGCCAGCACAGCACCAAGCCAACGCGCACAGCCACCACCCCCAGCCTCCAGCCAGCCAACCCCAGACCAAAGAGCCAGCCGAGCCACCCAACTCACCCGCCTCGGCGAACTTTCCCGGGCTCGACAAGCACTCCTAGCAGCGCCACTTGCACCAGGCAATGATGACACTTTTCGGGAACTCACCAACCCCATGGCCAGACCACAACACCCACGCCACCCACTGGGCAGTGACATCCTCAGCTTCACTCCAGACACACCACTGCAACTACCACTGCAACTCATCCTGCACAACCTTGCCAGAGCCAGAAAAGGCACAGCACCAGGCCCCAGCGGTCTCACCGCAGAAATCGCTAAAGTCCTCTTAGATGACCCAGCTGCCGCAGAAGCCTTTCACCGGGCATGCCACCGATTAGCCAATGCCACCATACCAAATTCCATAGCAGCCGCCATCGGCATGGGCCGGCTGATAGCCCTTCAAAAGCCTTCTGGAGGAGTGCGAGGCTTGGTAGTCGGCGACTTCCTGCGGAGATTGGTGGCCCGCAGTCTGGCACAACACTATGCCCAAGACTTCGATGCCAAGTGCCACCCTTACCAGTACGCGTTGTCCACGCGAGCGGGCACAGAAGCACTCATCCACACCCTACAGCTAACCACCGAGTTAGATCCCGACCAAACCATTCTTTCGGTAGACGGGATCGGGGCATATAACCATGTCAGCCGTGCTTCCATGCTGCAAGGGCTCCTCAACACACCCAACGCGCAAGCAGCGCTACCTTTCGTCCGCCAGTTCTACAGCCAACCTTCCACATATTTGTGGACGGACGACACCGGCCAAGTGCGTCGCATCACACAAGCCGATGGGGGCGAACAAGGGGATCCCCTGATGCCGGCCCTTTTCTCTTTGGGGTTGGACTTTGCCCTCCGCGCCTTCCAAAGCGACTTGCTTCCAGGAGAAAGAGCAGCAGCATTCCTCGATGACATTTATGTCACGGCCCCGCCACACCGTATCAGACAACTTTTCGACCGCTTGGCCCACCACTTGCAACACCAGACCGGCATACAATTGCACCACGGCAAAACACAAGTGTGGAACGCCTCCGGGACAGTCCCGCCAGGCATCACAGCCTTGTCGCAGTCCGAGGCGGTTTGGGTAGGGGGCCATGACCAGCCCAGAGCCCAACGAGGCCTCCGCGTCCTCGGCTTGCCCGTTGGCACGGACGAGTACATCCAAGCAGAACTAACCAGGCTACACGCCAAGCAGCAGCCCCTACTTGAGGCCATCCCAACCATCCCCGATCTCCAAACCAGTTGGCTCTTGCTTCTCTACTGTGCATCCCCTCGTGCACACTACACCCTACGCGGGCTGCGTCCAGACCTCACACGTGACTTTGCCGCTGCCCACGACCAAAGCATCCAGCAGTGCCTGGCCCAGCTCCTGCAACTCCCAGCCTTGCCAGAATCCAGCGCACATAGGGCCCGGCTCGCCCTCAGCCTTGGTGGCCTTGGCCCCCGTAGTGCCTTCCACCACACAGCAGCCGCCTTTTGGGCATCTTGGCAAGACGCAGCAAACACATTGCACAGCAAAACGCTAGACCTATTCCAAGAGGTGGGGCGCCACTTGCAAGCACCAGCCCCAACCTTGCCAACAATCCAGTGTATCTCCCAGGTTCAAACCTTCCTCAACAACATCGGCTTCGCCACCCCCCCTGGCCAGAGAGAACGCCACCCCCAGCACCAGTCCAACTGCCAGAAGCACCACGAGACTTGCCTAGAGGGTGGCAGCAAGCCGCTTCCGCAGCAATTGACCAAGCCTACAGCACTGCGGTTCGATCGGCTTTGGACCCAGCGTCGCAAGCCCTACTGGATTCACAAAGCGGCCCCTTTGCAGCCACAGCGTTCACGTTGCTACCAACATCCCCTGACCTTGTGTTTGAATCTGCTCCTTCCGAGTTTGTTGTTGCGGCGACTCCGGCTCCCCTTGCCACACATGCCAGCCAGATGCAGATGCCACCGCTTGCTGGATCCATTGGGGGACCACCGGGCAGCATGCCCTCGCTCCGGAGCTCTGCGGTCAAGGGGGGTAGCTATGGAACGGGCAATGGCCCGCATCTGTCGTGAAGCCGGCGCATCTGTCTGCACCAACGTCCTGCTACGAGACTTGAACACCCACAGCTCACGCACAGATGAGCGGCGAATTGAAGTCATCGCCAACGGGCTTCCCTTGTGGAACGGGTCTCAATTAGCCATCGATACCACTTTGGTCTCGCCACTCACATCCCAAGCGGAGCCCCGGCGTCACCAGCAAACCACAGCAGGAGCTGCGCTCCGCATCGCGAGAAGGGCCAAAGAGAGGACATACCCAGAACTGGTGGGAGGAGGGCGTGCCAGGCTAGTTGTGGTGGCCATAGAACTAGGGGGCAGGTGGAGCAGTGAAGCAGCAACACTGCTCCGATTGCTGTCTCGCCACAAAACTCAATCCATCTCCATCCTCCTGCGTCCTGCTGCCCGCCACGCTTGGATTTCGCGGTGGGCGGCCCACTTGTCTGCGGCAGCCATGCGATCTTTCGCATGCAGTCTCCTCCACCTCCCCGCTTCCACCACCACCAACATTCTGACGGCCCTGAACCACCTTTGGGTGACCTGCTCACACAACACCCCCACGGCAACCCCACCACCAGCCTTCTCCCCCCCCACCCCCGTACATAAGTGGATTTTGCATATCTGGAGACTGGCCAGTATAAAAGCAGTCTGCTGCCCATGCACATCTGGAGACTGGCCAGTATAAACACAGTCGGACACTGGATGTTCTGCGGTCAAAAAGGCGCGTGGAAAAAAAAATATTGCCTAGGCGCTTTTGCACTGTACTTCATGGCCCTCTGGCTCGGGTTGGCACCGTGCTTGGATTACTTCGTCTTCAAGTTCGGGCTTGCGGTTTGCTTGGAGTCCTTCGCCTTCAATTTCGGGTTTGCGCTTTCCTTGGTGCACATTGCTACATGTTCGGGCGTAGCAATTGTACTAATTCGTTTACGACCGGAACGATTTGCCCAACAACAGGTTGGTGGACGCGATCCACTTGCGGAGATGTCCAAATCGGGTTCAAGGTCGCTGCACCCATTCCAATGTGGGATGGTCACGCAAGCAAATTGAGGGAGTTCAGGAAAATTGTCCAGAAGTGGTGGCTGTTGGCAAGCGATTCGGAGAGGTCCAATTTTCTCAAGTTGGCTGCAAGGTTTGGGTGCGCCAGAACTACGCGCCCTTGAGTTCCAGCCGGAGGAACTCGCTTATGCTCTGGCTGTGGAACCGACAGGCCTGGCCAATCAGGAAGTGATCCAAGAGCGTCCTCCGTTGTATGATGCAAAGATGAAATGGTTGCTCGGTGAGCTTCGATGATGTTGAGAGCGCGTTGTTCTTCAAACACACCTTGAACCTGACAAAGGCACAGAAACAATTGCTAGAAACGACTTTGTGTGGTATGCAAGAGTCGTACGTTGACACGGAGAGTGAGGCCACCAGGCTCCTCAAGAGGATTCCTGGCACTGGATTCAACACTACAACATCGTCCTCAAGGCTGTAATGTTGAAGAATTCCGCGCGTTGGAGAGGCAGTTGGACGTGAGGCTTGCAGTCAGATTGCGGCAAAGAAGAAGGACGGAGGATACAAAGGACCCAACTTGAATGCCAAGTCCGCCTTTGACAGCAAGGAGCGACAGAAACCTTCCAAGTCCACAGGCACTTGCGTTTGTAGTCAAACATGATCCGCACTGTCCAGGCTCCTCCAAATCAACGTCGTACAGCACAACTCTCCCGAACGTTCGCTGCGCAGTATTTTATTAGAGCTTCGTTTTTTACGAGGGCAAAGGTTTCCCTTGCAAATTTTGCGTTTTCCGAGACCGAAGTGCTATGTGTTTGTTTTGCAAGCGGCTCAACCTTTGGAAATAAAAGACGGCGCCCTGGCCGGTTCGAGAATGTATATCTCCCCACCAAACGTCAAGAAATTATGTTGGAAGTCGGTGGTGGGTGGAACGTGCGTGCTGGGTCACGGTTTGAAAAAAAATATTTCCGGCTTTCGCTCCCGAAATCCCCTGACAACACTGCTGTGTCGCGGCGACGCCCCGCCGACGTTTATATCCCGGCCATGGCCGGAGCACCTGTTCAAAGCGACGGGGGAGCCTTGACCTGGGCTCACACCGCCAGGGCCGCTGCGGCAGCGTATGCTGTGCACAAACATCGGCATCTCCAAACCGGTGCAGAATGCCACCGACAGGGGGCCACTTTTATGCCCATGCTGGCTGCCGCGTAAAAGTTTTCAAACACATGGCCCATGCAGCTCCAGCCCGCTCCAGCAGTGCACTGGCGAGTCCTTCAGCAACTTCTGCAAGGACTTTGTGTGGTGGTTCGCCTGGCACGCCAGAGCTGTTCTCCGGCGATGTTCTTAAGAATTGGCTCACTTTGGTTGTTTGTGCGTTTTTCCCCTTTAATTTGTGGCCGTCCGCCGTCCGCCTGCCTCTGCTTTGTCAGCTCTAGTTCGCCATCGGCTGTTTGGGCACATCCATGAGCTTCAAATTGTATGTTGCACCAGGAATTGAATGATCTGAAGCGGCACCGAGTTTATTTGCGGTGTTTTGCCAACTGGCCTCGGCCGGGTGTTTTTTTCTCCTTTCTTGCCGCGTTGGTCAGCCATTGCAGCGTGCGAATTGATTGCAAAATATTTCAAACGCAGGTACCGTTAGCAGACTTCATGGTCGATTTTAGTTATGTTGGTGCCCCAATTTTGCGTAGCCAAGGGTTTACTGACCTTTGGCTGAGTCCATTTATGGAAAAAACAATATCATTTTTTGCTTCGTAGTTTGAAGTGCAGGCCTAAACTATTGTAATATCCCCGTTTGGGGCTCCTGGATGAAAACGGTGAGCTGGAGTCTCATTTTTAAACACAATTTTAGCCAAATTTAGGTCCAAAAATGTTAGGCCTCAGTTTTTTATCTTTTGGCACCTTTTAACATATTTTAGAATTTTGATTTTAAATAAGCCATGAAGCCAAAGGATTTCATCCGAGGGAACACCTCTTGAGAGCATTTTTGCAATAGGTTGGGCGCACTAGTTTCAACCATTGAAACTTACTGAGAACCATTTTTGGCCTGAAGGTTGCGCACAAGGTTTTCATTCGACCGTGTCTTCTTGCAAAACTCGACATTTTTGCCGCCCCTACGGTGAACATTGAAATTTTTAAAGGTGTACCTTGGGAGGTTGGATGAGGATGGGTTTGCAAAACTGAGTCAGTAGTCGTTTGTGTTGTATCTTGGGACGTTGGTACCGGATGGGTTGGCTCACATGCGTGGTGTAAGATGGCAAGCTGTTCCGGCAAAGTTCAAAACAGGGATGTGTGATGAAAAAAATCGGATCTGAAATTTGTAGTGTGTTTTGGGACGTTGGTTCAGGATGGGTTGGCTCACATTCGTGGTGTAATATGGAGAGCTGCTCCGGCAAAGTTCAAAAGAGGGATGTGTGAGATGAAAATTTTGGGGTCTGAGGTTTTGTGGTGTATCTTTGGAACGTTGGTTCAGGGTTGGCACACATGCGTGGTGTCGTCTGTTCCGAGTTGTTCCGGCAAAGTTCAAAACAGGGATGTGTGAGATGAAAATTTTCGGATCTGAAATTTGTAGTGTGTCTTGGGACGTTGGTTCAGGATGAGTTGGCACTTGTGCGTGGTATAATATGGAAAGCTGCTCCGGCAAAGTTCACAAGAGGGATGTGTGAGATGAAAATTTAGGGGTCTGAGGTTTTGTGGTGTATCTTTGCCACATTGGTTCAGGGTTGGCACACATGCGAGGTCTAATCTGTTCCGGCAAAGTTCAAAATTGGGATGTGTGAGATGAAAATTTTCGGATTGAAATTTGGATTGTGTCTTGGGACGTTGGTTCAAGATGGGTTGGCACACATGCGTGGAAAACAGGGATGTGTGAGATGAAACTTTTCGGATTTGAAATTTGTAGTGTGTCTTGGGACGTTGGAAAAGCGTTTCCAAGTATTTACATGCCAAATACATGCCAACAAGGCATCAGTTGAAAAACTTTGGCAGACACAGAAGCTGGGGGGGATGAAAAAGATGTGGTTGACCGTTCTCTGGGGAAGTTTTGATTTTATAGTTTAAGGTTTTTTTGAACATACGCTGAACACTGCTGTTTTCATCTCTTGTGCCATGTTTATTTTTAATTTTCAACATACCCCAGAGACACTGAATTTAATCTTTTGTACCTTGATTTTTCATTTTCAGAAATAGGGGTGGGGTCGGCTTTTCATCGTTTCACTGTGAACGGGCACTTTTTTTTTGCTCATACCTTGGCCCTCCAGGTTTTTAAACTTGGTGTTTGGGATGAAAACCTGGTGCTGCACCCTAAGTTGAACGCCCAACGGGGATATTGCAATGTATAATGAAAACAGTGGAGTTTTGTCCACGCTTGTTCAATAGTGAAAGGTGCCAATGTTCGCGCCCAATGGTATGAACAATTTATTATCACCAATGGTTAGTGAAAAAATCACCCATTTACTAACTATTTTGGGGTTCAGTAGGTGCCAGGACTTTGACCCATTGCCATGTGAATCAACATTTGGACGTTTAGACAAACAGTTTGCAGCGGGGGTTGCCAGACGTGGTCATGCGATTCCAACAGTTTTTGGGACTTTGTGGGCAATGATTTTCGCCTGCAAACCAAATGTGGGAATGTTGCAGAATGCAATAGCATGGACATGTGTTTGAAGACATTTTGTTCTTTTTGTTTCGCATGGAACTTTAGGTCGCAGAATTTTCAATATTGATGTGTGCGCCCTGGCGGATGTAAACGGAAAATAATTCCTTGAATGTCAGGGCTGACTTTGAAATCAATCCTTGGGAGGGATCTGGTTGGAATTTGGTAAGAACCGATGTGTTCAACAAAAATTACAATGCAGCAATGGTTGGAAGGTCCCACGGAAGGCAAGGTTTGACCTTGCAATTGCGAAATGCAGTTGCAACGGAGACGCAGGTATGACCACGAATTACGAAACTGTCAACATGTCAAGGCAACGAGTTCAAACATGACAAACATCATGTCTTTCTGGTAAAGTACAGGGTCAATACGGGTGGAAACTCTGCGTGCACATTGCTCAAGAAAACTTTGTGTGGACAAGCTAAACATTTGCATTAATCAAACCGAAAAACAAACCGATGGTGTGCCAATGCAAGACATTGTTCCCACATAGTATGCCAAAAAACATCGGGGTTTGTGCTTGGACCACAGGCTTCACATATCATGCTTGAACTTTTGGTGGAGCATGGTGAAAACAATGAGTTCGTTTTTAATTTTTTGACACCCTTAGCGCACAACACCTGGTTTCATCATTTGAAATGTCGCGGCTGCATTGTTTTCCGAAGTTTTTCCGCTTGGCAGTTGTTGTTGTGGGGCCCCCCAGCCAGCATATTCGGCATCATGAAATCATGTTGATCATCGTTTGCACAGTGTTTGCCACTTCTGGTTGCGGGTGAGGCATGGGCAGGGGCAACAAGTTCGTGTTTTTGTGGATGTTGGCACCTCGTGCAGCAGTTGGGAGTTTGCAGAACCCCACGCTGCGCCAGCAGCTGGGCTGATTTGGAGGACAGGCCAAGAACAATTAGTGCATTCCATCGCTGATTCAGTGTAGAAATGTGGCGTGGCAAGTGTGTCCCATGCAAATTTTTTAAATTGAATGTCACAGGATGACATCATTAACAAAACAAAACATGGCATGAACCGCCAAAAAATGAACGTCGGGGCGGGTTGTTCAAAATAATTATGTTTCCGTTCCTTCCTTGATGGTGTGTGTGTTTCATGCATCCATTTATGTATTCCTTGATTCATCATTCGTTATGCCTTCGTTCTTCATTTGTTTGGTCGGTTGGTTGTCCGGTCATTCAGTCGTTCGGTCATTCAGTCACTCAGTGAATTGGTCATTTGGTGCAGTCATATTACAACTGACAGGCGATGCGCCCATGTACCTCCAGTTTTTGTTGTTCTTGGCGCTTTGTCAGGAACGCTTACCCTCCAGTTTGGTACCAGAACCGCGGCTCATTGACTCCGTCCTCAAACCAGAGAAACCAAACTTGGAAGGTGCCATGGAGTTGTGTGGACACCAGAATTTCAACCTTCACGTTATATAACAATAATGCGATTGAAACAAGGAGTCACTTGCTTGAAATCGTATCTGGCGAGGCCATTTAGTTTTATTCCGCGAACGAAATGGCTGGTGCCCCTATTCGGAGCGTGTGTGGCTGGCAATGGAGGCACCTAATCGACTTGAGTTGCTGCGAGGTCACCGCAATTTATCTTGGTTACTTGCAAAAAATTGATGATATCTGCTACCATAAGCAATGTTGTAATTGTACTCACCTCATTTGAGAACGTAGTGATCACCCAAGGTTACCCAACACTTGCAACCGTTGGAGACCGAGTCGCTGGTGAGGCCAAAGGCTTGGAGTATACTACTGTCCTTGTGGACAACTATGGCTCGCGCGCTGCGTGGATTGGAGGGCAAACCCCTCAGGTGCAATGGCCCAGCGGCAAACGGCAAGGTGAGTCGTTGGACATTGTCAAGGCCCTGGAACCTTGGATTCATTGGGTGGTTGAAAAAAGGCAGAAACAAGGGGTGTATGAACAAAAAACATCGAGAGAGAAAACTAACGGTAGAGTAGGAGGTATGTACATCGCCGATTGCTTCTAAATGTTTGGCATGTTTCCACGTTTGCATGGCTGGCTTAGGTCTCCACTCCACCACATTTTTTCCTTTTGGGTTCAAAGCATCAGTTGGACGGGCCTGCAAATTCTGCAGTCATCAACATGGGGTAGAAGGAAAAAAACAATTATAATTTAGTTAACAAGGTTCAGCATTCAGAGTTTGGTAATGGAACAGCAATAACAGCGGTGGAGAATTCTGGATGCAGTTTGCTCCTTCCAATGGCTGTTGTGGCCTCCCTTGATGGTGCTGCCATCCCAGGATGAAGAATTTCCGGATACCCTGGCCTTGTGGCCAGACAAAGAGGTCACGGAGTTAGTCAACGCCTTTCGTAGCACCTTTCCAAAACAGACCAGGCGTGGTGCTCCGAACAGGGGCTCTGCATCTGAGTGCATTTTTCATAATTTTTCCTCAGGAGTTTGTCATGTTTCATTTTGGGCTTAGCTCCGAAAAAAGGCATAGAACATATTTAAATGCTGGAACATGATTGATGTCTTTCACCATGGAATTTGGGGCATCTACAAACCCGTTTGATCGGTGGGCAAGGCCATCGTCCCGAGCAGCCTTCCTCTTCAGTTGGAACGGTCCCGTGTTTCGCTCCGAATTCGAAAAGACCTTGGACAAGACCGAGGCTGTTGATGCCTTGGCGAGGGCATGGGACTAAAAAGATCCAAGAGAGCATCCGAAAACAATATTTTTAATCAACATTATTCAACAACTTTTGCCTTGCTGGGGAGGGATGTTACTTGGAACCCAGAATGGAATTCGGGTACAAGTACCTGTTCATCATCATGAGATTGATACGACCTTGATGCAACGTTTACTCCCCAGGAGCTTTTGGGCAAGCACGGAGGGCCTTTCTTCCATGGCAAGCAGGCAGGGTGGCCAGCAAAGTTCAAGCAGAAAGATGGCCATACCTTGTCATATGTACATGTGTATATATATATATATACATACACACACACATATATATATATATGTATAGATTTAGCTTTCATGGAAACTGTTTGCCTGTCCTGTTTGCTTTCTGTGCCGTTTGCTCTTTGATTGTTACTTCTCTAAAAGATATATCCTATGCGGAAACTCTGGTTGCCTTTTTGCAGTTGTAAGCAGTGGTAAGCAAATTTGATGCATTGGAATTGCGCATATGCCAAAGTAGCAATATTATGCAATATTCCAATGCATCAAGGAACGATGCTGTAGCTAGCTGGCAAGTATCAGATCCATATTCTCAAACTTAGGATGGCTAAGATATCAGAGCCAATTGTGAAACATGCCTGGCGGTGATAAACTTGGTCCTTTGGGTGCTTTGCCTGGTGTTTTTTTTGGGACCTCATGGTTGTCCCGTGCAGATCTCTGCAGCAGACTGCGCCTGGGCACCCTTTTTGGAGCGCTATGCGGCACAGCTGCCTTTACTGCATAGTGGCCTCCGACCCTACGACGCTCGGTTGAGAGAACTTGCTGGGCAATGTGTTGAATCAGCAGCAGCTTCTTTGTACAGAAAGTGTTTCTCATTCCATGTTGTGCTTGGCACTCGTGCCTCTGCAGGATCCTAGCCGATGGCCTCGTCTGGGTGCTTGGTATGAAGCCATGGATGCAGAGGTCCCAGCCTACTCGGCCCGCGTGCGCGGGGATGAAGACTCTTGGAGGAAGGTGCTGGCCCAGGCAGCGCGCCTGTCTTGTTGGGTGCCTGGCATAGACCAAGACATCCTGAATTGTCGGTTGCACTGCTGCACTTGCCAGGCAGGGTATGGCAATGCAGGTGTGCCACCTGACCTAGTCGAGGCCCACTTTGTTTTGTTGTGCCTTTTTGTTTCTCATCTCCGTCACCGCAGGTGCAGATATTCATTTTCGATGGCATGACGAGATCATTGGCACCATAGATAATTATATAACCACTTCTTAGTAAGAAATTAAGCAGTTCATTGGTGGCCAATGCCAGGAGGATGCTGAGCACCCGCAACCAGCTGTTGGAGCATGGGCCACCTACGCTGCCCAGAGGCCCTTTCTGGCACCCACACCTGCGGAAGAGGCAGCGGCGCGAATCGTGCGAAACCGTTGCTTGGACTTTGGAGGTTGGCATGCCCTTTGCTATGCAAACATGACTGGCTGGGAAATTGAAATGCTGGAATTCGACCTTTGTCTATCAATGGAAGTTTAGTTTTCAAGTGCCAGCTTCTATTGCGGGAAAGTGCGGTGGGCAATCGATCATTCCCCGAAGCTTACGTGGGTCTGACCTGTTTTTACCTGAACTTTTCGATTCTGAGGTGAAGCTTTGGCCAAAGATGCCATGGCCCAGGGTGTTCAGCAAAGTGAAGTGGATGAAGGCTTGCGCGCGGTGGCTGCCGCTCTTCTGGAGGCTGGGGATCGGGGCATTGGGGCTTTTGGGCTTGAAGGGACCACAGCTTTGGCCATCTTTGGCACTTCAAGACCTGATTTTGGGGTAGAGCCAAGACCACTTCGGCAATTTCGCCTCCAACCCTCATCGACACAGAAATTTGTTTTCATTTTGGCACAGGATTCGCCGCCGGATGCATCATCTTCCATGGCAGCAGTGGCTGCGTACCTCGATGATCGATTGTGTGTTCCGCGGGACATGGGTCTGCTTCCGGCCAAAGCCATCCGCCAATTGGCGTGCAGCCTGAAGTGACCTGTGCAGATGTGGCCGAACATTTGAAGAAAAAAAATGGGGTTGAGGCGGTTTGGTGCTCTGAAACTTCCCCTGAATTACTCCTTGTTGCAACTGTGCATCTAAGCCCTAGAGTCTGAATCGAACACTTTACTGAGGATAGCAGGTGGTGGTAACCATAGCTGGAGGGTTGCAGATAATTGGTGATGTTTCCGCTGCAGATGGCAACAGATCTTTTGAGAGGAAGGAGAGTGGTGGAGCCGTTTTGGCTCATAAGCTTAGAAAAGGCTAAAGTGCCGCCTGACCAGAAAGAGTCAGGCAGCACTTGGGTTTGCGTGCTTGTCTCACCATCGAGTTTCTTCGGGATATTATTATATTGGTTTGTTCCAAATTGATCCTCAAATCCTTTGTTCTTCAGGTTCGAAGTTACTGTCACTGTGTTTGTATAGAACACACACAGGTTTAGGCTTAGGATGCTGCATTTCACCCCAGAACCCAAATGCTACACTATCCATATATATTTTTACACCAAAGCGTGAACATTTTTTCCTTGGATCAGGAGCAGTATCAAGATTTCACGCAAGAGAAACCTGTAGGATTTTAACAAAAAGTAGTTGCTCAGGGGTCGGCTTTCTCTTGCATATTGACTCTGATTTTTCCGGCTCTTGGCCTGCAGGTTCATGGAAACAAGAGGAGGACGGGTCCTGGGAATGTTTTGCTGGTCCTGAAAGATGAAGCTGGAGGGGATCATCCTTCAGTGCGAAAGGTCCCCCCCAGGCTTTTGTTGGCCTGAAACAATTGCAGATCCCATGATGACTCTGCCAGTTTGCTAGAAAGTTCTAAGATGTACTGAGATCCCAATCGCTATTTATCGCCCAGGACGCATCGAAGGTGCTGTGCAAAGGCTGCTGGAGGCAGGAACTGGCTGGAACTGGCTGGAACTGGCTGGAACTGGCTGGAACCATCTGCCTAGACTCCGGTGAGCTGAAAACTGCTTCCCGGCACAGGGCCCAAAGAGTTCAGCACCTGAAACGCCGTTGGGGACCCCAGCAAAATGCTTGCCAGAAGATATCAGAATCAACTTACTAGTTGTGACAATGTACCCGCACGCAATCCTGGCCAACCCATGAGGCTGAACAAATTGTTCAGCGAGCCTGGGGGCCCTGGTTGAGCTGTTTCGATGTTTGCATTGGAGCATCTCTCGTTTGTTATTGTTGTTATAGGTTGAACACCTTTTCCTAGGGGGAAGACCGTGGAAAGGGAAAAATTGTCGGCTGAGGGTGACTGCCGGCTCTCATCCTCAAGATGAAGTACAGCGCGAAAAGACCTTCGTGCCCGACTCAGCAGTTGAAGCTTGCTGGAGGGGAAGAAATCTGATCGACATCCTTAAAATGTTACCGTCCCAGAGAGATGGAGAGAGATATATGAAATGTGCCTGGTACTTTTCATTTGTACCATTTTGGGCAAAGGGCTCTCGCAGGCGGGGGTCTCCTTTTGCATCGATTCACAATTGATCGTGCGTGATGATCAGCCTCAATGTTAGCTGGTGGCCGATTCAGATTGTCGTTTGTTATATAACAAGTTTAAGCATTGCGTGCCATGCCACGCTCCGAAACTTAGGTGCCCTCCCGGGAGCTTTTGGAGGAGCTTGAAGCCCTGACAGTGGAGGTGCAGGATTTGAGTGGCTTCCCCACGACGTGAGATGAGTCTGCTGGATCAGCGGCGAGTGGGTCCGGAATTTCTACAACCCACCTGTTCCAAAAGCTGTCGGAACTTTGATTGGTAAGCTCCGGGCGTGGCTCGGGGCAATTTTCTTTCCTGGGGGTATGTGTATTCGATGTATGACTTCTGGTGCTGGACCGGCCAGGCGGGACCCACCTTGGAGATTCTCAAGGAGCAAGCGTGTGGCTCACAGGCGGGGGCAGTTCAACAGCTTGATTCGCTCGATCCAGTTGATTCTCTGTTGTTTGGGCAGATGCCTCATGCCAGAGTCCCTAGCTGGTACGATATGCTTCAAATAAGTGAGATTGGTGCTTTGACATCTTGGTGCAGTTTCACTTTTCACTTTCATGTTTGAATTTGGCATGGTCTCAGCCTGCAGCCTGAATCACAGGCCTCAGCAGCGTTTGAGTGCAGGGAAACAAAACAAACAAAATCATGATATGCTTCAAATATGGTCCATCATAGAATCATATGAATCATATGCCTTCAATAGCCTGCCCCATGCCAATCTCGTCCCAGTGGATGGTAAGAAACCTTTCCCCCTGGTCAGATCAATGGTGCAGTGTTGGAAGCTGCAGCTGTGGCTCAGCCCAGGCTGGATCCAAGATCTGGTCAGTGATGGCAGCTGTTTCCTGCTGTTTGTAATATATAATTTTCCCTAAATAAATGCCTCCCAGAAACCTGGATCTCTTCATTTGGGATGTTGGTTTTTGGGCTTCTGAAAAATCTATAGGAATGGGGTTGGAAAGTTGGTTCATGTTCGTTCCTTATGGCAAATGAATTGTTTCATTTTCTTATCCTAGAGGATGAGTTGGTTGCCTGCTTGCCTTGATCTGCAGGATGGAAGCCATCAAGTGGTACGGCCTAGCCTGTTTTCTGACATTTCTGACCTTGGTCCTAGTGACACAAGTGAAAGAATGGTGAATTGCCACGCTGGTGCATTTTGCTCCAGTGGGTCCCATGCATTGAAACCTTTGTGAGCCAGGATGAGCAACCAGTTTGGATGCTCAGAAATGGGTGATTTTTCTTTCACTTTTCTGTCCAGAGGTGTCTCTCACGCACAGGAACAAATTTTATGCGAAGTGCTTGTCATAAAGGGGTCCACTCAAGACCTGTCAGAGGCAACCTGTAGTGATACACATATCAAAGGCAACGCAGCGAAGTAGTCAGGTTTGCAGCCTTCGGTTATCGTGACGAGTGGCTAGCAGATGCTCTGCGTCTCAGACCTGTGCTGTGCTGATCCAGCTGTATAGACACAACAGGGAGGGGTGATGCGGTGGGGAAGCTTGACCGGACATCAGGCCATCCTGTACATGGACCGACTAGCGGTGCAAATGTACAAGAGCCAGGGCCATATCCGTTCTCTTTCGTCCTCTGTGGCCATGCCATCTTGTCTTTCTTGTGGGTGGGAATCAGTTGCTAGCATCTCTCAGGTGACAATTTCCTTTCTTTGGGTGTTGCCGGTGCCTGAGTGCTGCCTTGGTTTGGCCGAACAAATATCCAGGCTGTTCGGATTTCTTTTCTTCAAGCTTTGACACCCAGCGAACTGCTACTCCCATGGCTTGGGGGGAAACTTTGCTCAAGCATTGAATGGTTGTTGGAGAGGCTGCTCATGTGAAATCCGCCCGCTTGCGCTGTTTGGGATCAAGCGCTTAAGCTTCCATCCTTCGGTCGGGTCGGGGGGTCCTTTGATGATGTCCGGCCAGGCAGCCTTTAGCATCCTGGAGGAGCAGATGGATGAGAAGTATGAGCCAACTCAGCAGGAAATCAAAGACTACGCTGAGTGGCTGGGGATTGCGGAAGGCGACACCCACCTGCTGTGGATCGCTCGCCAAGGCTTGAAGACCCCCTTGCCCAAACCCTGGCGGCCCTGTGAGGCCTCAAGTGGGGAGATCTTCTTCTACAATCCTGTCACTGGGGCAAGTCAATGGGATCACCCGTGCGATCAGGAGCTTAGGCAGTTGTATCTGCAGGAGAAGAAGAAACAGAAAGAACGGGAAGAGCGAGAAAAAGACAAGGATGGAAAGGAAGAGACCACATCTGTGAGTTCAATTGGCGAGGAGGTGGAGGAGAAAACACCACCTCCAACTCATGAGACTGAAAAGCCAAAGCCAAGTGCGGCAGAAGGTGAAAGTCCACAGAAAAGATTGAGTTTTAGCGACCCTCACAGTTCAGGATCTCCAGATCTATCCTGTCCTGAGTCTGACAAAACTCTAGCTGCTGAGTTGAAAAACTCCACAGGGGACCTAAAAAAGATGATCCCCGAGCGGCCCAACAAACCGCCCCCGGCCAAGCTCCGGCCGCCGCGGCCCAAAACCACCAGTGATATGGAAGAAGCTTTTTGCAAGTCTCCCAGCCCTGCGCGGGCACGACGTTGCCATAGTCCACCAGCTCAAAGTCCAGGGCCAGATCCCTCTCAGCAGTCTCCGGGCTCCAAATTTACAACTCCAAGTCCCCCAAGTCCTCCAACACCAGGCCTGAGTGCTGTGTTGAAGGCGGAAGTGCGTGAGGATGACATCAGCTTTTGGTCCAATCTCGAGAATGGTGAAGAGACATTGTGTCAAGGGGTCACCCAAAGTAAAGGTAGTGAGAATGGTGGATCTCTGGAGATCTCTTCCCTGACAGCTGTGTTGGAGCCATCCAATTCAGGAGAAAACGAAGTAGCGAGTGGCAAGGCTTCCCCGGCTGGTGCTGAGGCATGTGGAAGTGCGCCGCACACCACTCTCACATCCCTCCAGTGCTCCTTGACTGCGCTGGAGCCCTCAAGCTCCGGTGAAAATCCATCAGGTTTGAGCACCAGGGCTGAACCTGATCAGCAGGATGGTGTTTTGCACAGCAAGACCTCACTGGTGGAGCTGGCCCAGGTCAGCAGAGACAAAGAGAATCAAATGATCGATGGCCCCGGACCCAGGCCATTGAAGGACATCACCAATGAGATCCAGAATGCTAAACTTCCAACCACACCCCGGTCCCTGGCATCTTCAGCGGTAGATGTGGCGGCCATGCAACGATTGCAGTGGGAGCTGAAGGAAGAGCAGGAGGAACGAGCGGCGCTGGACCGGCAGCTGGCTGAGGTGCTTACAGCAGCTAGCATGGAGCAGTTGGCACATTCCTCCACCAAGGCAGCGTTGCGCAACAGTCAACGGGATGTGCAGAGATTACAAACGCAGCTTCGATTCAAAGATTCAGAAGTTGAGCATTTAGAGTCTGAGCTGCAGAAGTGCCAGTCGGAACTGGCAATGCTCACGGCGCAAAAGAAGCAAGCAGAGTCACAGCTGAAGGCTCATCAGGCGGAGCTCACGAGATGCAAATCCAAACCACAGAAGCTCCAGAAGCCATCAAGAGTTCCCAGCCCAAGAGACTCCCAGAGAGATTGCCGGAAAGACTCCTTGGCAGCTCCCAGTCCTTTCAACACTGATGACAGCAGTGAGTTCTTGCAACGGCGACGCCGAGAGCTGCGTTTGCAGCATGCTGAGCTGGAAGAGGAGCGGAAGCAGTGGCGACAGGAAGCCCGGCAATGCCAAGGTGATCCCAGTGAGGATTTGGTCAGGAGCAGAGTGGTCCTGGATGCTCGCGCCATTACCTTGAACAAGAAGATCAGTGAGTACCGCGCCCTGCAGAGAGCTTTGACCAGTGGAGCTTTGCAGAGTCCAAATGCTTGAGATACATCACTATGTCACTATGTTTGGCGCCAAATTTAAAAGGGAGATCCAGCAGGTCAAAAAAGGCTCAGCATGGTTTCCAAACTCACAGAGACGGCGATGGACAGAGAAAGAGAGAGATATTTTTGCTGCCAGCATGCTGTGTGCGATGCATCAAATGAAATTCACAATTCTTTTGAAAGCCGAGATGAGTGTGCATGCTCATTTAATTAGTCCCGCGGTTTGTGGCACTGCGGCCAACCTCCCTGCAGATTTACCTGCAGGAAAGAAGTCGAGCCACTGCAAAATGCTTGGGAATGTACAGCCAAGCCATGAAATTCAATGCAATACAAATCAAGTAGGCCAGCTTTTACCGCGGAACCTGTATGCTGCGAGAAGATGGGAAAAGATGCGTTCCAGATTTGTGGAACAAACTCTTGGAAGCCATGGCACGTTCAATTGTTTTCGGACTTTCTTCAGTGTGGATTTCTTAAGCTTGCGGACGCAGGAGCAAATCCTCACACGTGATTCGATTTGCTTGCCTGAAGATTCTCAACTGCTCCTGATGTCATTGATGAGGAACCCAATAGCCCTGCCGCAGAGATCTTAGGAGCTACTGAGGCGAGGTGGAACGGGCTTTACACAGGTTCAACAAAAATCTCACAGCACAGGAAATATCGACTCCCTTTCGGTTCTCCTTCAAAAGCCCATCCGATTCTTGTTGCAAATTCCGCCACAGTGCGTGCCCCCGCACAGACACAGATTCCATTGTCATCCTGGTATCGGTGTTTTGGTTGTTTTGGATCAGTGATCAATGTGCCATCTCTTTTTTCTATTCACCCTTACATTGGAGTTGATTTCTTGGGCTTGCCACAGTGCCAGCGCTATAGGCCATGAAGAGCCAGGACCTTTGGTTGGCCGCGGTGATGGTAGCTTTGAAAATGCAGTGGCCCCAGCTGAGGCAGAGATGACCTCGGCCGATGGATGATGATCTGATGGATGGATGGATGGACGGACGGACGGACGGATGGATGGATTGTATCTTTGACTGCCACTTTTGGGGATGTTATCGCCGTAGATCATATATGATAGATAGATATAGATAGACTATGTATAGAATAGAAGTTTCGAGTGGCCAGCTACTAGAAGGTCATTCCTTGAGGTTGTGAGCCCTTCATCTCCTAAAGATGAATTGAACACCATGAGGTCTGAAGCAGAGTCAGAACTGGCCAGCAGCCCAGAAAGCATTTCTTCCAAAGAGCTCTAGTGGCAGTGAACGGAGAGGCATGGCCTAGTTTCTACCCTAAGAACATGCAACCGGAACTGGCCTTGATTCAGACTTCAACTCTTCGCAATGCAAAAGTTCACCTGCGGTGTAAAAGCAGATGCCATCGTCCCTGCAGGGTGTGTTTTGTTTTTTTTTGGTCTTATTTGGAAGCAGTCTTTCAGTTGCAGTGCTGGCGTATTTATTTCGTATTCACCTTGGTTTTCTTGCGGCTCTTGTGTGCTGAGGATACCAGCATCCAAGATTTGGTGGTGCCGTTGGTCCGGAGCCTCCAGTACCGGTGCAGCATTCGATGGTGACCTGTTGTGTATCGACACGTTCTTGGATCATTCTCCCTGCAACTTGGTGCAAAGGTGCCCTTTGGTCCGAACGGCCTGAAGTGCACCCGCGCAAGGCCTTTGCAGGATTTTCTGCGGGTAGGAGTTTGCATCCCTTTCATCAAGATCAAATCTTTCTTTCACCTGTAGAGTTTCAAATCCACACTGCTAGAAGCACCAAAGTACAAAGGTAACTTCATTACAAGAAATTCAGTCTGAACTGACACATATTGGTAATGGAATCAGACAACTTGCGGAGGTGGCAGAGGATCAAACTCACAGAGTTCTTCGTAGTCCGCGAGTTGGACACGCTGATACTGGTGGATGTGGTGCTTTCTTTGGAGCTGACACTTCCGTCCTTTTGATTACAGTACCCATGGCCAAATGTGCAGGACAGCCGTCTCATGGTACCAACAGCACTTCAGTCTTGAGCCTTAGAAGGTCCAGAATACCTATGAGATCCTATGAGTACATCTCAGAGTGCTTGTTTTTCGTCTTGAGCTGCATTCTTTCCTTAAGTGACGGCCGTCTTAATCTAATCGTCGAACCCTTTGAGCTGCCCAGTTTCGTACAACACCTGAGCCGCGAAGTCCAACGAGCTGCACCTGTAGCGCCCTGAGACTGGGAAATTTGGGATCCCTTGCAATGCTGATGACGGGGCTGGCCTTTATTCAAGAGCCAGTTGTTCGCTGCAACAGAACACCACCTCAATTAAACCAAGGCTTTGTTACTCAAAGGTTGAAATTGGAGTGATGGTCGATGGAAACTCAAGCCAAAAGGAGTGCTTACATTTGAATGATCCCATTGTACTAGAAGATCAGAGTAGCGTGATTTGTTTTGTTTCTCCCTATGATGAGGCAAACTGGCCCGGTAGGGTGTCTCAGATACCTTCAATCTGGCCGTTTGGTGATGCGTCGCTGACCGCCACCGTTCTCCTTCTGTGGGACAGATGCATTTGCCAAACCATGATTTAATAGAAAGGAAGAACTGCATCGAAAGTGGTTCGGAAAGGATGGTTCCCAATTGTGTCATGTTGACTGTATTACTGGTAAATTTTATATCTTTCTGAGGGGCCCTAGCTGTTTTCGGAGGGTAGAAGGCAGAAAACACTCCCCTCAGGGGTGTTTGGAGAGAAATCAACAGTTTTTCGCATCACTCCCTTTGCACGGTAGGCCTCGAGAGCGTAGAGCTTCCCAAGCTCCTTGGCCCTCCTCTATCAAGCAAAGAACAGGAGGACAGACGCTTTTGCTCTTCAGAAACTGGACTTTGCTGGCGAATTGCCGCAGAAACAGCAGGAACAGAAGCAGAAGAATGCCATGCCATTGCGGCGGCTCACAAAGATGCAGGCTGGGTGGGGACGAGAGAATGAGTAATTCGTAGATAGATGGCTTAGATGGTTAGAATGTTAGTTTTTGCTCCTGCAATTTGTTTCACCCTTTAGCTTCTTCACAATTGTCCCCAGATGACGAAGTGATCGGAAATGCCCAGAATTTGACAGTGGAAAGATTGGGAGAGCCGCTGGTCTTGCCACTCTTTTAAGAGGCTTTGGCACAGTGTTTGGCTGACATGGCCGTGGCTAGAACCCTGGTACTTTCGGGCCTCTAGACTGAGCGCAAACGTGTTGTTCCCTGCTCTAACATTTTTGGATGCTTGCCAGCAGACAACACATGGGTATTTTGCAGCGCTTTTTTTGTATTGTATGCTGCTGAATACTTGATGCCCTTTGGATCCCTAAAGGGATCCCTAAAGGGATCCCTAAAGGGATCCCTTTGGGCCATGGCTCGGCCGGACTCCAAGGTGCACAAGCCGAGCAACGTCTATGGTGACAAGCTCTCTCCTGCAGTGCTTGCGGTCACGGCTTCTCGGATTCCTCCGCATTTGTTTCTTGAGCAGGGCCTGCGCTTTTTGTCAGCTAGAGGCTAGAGATGACTAGTGACTAGAGTCACACAAATGTGTTGTAGAGAAACGGGTTCTTGTTCAATGAAGTTCAGTGGCATTGATCATTTCTGTGCTTTGTGTGGGAAGTTGCTAGATGACTGTAGACTATCTCATTTCGCCCAATGGCTGCGGGAGTTTCTTTGCTTGGCCATCAGCAAATTTGGTGTTTGAGGTCTTAAGACTCTGCCTCTATGGTTGGGGTTGTCCACCTGCAGGCTGCGAGGTGCAGATTGAGCTGCCGCCGCATGGGATGTTCAGGGGAAATCTTCTACCGTGGAAAGATGTCGGAAGAAAAGAGATGAATATAGTGGGATGGTACTTGATTAGTGGCAGAGTAATCGCAACTAACGGGCAATGATATTTTTTAATGGTTGTGGCCCAGATCCTTAGCTCATTAGATATATTGCCATGATTATTGTATAAATTTATAGTACGACCACTGGCCATTTGGGATGGTGACCCAAGTGGTGCGAGCTCCTCTGCCTCAGCTGAGCATATGCCCGGAGGAGCGCTTAGACGAGTTGCAGGCCGCAGGGGCAGTGAACAGCCTTTCGTGCCCAACCACAAGAAACAAAAAGAGTTTGATACATGGGGGGGTCCCAAAAAATAGCGTAATGTCCATCTGTTTGGTTGTGTCTGGCAGGATGTTCACCCCTGTTCATCACTGGCTGGCCAAGATGCATCGTCTTAGCTCAAAGATTTAGATCAATAAGTCCAGGGCTTACTATACAGGGTCGCGAACTACCGCACTCGGGGGGTTAGTTAGCCCAAGGTCTTATCAATGGGATGGACTGACAATGACAAGGGATACTTTCAATATCTTTCAGTTGTAAACGGCACACCCCACATATGAACCCACCTCTCTAATCAACCAGCAGAGTCAAGAAATCCAGAGTTGAAACCCTGGCCGTTTCTTGAACCTCACGAGGAAGAGTTGGGCATCAACTCAGTACCAGAAGAAGAGCGACAGAGACTGCTGGCCCGGTTGGGACCGATGGTTGGAGTACAGATGCGGGGCATGTTGGAATTTGGGGACCTATGGTGATAGAATATTGTCAACAAAGGGATACAGGATGCCCCTAACCATGTTGTTGTGACAGCCAGTTCGCGGTTTCTTTTCTTGTTTTGATCCGGCTTGGGATGATTCACCGCAATTGATCAGCATATTTTCCGCAGGATGAGTTGAAACAGCCTGAAACTATTCACATGGCTGACGTTTTCTGCAGGGCCAATGGATGCCGAAGAAGGGTTTGCACTTTGAAGCAAGTCCTCAGTGGAATCTTGCCAGACTCACAGAGAACATCATGAAATGAACCATTTGGATGTATGTAGACATATTTGGTGGTATGGCCAAGACTGCATTTCGTGCAGGCCGAAGTTTTTCGCCTCTGGCAGCGGATGCCAGTTGGTTTGTTATCTCCCGTTGGGATCCCCAGGGTGGATGGTGATATCAGTGATATCCTATGCCCATTGACGTCTGCAACCAGCGTTACTGGTTGCAGGCCCTCCAACTTGGTGGAGAATGAGTAGCCGAGTAGCCGTGTTTTTTTCCCTGCGCCTCCACTTGTTGAATCGATTCCAGCTGAGACACTTGGGGATTTGTGAAGACGTCAGAGGTTTGTCGTTGCTGGGCATCCTTTCTGTTTGGAGGTCACAGATCGTTGGCGGAAGCGTGACCTGCTGGGCAAACTGCCTCCTGCACCTGGCCAGGAGACAGGGCGCATGGGGATTACAACCAGGCCTCAACTCGTTTCAATACATCAGGGTGATTGTATTTCTGTTTGTGACTGTTTGTGCATTTATTTTCCCCAATTTGTAGATGGATCCAGATTGATCAAGCAGCCGTAATCCTATGGAGCCTTGTGCAGGATTCGTTGCCCCCGCTGCTTCAAGAGTGTTGCTGCTTTCTCACGCCGTGCCTGGCTGGAAGTTGTGATAGAGGATGCTCAATTGTCAAGTTGCTGGCCACATCACCAAACCAGTGACTGGTGCTAATTACTTAGAGCTTAATTGGAACATGTGCCATTTCGACTGTTGGGCTGTGCTCACCGACCTTCACCTTTGCCATTACTTTGCCTCAAAACGAGGCGCAAGAAAAAGCAGGAGCCCAAAGACCTGTCTGCCACACCAGGCCTATGACTGTCCCAGTGACATGAAGCCATGGCTGACATCACTGGATCCTGGAAACTGATGGGTCACTGATTTTTCTGCAGCTGGTATCCCCTGATGCATCCGACTTGTTTTTGTTGTTGATTCTTATTGGAGTATGAGACCCAACTGCAAGGTTCTCGGCCTGTTCAGGAGGACTCACCGAGAGACCGGGGGGTTTTCTTGCAAGCTTCAATCTGACTTAAGACTGAGAGTCGATCTGACTAAGTCAAAGCTATAATGATATATATATATAATGATAATGATAACAACAACAATAACAATCATTGCAATATAGAAACGTGTAATCATGACAATATAAGTGATTCTTGTAGAAATAGCAACAACAAGAACGCCAAGTAATACCGTCCAGAGATCTGATTCGCGCCCAACGCCAGAATTTCTTCAAGAAAGTGTATGCGATCATCGGATGTGACCTGCAGGGGATAGTCTCTCCAAACGCAAGGGCCTTAGGCCACCATGCCTGGCGGGAGCTGCAGGACTTGGCTTCAACGAACAAGGCCGTGGATCTCCCAGGCAGGTCACCCAGATTCCAGCTGCAGCTCATTTCCTGCCCCAAAAATAGACATCCATTTCGCCAACCGCTGGGTCGCTTGGATGGTTGATGAGTTTTCTGGTCCCTTGGGTGCCTTGCTTTTGCTTTGGTCGGACCTCCCTGAAATTGTGACCTCCACGCTACGTGACACTCAGCAGGCACTGTACCTCAGAGTCCGGAGGCCGGTTTGAGTTGAGCTCAGACTTTCCAGTCTAGCCAGGTGAAATGGTTTGCAGCACCTGATTTTTACCCAAGAGTCGCATGTCTTTCGACCAAACCACGTGCTGTTTTTTTTCCAGCAGCTTCACAGATCATTTTGTTGATATATAATCTTCAGAATCGTCTCATGAATTTTTCTGACCCAAGTGCTGCAGATATTTTTGTATGATAGGTACGGGAGCTCTTCCGTGATATGCCTGGAGTGCCTGCTATCCCCTGTATGTCTGGAGTGCCTCCAGTGCCGGTTCCTGCTGTGGCCCCAAGGAAAGGGCTCTCACCAAACACAAATGAAGCGTGATGGGTAAGTTTACATACTCCGACCAGCGATGGGTGGAAATCACTTTTGACTTTGTACGCATGATTTGTGGGTGTGCTACCCTAAAAGAATCCCTTAACATGGTGCCGCGTGCAAAAAATGCCGAGGCCGCTGATGATGAAGCCCTCCCAGCGGTGGATGCAGCAGAGCTTGCAGCTGATCCACCAGTGGGTGAAGCTATGCCTGTGGTGGTAGAGGACTGGAATCTATCAGAGAACCAGAAGAGAAATGAATTGAAACAGGAAAGAACATGGTGGGAACGATTTAATCCACTTTTTGATGCGGGTGGGGAATTGTTTTGGGAATTATTTTTTTTCCGTTTTGTTTTTGTTTCTTATTTGAATCTGTTCTGTCCGTTTTCCCTGCAATTTGCATGATTTTGGCGCTGGAAGCTGCCATTTCAACGGTATTGCAAGATTCTGGAGTTCGAACTTCTCACCCCCCACTCATCTTCCGTGGTATTTGCAACATTTTGGTTTTGGTTTTACTTAGGGTTTATTTAGGGTACAATGAGTTGCAGAGTTTGGGTTTGTTTAGGGGTTACTTAAGGTTGTTTTTGTTTTTTTTTGGCGTTAGTTTGGGTTTATTTAGTTTTTTTGGTTAAGTTTCAGGTTTTAGATTTTTTGAAGGGTTTACTTAAAGTTAGTTTAGTTTTTTGGGGGGTTAGGGTGTATTTATATTATATATGCATCTTGCGAATCTTGCGGTTTATTTAGGTTTGAGAAGCAAAAAAAAGCAGAAAACAGCGGAGAAGCAGAACAGTGGAGAAGCAGAGAAGCAAAGAAGCAGGGAAACAGCAATCCAAAAAAATGCCCAAAACGGGAAACAAAATAATTCCCCCCAAAAATAGTTCTCCTTTTGATGCTCCTTTGTCCCACAAAGCTTCATGGCGGTCTCCAGCACGTTGGGACCTCCAAAGCTTCATGTTTCGGGGCCCCATCGATCCAACCGTGCCCAGGAGAACGCTGCTTCAGAGCCGGCGATGGATGTTGATGACGAAGTGGGCCCGTTGCTGCCGTTGCCAGAGGAGAAAGAGGAGAGTCACTTGTGGCGGGATACCATGGGATACCGGGTGCCATCCTAATTGTCCAGCCCTGGAGGACCTGGAAACGCCACAAGCTGCTCCTGAGGTGCCTGAGGCGCCCAGAGCATGGGCGCTGGTTGCCAAATTGGTGCAACTAGAAATATACGGCAGTTGAATGGTTCCTAGTAAGCTTATTATATCCATATATCGGCGCATATAAATAATCTAATATGTAATATGGGAATAGCTGTATAGATTCATATTCACATATATATATATATGATATACATATATATATATATGTAGTATATATATGTAGTATATATATATATTTATGTTTGATCTATATATATATATGTTATATATATATATATTTATGTTATATATATATGTTATATATATGTTATATATATATGTTATATATATATATGTTATATATATATATATGTTATATATGTATATGTTATATATATATGGTATATGTAATATTATATTACATATGTAGTATATATATATGTAGTGTATATATATATATTTATGTTTGATATATATATATATGTTATATTATATATATAAGTTATATATACATATATAGGAATATGATGATCAACTATAATTTTGATTTGGGGTGCGTAGTCCTGTCTTGGACAAACCCAATTGGCGTTGGCCACGAAAGGAGGATGACAAGCACCACCCGGCGGACTTGGCCGCGGTGCGAACCTCTCAGCCCAGCGAGCCAATTGAGGTGGATGATGCTGAGGTCTGAGCTCCCAGATATACACAATATCACTAAGCAATATCTATGAATCGTTATCCACCTATGTAAACCTGAAAAACCACTCACACACACACACACACGTATACATACACACAAACATATGTATATATATATAAATACATAATACGTCATGTTATGCTATATGTATTATGTATAAAAATGCTATCCTGATTCAAAAATTCAATACCGTGGCCGCAGCTTGTTAACGGCAAGAATCCCAGCAAACACAGAGACACGCAGACCTTCACACCTGCTTTGTGAGGAAGTTGCCTTTGCCTCGGCGCCAGCGCCAGCACCGGCTTCTGCTCCAACATTGGTGCGCCGTCTTTCTTGATGTATGTTGTTTAGGCTAGATAGGTTGTGAAAGCAACCATGTGTAAAGGCCATTGTTCGAGAGTCCTTCTGCATTTGGATGCAGGCGCAACCCACTTCCCGTGGAACCTTATCCCTGGTTCCCTTTGCCAAGAACCGGTCATGGCCTTGGTCAACTGCGGCATGCTGCAATGCTTTTCCTCGGATTTCTTGGATCATTTCTGAGGCCTGGGAAGTCAGGGTCCTTAGGTGCACCTGGAGGGGTATGTGTGGAAATGCAACAGTAATACTTGGTGCCTTTTTCCAGAGGCATTTGCTGCCTACAGCATCCATTTTGTCTCACTGATCCATAGATATTATCACGACAATCAACGTGAGCATTTCAAATGTCGGTCCCCCTTTGCGAATATCAAGCCACCGACAATATTATGGAAATTGTGCGGGCCATGTGCAACACGCCAAGTTGCACCATTTTGTGTCTTTTTTTCGCCAGCCAGAGCGCCGCCCGTAGCCATCTTGGTCAGCGGTTGCTAGCCGCCCTTCCTGATCCATTATCTCATTCGTGGTGCATCATGGGTATCGACATTGAGGCAGGTGGCCGCAAGAAGGTGAAGAAGCGCGAGGTCAAGTCCAAGAATCCCTACCTGCGACTCCTGTGCCAGCTCTACAAGTTCTTGGCACGACGCTCCGAGTCCAAGTTCAACAAGGTCATCTCCAAGCGTCTCAACATGTCTGACCGCAACAGGCCACCACTTTCGTTGTCAAAGCTCATCAAGAACATGGAAAACAAGGATGGCAAGATTGCTGTTGTCGTTGGCAAGGTCACGGATGACAAGCGTGTCTATGAGGTGCCTGAGTTGAAGGTGTGTGCTTTGGGCTTCACTGAGACGGCCCGTTCCCGCATTGTGAAGGCAGGAGGTGAGTGCCTGACATTTGACTCCTTGGCCATGCGCAGCCCTCTCGGCAAGGGCACGGTCTTGCTCCGTGGCCCAGTGAAGGCTCGTGAAGCTGAGCGTCACTTTGGCAGGGCTCCTGGCGTTCCCAGCTCCAAGACGGCGCCGTATGTTCGCTCCAAGGGCCGCAAGTTCGAGAAGGCTCGTGGTCGTCGTCGATCTCGTGGCTTCAAGGTCTGAGAGGCTTGCACCATCCATAGCAGAGTATCAGCGCACAGGAAGGCTGGCGTGGAAAAGTGCGAGTGGCAAGTGTTTGAGGTTTTGGTGGTCTTGGCATGTACTCATGGCTCATAAGATAGTTTGCTGTTGATAAGTAACCCCCAATGAATCCACCAGAAACAAAGACAACATGATGCTTGAACCAAGGATAGCTCCTGAACGTTTGATGCCTTGGCTCAAGCCCACTTTCGACCGAGCCAGTGGCAGGTGTTTGGCCTGCCTTTTGAAGTGACTACCATGCGGCACATCACGGTGTCTTCCGGTTATGCGCAGCCCAGGCGCGGCAATTCGACTTGGAAGCCAGGATGAGGTGCCGGAACTCCAATCCCTCAGAAGGCTGCGCTCGAAGTCATCGTTCTCGAAGTCGCAGAGTTCGGCAGGTGAAGTCCAAGATGCTCTGGCACCATACTGGCAGGCATGGCAGGATCAACCGCAAAAAGCGACGGTGGTTTTGCGGCGACTTGCTGAGGAGAAGCTAGCTTTGGCACTTGTAGTTCTGGAGTGTATGGGGCAAAGCCAAGTCGAAACCAACATCTGGCACTGGAATCCTGTTATCTTCGAAATGTCCAAGACGGATGAATGGCAGCGTAGTTTGGAACTGCTTTTGTTGGCCATGCGCTCTGAAATCCTTCCAGATATTCAGAGTTTCAGCTCAATTTGCAACGCAGCCAGCCGAGCAGAGGCATGGCAACTAGCGATAGATGCTCTACGGGAAATGTCCCGAGTGCAGCTGCAGGTAGACGAACGGATTCATAACATCATCGCAAGCAGCTGCAAATCGCAATGGGTGTTGGCACTGAGTTTGTTGGAGGACATGCCGACTTTGGGCCTGTATCCAGATGCGATCACTTTGAGCACGGCCTGTAGCACTCTAAGTGGTGCCCAGTGGAGCATGGCTCTGAATTTGTTGGAGGCAAGTGGACGCCATTTCGTGGAAGTGGATGTCACGAACTATGGCGCCACCATCGATGGGCTGGGGGAAACGAATTGGCTGCGGGTCGTAGCGCTTCTGGATAAAATCATGCGAGCAGGGTTGCAAATAAATCTGCCGACCTTCAATGCCGCAAGTGCAACTTTGACAAAGAGGTGTTGCTTGGCCATTCATCTTGATTCAGACGGAATAAAGTTCGGATGGAGTTGAGAAAGCTAACATTTTGACTGCGTTCCAAGCAATCCAACCAGTTCATTTCGGAACGGATCGCATGCTATAATACCACATTTTGTGGGGAGTGAGTACCCATTTGCCAACAATTTTTGTGGGCACCAGGGGCTTTTATTTGTTTTTTGACCCAGAAGCAATTGAAAATCATGGGCTCCGCTGAGATTGGCCCACTGCTTGCAGCCTGCTGTTGTGGATGCAACGTAGAGCTGCCATCCTGAACCAGATCACCTATACCTCCCTGGCTCGACTGAACAGTGAGGAGGCCACCGGTAGGGGGTTCAAGTTGTGTCGGATAATAAAGGGGTTATATCAACATATATAAACATGTTAAAGTTGTTAAAGGCAACCCATCAACCAGTCAGTTCGACTTTCAACATCCATGATATTCCATGATCATGCAAAGCTTACCAGTTCTGCTGGAAGGTTGAGGCATGGCAGAAAGGGATTGGCTTCTTTGACACGGCCATGAAAGCGGACTTGCGGCCGAACATTTTCTTATGTGACTTGGCTTAGTGTATCCGGACTTTGCCGTGGTACTACTTGTGGGTCATGAAAGCTCTGTCCAAATCACTCCCGACCTTTAGGACTTTTCACGACTTGCTCCAGTCGCCACTGCCCAGGCAATTCAGCCATCGCAACCTTCAATCTCAGCACCTGGGAATCTGCGCAGATTCTCTGGAGCAGCATGCCTGCGATGAAAGTGGAGAGGGACACTTGGCTCGAGTTGGGTGTGAGTCAAAATTTAAGCCCACGTATATAACCATAAACTGCAGCACGACCATCCAATTTCTGACCCTTCAATTTTGACACAGAAACCTCCGGACCGGTGCACAAACACTCGTTGGCTTCGGGGGACACTGATCTCTCAACAGCCAGACCTTCCTCTTGCAGCTGTCAGCCTACTATTCCAGCTGTCATGAGAATAATCAGGCCCACTGTGCGTTGTAATCGGGCTTATGCAACCCATCCAGTAATTGCACTTTACAGTCAAATTAGCGAACAGAGTAGCTATGAAAGAAACATGATCCAGTAGCTGCAATCTGCAATCATAAGAGTTGTCACACGCAATTACAATTCACTAGTGGCCATGAGTCAAAATTAAAAATCCCCGATCACCCCGCAGTCAGGATGCCATCTCCTATAGCTTCATGGCCTCGTAACTCATCAGAAGTTGGGAGATGGGGACTGGATGTTGCCCTGAAACTTGGTGCATTTGAGACGGATTCAACCACAGCTATACCGGCGTACTGTTGTATGATGATATAAATATGTATATATGTATATGCGTACACACTTACTACTACTAATAATGATAATAGTATTTTTACGGGATAGTAATCTATACTGTCATTACTCCCCCCTGTAAAGTGTGCCCAGTAGTACTTGTATATACCATTGACTCTATGGCTCAAGAACAAAAAGTGTGCTGCGTTTGCTGGTTGATATAGGTTGCATAACCTGTAAGCATAGGTTATCAGCCGTATCGCCAGATACTTTCCTTTTGTAGCTAAATGTCTGCCCCCTTTGGAAAACCATCTCCAGAGGGCTCGCGTGAATCCGGGATTCATCAAGCCATGGCGATTGAGGATGCAGGCAATGGCCAAACTGGAAATGACGTACCAAGTCACACAACTTCCCAGACTCCTTCAGAACGCTCCCGCAGTGATAAACGTGAAGTCCGTGTCCCGCTTCCACCAGGCGCCGTTGTGCCCCAAAGTGGAGCCCAGAGGTTTTCACACCGAGGATATGACTTTCACGCATCCCGGGAGGGCATGCCTGCCGGCTCACATCATGTACAATCCAACACTGTCGAGGTACACCACCATGAGATGACTGAAGTGAATAACACCATGAATCTACGACAGGTACAAAACAATGAAGTGTACGTGAACTCACACGACCCTGCAATTACACAGATGGTTGAGCAGGTTGCCGAAGCGCGTCATCGAGAGGCCTTGGCCAACACTGAAAATATGGTGCAATCGATGATGTCCGAAATGAGTGGTAGGTTCCATGCAGAAGAACAAGCTGCGAGTGCCCGGATGCAACAGATGATGTTGCTCGCAGAGAGTCGGGAAAATCAATTTCGTGAAGAATTGGCCCAACAAGGGGAAGTATATAGAAGGGTTTTAGACGGAAATGCCAGACAGTCAAATGCAACGAAGGAACAACAAATCCAATCGCTCAGGGATCACTATGAACGCCAAGATGAACACCGTAGAATGCAGATGTCCCAACTCGAATCCATCATCAAGCAACAAAGTGAGCAAATAAAGGCCCAACAGTTGCAAACCGAATCCATGAACATGAGGATGAGTAAACTCCTTGACACAATAGGCCCAATGCCGGTTCCAATTGTCCAAACCGCCACTGCCGTCATACCGCCATCCACTGAGGTCAAGTATTCTGCACCGTTGCCATCATTTGCATCAGCAAGTGCATCCAAACCAGCGGATCCCAACCAAGATATATGGGAAATGCTTGACGAGGATGGAAATGCACCTGTGGATAATAAGGATCCTGTCTCTGAGATAACCGGTCTTAGGTCCCCGACGTATCCACCAACAAGTGTTGCACCATCGGATGCCGGGGGAAAACCACCAGGACCTGACCCTCCAGATGATGACAAGGACTCACAGGCAGATAATGACAGCAGGCATGGTAAGGACAAGCGTGGGAAGAAGCCCCCTTCGGGGAGTCGACGCCCTCCGGGAGGTGGGCCTGGGGACGGTGATGATGATGATGGAGACGGGGATGGGTACAACTCTGATGATAGTGACCACCGTTTCATCCGTCGCATGAGAGCCATGTTTGGTAGTTCCAGGGACCAATCACATGAAAAGAACAAGGTCAAAGAAGCCGATACCGTAAAGGTACCAGCCTTTCCCCATGCGGAGTCATACAGAAATTGGAGAATCCGTACTAGGGAAGCTGTAATGTCGGCTTCAACTGACCCTGACAAAGCCTTTGATTGGATAAGTGAAACCTGGAAGGAAGGCCAAACAATCGGCAATCTTAGAGACGTAGGCAAGTTCACTACATTGGATGCCAAATTGCTTTCCGCACTCACCAACATTCTCACAGGTGACTTTGCGAGAAGGGTTGACACCTACAAAGAGACTGAAGCAACAAACCATCGTTATGTGAGAGGTCGACAGGTGCTGTTTATGATGCATGAACATTTCAGTACCAACATTAAACATGGAGCGACCTACTCACTACAGGACTTGTTCAGCGTCAAACTCAAGGGTGACAACTTACGTGGATTCATCAGCAATTGGGATCAAGTAATGGCTGGTATCCCCAAGATTCCTGAGATTAGCATTCTGGAGACTCTGTTCTTTAACCAAGTCAAAACCAGTAAAGCAATAGCACACGACTTGCAGGAATATCATCGTGCTGAGGAAGGGACCGAAAAGAAGTCCTATGATTTCCTAGTGACAGCAGTTCGCCGCTACTTGGACAGGGAGCGACTCGAGTCCAACCGTGAACGAGTTGCCAGGACCCTCGGTGCCTCGTCGTCCAGCGCAGCTCCGGCTGTGGGTGAGAAGACTGGGTACATTCCAAAGGGATACTGTGTCAAATGGAATAAAGGAACCTGCACGAATGATGCCTGCCCATTCAAGCATGAAAAGCCTCCACCAAAGAAAGATAGAAGTCAATCAAGACCCCCATCCGACCGTGGCAGATCATCATCAAGGGGTAAGAACGATAAGAGCAAGAAGAAACAGCCATGCAAGTTTTGGAAACAGGGAAGGTGCAACAGAGGCAATGACTGCAGGTTTAGTCACGAGGGTAAGCAAATCAAGTCTCCTCGTGCTGCCACTCCTGCTAGGCCTTCGTCCAATGACTCGAAAGGATCCAGACGAAGGAACAGCAGAAGTCCAGGAAAAGGCAGGGACCGCTCGCCAAAGCAGAAGGGATCAAGGAGTCCCAGGAATAGCCGTTCCCCAAAGGGGAATAGAGGCAAGCCTGAAACTCCCAAAGCTTCCCCAGCAGCAGTCTGCCTGATTGCCTCGATGTTAGCATCCGTATCCAATGCATGCCTGATGCCACCCGTTGACGTGATCGGTTGCCCAGCAGTGACGTTCGACACCAATCATGATGTGTATCAAGTCATTGCCAAGGGGGACCTTGAGCCTATCAATCCAGCTTCAAGAAGATACAAGAGAACATTTCCTATCAACTATCCATTTGAGTTTGACCGAAGAGACGTAGAGGACGCATGTTTGTCAGCGAACATGTTGGCAGGAGCAGTCAAGAATTCGTTAATGAACAATGTCTGCAAATGCAACTATGAATGTGACACCATGTTTGGTTGTGATCACTGTATTCCAAAGGGAATAGTCGCAATGCCTGCCAAATCCGAGGAGTACGTTGATGGATGTTTCGAAGCCTCTATTGATTGGATTGTTGATACCGGTAGTGCGCAAGATTTACTCACTGATCACCACGTGCCGGATCATTATATGGTTATTTTTCCGATAATCCAATCCGTCTCATCACTGAAAATGGGGAAAGTTCATCTATGAAGCAGGGCAAAGTAAAGGTCCCAGAATTGAATGCCACAGTGTCTCCGTACCTAGTGCAAAGTTCACCTCCTGTTTTATCAGTTGGTCTCAGGTGCGTTGAGGATGGGTTTGACTTCGTGTGGAGGGGCTCCAAGAATGAGAAGCCGAAATTAGTTTCACCTGATGGGAAGGTCATAGAACTTGAAGTCAGAGACTATGTCCCATATCTATGTTCCAAATCAAACCAACCAAGTGTGTCCACAGTGGCAAAATCCAGCAACAATGGTTCTCCCATTAAAAGAGTGAAAGCGATGGCTAGTTCATCCGGGCCCGAGTCAGGTTTCATAGAAGAGGAAGATTCTCCCCCGTCACCAGACCTATACGACGAAGAATATGAAGATGACGAACCCGCTGTTGTAGGTGGTAATTCATCAAAGCTTGATGACGACTTTGTACCCGACATCTCAGGCGACCCCGGTGCCGATGCGCCCTCCGATGAAGAAGGCATAGCACCAGCTGACCGGGAGGTCCAGCCTGATGAGATTGATGATTCAAGGGATGAAGTTCGTCGTGACCCGGAAATGGAAAGACGTAGGGAAAGGGGTAAGGCTGCACTCAAGGCTGAGGCTAAGAGCAAACGACACATGCTTACCCATATTCCAAAGAATCCCTACTGTGATGTCTGTACAAAGGCCAAGATGTACAAGCCACCAGGTTACTCTAAAGGAGGATCATCCATGGTCGATGCAAAGAAGTTTGGGGATCATGTCACAGGTGACTACCTTATTGCCAAATCGGACCCTGAAACCGGTGTTGATGGAGATAGGGTCGCAATGGTACTTAAGGACGTTGCCACTGATTTTCGATATGTTTACCCCGTTGCACGCCGTGACACTTCCAACACCACACTGGCCATGAAACATTTCGTTGATGACTTGGAGAAAATCGGAATCTTTTACAGTGATAACGCCCCAGAAATTGTAGCAGCTATGAGAGCTATGAAGATCAGGCATCAAATCAGTAAAGATTACATTTCAACATCCAATGCCATCGCCGAACGAGCCGTGCGGTCCACATTGGAAGGAACACGTGCCAATTTGCTTCAAGCAGGACTTCACCATGGACATTGGCCTTACGCTGCCAGACATTGGTGCATCATGCATGACACGGCACCAGATGGGACTGGAAAGGACACACCATGGAAATTGAGGTTTGGGTCAGACTTCGAAGGACCACTTATCCCGTTTGGATGTAAGGTGGACTATTGGACTGGACCTCGGAAGAAACCAAAGAAACAGATGAAGTTTGAACCGACGACTGAACCTGGTATCTTCCTAGGGTATGTCATCCATCCCGGCTTCCATTGGAGAAAAGAATTTGCAGTAGCTTCTCTAAAACAAATCAATGATGCAGATTTTGACCAATCCGTCACAGTATTGAGGGTGTTAAAGGTTTCAGTACCTGAGAAGATTGAGTTTCCCTGTCGCAAACGTGCCGATGCCATCCGAGATGGTAGCTTGAAACCAAACCAACTGTGTGATGAGCAGGATGCATTACCGCCACCGGAAGAGCAAGATGCTCAGCCTGTGCGGGAGCCAGGCCCAGTCAAAAGATCAATCACCGATATCGAAGCTGGACAGCCTGCTCAACAGTCCAGTGCATCCGCTGTTTATCACCAGGGATGGTTGGAATTTTTCAAGCATGTTGACCACAAGGAAGCATGGTACGAATATGCCAATTGCAAAGTGAATGTTCGGATCATCGACAATCAGTGTATAGGTCCATCTCCCGACTTTGATGCAGTCGACTTTCCTTTTCGAACAACATGCATTAAAGATGATGAATCATGGCATGTCCACGAAGAAAACTTGAAGATTGATCCACCGGTCGAAGACCTTGAAAAGGACATTGAGGTTCATGAGGTAATCGTCACGATATTCTCAAAAGAACCGATCGACCTGAGGAACCGCGTGGACGAGCCCATCAGAGGAGCTGTACCTGACGATGAGGTCGAAGTAATCAATCCGATTACAGGGGAGCTCGAAAGAATCAGGGCTAACGACCCCTCATTCTATGATGCAGGTGGTTTTAAAGCAAGAAAATACAAGAATTCAAGTAAGCCAAAGGACATCCCTCCATTTGTATGGCAAGCAATGTCTCAGAAAGAAAGAAGAGCATCAATTGCAGATGAGCAACGAAAATTGGCCCTGGAAGAAAAGGAAAAGAAACGTGCCAGAAGAGTGAAAGCAGTACCCATGATCGGAACTCTCAAGGAATCACCGAATGAATTGGAAGAAAGTTTATCCTACGAATTCATCCCAGCTATGCCTGTTTGCCAGATGAACCCTCAAAAGCATCGAGTCAAGTGTATTAGGCTTGGAATCCAATCTGGGGAGAAAGCCGTTAACACTTTGGTGGCTAGGCCAGTAGGGAAAAAGGAAATTAGAGCCAATCCCAAAGCCCAGCAAGCCTTAGATGTAGAATGGGAAAAACTGGTAAAGAAGAAGGCTTGGCAATATGAGACCATGTAGGAAAGGTCTTTGAGATTTGCGTTGAAAAGGGAAGTGAATTACCCGAAGGAGATAAACTCCGAAAATTCAAAGGGAGAACAGTATTTCAAGGCAACAATGTAAAGGACGAAAGCGCCGACGTTGCTCTGTTCTCGGAATTAGGGTCTTCGCCTGCCACCATGGAAGCTGGCAAAGCAGTAGATGCCTACGGAGCTCAACCGGGATTCATAACCCAACAAAATGATGGAGTACAAGCTTACACTCAAGCCTTATGGAAGGGCGTGGAGACGTGGGTGGAACTGCCACCAGATCGATGGCCCAAAGAGTGGCATGGTAAGTTCATTAGACCAGTTGTATTGCTTCGCATCGCTCTTTACGGTCACCCCGACTCGGGGGGACTCTGGGAACAGTACTGTGAAGCCATGTTGAAACTAGTGGGCTTTATCATGCCAGACCCGGAAGGGTGGCCTTCGGTGTTTTTCCATCCAGAGCTCAAATTGTTGCTTGTCGTGTATGTTGACGATTTTAAGATGTCCGGTCCCAAAGAAAACATGTCAAAGGGATGGAGTTTGATTGCATCAAAGATTGACATGGACACTCCCGGGGAAGTCAATAGATATCTTGGATGCGACCATGTAGCTCAACACAATGTAAAGCTCAAGGTCGAGGATCACCCTTATGCTCATGTCTTTGACAAGTCACTGGCCGATCCGGCCGCGCCTGCCGCCGCCGCGTGCCACAGGACTCAGGATTTCTGGGAGCTCGACACCGTCAACGATGTCTACATGAGACACCATGTGCAGCCAAGAAAGAAACTGTTTTTGCCCGATGAAGAAGTGGTTAGGTCATGCCATCTAGCCCCATTTAGGTTCACGAATGCAATCCCATGTAACAACAATGGAAGTGAAGTTGAGCAATGGGACACTATTGGAATTGGATCCAACGTGAACAAAGGGGGTAGCCTAAATGATTCATGGGTTGGCACGACATACTTCTTCCCTACATCATGCAAAGATCCAAAGGCCGCCATGGCTACCATCAAGAGGGACAAGTCCGGAGCCAAAAAGAAAGCTAGAGCGGAAGGTTTTTCCTATATGGACCAGCTGTTTGAGAACCAACCCTGCATGCAAAAGCCTGTGACTACTTTCACGTATGATATGGAGCCTTTCCTGAAATCATGTGTTGAACGTTACATTTCGCTTGCTGGCAGGGATGCCAAGCCTTTGAAACAAGTTTCCACACCATTTCATGAAGAAAGAATTGCACGGCCCATTGCCGATGAGAAGGAAACCAAAGGCGTATTGGCTCCAATAGCCGCAAGGGTCCTTATGAAAGTGCTATTTGCAGCCAGGATGGCACGTTTCGACTTGCTGCGCGCCGTCCAAGGCCTAGCAGCTCGTGTGACAAAATGGAGTGCAGAATGCGATAAGGCACTGCACAGACTTATTTGTTACATTAATTCCACCCTGGATCACAAGCAAAGGGCTTTCATAGGGGACAAGGTCAGTGAATGTAGGCTTTGGCTGTTTGCTGACGCAGACCATGCAGGGGAGTACGGCAATCGATCCACCAGTGGTTGTTTGTTAGTTCTAGTTGGACCCAACACTTACTTCCCGCTCACAGCATTCAGTAAGAAACAAACTGCCGTTGCAATGTCAAGTACCGAAAGTGAAGTTGTCAGTGCAAACGTATCCCTCAGAGCTGTCGGTTTACCTTCCTCCGGTTTATGGGCATACCTCCAGAACGCGGGGGGGGGAGAGAGCACCGAAAGACAGCATACCGGGAGGTTTGCCAAGGCATGACATTGAAACCCAAAAAGAATCCAATGGGGAATATTGGCAATTCATGAGAAGTAGAAGATTGCTCGTCCGAGTTCACACAAAACCAAGGTCACATTTGTTCACACCTGTTGACATGTCCAAGTCACCCATCAACCTTAAGCGTATCGGATGTGCTCGAACCACCGTGATGCTAAAGGACGGGATGGTTGACTTCATGCAGGACAATTGGAAGGTCAAAGTTGACTACCCGATCAATGGGGAGTGGACCGGCAAGACTTTCTTCAGGGTTTATGGTCCCTACGAGTCCGACTACAACATCGAATCGGTCGAAATCCGTGAAGCCATCACCGACTACGAGTTCGTAGGACTTGAGAAAGAGGGAGAATGTATGATTTCAATGTTTTCCCCACGGTCGATTAAAGGTGTTTTCGTAGAGGACAATCAGGCTACCATTAGAATCCTTGAAAACGGAAAATCACCCACTTTCCGACACACAGACAAGACTCAGCGAGTTAACCTATCTTGGTTGGAGGAACAATTCAAAAGAAGATGGTATAAGCTAGTCCATGGTCCAAGCATGCTCCAGGCTGCAGACATTCTCACTAAGCCATTTGTTAGTGCAGAAAAATGGAAACTAGCTGTCAAACTTCTTGCATTAACCCCCACCAAGAAAATTACCCCACAGAAAGCTTTGGCGTCGGCGACGGAGGCCATCACACCTCCAATCATTGCTGCACCAAGCACGGGGGGACCCGCTGCCAAGTCTGATGCCAAGAGACTGATTGATGAAGTTTGCTGTCATCCCGAGTCAAAACTCAGCCAAACCAATCGTAAATGGTCTGAAGGTTGTGAGGTACTACAGTTCACTGAAGAATTTGATCTTAACGAAGTCGAAAACCAAATGAGGATTGCAGAGTATGTCAACTCTTTCAAAGGTGACGTGAAACCATTTATATTAATCAGCCTACCGTGCACGGGGGGTACACCATAGACATATATCAACATGAAAAACCCCAGTGCACGTGAAAAGGTTTTGAAACATGTCAGAGAGTTTGACCGACTTTGGATCTCCTTGAAATCGTTTCTTCGGATGTTGAGCTGTGAAGTACACATTGCACTTGAGTGGCCACGAAAATGCCGGTATTGGAAGTTGACTAAAGTTGCAAAGCTTTTGAACTCTTATGGAATGATTGCATACCACTTTGACGGATGTGCTCTTGGAATGGTAAATCAAGACAATGATCCTCTGAAGAAGCCTTGGACAGTGGCCACAAATCATGCTGGAGTCGGCAAAGCATTATCGAAGTTCCAATGCACATGCAACAGGCGTCATGCACCAGGTAGAGGTATCGCACTCAAGAAAACAGAGGAATACACCTTCCGCATGACAGATGCCATACATAAAGCTCTTACCCGACAGCATCCCGCTCTCAAGCTCACTTGCTGTGCACTCATCGCGCCCTTTCGCTCTCCCGTCTTCGTCATGTTGACTCGTGCAATCCAGATGTCTAAGGCCTGTGCGGTTGCCGGGAGGCCCGCCATCCTCGAGCGCATCACCCAATGGGAAGGTGTGGTCAACACCCTGAAGGGAGCCATTGCAGTGGCGACCTGGGACGACCCACAGGTGCTCTTGCGAGAGATGGAAGGATGCCGCCTACCCCTGGCGAATATCGTCGAGCCGATGCTGGGTGGAGGCAATGCTGAAGGGGCATACGACACGCTTGCGGAGGTCTACAAGAACACGCCCGATGGCTTTTTGGCAATGTGCCCCTACCCGCCGGGAGGCGAGGTCGACCTGCTGATCGTATCAGACTCTTCACTTGCTCTGGTACCTGACCCAAACGCAGGGAAGGCTTCGTGTTTTTCCGGAGGCGATCTTCTCAAACCCTGGGGAGACATCCGTGGCATATATACCAAAATGTTGTGGGGCAAAGGATTGAACCATATGGTCCAGTATATCCCCGAGGCCATCGATGACATCGAGTCCACCAATCGTGCACATGGTCGCCCGGTTTTGCCGGTGTTGGTCATCGTTGGGTGGGCCGGCAATGATGTGTATGGCGAAGGGGGTTACAGAGGTGTCCATTGGATCCACAGGGCTGCCTACAACAAATCTGCTGCCGACCGGGAGGTCACGGCCAACTGGTGTGAGCGGCAAAAGGCAAGGGTTGAGCGGTCCGTCAATGAACTGGGCCAGCTCAAACGTGATGAGCCCCGGATCCTGGATATCGTGGTCGTTGGGAACGCTGACGCGGACATCTGAGCTCTCCCGTCGGCCTACAACGAGACCATGCGTGTCCACATCAAGGCACTGCGCGAGGATCATGGAATTCAAACCCTGGACACTACCTTGATGCTTGCCAGGACTGTGAGATATGACAAGGTGCATTTGGAAGACGATGCCATCAACCGGAAGTATGTCACCAACTTCCTCCAGGCCGTCGCCGATTGCCACCTTGCCTACCTCAAGCTCATCAGCGTCGACGATCACTTGAGAACGCTCCCAAGAATTGAGGATCTCCAGGAGCAGAAGAACTACCCGAACCTCACCATCCTCAAGGCCGCGTACCAGCTTGAAATCGATTCGAATGTATCCTCACCACAAGATCTTCCTCAACGACCCGATCCTGAGAAGATCATGTTGGATGCAGACATCGAGATTTTCAACTGGGTGCTTCAAGCTGAGGAGAATGCCACAGCCTCTGCCGACCGGGAGGTCGAGTCCTGGATGCGCGACATTCCTGAAGAGGACCAGGCATTGGAACCCATTCACCATGACAACGCTGATTCGGACGATGAGGCTGTCAAGGTTCAGGCCCTCACTATGGATGATCGAATTTTGGCAAGGCGACAAGGCCTCTCCGAGGAGCACGACCAAGAATGGCAAGATGCCACCTATGCGGCCGAGGATGAAGAGGAGGAGTTCAAAGGCTGGGACCTCATCGAGGATGACAAACGCCCGCCGGGAGTCGTGGCCAGTGACCCAATTCATGAAGAAGAGAAGGAGCTGGACCTCGACGACCTGGAGACGGTGGCTTCGGTTGAGATTGTCGATGAAGAGGAGTTCCATGACGCCGAGGAGGGGCAGGCCGAGCAGATCGATGATGATGACGATGATGACATGGCCGTGATCGACAAGGTCTCTTCTATGCAGGCCTCGAAGTCTGATGCACGGGGGGACCCGGAGCCCATGGAGGTTGATGATCAGGGCAACAAGATGGTCCAGAGTACGGCATCAGCGAAGACCTGGAAGACGGAGATGGCCCAGAGCTCATCGTCTGCGAAGACATGGAAGACCGACATGGGTCAGAGTACATCATCGGCGAAGACCTGGCGAACTGACACAACTGCAGCTGCGTCGGCGGGAGCCACGCCTCCTGACCCGACTGCCAAGCTCAAGCCCAAGAAGAAGGCCATGCCCAAGAGATTGAAGGTTGTCGACGAAGGACATGGCCCAAGTGCGGAGCAGTTTGACACGTCAAAGTTTGCCACGGCACAGGATCTGGTTTGGATTGAGCCGGACAATATGGCAGGAGTACCTGTGAGAAAGGTGGACTACGGAAGGCTTAGCTCCATTTCACATGCTATGTCCGACTACCTCCGTGGCCATCGACTTTTTCACAGGAGGCCTTCGCCAGAGATTCGGAGGACTGACTTGTCTATGGACTTCAAGGCATTGGTGAGGCATCTCCAAGGAGATTTTGCGCACCTTCGAGAAGAAGAAGTCCTGATGATCGTGCGCAACTCACCGATGCGCCGCTTCCGAGTCCAGGTGAATGGATTGTCGTCCGGAAAGCTCAGGTGGACCCCAGTGAGGATCAGGGCCATTCAGGGCCATCGTGCCTTTCTCGTGGAGCAAGGGGGGATGTCTTCCATGATCAAAACGATGTTCACGTTTGATGAGAACTTCGACGAGACCAAGGTTGACGACCCAACGGTTCACCCCTCCTTCTCCGCGATGCCGGAAGGCTCGCCTGTGTGGCACAAGTTCCCCAGGGTGGTGTATCACACCTGTGACCAAGCCGCCTTCAATTCCATCATCAAGTTCGGCCTCATCCCTGGCGGGTTCCCGTACAAAACGGGCAGAGCCCACAACTTTTTCAACTCCACTCCGCCCTGGAAAGCGGAAATGAAAAAGTTGCAAGGTACGCGGGCCGGGAGGCCAATCGCCATCGCGTTCGACATGGAGCTCATGATGCAAATGGGCTACAAACTTTTCGCGACTGACGAGGCCATCCTGTCGCCAGACTGGATCTCGAACCTCCCGATGATCAACGCCTACGATATGCGGTCGGGCGAGTTTTTCTATATCAACAGGGCTTATGTGAACCATCGGAAGACTTACCAGGAAGTCCTCAAACAGGCCAAGGCCGACTTTGATCCGACGGACGTTCTCATGAGCCGCATGGAGATGTTGATGGAAAACGCCCAGTTGAACTTCGAAGGCATCAAGGACCGCATCGAGTTCGGCAAGCTCCTCCCCTTCTCCAGACGTGAGGACATCGAGGTTGAAAAGAGTACTGCCACCCGGGAGGGTGAGCCGGCATCAGGATCTCAGCTGGTGCCCGGCTACACCACTGCAAAGATGGCCGCCATGACGAGCACTGATTCATGTGGATTCCAGCGTCGTGGACGGAATGGACCCGGTGGTGGGAATTGGAACAAAGGGCAAGGTCGATTCGGATTTGAGTTGCAGTTCAAGGACATTTCCTACAACCAGATCCAAGACTCACCTCAGGTGCGCTGCAGCCATCCAATCTGCGGATATCTGATGATGGATGGGCATTTGAAATGCCCACGCTGCTTCCGGCAAATGGAACCTGTGACAGATGCCAACATCGCCACAGAGGTTGCCCGCCGGGAGGCGATGGCCCGTACCAGAGGAGTGCCCTTTTCCATGGACAAAGTGATTTTCAATCACCCCGCCCCCGCAGAGGCAGAGTAGCCAGGCAGCCGGAGAAGGGATCTTCGTCTTCTTCGACAGCCGTCCGGACCAGAAGCACCTATGGCAACTTGAGAGATATGGCCCGCAACTACGTCAGATCTTTCAGGAAAAGGGGCTTCAAAGACCTTGTTGACAGACTCGTCCGCGACCCGTTCTTTCAGTTTAATGCGGCGAATCAAAACTTGGTGCCGGAGGCCTTGCTCTTCATTGAGCGTTTGGCTGGCTGCGTGAGCCCGACCATTGAGCGCACCAAAGCCCAGGTTCTTGGTGAAAAGCTTGAGATGGCCACCAAATTGATCTTTGTGCCATCGTCGGAGCGGGAGCCCGACCAACCCTTGGATCTTCACACCGAGGTGTTTGTGTCGCATCGGGGCGTCTTTCTCGACATTGGCCAGTTCGCGGTCTATGTGGCGAAGTTCATCAAGCCAAAGCAAAGACCCCTACCCATTGTTTATGGCTGGGGCAACCGTGACTTTGTGCCTGATGCTTCGGATGCCAAAGAGATCGCAAAAGAATTGGTGGAGTTCAGCAAGCTGCAATGGTCGAACTTTGCCTCCCAGCAGACGCACAAGGAGTCTGAAACCACCGGCGACGACCGGGAGGTCAGTCTTCCTCATGCAAGTGGATCCATCAGGCGACCTGAGCACGAACGACCCCATCACGAGCAATTCGAGCCAAACCTTGGCAAGCCTGCTCGCGGCGGTCCCTACGGTCAAGGCTACGGTGGAAAAGGTCATCACAAAGGTGGAGGACAGACCAAAGGGAAGGGACAGCAGAAGGGAAAGGGCAAGCAAGGCAGAAGCCCACCGGGAGGTGTGGCCTACAGTGACTTTGAAGGAGATTCCTACTGGGTTCAGGGCTACCGCTACACGTGGTACTGGAATCAACAGCGAGGCTGGTACTGGCGCTGGACCTGAACTATGGGATGACTCGCATTGGCGCTTAGGTCATATCTTTCCTTTTTCAAATTTGCTTGCCGGGAGGCATGCCTGTCTATGACAAACTTGGCAGGCATCGCACCCATTGAACACACCAAAGCTGTGACGCATATTATGCATCAAACCATTCATGTGAACTTCCATGCGCAAATGTCCGCACAGTTTGAACGAATTAAAAATTTTACTTCAATGACTTCTCAAGCCATAAGATTGGATGTTCAAGGCAAGAAATCAAATCGATTCGCACTTTTCATGGCTGTACAGTTTTTCCTGCCATGGCATCCTTTTGGAGTGACATTACAGGAATGGTATAGTTCCTTCATTCCATTTGAAGATGCCTGGCGGGAGCCACGGCCGTGCTGTGTGCAACTTCGAGCCCATCATCGGCGCAAAAGGAACATATGAGCCTTTGCATTCGCCAGACATTGCCTTGACATCCGCAAAACCCATGCCAATATGCATCCGACCTAATTGTGTAGTTTCTGAACACTTCTGTTCACTCAGGTCTCATTGCGGCGGCGTACTGCAGGCACTGTTATGCTGGAGCTGCCAAGCAGCTACAGCATATGGGGGGTATTTTTACGGGATAGTAATCTATACTGTCATTACTCCCCCCTGTAAAGTGTGCCCAGTAGTACTTGTATATACCATTGACTTTATGGCCCAAGAACAAAAAGTGTGCTGCGTTTGCTGGTTGATATAGGTTGCATAACCTGTAAGCATAAATAGTAATGAAAACATGTTAATGCATAATATATCAATATATTAATATAACGTATTGACATATTATGCATGTATATGTTGATGAGGAGTTTTGAATGACTATTGATGGATGTTTATGTGAGAGGAGGCTCTCGATGCGGGTTGGCACCTGTTTTCAGGCATTCTATCCAATGGCAGTGCTGCTTGTCCGATATGCAGCGACAGATGATTCGTGTTTCTTGACTGCAGCCTGTACAGAAGTAGCTGACCGGTCTCCATGGACAGTTTTTATTGGGAGTGCCACAGTGCCACCCAATGACCAGACGCTTTGGATATCTTTGGATCACCAGGCTGGCACCTTGACCCAGAACTCCAATCACTGCTGGGAGATGAACCTCCAGCAGTTGGTTGCAGATGGCCCTGGCCCTGATGGAATGGGAAGTCTCAGTGAGCGCTGGGATCTGGCTTCGGCTGCGATGCATAGGCAGGGTGATGTGAGATTATGCAATTTAAATGAAACTTTGCCGATTTCGCTGGCCTTTCAAAAGGGTCCAAGTTGTATGGTACAGTTTGAATCGTTTGAATGGTTTGGATGCAACGGTTTGTATGGTAATGCGAGGTTGGTGGTGGAAGGCGTTGAGCCGCGCTCTACACAGTTGGCCGCTTGGCTGCCACAAGGGTTGCCTTGCATCAGGGATTGCGCCGTGGCCGAGGTCCATGCTTTCACTAAAGCTGCTCACTGGCGAGCAGCGTTGAAGCTTGGAGACCCTGTGGCTGCAAGAGATAGGTTCTTTGAGGAGTGGAGAGAGCGGACAGAGTGGACGGAGTGGATGAGACTGGATGGGACACTTTTGCCATTAGATCCTGCAAGGGTAGGGCCAGCTGAGCTGAGGATGTCTATACACAGCATTTGACTCCCTTGACATATAGTGCCTGGATCGTTGAAAGACATTTGAGATGCGGTGGGCTGGGGTCGGGAAAGATCTCTTTCCATCACTTTTTGTGTTGTCTTCTAGGGAGGCTTCAATTTGGGGACAGGGTTGAACAGGACCAGAAACATCTCGAGTCATGTCTGTATTGCTATCTGTTCTCTGTCTACTGTTCAGACTTGCAAGCGCATGGGTTGAGCGGAGACTTTCACGCCTTGTGACTTCAACTGACAGAAGGCACACGAATGTTGTGTATGTAGGCAGGTCCACACACAGACCAAAGGCAAACGGTATCTTGAGATGTGCACTTCTGCCTGTGAACATCTGCGAAGGCGTGGTGCCCTGAGGTTCCATCATGGGTTCCATCTTGCGAGGCCATTGGAACTTGAACCTGGCATTCTTGGATCAAATCGAGATGCAACGGCTGGAAGTCAACAGCTTCAGCTATGGAAACGTGCTACGTTTCTTGGTTGCTGCCAAGGGTTGAGTTACCTCTACTTGGTCGAGTCTAGGCAAAGCCAGTTTAATGATCAGCATTTGTTCATCATCATGTCATCCACTTGCGCGGAGACATATTTGTGTCTGAACACAGGATACCCCCGATCCAAGCCAATTTCCACTGGTTTCTCACCATAATCGCATGAATTAAATAGCCATAACTGGGGGCTATTCATCACTTTCAGAGCCAAATGGATTGCAACCAGACAGCCACGAAGGAGTCCTTCGGCCAGTGCAATGGCTGGAGGTCACTACTTTACTTCATGGGATGCAGCAGCGACGCATTGAAGTGAACGAGGCTGCGGGAAGCGAGCCCTTGGAATCGTTGGACAGGGACCTCATCCAAGGCAGATCTGCCTTCACTGATTTTCAAGAATAGGACACCAAAATTAGGGATGATTTCTATTGGTTTAATATGGGTTTATTAGGGTTGCCCCATGAGTGCAAAAGCTTCAAAATCAGTGCCCGCTTCAGAAGCTGCCGTATGGGCCATTGCAGGTCTGTTGCTCCTCAGCGGTGTCCTGCTTCGTCCGTTGGGGCCTCTGGCCCCTTGCACTGGCCATGGCGGCCATGGCTTCGGGGCGGCATGGTCCAACAAGGACTGCTGTGCTGGCATCCTGCGCTGAGTCGACACAGTGGCAAATGGCCCTACGCTTCTTTAGACGAGGCCTGTGTGGGGAATGATGGGAGTTGGTACATCTCTGTAACTCTGGAAATGGATGTGGATCAAACTTTAGGAGCAAAGAGGGCCACAGAATGATGCCATAGAATCCTGTGATTTGGAAGGATACCAGTTTTGGGCGTGCCACAAATTGATCTTTTTACCCAAATTTCTTAGGACTGAAGCTGCCATCAATGTCTCAAATGCCTTTGAGCATAGTTCGTCGGCCCTGTCAATCAAATACCAATAACCAACTGGATTTAATTTTTTGTTTGGCGTGCCCGAGTCAACCCCCACCCAGGCGAATAACAGGGTCATATAGTTATATAATATTGTATATAATATAATTCATAAGTTGATGGACATATGACATTGAGATGTTTTGGGGGTTGAGATGTTTTTTTGGGGGTTGTTTTTGGTTGAACATGCATTTACACGCTATTTTGGTATTCACCAGGGTATCAGGGGTTTTGACCCACACTGCAATGCCCATAGTTTTTGACATAAATGCAGGAACCCACACATGCCTGACGCTGAACCTCCGGGATGGCGATGGGTATTTGATCGGTTAGCCTCGTGCATTTGCATCCGCAAAGGTTCTGCAGATGAAGTCGCCTATGCCGCAGTGATTACAAGCTGCTCTGAACATTGGAGGAGGAGTTTGTGGCTGGTGCACTGCATGAGCCGGGCCCGTGACACCATATCGCAGAATGCTTTCAATGCCGCTTGTCGATCAATTTCAAGTTATGGCAACGCTCAAAAGGATAGACACACACACAAATACATACATACATACATACATACATACATACATACATACATACATACATACATACATACATACATACATACATACATACATACATATACATACATACATACATACATACATACATACATACATACATACATACATACATACATACATACATACATACATACATACATACATACATACATACACACATACATACATACATACATCCATACATCCATACATCCATACATCCATACATCCATACATCCATACATCCATACATCCATACATCCATACACCCATACACCCATACACCCATACACCCATATAACCATACAACCATCCATACATCCATACATCCATACATCCATACATCCATACATCCATACATCCATCCATCAATCCATCAATACATCAATCCATCCATCCATCCATCCATACATACATACATACATACACATACACACACACATACACACACATACACACACATACACACACACACATACACACATACACATACATACACAGACACATACAGACACATACATACACATACATACACATACATACACATACATACACATACATACACATACATACACATACATACACATACATACGCATACACACAAATACATACACACAAATACATACACACAAATACATACACACAAATACATACACACAAATACATACACACAAATACATACACACAAATACATACACACAAATACATACACACAAATACATACACACAAATACATACACACAAATACATACATACTTACATACATACATTCATACACACATACACACATACACACATACACAGATACACAGATACACAGATACACAGATACACAGATACACAGACACACACACACACATATATATATTATATTATACAATAATGTATATATATATATATATGTATTGAACAATCTTTTACCTCCAGTTGAGTAGGATTCTACGTTTCTATCCTTGTTGGGGTCCCTGGGAGAAGCTGACCAGCAAGTCAAGTAAGGCAAACCCGTGCGGATGGCCCTGTTTATAGCTCATGTGAAGTCTAATCTTCAGCCAATGAGCCTATGCAGATGTAATTACTACATTGGTCAGGGCATTGATTGTCCAACATAATTAGTTGGAACATCGTTTTGATTGATCCTCATTCTTTCCATGAAACTGGCCACAATAAGGGGGGATATCCTGGTAGCCCCCAAGTCTTGGCAAACCCACATGGTAGCCGCTGAAACAGGCGGGGATTGGTGTGTGTGGGAGATCCAAGTGGACATGGGCAAGTTTTCTTCTGGAGCTCATGTGGCAACATCGTGTGCATCCAGAGCCTTGGAATGTCTTGGATCTTTGCCGCAGCATCCACCTGGAATCCACCTTGTCATGGCAAATTTCAATCATGAATCCCCAAGCCTGAAAGTGTCTCACCCTGCCCACTTCCACCTGCAGCTGATGGTTTGTAGGATCCGCCAGCTATTGGCTCTGTAAAATCTTGGCTCAAGTTAATGGGCAACATTATTTTTTTTTTGCCAAGTAGGCCACGTTTGAAACTGCTTTGCCATCTTTGCCACTTCTTGCCATCAATCGCAGGCACATGCGTTCTGGGTTGTCGCATGCTCTGACTTCAGACCTCGCCTTCTGGATTGGCTCTTTGACACTTGAAACGCTGGCAGTCTTACGGCTCCTTCTTGCTGTGAGGTCTTTGGTGTTTCAAAGGACTCGGCAGCGCCAGCTCGAGCAGAGGCTTCGGGAATGGTGGACGTTTTTGTTTGACTATCGGATTGATCAACCGACGGCTTCTGAGCTGGACGCAATGCGCTGCCGCATGACCCGCCGCGTGTGGTGTATCGCCGCTGCGCTCTTGATGTTAAAACTGATCGTTGAGCAGATTCGCCTCCTGGCGACGGAAGAACGCAACGCTCCGGGATTTGATTGTGCCGCAGGATTTTTGAGTGCCATGGGCATGTTGCTGAGCTTCAAGCCTCAAATCCTGAACCCCAGATCGCTGGATGCTTGGTATGTGGCAACATCATTGATTTCCAACTTGACCCTGCTTCTTATCCCTCCTCCTATGTTTGACACCCAGAGGTTCTTCCTGATCCACTGGACTGTCATTCCCCTTTTTGCAGTTCTGACGAGACGCAGTTGGTGTTTCCTCTTCTGCATGGGTGTTGGCACGGCTCAGATGCTTTTGATGGAAGAGATCCAATTCCTATCGGGTTCCTATGCTGCTATATTCACTGTAGGCTTTGCGTTGCCGGTATCAGGAGTCCTTGCTATCCGATGGTTGCTTCATGACTACATTGTTTTGAAGATGGAGTTGCAAAGCAAAATGGTGGCGGAGATGGGGGCGGCCTCTTCCTTGCTTTTGGTGTGTCTCTTGGCTGTTTGAAAGGCTCACTTTCCACAACAGTTCTGGCTCAACGTGGCTGGATAGACTTAAAACATGCACAAAATCACGAGCCCATTGGGACTGCATCCATCTTCACCTTCTGTTTTGTAGCTGGGGTGGTAACTTTCAAGAAGTCCCTCCAGCCCATGCGCTGCCAAGAGAATATTAGAATTCCAACCAATGATCATTTCAGTGCTGGGGTACAATCCTCATATTTTTTTTTCCTTCTTCTTCTTCCCTCTTTTACTGGGCAAGTGGAATGGAATGCATGGAAATATTGGTTTTTCACGCAATCCAACCCAATGGCGCTTCTTTTTTGGAAAGGTAGCGTAGCCGAAACTACCTGAGTTCTCCATGCTTTAGCAGCATATATGTGGCTGGTCTGGGTCACGTGCCTTAAAAACTGCCGGTAAGAAGGGAATGTTCACTACGAGGGCCCCCTGTAACATGCGCCATGTGGAGGGGGCCGGAGGTCCCGCATTTGTGTTTGTCACAAGCTTCGGCGAGGTTCAAATGTCGCACGACCCCCCCTTGGGTATCATGTGCCATGAGGGGGATGGGCAGAGCTCCACTGGAGAGAGACATAAACTAGGTCGATAACTTCATACAAGATCAGCAATGGAGTGAACGGATGAAATAGCAACATTGGTTAACCTCCTTGTAGCCACCATGTAGGTCACCCGTTATATTCCAACAGCTTTTGATGCCGGCTCCTGAAACCGGAGCCTGAGGCTACGATGCTGTGGTGCAGGTGGATGAAACCTTGAAGCTCACCGAGGATTCCCAACAGCTGAGTACTTTTCTGCACAGCTCTGGTTCCAGTGAGACCTTGGGTTCGGGACCTGTGGCGGGAAAATCCCTGCTGCCCTTCTTTTGCCGAGAGGACCAAGATCGAATTTGCAAACAGCTCGCCAGGAACGTCCTTGATGGTGGTTCCGTTGTCGCCTTGAACGTGGACATTATGGACATTGGGGATCAAGATCATCCAAAACAAGTTGAATTGGTTTTTGCCCAGTTCCGGAACATCTGCAAAGCCTCTCGCTTTTTGGTGGGTATCCGCGAGTTGTCAGAACTCAGGTCCAGGTCCTCAACTTCGACCCGAAGTTGCTTGGAGCAGGAGCCGCAGGACTTGGTGGTGGTCTTTGAGGCCGATGTTCCGACGTTCCATTTTAAACAGCTGACACAGGGATAGGATCAGATGGGTCAGATAGGTACGTAGGTAGATTGAAACTGATACTGATACTGCGAGTAATATTGATATTAGTATATATTAGTGAAGTTCTATTGATGACATTGATATTGATATTGATGATATTGATAACATTGATATTGGTATCGAATCTCATAGACATGCGCATGCACACACACACAATTCACTTGTATATATATATATACATACATAACATGTGTATTGCACATAGTCGTATAGATATTGATACATGCATATTACATTAAGAGATATTGACATATCTGTGTACATCTAGAACCTATTTCTTCCTTCTGTCCTAACATATCAATAGTATCATCATTTAAGATCCAGTAAATTACTGGTATACACGGTATGTGTCATATGATGTGCAAAGTGCAGATTCATTCAGCCACAAGGTGCAATCTTTAGAGATCCTAGCGATGAGCGAAGAGATGGAACTTCTCTGTGAGCGTAAATTGCACAGCAAGGCCGAAAACATTTTGGACATTTCCGGTGTCGAAACCCGCGAGTCTCTTGAGGGCCAGCTGCAGCTGTCGATCAAGTCACTAGTAGCCAATGTGCAGAAGCCAAAACAGCGGAGTCAGCGAAGCAGCATCTCATTCAATTTGTTGGGCATTTGCAATGTATTATCCTCTCTAGTGCTGGAGTATGATGATTTCTTGCACTGTTTCGTGGCGTCCATGCATATCCACAGTCCACCGGGACGTCCTGGTGATGACGTGGATATAGTGGCCCGCATGGATGACAGTGGGGAGCTGACTGCGGCCAACATAGAGCGCTTGGAGCACCAGGAGTCGACTGCCATGGCCAGGGTGAAGATTGGTGGCATCAGCAGCTCTGTCCGGAGTTTGGAAAGCCCTTGGAAAACGCTCTCACAAAGTTCACAGGAAACACCAGATGCCAGGAACGTGCGCCTCAAAGGCCGCACCAAACTTTGATATGATTTGATGGCACATGATGGCCAATTGGGCTATCAAAGCCAGTTCAATGGTAAGAACAGTTGGAGTAAAATGGATTGCCTGGATTTTCCACTGCCGCAGCGCGAGCAGTTTCCATGCTGCGTTTGCGTGTGGACTGCTTTCCAGATGGTGCTCCAATCCAAAGGATGGAGTGGTGCCTCATTACTCTTATGAATAGACTTGAGAAAACGGGGATGTCTGCAGCAAGCGCTAGGTCGCTAGGCTGAGCGCGGAGGGCTTAAAGGTAGGACCTGGAAGAATTTCCCTTCACCCGGTTGCTCTGCTCAGGATGCGTTGAGTCTGCAAGTGACCGTGGATGCTGTCAGCATGCAAGAGCTATCTCCAAGATCATTGCCTTCCCTTCTGAGAGACTTGCAGGCCCGACCCGTAGCTCTCCTAGCCAAGCAATGCGAAGCAGAAAAGATGAACTGATTTTCAGATATTTTCAGCACCTGCCTTTGGTGGAAAGGCTTCATGCATTTCGTGTACCGGAAAATTGCTTGCCTGGACGCCATTGTGAAACATCAGATGGAAACGAGCATGGAAACGGTATGAAGACTCAATCATTCCTTGTGCCAACATGACCATCCATTCTGACCACGCACTGCCGTGGCTCAAGCTACGCATTTCGATGTCTAGCGGGAAAATAACAGCTGAGCGGTTGTGTTGCAACGTAAGTCTTTGGCTGCCAAGTTTTTCAGACTGGCAGCGGAGCTGCTAACGTTCCGGGGAACCTAACAATAGCAGAGCCCAAACGCTGCTGAAACCTTGCCGGTGCCGAGAAAGCCATGTCGGTGCTGGAGTGTCTTAAGTGGCACAATTTTGCTTCGAGTCAGCAGGAGATTCTGACTACGGACGGCAAATCTGGCGTCCCATGCTTTTCTGGAGAGGTCACGAAGCTGGCCGAGTACCAGTTCAGGGTCCGAGTCCGTCAGTCCATGGAGAAAACCTTGACTGAGGACGATCTCCGGAAGAGGGGGCCGTTGGGGGTCAGATTGATCGATGGTTTGAAGGGTCCAGCTTTACAAGTTGCTCGAGGGTTGCCAATTGACAAGCTTTCTGAAGAAGGGGGTCCATCTTTCCTTTTGAAGAGTTTGCAATCTGCTTTCCAACCACGGGTGAAACAAGAAGCAAGGGATCTTTACCAAGTAGGAGCACAGAATGGAGGCATGTTGTCTAGGCAGAGCGGTGAAAGCATGGTGTCTTACGTCTTGCGCAGACGTACCTGGCATGACATGATGACAGATTTGGATGCAGGTTTGACGCTGCCAGATGGAATTCTGGCAGAACAACTCCTGTCCAACTCAGGTTTGTCTTCGGATCACCAACTGCTTATCCGAACTGCTCTTCAAGGTGATTTGACATTCACAAAGGTGTCGGAAGAACTCATTGCCCAGCACAGTCGTCTACATGAGCGTGAGCACAAGGGCAAGGGCAACCACTTCCGACAATCTCTGTTCTCAAAAGGCGGCAAAAGTTTTGGCAAGAAGTCCGGATCTTGGAAGTCCTATCACGTGGAGGACGACGCTTCTGAAAGTTGGGAGAATGCATCACAAAGTCTTGGTGGATATGAAGACTATGATTTGGGCAGTGCATACTACACCGCTGAAGAGGCCAGCGTGAATGAGGCGTACGAAGTTTCTGAGTATGACATGGCCTCTGACTCCTTCCAAGCTTTTGAGTCCTATGCGGCGATGGTTGAAGTTGGATTGGATGAGCAAGATCAGGAGTCGCTGGATTTGGCGGCAGAAGTGATTCAGTCTGAGTCTGAGGCGTACTTCATGAGGCAGAAGGCAATGGGCAGTGGTCACAAGGGCTTCTCAGGACAAGGACCACGCAATTTCCAAGTTCATGGCAGTTTGAGTTTGGAAGAGAAGAAGGCGAAGTTGCAGGCGGTGAAAAGCCGTACTATGTGCAAGAGATGCTGGCAGTATGGTCATTGGCAAGATGATCCTGTTTGCCCAAAAGGAGGTGGAAAGAAAGGAACTGGCAAATCAAAGACCTTCTCATCGGCATCTACGACAGCGAGCACTCAGGGCAAGGGCAAGAACTTCAAAGGCCAGACAAAGCCCGGTGAGAAGAACCGCACGGTTTACTTCACCATCAATGAGTACGAGGGCCATGGTGCTGCCGATGGAACTTCTTATATGACTCAGAAGGAGAACTACCAGGCAGTGCCACCACCGAGCTCTTTGGATCCTCCTCAGCCTGCAGAGGAGACCGCTGATGCGACACTGGACCGCCTGATTGCAGAGGCGGCCTTCCGCCAACACATGAGTGCTCCGGTCTTCTTCGACCCGGCTGAGATTGCAGATCAACCACATGTTCAGGTGCCACCACAGCCTCAGCAACATGACTCTGCTGAGCGGCATCGACATTTAGATCTTTTCCTACAGACAGCCAGCCGTGACCATCCTGATTGGGAAGATGCCAACCGTGAGAGATGGAATGAGTTTGTGCCTGGTCATCCTCTTTTCAGTGCAGAAGATCAGCAGAACATCGCAAGGTGGCAAGAGAAGGCTCGTCTGGGTTTGCCAAGGGTTCCTGATCAAGCCCGGCAAGCACCACTTCAAGAACCAGCGTCAGCGAGCGCTGGGTGCCAGCACAAGAACATCACTACACATGGAACAAACTCCAAGTCCCGACAAGTCAAGTGCAAGGATTGTGGAGTGATCTTGGAGAAGACAGCGCGCGTGCCCACGGAGAAGATGCAGACAGAGCACAGAGGTTCTTGTGAACACAAGGACAAGGACTTCAGTGGAACAACATCCACAACCTGGCAGTGGACATGCCGATCTTGCGGCCACATTGAGAAAGGCAGCAAGCGACCCGGACAAACCGGGAGACAAGCCAGCAGTGCACAGTCTGCTGCATCGGGTCTGAACCTTCAGGCCACCCCATCAGGAAGAGGACGTGTTGATGGAGGACCACGACAGGTCATGGAACTCATGCAGACGGTTTTGGAACTTCAAGAAGATTTGCAGGTGGACATTGGAGGTGATCAACTTGACAGGATCTATCAACGCTGTCGTCAGTTTGTCTACTCGACAGCCACCAGAGCGGTTGAAGCGAATCCGGGTGCCCAGGGGTACCCGGTTAACGCGCCCGCTGCTGCCTCGACTGTGGGTACGGGGCACCCTGCCGAAGGTGAGACGCGGCAGGAGAGTCCCTCCACGGCAGCCACTGGTGATGGAACCCTGTTGAGGTCAGGCATACACCAAGGAAAGACGTATGCTTGGGTATATCAAAATGAGACAGCCTACACAAAGATGCTCATCTCCAAGAACCAGAACGACCGACTTCGAGATCCCCATTTGATCTCGTATGCGCTGTATGCTGAGGACCGGAAGCGACGTGGGGGAACCAACACTGCCTTCATGTCACAGCTTTTGGAGGAGACTGAGGAAGAAGATTACATGTTGGCCGTTTTGGACACGGGTTGCAACAATACCTGCCATGGAGACAAATGGATGGAGAAATATCAGCGTCTCATTGGCCGAGAATTGGAGGCAGAGCCAGCAGATGGACGCTTCAAGGGCGTTGGAGGAAAAGTTGAAGTTGCTTGCAAGAGGATCATTCCCATGCAGATGCTCACTGTGGACCAAGAGAAGATCCCTGGATCCATAGCGTCGGTGGAACTCCAATCTTCTGACACTCCACTGCTGCTGAGCATCCATGCTCAGAGAACCTTGGGTTTGATTCTGGATTTGCAGAACAACACAGCCTACAGCAAGTACCTTGACAAGGAACTCCAACTTCATGGACACAATGGCTTGCCAGCAATACGTCTCCACCCTGGTGAATTTCAGGTTGGATCAGTTGCGATGCATGTCCAAGAATCTGAAGGTTCTGAGGAGAAGACACGGCCAAAGGTGATTGATTTGGAAGCCATGGATGACCACATCTCCGAAGAAGGAGAAGAAGAGCCAGTTGAGGTCAGTGGAAAAGAGGTGGAGGCTGGATATGAGCGTCATTTGCCATTAGCAGAGGAGTCCATCAAAGTTTTGAGCAAAGGACAGAAGAAACAATTGCAAGAGTCGCTTGATGAGATGGATCATCAGGACAGCGCACTGTGGAGCACTTTGGCATCCAAGCCAAGACAGCCGAAAAAGATGCTGCCAAAAGGGTGTCGCACTTTCTTGATGGAACTTTTTGCTGGTACTGCCACACTCACACTGATGGCCGCGCAGATGGGCCTCCCAGTGTCTGAACCCATCGACGTTTTGTACGATGGGAAGTATGATTTGCTGAAGCGCGAGAATCGAGAGAGGATCAGTTGGCAGATAGAACAGGATGATCCGTATCTGCTTTCCATGACTCCAATTTGTGGACCATGGAGCTCTTGGCAGTACGTGAATATGGCAAGAGGAGGTGAGACTGCAGAGCACATCTTGGAGCAGAGGAAGCAGTGGTATCCTGTGATACGTTGGCTTTGTGACGTTGTGAAGAAAAGATTGGCAAAAGGGAGAGAAGTGGTCTGGGAAAACCCATGGGGTTCACTCATGTGGTATTTGAGATGCGTTGAGCAGTTGATGGAAGCCCAGATCACCAATGCCCTGACATTTGAGCCACTAGAAATCCTCAGAATGGATCAGTGCATGTATGGACTGGTTGATCCGAGGACAGGCATTCCCCACCGGAAGGCCACTGGCTTGATGTTGTCGTCACGACACATGAAGGAGGAACTGTCAGAGCTGTGTGATGGAAGCCATATCCATCAACCCTTGGAAGGAAACCTCACCAAGCAAGCAGAGCACTGGCCAGAGGAACTATGCCATCGAGTACTGAGAGGTGCCATGCGTGAACTTCAGTCTCAAGCTCTTTCAATGGCATTTCCTGTTGAACAAGTAGCTGAAGAACGAGAAGAGGTAGGCTGCCTGGACGCTATACATGATTCCAGAGACCTGGAAGAATCTCCAATGAAGAAGCAAAAGATAGACCATGATGAAATCCAACGTGAAGAGTTCTTTGAGGAGATGACAGATGAAGACAAGATGCTTCACCAGAAGGAGAGAGACCGGAAGGCGAAGTGGCTGAAGCTCAACAAAGAGAAGAGGATTGCACTGCGGCGTCTTCATGCCATGATGGGTCATTGCTCAGTAGCCACGATGACTCGGATGCTCAAGTCGTCATTGGCCAGCAAGGACCTGTTAGATGCAGTTCCACATTTCAGGTGTCAGTCATGTGAGGAGAGAAGAAGGGAAGAAGCACCACGTTCAGTGCGTCCAACGCGCTCTAAGGCGGAGCTGAAGTTCAACTATGAGTTAGCGGTGATGTGTTTGAGGTGAAGGATTCGAAAGATCAACGGCACTCGATCTTGAGCATGATCGACATGGCAACTCATTATCACATTGCCGCCAGAGTGGGTCAAGGTGGCACACCTTCCTCACGAGTGTGTGCAGAAGCTCTGAACCAATGTTGGTTCACTCCTTTTGGCGCTCCAAAGAGATTTGTATCAGATCAAGGAGTACACAACAAGGGAAGAGTTTATGCCATGCTCAAAAGACATGGCGTAGAAGTACGGTCAATTGGAGCTCAGGCACCATACCAGTTAGGAACTGCAGAGAGACATGGCGGCATCCTCAAGCAGGTGATGTACAAGGCTATCCACAGCAGACAGCTTGAGGGAGCAGTCGACATCTCAGCTCTTTGTGCAGAAGCCAGCCGCACAAAGAACACCCTGGTCAACAATGGGGGATACTCTCCCATACAATGGGTCCTTGGGTTTACACCCGACGACCTGACCAGCCTCATCAGTCATGATGTTGAAGGAGCTCTAGGAGTTCATCAAGAGTTGGTTGAAGAAGAAGAACAAGAGACCAGTCAAGAGGTCTTCATGAGACAGCTTCTCATCCGTCAATGCGCCAAAGAGGCATTCATACATGTAGATACCAGCATGAAGATTCGTAAAGCCATGTTGAGGAGGGCTACTCCTCTGAGAGGGCCATACAGGACAGGAGACTTGGTTTGCTTTTCTAGGCGAGGAAAGTGGTATGGACCTGCGCGCGTTTTGGCGCCAGAAGGCAAGTCTTCACTATGGTTGGTTCACTCAGGAGTCACAGTTTTGGTTTCTGAAACAGCTTGTAGGCCAGCATCAGGTGAGGAGGTCATGAAGAAGCATGCGCTTGAGATGAGACCGTCTCGGAAGCGCAGACGTGAACTTTTGAGTGACAGCATGCAGGAGGAAGATTATCTTCCCTTCACAGAGGATGGACAGCAGGCAAGATCCTTGAGAGCAAGAATTGAGGTACAAACACCGTTTGTGGATGTGAATCAGAATCCACCATTGGCACAACTGCCAAATGCAGCGCCAGGAATGGCTGCTATCCCTGGCAATGTATCTGAACCATACTCACCGACTGAAGCTATCGATACTCCCAGACTGGAACCTGACGCAGAGATGCCAATTGAAGCACCTGCAGTGGCAACGGACTCAGAGATGCCGGATGATGCACCTGGTCCAACGCCACCACCAGGCCTAGAGGAGATAGCAGATCAGCCGAGCACGAGTGTTATGAGCGGCCAGCCGGAGAGTGAAGTGACCCCGGTGATGTCACAACAGACATCAGAAGTGACTTCAGAGGAGGAGACCATTCAGCCAGATAGGCCAGAAGCGACAACGACACAACTTACCCAAGCTCTTAGGCAAGGAGCAGATCGCTTAGATGGTGTTCCTCGTGCGCATTTGACTGGCCAAGATGGCAGCATGAATTCAAATGAGATCAACTATGTCCAAGACAAGGTAGATCGATTTTTGGCGTTTGCAGCGACCAGGCAACATAGCAAGGTCAAGAAGTATCAGAAAAAGGCAAAGAAGGCAGGAGCAGGCAGAGAGTTGGTTTATGAGAAAGAGAGTGAAGAAATGAAACAGAAACTGACAGAAACAAGACGCAAGGAGTGGGCAAATTGGACAAAGTATTCTGATGGAGTTTGGATAGATGAAAAGCAATTGAAAGAATTACAGTCCAAGCAGCCAAGCCTAAAAGTCATCCCAACTCGATGGGTTGAAGTGGACAAGTCAGAAGTTGGACAGAAGGAACAGTTGAAATCTAGACTTGTTGTGCGAGGAGATTTGGAAGATAGCTCTAGGATGAGAACCGATAGTCCAACATGTTCTTTGACTGCTACATCTTTGGCACTGGCACTTGCCGCCTGCCGGGACACCGACCTGTGGGGCGGAGACATTTCAGCGGCATTTCTTCAAGGATCCAAACTGAATCGGATATTGGTTTTAGCTCAACCCAAGTCAGGCATTCCAGACGTTGAACCTGGAATGTATTTTCTTGTCAGCTCCACAGTGTATGGCACGAAGGATGCTCCACGAGGGTGGTTCAAGAACCTCTATCAGACCATGTTACAGTTTGGTTTTCGTCCTATGCCACATGAGGCTGCAGCTTTTGTTTTGAATGGTTCGGATGGCAGATTGGAAGGCATAGCAATAGTGCATGTAGATGATTTGCTTTGGACTGGAGGACCAGTCATAGAGAAGACCATGGAATCAGTTTGCCAGCACTATCGTTTTGGAAAGATTGAGAAGAACCATTTCAAGTATTGCGGCCGGGAGATCAGCAAGGATGAAAAGGGAATTCATGTCACATGTCCTCATCTTGTAGATCGTGTTCGTCCAGTTTATTTGACTGCAGATCAGCGAAAGGATAAGGATGGAAAGGTGACAGAAGAGGTTCGAGGTCAACTACGTAGCGTTATTGGTTCACTTGCATGGTTGGTTAGAGTTTGTCGTCCTGATTTAGCATATGCCATTAGCAAGATGCAAGCGGATGTGCACCAAGCTACATACAAGGACGTTGTCTTTGCCAACGGCATTCTCAATCTGGCTCGGAAGTCAAAACATGTTGGCATAACATACCCACTCAAAGCCTTCAAGTTTGAGGAAGCCATGATTGTAGGAGTCAGCGATGCGAGTTTCTCAAACGATTTTGACGTCAGTGAATCTGGAGAAAAGATGGGTTTTCGATCGCAAAGCGGAAGAATTATTTGTCTTGGTCATCAATCATTTCAACATGATCACAAGGGTCAGCTGATGCTCATGGAATGGCATAGCACAACTATCAAACGTGTTTGTCGCAGCACTTTGCAAGCAGAAACCATCAGCTTGTTACATTGCGCTGAGTTGACTGAACACCTCAGGATTGTCTTTCATGGATTATGGCACAAACATGACCAACGTGATCGCAAATGGTTGGTAACTGCACAAGACATGATTCCTGCTAACTGGTACACTGATTGCAAGAGTCTTGAACAACATGTCAATCAAGCTGGAACTCACGTGGTGACAGACAAGAGACTGGCAATTGATTTGTGTGGTTTGAGGCAGCAAGTGTGGCGCCAGGGAGGCGAAGAAGTAGGAGATCCACTTCTTACCGATTTTCTTCCAGAGAATCGCACCACGAAACTGACATGGATACCAACTGAGAAAATGCCTGCCGATTGTCTAACAAAGGCTATGAAGCCTGGAGCGCTATCTTTGATCATGAATGGCCAAGAGAATGATTTCACTTCAATAAAAGAACATGGGTGTGAAACATCAGATGGAAACTTTTCATGGAAACGGTATGAAGACTCAATCATTCCTTGTGCCAACATGACCATCCATTCTGACCACGCACTGCCGTGGCTCAAGCTACGCATTTCTCAAGCTACGCATTTCGATGTCTAGCGGGAAAATAACAGCTGAGCGGTTGTGTTGCAACGTAAGTCTTTGGCTGCCAAGTTTTTCAGACCATGTAGGTTTTTTCCTCTTCCCCTAGGTCCAAGCAGTAGTCAGTCTCTCAAAGCGGGTCAGAGTATCAGGTTTCAAGCTGAGTTACTGCCAGCTGCCATTTGATCAAGATCCTTCAGCTGCGCGGATCTGCAGCATTTTGGTCGTGCAATGCCCTGTCCAGCTGCTGCAACGCTTGGTTTGTGATCTCTGCATCATGCAATCCTCAGGATGCATGGCGGATCCAGCAGAAACCTTGAAGAAGTGCCGGAACTCCAATCCCTCAGAAGGCTGCGCTTGAAGTCATCGTTCTCGAAGTTGCAGAGCTCGGCAGGTGAAGTCCAAGATGCTCTGGCACCATACTGGCAGGCATGGCAGGATCAACCGCAAAAAGCGACGGTGGTTTTGCGGCGACTTGCTGAGGAGAAGCTAGCTTTGGCACTTGTAGTTCTCGAGTGTATGGGGCAAAGCCAAGTCGAAACCAACATCTGGCACTGGAATCCTGTTATCTTCGAAATGTCCAAGACGGATGAATGGCAGCGTAGTTTGGAACTGCTTTTGTTGGCCATGCGCTCTGAAATCCTTCCAGATATTCAGAGTTTCAGCTCAATTTGCAACGCAGCCAGCCGAGCAGAGGCATGGCAACTGGCGATAGATGCTCTATGGGAAATGTCCCGAGTGCAGCTGCAGGTAGACGAACGGATTCATAACATCATCGCAAGCAGCTGCAAATCGCAATGGGTGTTGGCACTGAGTTTGTTGGAGGACATGCCGACTTTGGGCCTGTATCCAGATGCGATCACTTTGAGCACGGCCTGTAGCACTCTAAGTGGTGCCCAGTGGAGCATGGCTCTGAATTTGTTGGAGGCAAGTGGATGCCATTTCGTGGAAGTGGATGTCACGAACTATGGCGCCACCATCGATAAACTGGGGGAAACGAATTGGCTGCGTGTCATGGCATTGCTGTTGGACATGTCACATCGTTTGGTGAAGCTGAATCCACCAGCCTTCAATGCTGCATTGGCTGAGAGCTTTCACTGGTCCAGGACATTGGCCTTGATGGAGCTGAAGGTAGTTCCAAATCAGTTGAGTTTTTCTGCGCTTTTCTCGGCACTTGCCCGAGTTCAGAGATGGAAAGCCTCACTGCATCTCATGGGAGCCCTTGTATGGATCAGGTGGGACGTCAGTGTCATGTGGCTTTGGGTGCAAAGTATGCGATATATATATATATATACACAGTATATCAACGCATTATAGAACCAGATGAATGATGAGAAATCTAAATCTATCTCCATCTCTCTCGCTCTCGCTCCCTCTCTCTCTCTCTATGTTCCTCTCTATCACTCTACATCTCTATCAGTCTCTACCTCTCTCTATTTCTGTATCTCTCTCGTCCTCTCTCTACCTGTCTATCCCTTCTATCCCTTCTATCCCTTCTATCCCTCTCTGTATTCATCCATTCAATCATTCTACCTGCCTACCTATCTAAGCCATCTATCTAAGCCATCTATCTAAGCCATCTATCTAAGCCATCTATCTAATCTAATCTAATCTAATCTTAATCTTAATCTTAATCTTAATCTTAATCTTAATCTAATCTTAATCTAATCTTAATCTAATCTTAATCTAATCTTAATCTAATCTTAATCTAATCTTAATCTAATCTTAATCTAATCTAATCTGATCTAATCTAAATCTAAATCTAATCTAATCTAATCTAATCTAACCTACCTACCTACCTATCTATCATCTATCTACCCAACTATCTATTTGTTTGTCTGACTGTCTGTCTATCAGTCTATCTCTTTACCTGTCTCTTTGTCTGTCTATCTGTCTGCTTGTCTAATCTAATCCAAATCTACATCAAAATCTTGATCTAATCTATCCATTATCCATTATGCATATGCGTGTGTGTGCCTAACAGCTTAGTCATGTGCCCCAATTCTCCCACCCTGCTCGCAGGTTGGGTTTGAACAGCATCATCTACAACAGCTGCCTGGCAGCTACAGGTCCCTGGCGTCATGGCCAGGCGCAGCTGGGTTTGATGCAGCAGATGCAGCTCCGGGTGGATACTGTCACGGTGAACACGCAGCTGACCTGCAACTGGGATGACTGGCCATCTGCTCTTGAACTTTTCCAGCAGATGCAGTGCCAGCATGTGCGCAGGGACCAGTGCCCGGGATGAGAGGTGAAGTTGGATGAAGTTGGGGTTGCACCATCAACCTTTCCATCATCGGTCCCAATGGATTCCACTTTTTGGGTGTGATGAACCTAGGGACCCACTAGCCATCACCAGCCCGGTGACCAAGGTGTTCCTGCAATGCATTGCTCAACCTTTGCGACGTGGCACTCCAGTGGCCCAAGGCTCTCAGCTGGATGAGGCGCTGCCAGCGGCTGGATGAGGTCGCCTCATCGGTCACTTGGTTTCGCATCGGGGAACGCTGGGAGCCGGGAGAAATGCCCTAAGCGTGGCGGATCGATTACCTTGGCCCATCTTGGCCAGAAGTGACTAAGAGAAAGGCACCAAGATCATCAAGGGAAAATTCAGCAGCATAAACAACTCGTCGAGCCGTTTGCGTTTTGAGTCCAAGACCCTGCTGTGAGGCTACGATCAGCGCATGCGACAAGGGGCGGAAGTGGGAAATTGCTCTGGCATTGTTTTCCACTTTGCAATGTTTCTTGCCCTTTGCAACATGTCTCTCACATGGATCACAGGCAAGGAGGTGGCAGCAGTTTCAAGTCATGATGGAACTGGCTTGTGCAAGGTGCTAATTTAATTGCAGGGTCAACTACACTGACATTGCACAGGCATTAAAAGGAACTTCAGGTCCAAAACTTGCAAGGCCCCAACTGATGCCAGCCGCCTTTGAGGTTCGCGTGTGCATCAGAATGAATTCAGTCTTAGCGCCTTGATCAGCGCTAGTCACCTGGCCAAGTCTGAGTCAAACGGAGGTGTTTGGAAATTAGGCGTGCCGCTCAAATCACTTTTTCCCTTTTACACACACACATGAGCATATAATTATACATACATATATGTATACACACACACACATATATATATACGTGTGTGTGTGCGCGCGTGTACGTATGTATGTATGTAATGTAATGTAATGTTATGTTATGCTATGCTATGTTATGTTATGTTATGTTATGCTATGCTATGCTATGCTATGTTATGTTATGTTATGTTATGTTATGTATGTATGTATGTATTTATGTATGTATGTATGTATGTATGTATGTATGTATGTATGTATGTATGTATGTATGTATGTATGTATGTATATTATATAATTTTACATTAGGGTTACCAAGTTCAAGGGGGTTCAGATTTGAAACATTAACCCCGCAAAAAAAAAAACACATTTGTGAAACGTGACACAGCATTGGCCAAAGCCTTTCTCATTTGAATGCAGTTGCAATTAATCATTGGACTTCCTGTAGCCTTTCTAGGCACAAATGACCCCGCGTTCCCATCAAAAGTGCCGTGCACTTGCATCGCTGCCACTGTGGTCATCCCACAGTGGTAGCGGAGCCATGAGCTCTGATCCAGGCGCCGCTGGTGTCACTCCTCCTTTTCAAGGCCGTGAACCTCAGCCACCTACGTGGGATGGAAGCGAGCCTTCCGTGCAGTTTGCCATCTACCAGAAGAACGTGTGTCTCTGGGAGTTTGAGTCCGATTCGGACGAAAAGAAGATTCGGACGAAAAGAAGCGAGGGGTCAAGCTCTTGCGCGGTTTGACGGGTGTTGCCCGAGCTGCAGCTGATAGCATGGAGTTCGAGGAGATAGCATGTGAAAAAGGGGTGTCCAACTTGTTGCTCTGTTTGAAGAAATACTTTGCACCCCATCTTGAAGTTTCTATGCCAAGGGCCTTTGAGAGGGCTATTTATGGACCGTCCCGTAGCCACAAAGAAAGCATCCAAGAATATGTGATCAGGTCTGAACAGGCCTTCCATGCACTTGAGAAGGAAGGTGTGACTCTGCCGAGTGAGGCGTTGGGCTATGTGATGTTCCGACAGGCTGCACTCACCGAGAACCAGGAGATGAAGTTCAGTGCTTGGGCGCAGGGCAAATATGACAAGCCCACAGTGATCTCATGTTTGCGGAAGCTTGACAAGGTTGTGATGGAGTCCAAAAGCAAGGGCTCAGTGGCATACCTTCAAGAGGAGGAAAATGGACAGGACACCTGGGAGAACCAGAGCGGGTTCGATGAGGGTGAAGCATATGTGACTGAGGACTGGGATGACTCCGAAGAGTACATCTACCTGGCTGAGCATGATGCTGAGCGTATCTTCGATGAAGCAGAGATTCAGATGGTCCTTGCAACATACCAGGAAGTCCGGAAGGCGATTCAGAACCGTCAAAAGGGCAGACAGTTCTACAATCAGCCAAAGGGCCAGTCCAAGGGTCGGGGCTCACCATGGTCTGACTACACCCGTGGCAAGAAGAAGGTGCATGTGGAACAACTGAAGCTTAGAACCAGATGTGCGCGATGTGGAGCCATTGGCCATTGGGCCAGAGAGTGCAAGAATCCTGAAGATGCACGTGGGAAAGCTTGGAGCGCTTCGTCTTCTGGCACTTCCTCCAGGCCTCCTTCCACGGTGCCGGCATCTTCTGGTGGTCAGAGCTGGTACGTGTCCACTGATGCAGCCGGAGACTATGACATGCCATGGAGTAACTTTTTGTTTGAGTGTAGGGGTTTTAACACTCTTAGGCCAGAAGTTGATGGGGATGAGACCAAAGTTTTTGCTGATAGAGAATCTGGGGATTCTGAGGATGAGCGGTCTCATGATCTTCTGAAGGGCCATAATTTAGTTTTTGATGATGTTCAGGGTTCGAATAGAGCCACAAGCCCAATGCTGTGTGCAGCACCGAGTCACTGGTTTGTAGGCTTGACAACGAGCCCAATGACAGCCATAGTCGATACCGCAGCTCAAGACGGTTTAGTTGGCGATGTTGCTTTGGGTCGGCTAAAACAGCAGTTGAGTGCGAGAGGTCTTCAAGTGGTTTGGCTTGATAGAGTTTCAAAAGCACATGGAGTTGGAGGTCAGGCAAAGGTGATTGGCATGGCTGCGATCCCACTTGGCTTAGCTGGTTCATCTGGTGTTTTGGAAGTGTCAGTAGTGCAAGGAGACATACCACTTCTTTTGCCCATCAAGTTGCTTCGAAGTTTGCAAGCCACCATAGAGTTGAGCACAAACCTTTTGCACCTCACACGTCTTGGTCGTTCGGTTGCACTTCAAACCTTGCCTAGCGGACATGTTGCGATTGATATTCTTGATTATGGCAAAGATGGATTTTCACTTCCTGAAGAAGCCAAAGAAGCTGGATATTCAGATTGCGATTTTCGACGATGTTCTGGCTCAGATTCCGGTTGTGTCATGCTGACGCACAAGCAATCAGTTTGCGCTCCAGTTCAACATGTCGAGCGGTCGCCTGCAGCTCTTTCGTCATGCCTTCAATCGCGCTGCTCCCGACTTCCAAATGGTCGAGGTGCCGCCAGAAGCAAAGCCTCACGATGCGAAGAAGGCAGTTGCTCATTGGCGTCAGCTGCTCGACAAGGTCTTTCTTTTGCAGACCTTGATTGGACTGGAGGACTCAGTCAACTTGTGGCTGCCGCAGGAATCGACGGAGGCACCGTCTTCGCCTCTGTCTTCAAAGCAATTGGCAGAGGTCATCAAAGACGCAGAGCTCATTGCACCCATGCGAGCTCAAGTGCCCCCTGTGAAGATGAGAGACCAGTGTCCACATGTGGCCGAGAGACTGGCTACCGGAGCCAACCAGCATGCAGGGTGGATTGCCTGTTGGGATTGCCATGCACGCTGGAAGGTGGACAAGAGCCTTGTGGTCCCCAAAGTAAAGAAGGAGAAGCCCAAATCCAAGGCGTCAGCACAGATGCCAGCCCTGCCGCATGTGTCAACTCCGGCGAGTTCAGCAGATCTCTTTCAAGAGGAGATGAGGGCCCGCACCATGGCACATCAGAAGAAGGAGCAGATCTATCAGGAGCATGTGGCGTCCCTGCAGCAGCTGACCACAGCAGGTCAGGACGAGGTGCGCAATTTGCGTGCCGAGTTGGAGATGGTGGCAAAGGAGAAGAAGATTCAAGAGATCATGATGTCGGAATATGGAGCGATGGCCATGGGAGCCCACTATGCCGAGAACCAGAGCTACCACGACTCGGAGATGTTCATCTATGCCGAGAAGCGTCTGGAGAACCAGTTGGAAATCCAGGCCATGACTCAGCTTCAGGGAGAGCTGTCGAACGTCCACGATGCAGACATGAGGGGCTCGGCATCGGCGTCACGAACGGTGCCAAGGGCAGCGAACCAATCTGGGCAGGTGTGGAAGGAGCATGTGAAGGGGTCCCGCGAGAAGACAGCATCCCGCTCTCCATCGCTCAGCAGGAAGCGTGGGTGAGAGTAGTTGGAGAGGGCATCAAGGACAAGGTGGAGTTCTTGAGTCAGACTCCGCACTATGAGGTGGACAAGGTCTATGTGGAAGATCATGGTTGCTTCTATGAGGTTGACAAGGTCGAGGACTTAAAGTATGAGGCTGAGTGCGTGTTGCGTTTGAAAAGAACACCCAGGTCAGTCATGGAGGAGATTTGTCCAGAGATTGAAGAGACCTCTTTGTCAAAGAAGCTGAAGACAAGTCTGAGGAGAGCTTGCAGCGCCTTGGAAAATGACTCATTGGCAGTTGGGGTCAGCGAGATCTACAGCCCTCCGAGGATTACCAAGGAGGCCAAGGCGCAGAAGGTGAGTGTTGGCGGTGCCTATGACTTGCTTACTGGATACAACCTGAAGCACACCAAAGACCTAGACCGAATGTGGCGTGAGCTTTGTGCTGAAGATCCAGAGCTTGTGGTGGCGAGTCCACCATGCACACCGTTTTCACCACTACAAGAATGGAACTTTCCTCACATGTCTCTTGAGGATGCCGTTGTGATGGTTGGAGAAGGTCTTGAACATGTTGCCACTTCATGTGCGGTTGCAAAATGGCAGTACAACCGCGACAAGGTCTTTCTTTTTGAACACCCTCGCCCATCGAGGGCCTGGCATGAAGAATGTCTCCAAGAGCTCATGCATCTTCCAGGGTGTATTGCTGCGTGGTGGATATGTGCGCTTATGGCATGAAGGTTGGGAAAGCCTTGAATCGCAAGCGAACCATGTTCCTCACGAACTCCTACCACATTGCTTGCGAGTTGCAACGTCAATGCGCCAAGGACCATGAACATGAACCACTGGTAGGAGGGAAAGCGGCAGCCGCCGCAATCTATCCACCTGAACTTTGCAGAGCGATCGTCAGAGGCCTCAAACGTCATTTGAGGCGCAGTCAGAAGCAGCAAGAAGGGGTCCCTGCAGAGATGCCGGTGATTTTTGCCACTGGAGTCAAAGACACAGACCTTGATGAGTTTGAAGATTTGCTTCCAGAAGAGGTACAGCAGTTTCGAGAAGATGTGCGTGAGAAAAACAGGGCAGCAGTGGCAGTGACTCAGGAGGACAAGCAGAAGATTGTCAAGATGCATGTCAACCTGGGCCATCCTTCACGAGAGAGTTTTGTCAGGTTTTTGAGGGCAGGTCGCATCCGAGAAGAGGTGGTGCGCTGGGTGATCAAGGAGTTCAAGTGCGAGAAGTGTGAGAGCCAGGTGGTTCCTAAAGCACCGCGGCCAGCAGTGGTGCCAAAGTGTTACAAACCTGGCGTAGCAGTTGGGCTTGATCTCTTTTTCATACCTGACTTGGAAAACAAGAAGTCACTTCCTGTCCTCAACATGGTAGACCTTGGCACAAACTTTCAGATGATAGAGCTTGTAGAAAGCAAGGAGCCGAAGGTTTTGTGGAATGCCTTTTGGCGTACTTGGTGTCGCACTTTTGGGATGCCTCAATACCTCTCTGTGGATGAAGGGCTTGAATTTCGTGGAAACTTTACACAATGGTGTGCAGATTTTGGCACGATCATGTTTCGCGCTGCTGGCAGATCGCCTTGGCAACAAGGGCGAGTGGAGCGGCACGGTGGCCTCATCAAAGAGATGATCACAAAGGCTCGAGAGACAGCCTCTCTTGAGTCCGTTGAGGAGCTGAGATTGTTGCTCAACGAGTGCGAGGGTTCAAAGAACAGGTTTATGAACCGGTCTGGGTACAGTCCGGTGCAACGTCAGTTGGGTCAGTGGCCGAGATTGCCTGGATCGCTTATGAGTGATGAAGTTTTGGATCCGGCCTTACAAACTCAGGACACCACAGATGAGTTTGATCGGCTGTTGACTTTGAGAAAGCTGGCGCAAGAGGCATTCATGAAGCTGTCATGTCAGTGTGCTGCAGACAAAGCCTTGAAGGCGAGGCCCAGATTGCAAAGAGTGTTCAAGGCAGGTGACCTGGTGTATGTGTACAGAGTTCTCAGGCAGAAGAAGAAAGTTCACGGTGCAGCTTACACAGCACGAGGCACCGGTCTTGGGAGAAAGGCAGCCTGGGTTGGCCCGGGTCACGTACTCGCTATGGAGGGCTCTGTGGTTTGGATCAACATGTTTGGAGAACTCTGGAGGGCATCAGTGGAGCAGACCCGCGAAGCCACTACCAATGAACGTTTGGGGGTGGAGATGGTCTCAGAGGAATTTGATGAGATGCAAGAGCGCCTCAAACGCAGCTCACATCGAGCTGGCTACCGCGATGTCACGGCAGATCATCCAGAGGAGGAAGCGCTTGAAGATGAAGTGGAGAAGGAAGGCGCAGAAAGAGGGCGGCCTAGAGTCCGCTTTCAAGAAGGGGATGATGAAGTCTGTAGCCCACCGACACCTTTGCCAGATCCACCGGAGGAGATTCAAAGTCCAGAGCCTCTTTTCGACAGTTCGCCATCAGCATCAGAGGCGGCATCTGTCGGACAGCAGGACGAGGTGAACCAGCAGCGAAGGGTTTCAGAGATGACCGTTCCCGAGCCAGACGGAGAAGCTCCAAGCGATTTGGTTTTTCCAAATCTTCATGATGAGCAGCAAGAGTTGAACAGTCGTGCAAGTGAGGTTGCCCGAAGTAGCATGGTTGACTCAGTCGTGCAGAACAACATCCTAGATGGTTTACCTCCAGCATACGGCAGAGCTACGAGCGCAGTGCATAGCAGATGGAGGAGGAGAACGGAAGATCCGTATTTTGCCGAATTTTTCTTCACTGGTGAGACAGAGGTTTTGGAGCAAGATTTGAAGGAACCGACACAAGACTATTGGGTCTATGATAGCTGTCGTCAAGTCTTACAGCGCCACCATGTTCAGTGGAGGAGAAATCTCTTCAACCCTATGCAGGTGAACGAAAGGCCAGTGCCTCTGAGAGCTTTGAAAAAGAGCAGGAAAACGCAACGTATGACAGCAGAAGGAGTCGCAGAAGTATGCGACGAATGGTCCATGTTTTCAAAGCGCGAGGAGAAGTTTGGCTGGTGGAAGGGCATTACGGAGTTTCCGGTGGATGCGCGCTTTTTGAATGAGGGTCCCAAGCATGCGGGCAAAAAGAGAGGTGAAGGCGAGGTCTTTTCTCATGAGATTCCAGAAGAAGAATGGCCGGAGTGGCGCAAACAGGACTTGGAAGAGTTCAACAAGATTGTGCAAAGTGGTGCCTTACGCATCTTGAGCCCTGAAGAGTCCAAGCAAGTCCGAGAGCAGCTGAAAGCCGAGGGCAAATCTGATCGCATTCTTCCAAGCAGGATGGTACGTCGCTACAAACCAGGCGACTCACCAGGAGCTCCTCGAACAAAGAAATCAAGATTCTGCATTCGAGGAGACAGAGATCCAGATGCGATTTTTCTTTCACGGTTTGCTCCTACTGTGACTACTTCCAACTTGCAGATTCTCTTCCAAGCAGCCGTGAACAAAGGTTTTGGTGGTGTAGTGGGGGACTTGAAGTCAGCATTCACTCAGTCACTTCCTTTGGTGCGTGCAGGAGGGAAACTTTACTGCAAGTCATGTGATGGTTCAATGCCGGGACTTGATCCCGATCAACTGGCGGAGATAGTGCTTGGATGCTATGGCCTTTGCGATGCTCCTATGCACTGGAGGAAGACATTAGTATCCTATCTCACTCAGGAGTTGAAATACCGTCAGTCAGCTTTGGATCCTTGCACTTTTCTACTTCATGGCCCCAGAGAAGGTGATAAAGAATGTAAAGGCGAAGACGATTGGGTATTACATGGCATGGTTGCAGTTGAAATCGATGATCTCCTGATGTTTGGAGACGCCGTCCACGACGAAAAGATGAAAAAGCTGCAGCAGAAATTCACCTTTGGCAAGATTGAGAAGATTGATGAGAAGGGTGTCAACTTCAACGGCAGACGCCTGAAAAGAAAAGGCGACACTCTCTTTGTAGACATGAAGGCCTTTGTGGAAGAGCGTATGGAGACCATTGAGTTAGACAAGGAAAGAGCAAAGCTGAAAAGTGCCCCACTTACCGAGGAGGAAGTCTCTTTGGTGCGACGGGCTTGCGGTTCGCTCAATTGGGCAGGCCGAGAGGGGAGACCAGATGCGAGTGCAGCAGCTTCCATGTTTTCTTCCATCATGAAGGAGATGAAGGTTGGCGATATCGCTGAGTTGAACCAGGTGATCCTACGTCTCAAGGAAACCTCTGATTTGGCTTTGCAGATTCAAGCGATACCAGAAGAGCGCATGAAATGGGGCGTTGTGACTGATGCCTCGTATGCCAATGCGAGGGGTGGCAAGACACAGGGTGGTCACCTACTTCTGGCGTTCGATCAGGAATTGCTGGAAGGAAAGTCAGCGATTTGCAACGTTCTTCATTGGAAGAGTGGGAAGTTGCCTCGAACCGTCAATTCGACATTAGCGGCAGAGACGCAGTCACTGGCGCGAGGAATTGGCGATTTGCTTTGGATGATGGTGATGTATGCCGAGGTGGTGGATCCATGTTTTCAGCTGAGAAATTGGAGGCGACATGTTAACAGTTTGGGTTACACAGCCTTCACGAAGCATGAAGATGAGGATGAAATGATTGGAGCCATTGCAGTAGTCGATGCAAAGTCGCTTTTTGACATCCTGGCAAATGAGACAAATGGCGGAACTGATCGCAGGACGGCTCTTGACGTCCAGATGCTACGCGAAGAGTTGGATGAGTTGCGCGGAAAGATTCGATGGATCGACCATGTCCACATGCCTGCCGACTGTCTGACGAAGAAGCGTGGTAGAGTAGATCAGTTAGTTTCCATGCTGCAAACTGGTAGGTTTGGCATCACAGCTGAGTCTGTGACCTTAGATAGTAGAATGCAAGACAGAGTACAGCATGGTTATAACCGACGTTGATGCTTTGGCCAACAGAATTTTCCAGGAGCTGTGAAACGTGACACAGCATTGGCCAAAGCCTTTCTCATTTGAATGCAGTTGCAATTAATCATTGGACTTCCTGTAGCCTTTCTAGGCACAAATGACCTTACAGGCGAGCCCCGCGTTCCCATCAAAAGTGCCGTGCACTTGCATCGCTGCCACTGTGGTCATCCCACAACATTATATAACATGTTCCAAATGCATCAGGAAACCGAACACTAACCAATGGGCTTGGGGTTTTCCAAGATCAAGAAGCATTTGTCACCTGGCTCGGATGCGAGCAGCTGAGGCGAGGTTCGTTGGCACCGGGCAGTGTCCTTGTGGAACCAATGGTGCTTTAAGGCACATCACTGGGTAAGGGTGTTGAAGGCTACATGAGCAGTGGCCAAAACCTTTGTGTTTGAATCATTTCGATCCAGACTGGAAAACCTTACCTCTTAACCAGACACTTGAACCACTCTGCAATATGTAGGTTTTTCAAAACATATTCCGTGCCAAGTTGTGGGTGCCGTGTGGACCTGAGGACGGGCCCATAGCTGCAAGGAATTCGGCCATACGCGCGGTGGCGAGAAGCTCATGGACAATGGCATGTTGGATGCTGGTTGGAGGGACGAATTCCTCAAGTGCGACATCCTTGCAAGCAGCGATCAATGCCTGCCACTGGGCTTCAAGCTGCACATTCACCACATTCGCATCTAGATCATCTAACTGTCCTCACAAAGTATGTGCATGGCTGATGCTGGTGTGCAGTTGACTGATGCGGCTGGTCTCCCTTTTGCCCACAACATGCTGGCCATCAGGTGATGAGGCGGGCTATACGGCTGGAATCCCTGCGCTCCTGTTTTCCTTGTCAGAAACTCCAACTGACCTGCGGCAGCTTGCGGAGTGGAGAGGCAAAAAGTTGCGAGGCGCCCTAAGATCGAAATGAGGCGGCAAATATTATGGGTCTAATTATATATATATATTAATATATATTATATAATCTACGACCTCTAGGACATGTTTTTTTTCTCCAGAAGATTCATGAACGTTTGCTTTAGGAGCATTGGTCACCTGGTAAATCAGTAGCCCACCTGCTGTTGTGACGCACTCAGTCAGATGTGCCAAAGATGAAAGGGTTTTGTATTGCCGCTGGAAGGTTTTCTGTGGCTCAGGGTGCTGGGGCATAAAGCAACAGAAGCTGCTGGCAGTAAAGAGTGATTTTTTCCCAACACAGAGGGGCTGACTTAAGAAGTATGGAGAGGGCCACTTCAAACCACTCCAACCAAGGGACAGAAGGCCCAAGACCATTTGCCCTGCGCCGTTTCGCTATGGATGCCGCTAAAGGCCAGAAGCTGGCCCTGAGCGTAGGGCAGCAAAGGCCCAGAGACATTCTGCTGTGAGCAAGGCGGATGGTTGGGAGACGCTGCAGCGTCCAGCACCGGCAACATCTCATGGATGGTCCAGAGGGACTGGTGGAATGGACTGCCTCTTCCAGATCCACAGAAGCCCAGTGCACTACATGCCAGGGGCACTTTAGATGTTGGCAGAACAGATAAGTCCAAGTTCGAGGTTGAGATGCCCCTCGGTTTTGGAGGGATATGTGATGAGTAGAAAAATCCATCAGCTGACTGCTCTGAAACAGATTTAATCAGTAGCTACATTCATCAACCCTAAATTCTGATTGGGTTCTCCCTGCTCAGGAAGCGCCAGCGCAAACGGTTGCTGAACGCCTTCCTTTTGCAGGATTGGACCCTGGCCCTAGCTGTGCTGAACCAACTTGCTGCTGGAGACTGTACCTACAACACCTTGGACATCAGCATCTATGACCGAAGCATAGGCGCCTGTCGTTCTGCTGGAAATTGGCAGCTGGCCAACTTCTTCCTCGTCTCCATGCGCTGCCAACGAACATTTGCAGATGCTGTCTGCTGCAGCAACGCCATGAGCACCTGTTCAAAGGAACTGCAGTGGCACGCTGCCACTGCCATGTTGCAGCAGATGTTCATCCAAGCCGTTGTTCCAGATTTAGTGTGTCTTGGTGCTGTGCTAGGTACCTTACAATCAGCGGCAGATCTTCCAGTTTGGACCAATGCATTGGCGATTCTCCAGCAACATCCGGCCACAAGCGGGTCCAACATCTGCTGCAACGCCTGCATCAGCAGCTGCGTGCAGTGGACTATGACCTTGGACCTTCTGCATGGCATGGCAGCTGCAGCTGTGCAAAGGGATGGCATTAGCATTTCCACCACCATCGCCTCTGCTGAAGATCGAAGGCGCTTGGGACTGATTTCATCCTTTGGTAATGCAGGTCATCCATCCCGTTTCAGCCCACCCCACTCATTCGATCTAAGTCGTTTTTTTCCTAAAAAATTGGGAGGGAACTTCCAGGCTTTGCAGCTCTTCACTACTGGTAAAACTCCATGGATCACACTTTTTTTTGGGCGCTCCAGGGTTTGATGGGTGAAATCTTCATTTCCTTGATGTTTTTAGGGCGGCCAGGTATTGGCAGTTGGCCCTTTCTCTCAGCCCATGGCATTTGAGTCCCGACCTGGCGCATGCCACCAATGCCTGCAATGCGCTTTCCAGCACCTCATCTGAGACACGACTTGAGATGAAGGAACCCACTCGCCATGCATATTGACGATAATAGGTCTCATGATATACGCGCAAGTTATTCTATTGTCCCATACAATCTACAATCATAGTTGCCCTCGGTTGACCTGTAGGTAAAATACATTAGCATGCAACATTCAGTTTGTCCATTTTTCAACAAGTCCCATGGCAGATTGGCAGGCAATTGAACACACTGTCAGGTGCCTTGGAAAAGTCTGGGCAGTGGCAGCGATCTCTTCAGATCCTTCTGTCCATGATTCCCCGGCAGATCCGCCCGGACCCCATGACCTGCAACTCAGCAACCCGGCTGAGTGGAGGGGGTTTGCGGAGATGGGGCTTAAATCAATGAGACTCCTATGGAACAGTGCGTCCATGATGAATGAGGCCTGGGGTATTCTAGTGGCTGTATTGAACACTTATCTCCTGCACGGTTCAGCGTTGGTAGTTCATGATCGAACTTGATATTTCGTTGCATCCACCCATCCACCCATCCATCCATCCATCCTTCCATCCTTTCATCCTTTCATCACTTTCATCCTTTCATCCTTCCATCCATCCGTCCATCCATCCATCCATCCATCCATATGCACCCCAAACCGCGACTAAAGCTTCAAACTCCCAGGTCATTAGTGCTTGCGAGAAAGTGGCTGTGTGGGACATGGCCCTTGATCTTTTGCCCCGTGCCCAGCACGACATTTACAGCTTCAGTGCAGTTGCCAGTGCATGTGTCAATGTGGCTGAAGGCAGGGTTATTCTGAAGAAGATAGGGTCTCTGAAGGTAACAAGCCCACTAAGGGCTTTTTTACAATCCATTATTGACGGTGTCATGTTTGGGGTGGGTTCAATCCCTTTGGCTAGAAGGTGGACTTGAAATTCGAGCAGTTGATAGTCCATGGACAGCGTGTGCAGCTTACCGGGCTTACCGGGCTTATTCAACCCTGAGATTTGCTGCGGCAATGCGGATAATGTAGACACCTCACACTGCTGTTGCACATGAATAGTGCCGCCATACCTTGTTGTTCTTGTGGATACTTGGAGGTCGCAAATGGAGGTGCGCCTTGTATGTGGTGAACAGCATGGAACAACATGGCGTCAAAGGCAGCAGCATCACTTTGAGCACCGGAGTGGTGGCACCTATGGTCGCACTCGCCCATGTGCGTGGCATTTCCTGCATTTGCTGTTGCAATGATGGACTGAACCCTGGAGAATTTGTGTTTGGATCATCAATTCAACACGTTTTTAGAGGCCCCAAAGGCAACCGGATGTTGCGCACCTCTGGACTGAGGCATGTGAACTTGGACGATTCTGGCAGGGAGCAGTGGGCATACTGTCCAAGCTTCTCAGCCCAAAATCAGGGACGGGTAGACAGTGGCGGTTTATCACCCTTTTTTTCAATGAAGATATACGAAGAACCACTGGCGTATCCCATTTCTGGACCACCAAACTTAGGACATTGCCGCGCATCTCTCCAGATCTGGTTTTGCAGAATGCTGCCATTCGGGGGGTTGGAAGCGCAGCCAGTTGGCGGAATGCGTTGCAGTTGCTGAGGGGCTCAGGTTTACAGGACGGCGGGCGTGGTTTCAAAGTTCCCCAAACTAGGGCTTCCACTGAAAACAGTCGTTCTGATAAGATCGCGAAAAGGATGAGCTCCCAAAATCCACTGCGACATACCCCAATACGAACTGAAGAGGGGTTTTTGAGTATTATGGGGTTCTTCCTGGCTTCGTAGAAGACCAAAAATGTCCGAAACCATGTAGAGGGTTCATTTTGATGGTTTTGGGGGTAGGTAAGGTCCAGAAAAGAAGCAGATGAGGTCACCAAAGCCAGCAGGACGTAAGATTTCTATGGATTTCTGATGCCATCCCCGCCCTTTTAGGACGCCTTGAGCTTTCAAGGCGCCTTGGAGATGTGCGAGCGTGCGGGGCGTGGGTCGCAGGCACCGGCTCTGCTGGAAGGAGTGGCCCAGCTATCCGAAACACAACTTTTTCGGCGCGCGGAAAAGAGAAGCGCTGATTTTCTGGGAGAGCCAGGAGTTGGACCCAACATTGATGTTGATGCGAGATAGCCAGAGATAGCTGAGACCAGAAAGGTGACTTGGATGGGTGTGGTGATTATATAATACTCGAGGGGAGTTTTGGGCTTTGCATGTTTGCAGACCTAAGTCTAGTGAAACGCTCTCATGATATCTGCGCACCTAGATGGCAGCCGTGCCATCATAGTGCAATTTGTCCAAGTCTCCGTAGGTGCACTGGCAGCCGTTGCAGCAACGAAGGCTCTGCCCAAGCAGGACTGTAATTGGCCATAGTGCAGCGAGAGTTGGACCCCATGCTTTGATTGCTGCAGGAGACGGCAGGGTCAAATGTTTGGGCACCATTGGACCGTATCCATGAGGAGTTGGGGCAACCCAGGTGCCTTTGATGCAGATGGGCCGCAAGTTTTTTTCCGGACATGGTCTAGCGGTCTAGCTCACCTATTTGCCTGATGGCTTCAAACCATTTCGCATACCTATATATATAATATATATGACTTTTCCGTTCTTTTGTATCTCCTCCTTGGATGGTTTGCTTGGATTGCCTATTGTTCTTGGGATGGAGTAAGACCACAACGCATCGAACCTGGACCTCCAACGCCTGGGAGTGTCTTTGGAATCCGCAACTGAGGCAGCCCATGGCTCCTCCAGCGGTTTCAGCTCCAAGACAACCAGACATGTTTGTGGTCCGTAGAGGCCTAAACATTGGAAACTCCGGCTGTTTTTTTTCCAAGTTTGCAGCTGCATGTTGTGTCCATGCGAAACATGACCTGGCTAGATCTCGCAGGGTGAGTCACAGTGAGTCAACCCAATTTTCATCTCATTCTGTCTCGGCCGCAGCCATCTGGTCAGCGGTCCTTAGCCGCACTTATCCTCTCGAGTCGTGAGTCCGTTCGTGGTGCATCATGGGTATCGACATTGAGGCAGGTGGCCGCAAGAAGGTGAAGAAGCGCGAGGTCAAGTCCAAGAATCCCTACCTGCGACTCCTGTGCCAGCTCTACAAGTTCTTGGCACGACGCTCCGAGTCCAAGTTCAACAAGGTCATCTCCAAGCGTCTCAACATGTCTGACCGCAACAGGCCACCACTTTCGTTGTCAAAGCTCATCAAGAACATGGAAAACAAGGATGGCAAGATTGCTGTTGTCGTTGGCAAAGTCACGGATGACAAGCGTGTCTATGAGGTGCCTGAGTTGAAGGTGTGTGCTTTGGGCTTCACTGAGACGGCCCGTTCCCGCATTGTGAAGGCAGGAGGTGAGTGCCTGACATTTGACTCCTTGGCCATGCGCAGCCCTCTCGGCAAGGGCACGGTCTTGCTCCGTGGCCCAGTGAAGGCTCGTGAAGCTGAGCGTCACTTTGGCAGGGCTCCTGGCGTTCCCAACTCCAAGACGGCGCCGTATGTTCGCTCCAAGGGCCGCAAGTTCGAGAAGGCTCGTGGTCGTCGTCGATCTCGTGGCTTCAAGGTCTGAGAGGCTTTGCACCGCAGAAATCAGCAACTCGCAAGACTCGCAAGGAGAGGTCGGCTTGCAAAAAAAAATCCATCCCAAAGCGCTCAAAGCACAATCAGCCGGTGAACTCAAGCACTTCTTCTTACCATCTCATTTTTTGCATTTTTTTTGAGCACTTCGCCCATCGATAGCCTTTTGGGCAGATTGCCAGCCATTTTGCAGCCAGGCACAAAAGCTGCTCAAGCAATGCCAGGCTAAGAGCAGGGAAGGGGCACCTAGACCTAAACCTTTAGAAACCTTTGAATGGGGCAGGGTTAGCACCCCAACATGGTCCATCTCTGCATTTTATGTGTTTTGTCTTTTTGTTTGGGTGGGGGCATTTTTGTGCTTTGATTTCTGTGCAGGTGATGCGCAGAAACTTGCTGCTCCCGTGCAGGCAAAGCAGGCGCAGAATTGGGGTCCCATGAGCCTAGGAATCCTGGGAATTCATCAAGCCCGCTGAACCAAACTGCTGGTGTCAGCTTGGGCTTGCAACAGCATGCGCATGCCTGTAATAATAACTACTAATAACATCTAATAACCTGGTAACCTGGTAGCAACCAGTTTTTATTTTCTTCCTCTTTGGAGGAGTTATGCTTGCATCTTTCTGTTGAAGGCGCATCTTGAGCGGCGCATGCAATGAAACACATCGCAAAGCGCGATTTTTTTACTTGTTTTTTGTGCCTTGCTACTTTGTACTAAATCATGGATTAGATTTAGCATTACATTGGCGCCTGCTTGCTTTCTCCATAGTTGACCTAGTTCCATACTTGATTTGCTTTCTTCCGTGTCGTCTTGTCGTTGTTGTTGTTGTTGTCGTTGTTTCTGCTGCAGCAGTTGTTGTTGTTGTTGTTGTTGTTGTTGCTCTTCCTCTTCTCTTCTCCTCTTATTCTTCTTCATGTCCCTTCTTCTTCATGTCATTTTTTCTTCATTTTTTCTTCATTCTTCTTCGTTCGTTCTTCTTCTTCTTCTTCTTTCTTCTTCTTTCTTCTTCTTTCTTCTTCTTTCTTCTTGTTTTGCCTTTCTTCTTTCTTTTTTTCTTCTTCTTCTTCTTCTTCTTTTTGTTTCTTCTTTTACATTGCTTTCAGGTCTTGGGGCCTCGCCGGGGATGGTAGGCCTCGTCTATAGGCATCATTTGGGCCTGGTTGAGGCCTCGTTTCTTTTTTGCTCTTCCTTATACGTCCATTAAGAGCGAAAAGTGTGCTTTGATTGCCCGCAATGTTTTGTCAATTTTGGCTGGGGAATTTGAAGGAAGAAAACGTATTGTGACTGTGCACACTCAATGTTTCTTGAATTTCGGAATTCATTGGTGCCCGCCCGCTATGAATTGTTACAAAAAACATCAAAAAAACAATGTCCGTGATGTGACTTCAGCTGCGTGACGTGCTTGGCGGTTTCCACAGCGCCTGGTTCAGTCGACGCTATTGAAACATGTTTTGGCGCGGTGTGTGAATATACTAAATGTATCTATATGATTCTTTGTGTAATCTGCATATAATTAGACAGCACGTATTCACAAATTCAATAAACATCGCGAAAACTTATGGCTTCAGGTCTTTCCGGCCAACTCGCAGTCCCGGAAAGTAGCCAAGGCGGCGAAGGCGATGTGGGTCATAAACACATGATATACATTTTTTTGAGATTTTTGTACACTGTACACACACATATGTTGTAGAACCCCCGTTTGGCTTAAGACTGCTTTTACCGTTTTGGTGCAGGAGGGGGGGGGTATTGGTGCACGGCTGGTGCGCGGAAAAGGAAAATAGGGGCAAGGGTGGGTCTGGGAAGGGAAAAATAGGTGCGGGAGTGGGTTCTTGCCAATCTATGGATCCAGTCAGGATTCCGTCGGGACCCAGTCGGGCACCAATTTTTGCATTTTTGGGCACCGCTTTTGGCCAGTCGGGATCCAGTCGGGATCCAGTCGGGATCCAGTCGGGATCCAGTCGGGATCCAGTCGGGATCCAGTCGGGCACCAATGTCGGGAGGCAGCCAAATACATAAAACATAGCATTTTTGCAGTGTTTTTGCATGTTTTTCGGTGATTTTGGCTGCTTCCCGACAGGTCCAAACGTGGTGCCAAAAATTCGAAAATTGGTGCCCGACTGGATCCCGACTGGATCCCGACTGGCTCCCGACTGGCCAAAAGCGGTGCCCAAAAATGCAAAAATTGGTGCCCGATTGGGTCCCGACTGGGTCCCGACTGGGTCCCGACTGGATCCCGACCCGGTTTCTTCAAAAAAACCCCTATTTCCTTAAATTTGAGCCCCTATTTTTGAAATTTTAGCCCCTTGCCGTGCCCCCCCCCCCCCCCTCCGGACCCCCCCCCCACCAGTCTTAAGCCAAACACGGGCTTGGCAACACATATGCATATATTATGCTCATTATACGTTGCACAGCTAATTAATGCTCATGCTAATCATATGTATACTATATACATGTGTAAGTAGAAACGATGTATCCAACTGACCATTTTTGCCCGTAGCCTGTGGCAGACATTTCATCCCACCTTTCTGCCCAGCAGTTGTCTGTCTTCACAACTCTCTTGAAAGGTGAAGGCCAAAAGCACACATGCTCGAGGCCGTGGGCATCATATTCACATGCAAAATGGGATGGTTTCAAGCTGCTGGAGAGCCTGAAGTCAGCCGCCAAACTCATCGCCGGATTTGAGAAGTAGACTGGATTCACTAGATTCACTCCCATGGCGGTGAGAGATTTAGTATGTTCAAGACCCAAAAGGATCAAGGAACAAACAATCATAAACAGATGAATGTGGCTAAAAGAATAATAAACCATCCCCCAAATCACCACAGATAGGTGGTATAAACCATTCCCAATATTGTTTTAACGACATTATAACAGTCTCCTGAAAAACGATGTCTTTTTCAATCGAATCCACGTCAGGTCGGATCGGCAGGCTCTACAGGTCACCTTCAGGACTTTCAGGACACAGCTCCGACACGACCTTCTCACCTGGCCCGGCTATGACCTCAGGGGAAATTCCTGGACTCAGAGGATTTCATGGGAAAATCCATGAACATCATTTCATGAAAGGTAGCTCCAATAGGCTACCTTGAGTTTTACTTTACGAAAGGGGAGGGTGGCCAGCCCTGTTGCCTGATTATTCTGGAGGTTGCTGTTCATTGTAGGAACCCCCCTCCACCCCCGCACGAACCCTAAAAGCAAACTCAAAACATATCAAAACACTCTAATTTACAGGGTTTTGTGGCTTTTGCATGGAACACATATTTCTTGCAACATGATGAAAACTTTGCAAAAACCAGTGTTTTTTGCTAGGTGCTGTCCAAAAAACACTGTAAATACCGTTGTTTTTGCTACCACGGGCAAAAATCTTCGTACATACTGCGAGGCGCCAAAAACATTGATATTTACGTTTTTTTTTTTGGTTCGGCCTTCAAAAAAATTGGCTAAATACAGCTAACCTGACGCCTTTTGGGGCCCTGCGCGCATCACGGCCATCATCAACAACAGTAACGATAGCAAGCATTTGAGCTTGGATTTTTTGTTTCATGTTTTTTTTGAGATGTTGGTGTGGTGACGCATTTTACACAGATATGCTTCTACAAACAAACGACGGTACCCACAGCAGCCTTTACACAGAGCAGCTTTTATGCGCAAATGCTCTTACAGAGAGAGGTTTGTGCACAGAGAAGCATTTACACACAGACGCCTTTACACACAGAGGCTTTCATGCAAAGAAGCTTTTACAAAAAAAAAATACACCGATGCTTTACATTACACAAAGATTCTTTTGCACAGCGCAGCATTTACGCACAGACGCCTTTACACACAGACGCTTGAACACAGACGCTTTCACAGACACAGAAACTTTTACACAGAGAAACCTTTGCACAGAACAGCTTTTACGCAAAGAATTTCCTCTCCCCCCCAAAAACTGGCAAACAGGTATTCGAGCTTGTTTTTTTTTTTCCGTTTCCTGTCGTTTCCCTTCCAGCCAATGCATGCTAATGGATGATACTGGGATATCCACGATATCCACGTATCTTTGTTTGTCCTTTGGATTCATTGTCAGCATTCTATAAATGGCATGACGCCATGCGCAACCCTCTTCTGCAGAAGACGACGTTACGCACAACAGCCTTTACACAGAGCAGCTTTTATCCGCACATGCTCTTACACAGAGAGGTTTGCACAGAGAGAAACTTTAACATACAGACGCCTTTATACACAGAGGCTTTTACGCAAACAGGTTTTGACACACAGAAGCGCGCTCTTTGGCCGAACCTGCCTTGCTGTTTGAACTCCTGTCCGTTTTTTTGCTTCCTCTTCCCGATCACCTACCTTTCGTGTTCCCCTTCCCAAGTATAAATAGATGCTATCCATGGCTATCCCATGTTGTTCTTTTGGTGGACATGAGTGATACGCACATCACCAGAATTGGTTGGTCAGACGCACTTGTGTCTTGTTTTTTTTTTGCTTTGGACTTTTTGGGTATCGAGGAAGAAAGCCTTCCACCACCGACTGTCAAAAAAGCTGGGAGCCAAGAAGTTGGGATTTGGGAAATGGTTCATTGGACGCGGAGGTTCTGCCTGCTCCGAAGAAATAGAGTATACTGTAGATTGATGGACTGATTGGGTTTCGAAAACTGTATTGAGTGCCTTCTATCCATGAAATCCATGGTGGTCTGAGGCGCCACGCAAGACAAAGAAGAGAAAGAAAATTTTGCAGGCGGGTGAGGGCCGGTTGCCCGGGTGCTTGGGTCAGTCACAGTCATGTCCATCACATGTAAACAATGACACTTGTTTGGGGTCTCATTGTATATGCAGTTTTGATTGGGTATGAAATCCATATGCATCCATTCCGGGTCAGCAAGGGAGAATGGTTTGGACTACAGTAAGACCTTTGGCATTGATTTGAAAACGGCACTACCATAGATGATGGCCGGTCAGGGGAGCCGCTTCTATTTTTTTTCCAAGCGTGGGCTGCTGCAAATGTAGCCAGATGGATGATCCTCATTGTCAAGCTCATGTCTGAGGCAAACCCAAACCTGAAGAAGTACAAGACTCCAGCAGCCCCCATGCAGGCTGGAAGATCTTGAAGCCAGTTTCAAATGTGCTTGCCCTAAAGTGGGGAATGGGTCCCAACCGGGATGGTGTGCTACCTCATATGGGCCATTCTGCAAAGCTATGAAGGGTCCCCAGCTTTCGCGGCTTTGCAGGTCATCCCTCAGACGAACCTTATTAGGTGCTGATGGGAGAACTTTGGGCCATTTTGGACCCACATGATTCCACAGTTCCTCCATATCACATGTTTTTGCCACGTGATATCCTTCCAAACCTCTTGTTCTCTCTCTGGAATTTGATCCTACGCTGTGCATGGAGGGACGCAGGACAGCCTTTTTGGTCGAGGCCTCAGAATGTTACCCGGCACTTCTTTTGACGCGAGGTACAAACTCCGGATTCTGATGTCACTGATATTTTTTGATTCCTCCAAACATCAAGACATCCTCCTCAGCTGACTTTTGGATCAACCTAGGACAAACAGAAACGTGCAGCCACAGCATCAGGCATCCTTGCGGCTTGCGGCTGTTTATGTACTGTTTCTTCTGACTTGTGACACCTGACCAGGGCATCATGGAGCCAATGGGCAAATCCAATCCTAGACTCCTCAGCTTCCATCAGATGCAACAGTGGCTCCAAAGTCTTCAGGTGCTCCAGCCCGCTAATCCAGCCCCAGCTGAGCCAGCGGTGCAAGCTGTGCCAGCGTCTCTCGGCACTACTTAGTAAGTTACTTGTCTATGCTTTGACGGTTGGTAAATACACATTCTAATGTCACAATCGTAATCAACTCACATTTATATAATCGCCTTCGGCGTGTTCCGCCGGCCACCATGGAAAGAGCTATCCTGCAAGCCGCGGCCATTGCGCAGGCCAAGCAAAAAACCAGGTTTTGAAATGTTTTGAAAAAGGCCACATACATACACACACACACACATATATATATATAATATGTGCTCATCACTTGTCAGGTGGAATCATAGCTGTGGCCTACAGCTCAGTTCCTTTGGCTCATGAGTGCGGTCCCTTGGGCCTCGGCACTCGAAGCTATTAGAGAGCTCCGCTGGTGGTTTCCCCTAGTCAGTCTAGTTGTTCTCTGTCTGGCATTTTGCTTGGAGCCATATTTATCGGTGCCTTTTGTTTTTGCTGCGGGGCACTTGTGTCAGCTTGCCTGCTGTCCTCCAAGTGCCGCATCTGGATTTGGCATTGTGTGACTTCAGCCTTCGCTATTTGGTACGAAGCTGCCAGTGGAACTCCGCTCTAGGTTCAGGGAATATCACAGTGCCCACTACAGTTTTGGTAGGAAGTTTGGAAGGCGCCGAAGTGCGTCTCCTGGCTCACCTAGTTCGATGTCGTGTTTCAGGTTTCATGGTTTTGCTACCTGCTTTGGAAGAAGTCTTCGCTCTTCTGGAGCCGTTAGTGGATGGCGATGGACACAGTTTGGTGGTTCAAAAGGAAGTAGATGTTCCTCTGGAAGATGCTCGAGGAAGAAGGTTTGGTTCAGGACGGATGGTGTTGGTGGACATGCCCGCCGAGTGTGCGGCTCATTTCGTGCGCACTCCGGCCTTGCGCGGCAACGCCGCTGCCGGTTTGTTGCGGATGATGGCCCAAAACTCAATTGCTCGCCCCTCCATGCGAGGAGCTCACCAAGCGGCAGAATTCTGGATCAGCGAGCTGGCCGCGGACGCAGTTTTGCTGGAGCATTTCACTGCCGAAGAAGGAGAGGCAGCTTCGCCCGTTCAGTCCAATGTCAGCCCAGAAGTTGTTCAGCAGTTGCAGGCGCGCATTGCCCAACTGGAGACGCAGCAAGCGGCGCCCTCTGGTGGCCTAGCTCCAGTGGTAGACCTGGAGCCACGACCTCTTGCGGCCGGAAGGTCGGTGCTGTTTACCCCTGGCACTGTCGCTGGGGCAGTTCCACCAGGAACTTTGGAGCGCCTTCGCTCCTTAGCCGGACCTCCCCCGGTCTGCTTGCCCGCACAGAGGCGCTGACAGAGGAGAATCCTGCCCCTCAGCAAGCCTTCGCTCATGCGGAGGCGGAGGTCGAAGCCGAGGACGAGGTATCTCAGGTCCTCAATGCCTCGTCGGATCCTCTGCACCATCTGTTGGCACTCCAGATGAAGCAAACCGCGGCGTTGATGCAGAAGTTGGCGCCGCCAACCAGAGATCCGGTCACCGCCGCCTTGGGCAGCGAAGGAGGCAGCTCGCGAAGCGGAGTCAAGGGCTGCGTTGCCAGGGATGCCTACCTGCGGACTATGGAAGATGTGAAGGGCACCGGAAGATCCATAGCTTCCAATGCTGCCGTAGATCTGGGCCTCCCGGCCGATCAGGTGAACAGCTGCTTGATGCGAAGCTACGTGGAGAAGCGGATGCCTTTGGGAGATCAACGACAGCTGACCAACTTGGCTCAGTACATGGCCGTGGCTTGGCAGATGAGTTGCGAAGCAAAGAACGAGTTCTCAATGTGCTTGTTTGCACTTGGTTTGATGATGGTGGAGCAGATCGCCTTGGACCAGGGCCGATGCCAATTCGGCTGGCTCCTAGCTGCCATGCCGGACCCCAATTTGCAAACAATCACTATGAACCGCCGTCGCGTAGGGCTGACCCCCTATGCCAAGCTCGCCCCGGCTCCGTGCATAGCTTACCTGAAGGATTTGGACTATCTGGAGGGCAGACTGAAGAACACCAAGTCCGCCGACAAGCCGTCCAAGGACGACCCTGCAGACGAAGACGTTCCAAAAGGTCCTCGCAAGCCGTGGAAGCCAAAGAAAGGCCGAGGCAAAGCGAAGGACGAGACGAGCGACTCTGCAGCCCCGTCATGATGCCGGAACTGAAGTCAGGAGAGACTGAATTTTCCTCGTCGCCTCTTTGTGAAGCTGCTGAATTGGTTGATAGCCCCCGGGGGAATGTTTATAGGCCTAGGAGCTCCAGCCCTGCAGCAGCCCAATCTCACTTTTGTCAGGCCTCGAATGTACAGCCTAAGCTGAATGAAGAAATGCCGCAGTTCAGCCCTTCTGACTCACCCGTAAGTTTTTTAAGTTTTTTGGAACGTTTTGTTTCCAGTGCAGAAGCGGTGCATGTAGGCCTGGGTAGATTCTTCACGCTTTCACTGCAGCCGCACTCCCGCACCGTGCACGGAGCTCCAGCATGCTCCGATTTGTGGCCATGTCCCTTACCAACCTGGGAGTGGACGGGCTCAACACGACTGTCGCCCCGAAGGCGCAAGCTTAGGAAACGTTTGAAGCTTCGTCACTCATTGCTCCAGCTGGTTGTTGCCACCCTCAACTGGGAGACCCTTGGGCACCCCATTAGTCCCCCACCGCAGGCATGCACTGGGTTTGTCTTAACTGAAGAGCAGTGGGCGATGATTAATAGGCTCGAACGGCTTGTTGACCACTTTGTACAGGCGGGTCCGATCTCGTCACAAAGCTTGGGACGCAGTTGTGAAAAATTCAGCAACTTGCCACGTACTTGTCAGGAACTGCCTGGTAACCAGGAAGTGGACCTCGATGAATTAGTTTTTGACCTTGCAAGTAAGTTGGATCCATATTCTTCCAAGCCCACTTCCGTGGATCAGCATAATATGGCCTCCAGTTGTGATCTTAATCCACCTAGTCCTTCCCCTTGTAGTCCCCCGGATGCAGGGCGTTCACTTGGTGAGACGCGTGTGCCAAAGTCTGTTGCGAAGCCTGTCATTTCCAGCAGAATTAAATGGGAACATAGCCCCAATTTTGATCCCACTCCGTACTTGGTTGATCCCATAGTCAAAGATGCGTTTGTTGACCCCGCTAGAGTCAGATTGCCCTCTCACATGTGGCCTGAACAACCTCGGGGTAGAGTGCATTGTTCCAAACAGGAGCTTTTGGGTCTCGCATGCAAATGGGACACTAAGGGGGCTTGTCGTATTTTTCGGTTGGATGAAATTAATTGGGATGAAGCTGTTGGTTTGTTTGCAGTGCCAAAAGATGATCAGTATGATCGGCTGATCCTCAATCCCCAAACTGTGAATAGCCGGATGCAGTCCTTTTCGCATTACACAAAACAACTTGCGCCAGGGTCCATGTTTTCACTCATACACCTCAAACCAGGGTGTAGGCTTCGGATATCCGCAGATGATCTTGCAGAGATGTATTACACTGTCAGGGTTCCAACAGCCAGAGCAAAAAGGAACTGCATTGGTAAGTTGTTTGATGCAGCTGAGTTGAGACATTTGTCTTGTTTTGACTCTTCAAAGCACTATGGACCATGCGTCCTTGCGTTGAGCGCCCTGGCAATGGGCGACAGCTGGGCAGTTGAGATAGCGCAACAAGCGCACTGCAACGTGCTGAGATTCTTAGCCGGCAGCATGCTGGACAGCGAGCGGGTGTGTTACCGCCACCCTTTTCCCTGCAGATCTGATTTCATGGAATGGCTTTCAATTGACGATCATATTGGCATTCAGGTCGTAACCGAGAATCAATTTCGTAACCGGGTCCCCCTGCGTGATACTGCTGTATTTCTAGGAGCTGAAAGGGCTTACCAAACTGTTAAGCTTGTGCAACACCCCAAAAAGAAGCAGCGGGAAGTATCTCAGGGTGTTTTTCTCGGGGCTGAAGTTGATGGGAAAATAGGGTTTGTTTCGGCACCACGCCACCGTATTTCAGTTTTGATGATGTGCGCAGTCCTTGTCGCCAGACGAGGAACAGCCAGCCGCCGGCTTCTTGCGAGTTTGCTCGGCTGCTGGATTCATGTGCTGATGTTTCGTAGAGCTGTTTTGGCGGTGGTCTCTCACGCCTTCACCGACGGCATTGAGCGGCCTGACGGAGCAGGCATATGCCAGTCACCCGAAAGTGAGTCAGTAGTTCAAGAGTTGTGGCGTCACAGTGAACAGCGGGGTTACTATACCCAGTTGCTTACTCCAGCTGCCAGTGTGTTATCATCCTTAGGTGAATCGTTTGAGGAACCCATCCCTTCCATTCAGCCTTCCGACCGGGATGTTGTCCTTAAGATACCTTGTTCACTTTCGGAAGGCATCCTGTTCGACTGCATTGAGTTGTTCCGAAGCGAGGGCAACTGGTCATTGGCTCACGAAGCCGCTGGTTTTCGCGTTCACGATGGCTTTGATGTGGATGGTCGCAGTTTGGTGACTTGTTGGATGATAGCACTTTTCATCAAGCAGCCAGCTTGGCTGCGCGGGGTGTCATTTCAGACTGGCATGCAGGAACACCTTGTAAAACATATGGGATTCTTAGAAAACCGACATTAAGATCAAAGCAGCAACCTGCTGGTTTCAACATGTGGGATCGGTTGACACGTGAGCACACCCTGCTGGCCCTCAGGACCGCCTTCCTGATGAACCTAGTGATGCTGGCTGGTGGTTTCTTCAGCGTAGAACAGCCTGGCTCGTCTGTCATGTTTTACCTGGATGTGTTTCAACGGATGGTGTTTCGTGGATGCATCATAACCCACTTGTGTTTTTGTGCTTATGGTTCCCCTTTCAAAAAGCCATCTAAATGGCTACATAATAAACCTTGGATGCTTGGACTTGAACAATCCTGTAGGTGCGGTTCTTCGGCGGATCATTTTGTAATTGAGGGCACTTTCACTCATGCTTCAGTTGCTGATTTTGCGGCGCGATGCGGCCCCTCTCCGGATGAGGTTTACGGCCGCTGGCCAAAAGTTGGCGAACATGTTTCTGCATTCTCAGCCTCGTACCCGAAGCTGCTGTGCGCTCGAATTGCATCGGGAGCTATTGCTGCTCGTCATGATTCCTCTCCGATTTTGTCCTTTCGCAGAATTGGCATTCGTCCCGATCTGCCTAGAAACCTTTCCAACCTTCCGGCAGCAGATCCCAGACCTTTTCATGAGGATCCTGAATGGATCGAAGAACTTGCGGATTCCTTGCCGTTTAAAGAGTTGCTGAGGTACCGTTTCAAGAAACGAAACCATATAAATGTTCTTGAATGCCGGGTTCATAAAACCCTCCTAAAGCATTGTGCTAAATACCACCCCAATAGCAGAATCCTAAGTTTACTTGATTCCCGTGTCACACTAGGAGCTACTTCAAAAGGCAGGTCCAGTAGCCGGGCTATCTGCAGAGTTTTGCAAGGTTCCTTAGGTTATGTTTTGGGCGGGTGCCTTTGCCCTGGGGGATTTCACATTGCATCCGGTAAGAACAGAAGCGACGCACCGTCGCGTAACGCACCGTCGCGTAACCGTCCTGTGCCTGCACCAACCAAGAAAATTCCAACCTGGCTTTCTGACCTCCGCTCCGGCGGTTTTGATCGATTTGACAGAATCCTGGAGTCTGCAAAGTGCACGAAGCTGGCAGCCAGATGGTTGCGTTTCCTTTTGCTTTTGGCTGGGGATATTGAGCGCAATCCCGGACCTGGTTTTCAACCAAAGCCTCGGACCCCTCGAGGCCAGCTGTCCATGGATGTGGGTTTTGCTACGGCGACGTCCAAGCGCATGCAGCTATGCTTGGATGAGTTTGCCAACTGGTTGTTTGCCGAATTTGCACTGACCTTGCAAAGCATTGGATGGGATTACACAGCTGGTCCGCTCGCCTTGCGAGCTTATGGATTGCACCTTTTTGCTGGAGGTTTTCCTCGGTACAAATTTGTATATACCATTACAGCCATGCAGGACACATTTCCACATTTGCGGCCGTTCTGCCTGGCAGGTTGACAGAAAGTGGCAGCAGTACGAACCGGGCCATTGCAGGCCGGTTCTTTCTGCTCCAATCATGCGAGCAGTTAGCTGCCTATGCCTGATTTGGAAGTGGTACAGATGGTTGGGGATCACCTTAATTGGCTTCCCTGGGATGTTACATCCAGCCGAGTTCATGTCCCTTCTCAGGTCTGACCTTTTACTGCCAGGTGACACTTTGAATGAGACCGCTGCATTCTATGTGCATATCAGGAACCCTAAGACGGCTCGTTTTGCCAGGAAGCGACACTGCAAGATCGACGATCCCTGCGTCCTTGCTTATGTGGCTAAGGTGTTTGGCGCTCTTGCTCCTAATGCATCCTTATTTGCTGGTGGCACGTCGGCTTCTCGACGGCGTTGGGATCACGTCCTCGGCAGACTTGGAATTTCAGTTTCTATGCCTTCTCGCGGGGCCACCCCTGCCGTGTTGCGCGGAAGTGGTGCAACAGCGTTGTACCTTGAAAGTGAGGACCTTAGCTTGATTCAATGGAGGGGCAGATGGGCCCAATTGAAGACAGTTGAGCATTACATCCAAGAGGTAGCTGCTCAATCACTCCTAGCTCAAATGCCGCCCGAAGGTAGTCAAGCTATTTGCAGATGCTGCTGGGCCGCTGTTGCACTCCTTTTTGGTTGACAAGTCAAAGCAATGAAGAGATGGAGGTTGTCATTTTTTCCAGGCATTACATATTCTGGTGTGAGTTGCAGCTGCATTGGACGACTGGTACCTGGAGTGTCGCAACCTCTTTTTCTATTGTCACCGCTGATGTATCAGCGCTTGGGACAACTTGCCACAAGCGGGAAAAGATTGCAGCAGCTGTGTGATGTGCTCATCACTTGTCAGGTGGAATCATAGCTGTGGCCTACAGCTCAGTTCCTTTGGCCCCATAACCCTCCTCGCCCTTGGAGGTTGTCATTTTTTCCAGGCATTACATATTCTGGTGTGAGTTGCAGCTGCATTGGACGACTGGTACCTGGAGTGTCGCAACCTCTTTTTCTATTGTCACCGCTGATGTATCACCGCTTGGGACAACTTGCCACAAGCGGGAAAAGATTGCAGCAGCTGTGTGATATATATATATAATATATAGACAGGTTACATGTGTAAAAGGTCTTCTGCAGAAAAACAACTGGATGGACAGGGGACCTGTATCTCAACTATTGCTGTAGACATAAGAACGGCGGAGCGAACCAATGGAAAACACAGCAAAAAAAACATGGAGATAGCATCAAACATGTTAAAAACCAATTGCGTGTTGGGCGAGATGTGGGCAGAATTGAGCCCAGCACATCCTAACGAAAGATGAAGACGAAAAGTACCGAGAGGACGGCGATGAGAAAAGCGAAGATGGGGGCAGGTTCAAGTTAGACTAGACGCAGCCAAAATCCACGCCAAGGGGAAAGTCTAGACTTAGACAAAGACGATAAAAGACAGGACGTATTCAAAACAACTACGAACAAACTAGATCCACAAGACACACACGCTGGCAGGCCGGCGGATTGTCAACTCGGGGTAGAATTAGTTGCCCCCAGTTTGAGCACTGCAACGAACCATGGCCCTCTGTTCAGCTGAAGCGGCATCACCACAGGTTGATGGGTGGCAGACCCGCTGCTGAGATTTCGCGGTCCAGGCTGTGAAACAACTCTCCTCGCCCGTGAAGACCAACAGTGTTGTGTCACAGGGTAGGAATATGTTAGTTCTCAGTCCTTTACGTACACAGCACACATAGATACACACTGCATGCATATACAGCATACTGTTATATGATGTTACATGTATATATGTATATGATATATATATATATTTATATGCACGTACATTCGCGTGTCTTCCTTGTGTAATGTGTGTGTAGATGGTGATTTGAGTAAGAAGAGCCTATGATCAGCATCCATAAATGAACTTGCAAATGGTGTGGTGGCTTTCTTCTTTTACAGGCGAGCAGGTGCAGTTCGCACTTTCATTTTCATTTCACCTACTTATGCAGCATCACGGCGTGAGACACCGATCAGGTCAGGGTCAGACTTCGCAAGAAAAATGCAGAAAAGCCAGGTGAATGGGAGTGTGTGGATGTTGGCTATTCGTGCCATGGGTCAAGGTTTGCGACATTGCGCGATTTTTAGAACCTAGAGAACCATTATTGCTGGTTTTCAGCATTTGACCTGAATAGTGGTGCCTGCAAAGTTGGACCTCCATGCAGAGCTGTGACGGAAGAATATCAGCCTGAGAAGGGTGGATTTGAAGGGTAGGTTTCTTTTTGAAACGCAGATCGGGTGTGCATCATGGTGGATTTTGCTTCAGTGGAGCTGTACTTGAATGGAGAATTGTGTTCCGACCTGTGGTGAAAGTCTTCGGTGGAAGGGTCGGTGGCATCGGTGGGTATTGAAAGTGGTGACCACTCTTGTCCGAATGAGCATGGAATATTTGCGAAACTGTTCAGTGAAAGCTTGGGGCCAGACTTGAGATGGCCTTTTCTTAGTCGGGCTGGAGTCGGGCTTTGTATTTCTGCATATTTCTGTTGTTTGCCCGAACAATGTATAGTAATCCAGCCGTGCAGTCATTTGCCGAAGGCCCTTTCTCGAAAGTCTCGCTTTGAAGCGGCCTTGAAAGGGGAGGACACGCAGGTCAGGGCTGTGAAATTAGTGGTACAACCAATGCTGCATGCACATCGCATTCATATTCCGATTCTATCAACATTATATACCCAGCATATCACCATTTTAAATACCCAGTCGCCAATATCCAGAGGGTACCCTGTACCCTGTCAATGTTGGGGTTTCGCATGGGTTAGCCCATTTTGCATCATTCCTTCGCCCTTTGAGGAGATTGAGGAGGCACTCGCAGACCTAGAGGGAGAGCCTTCTTATTTCGAAGTCGGCAGCTCAGTAGGCACCCAAAACTTCAAAGGATCAGTTGGAATGTCAAGTATTGAAGTAGCGAAGATTGTTGCATCTCAACCCTGTGCAGGGGTCCCTTCTTTGCGTATTTCCATGCAAAGGATGATGGAGCAGTGAGGGCAAATAATTGCACGCGCTACCAGTTAGCCCACTTAGCCAGTTGGCCTTCTTTTTCTTCTTCTTCTTCTTCTTCTTCACCTTGAGTACAGATGATCCTTACAACATTCCGAAACCCAGCCAAGGGTGTGGCTGAGGCTCACGAAGTGAGTGTTGAGGGGTACGGTGTGAGTGGGATGTAGGATGACGCTTGGGGTTGTCCGTCCAGCGCGGGGCGGGAAAGCGGGAACAGTTGGAGGGTCCGAAAATCCTGTTGTTTTTGGAGGTGTGGCTGAGGAGCTTGGCGACGCGGAAAACACATATTTTAAAGTCAACGTTTGGGTAGTCTTCGGGGCCCAAAGTAGTAGAAGATGCTTCGTGGACGCGCATTTTTTCCATGGTTGCAAGGAAGCTTTTGACACGTGAACCGGGCGAACACGTCATAATTAGAGTCATAACTTGCAACATATTTTGAAAGCAGATGGCGCGGCACACTGTCAATAGAAGTGCCCTAAATGCCCAAAATAAGATTCTTGAGGGGCGCGCGTGCACGGACCGAACAAGAAAAGTCTCAACTTTTTGGAGGAAGAACATCCATTGAGTGAGTGACTCTTGCTTTTGCAAGCGCAAGCTGCAAGAAACAACGTAAATAGAGGCAACTTTTTCTGTCGATCTTTGGTTGGTCTTGGGGGTCAGAAGACATACATGTTTTTATGTTCTGCACCGTTTGGGAAGGTTTTTGATGTGTTTGCAAGGTAGTTGCGAGAATTTTAAGCAGCGGCAATCATCCGAAATTGCGGTGTTTTCTTCATGCCAGGTTGCACACAACACCGTAAATTTCAGTGTTTCTTACAGTTGCAACACCAGCTTCAGCATGTGGTATTTACATGTATTTGGGGCAAAATTAGTGCCTCCAATTTTTGTCCGAACGTTCCGCACAGCATCGTATGATGGGTAAGATATTTTTTCATGCCCTTTTCCTGATGTTTCCTTCGTTTTCCCTTTCTGCAATGGATTGGTTTAAGGGAAAATCTATAGGAAACCATAGGCCATAGGCTTTCCCATGCAATTTCCGGGTTTTCCAGTAAATTTTCCCTTAAACCAATCCATTGATTTCTGAGAGGAACGAAGTCTTTGCTTCGACTGGTGTAGAGAGATGAGCTGATCGCCAGGACAAGGAAAAAGCTGATCTCCGCATCCAGGAACTTGAGGACAGATTTTTCCGGAAGCGATTCCTGGATTCTTTCGGATTCTTTGATTTGGCGTATTTGGTTGGGAGAATAGGCTTGGCTTGGACCCTCCCTACGCATTTTAGCGGTGAGTATGATGGAATCAGGTGACATTTTCCAACCACATGGCCAAGTAGAACGCTGTAAATACGGAAAATCGTATCCATATGTTGGAGGCCAGGAGGAGGACGACGAGGACGATGACGACGACTGATGGGGTTCGGAGCTATTGGATGTTGGGGGGTTGGGCTGATGCAGCGGAGCAGGAGTTCCTTGAGAGGAAGCTGGAGAGAGCGCTTCTTGGCGCAGCACTCTTACGAGCACTCTTAGATATGTATTTTCGAAATGTGTGTATGTGTGTATGTGTGCAGTGTATGTAAGGTATGTAATGTATGTGATGTATGTTATGTATTCGATGTATGGACTGCTACCTTTTGTTTCGTCCTAGCTGGTTCTGTTGCTCATTTTACAATTTTTACACATGTGCCCGTGTTTATATGTACTCAAACTTGCATGTCCCATTGAATTTAATGTATATAGTGTAATGCAACAGTAACGTCATGCGATGTGATGTGATGTAATGTAGCGAAAGTTTGCCTGCAAACTGCATGACAGTGTAGTAAAGGTTTAATTAGGGTGGAGGGTGGGTCCTGCCGGAGTGATGGCCCAAATGCCGAGCTCCCAGGGATCAAAAATTTGATCTCGGTTTGGGCCACCCGCTGTCGGCATGGCACTTCCTCCAGCTGCTACTGTGAGCGCGGTGACCGACGTGGCGGGCTTGATCGATTTGATGGGGATGCAGGACGGGGTCTGGAGAGGCTTTGTCGGTCAGGTGGGCGACCCTGGAACCAACATCGGCCACCTGGCTGCTTTACCAGCACAATTGATTTCAGCGGCCTGCTCCCATGCTACCATGCCTGATGGGAGCGCTTTTGTCCCCATTCATGCCTCTCAGGTGGGGCTAGTTTGGCGGGTGGCAAGGAAACACGTGTTCTTAGCCAATGGCGGTTTGGAGGCAGACTTCCAAGATATCGAACCGTGGGACTTCACTCGGAATCCTGGCCAAGCTGCAGCACCAGCAAGTCCACCCAAGGCATCATCAGTCAAGGAGAACGTTTTGAAGATGGCCAGCCTAGTGGATCAGACGGATGAATCTGAACTGTTGCCGGCTAGCATGGACAAGGTGCAGGAGTGGACGCAGAGGTACATCACGTTGATGAGAGCACCTCCAGAAGAGGAGGAGGAGGCGACAGATGCCCAGCTTGCAGCACTCCACAAACGGACTGTGGTGCTGGGACACCCTCCTTACGTGGATTTCTCAGTTTGGACGCCGTTTGGAAGACGTTCGCTTAGGTCCCAAAAGTTCAGGACTTATGTACCCCTTGGTGATGGCTCCTACATCATCAAGGAGCTGCCGGGCCCACAGAATTTGACTCAGTGGATGGCGTGCTGGAGGGTTTTCAAAGTGGCGGCATTGGCACTGGGCATAGTCAGCCTGGCAGCGTTGCAACAGTACGAGAAGGCCATTGAGAAGCTGACATTGCAATGGCCGTTGGCTTGGGGCTTGATAGTTTTGGCAGATGATAAAGGTCGTGCCGAACGTTTGGAGAAGATCAGGCGCAATGTCATGATCGACCAGCAGGCGGGCAGGGTGCTACCTTTGGATTGGGACGAACAAAATCCTTGGTCGGCCTGCTTCAAGATGCTGGCCAAGGACGAGCAATATTGGTCAGAACAAGTTAGGCATCCTGCAGCAGCATGGACGGCGGCAGGGAGTCATGGAGTACCTGTAGCGCCGGCTGAAGCCATAGCTGCAACTCATGTGGTTGGGGGCTCGGACGTGTTGCAGGCGCCCAAAGAAGAAAAGGATGAGAGGAGGCGTCAAGCAAACAGAGACAAGCGGTCAGCTCGTAAGAGGAGGCAATGGGAAGACCGAGAAGAGCTGTGCAAGTTGAAGAGCCAGAGATCGGACTCGGACAAGGGTCAGGGCAAAGGACAGAACCAAGGCAAGGGGAAGTCAAAAGACAAAACAGGAGCAGAAATATGCTTCTCATGGGCGCAGGCCAAAGGCACGTGCGCTGATGTACCCGTAGGAGGGGAGTGCCGGGGCAAAGTCCGTCGGGCACACAAGTGTCAACTCTGCCTGTCACCAGGCCATAACAACAGCAACTGCCCACAGAAGTGAGCTGCTGTGAGGCCAAAAGGTGCTGTCTTCTCACCCGGGTTTTTGCCTGGGGAATTCAAGGACACGGGTTGGGGGGGATCACAGTTGACATGTCTTCACAGTTGTCGGTTGCATTTCATTGGACTGGGTTTTGATTTTACTTGAAGTTTTTTATTTCATGTCATGAAGTTTCATTTCTTTGGCTCATGTTGATCGGCAGTGCACTGAATTTGAACCGACTTGAGGCTCAAGCCGCAGGGATGGAGGAAGACAACGTGGACTGGGACCCTGATGACGTCAGTGTCATCCAGGGCGAATGGCATCCTCAGGCGCTTGAGCTGCTGCGGTCGACGGGGGACTTTGCAAAGTATAAGGAGTCCCGGACCTTCAGGTTTGTGCACTTGTTCAGCGGGGCCAGGGACGTGCTGAAGCCGGCGTTGGAGAAGGCAGCAGCCAAGGAGGGGTTGCGCATCAAGGTGGAGTCCTACGACAGGGACGGGCCGCAGAAGCAGAACCTGGCAGATGATAGGCCGTACATGGACTTGCTGGAGACGGTCGACACCATTGATGGAATGCACGCCGGGTTTCCATGCGGAAGCTTCAGCATGGTGCGCAACAGGCCGGGGGGCCCACCGCCGGTAAGGAGCCGGGAGTTTCCCTATGGCCTCCCGACGAATGATGTCTTGCAGCAGAAGGAGGCAGACACCGGCACAGTTCTGGCAGTTCGGTCATCCATGTTGGCCTCCAAGGTGTTGGACAACCACCGCAAGAGGAAGGTGGGCGAGGTGGCAACATTAGAAAATCCACCGGGCTCAGAGGCCGGCCAAGACTGCCCTGCATGGCTTCTTCCAGAGATCGTGGACTTCCTGAAGGTTTACCAAGCACAAAATGCATTTTTCAACTCGTGCATTTACATGCAGGGCAAGCACCGATGGCTTAAGCCAGCACGCTGGTCGGGTCGACTGCAGGACCTTGAAGAGCTGGCTGGAAAGTGCGCCTGTCCATCATGGGTGGTCCACGAGATGCTGAGGGGCAAGGACAAGACATCAGCTGCGGCAGAGTACCCTGCAGCTCTGGCAGAGCGCTATGCCAACTTGGTCATCAAGGTCTTCAAGCAGAACCTGCAGTTGGAGTTCTGGAGGTATAAGCTGCAGACCAAGGAAGGCGAGGTGAACAAGCTGCAGAAGAACTGGGTGAAGAGCAGGGAGGCTAGAACGCCACCTCCCCCCAGCGCAGAAGGAATGGCATCATCATCGAAAAGAGCCTGGCAGGTCGGGGACATATCCAAGGACTTGATCCCCCGGCCAGATTTGATGTCCAAGAAGCAGCGCAAGGAGAGCATTCCGCACTACGCCTCCAAGTGGGGGATGCGGGCTTGGATGCAGCGCTGTCTGCAGCGCGGCTCTGGGTACGGAGTAGTGCAGCTTGGATGCGTGGTTTTAGCCACGCTGACACAGAGTATGAAAGAACAGAGGAATTCAAAAATGCATCAAGAAGAAAAACATCAAAATCAAAAAAACAAAGAAAAAGAAGAGCTGGAAAGCCAAAAAAAAAAAAGAAGAAGTGACATCCTTCAAAAAAAAGCTCGTAGTGAGCAACAGAAGGATGACCAGGGTTGGCTGGGCGCCGTGGCTGCGGCTGTGCTGCTGCTTGTGTCTGCTTTTGCCTGCCTCTGCTTACCAGGAAACCTGGGCTGATTTCGCTTCGATCTCAGCCCCATGGAATCCGTCACTGAACTTTGTGGACAGAAAGCACCGCCTGATCTCGAAATGACCTCGGGTCTTTGGAAAAGCATCAGTTTCTCTACCGGCCTTCCTGGTATGACAAAGACGCATATCAAAGGCCCCCCAGAACACCTCGACGTCACCAGTGGGCAAGCCATGTCGGCTACCTGTCGACGTCGGGTGCGCTGTCACTCCGCCGTGCCGCTGCTTGTTGCTCCGCGGCGCTGGGAGATGCTGCGCTTGCGTATAGATGGAGCACGTGAGATTTTGATTTCGAGGCTGCAGCAGTTTCTTGCAGGAATTGATGCCTGGCTTTTGCAGTCGCCTCTGTGGCTCATGTGTGTTGGGTTGAGTTTTTTTTGGGAGAGTTATGCCATTGGTTACTGCGGTTGTATGTTTGTCGGTACTATCCGGTCACCATTAAACCCCCCAAAAGACTTGTTCGACCTAAGCTGCGTAAAGTGGTGGTTCCCACTTGGTTTCAGCTACTCAAAAGAACAGGTCCATGGCGACAAGCATGCCAACGGTGCCTGTGTGACACTGTGGTCCAAAAAGCTAGGATGGTTGGTCCGCAGAGAATTTGTGGAATTAGAGGTGCTAGGGGTCTGGGCAATTGTTTCAGAGCGGCCCCTTTGAGAAGCATTGACTGTCAAGACAATGCTCGGGTCCGAAAGTGCGTCTTTTTGATCCAAAACAGATGGAATATTCAGGTGCCAAAAACACCTGAAGTTGCGTTTCAATGTGCTGCAACGTCCAGCCCTCAGATTGCCAACGCCATGGATTCGCAATGCGCACAACCAGCCGGTCCAAGGGGCCATTTTGGCAATAGGGTTGTGCATGCCGTCACAAGTTTTTTGGACAAATGGAACAGTCACTCTCAGTGCATGGCTGCCAAAATAAACAAGGAAACTGATGATGCTCACAGTGGAAAAGAAAATCATTTCGGATTGCCTCAGTGGGCTTGGAATCTCAGGGGCGGTATGCCTATGGGGTCCCGTGTCACGCGCAGAAAAAGACAAGAAAAGCAAGACAACAACAGCCTTGCCAGTGCCGTGGGAGAATTTTTGTCACAATGGCAGAAGCAACACCCGCCAGCACGGAAAACACAGAAAACCAGTTCTATGGCGTCTTCCCAGGATTGGTACAAGGGGTCGAGCGATGATTACGACTATGGTTATTGGAATTACGAGGCCCCCCAAACTCATTCTGATGAGAATTTGGTTCAAACCTTGTTGACTTTCTTGAATACTTGTCAACAACAAAAAACCAAAGACGAAGAGGTGGTTGAACACTTGCAAAACACTCTCTGGGAATGGGAGCAAACCAAACGTCCTGCCCAATGCGCGAACCTCAGAAACAACTTTGGGGTTGAGCAGTCGGGAAAAACCACGGTCAGACCACAGTCGCAACCTCAGATCGCGCGCGGTCCGCCTATCAGTGCTGTCAACCCTTGTGAATGGTCAATGGCCATCAAACTGGGGCAAAAGAATGCTTACATTCAACAAGTTGGTGACGGGAAACAGAGTGAGTACAACTTGGTGTGTGTTCGAAGCCTTGATGATTTATTGGAAATCCAAGACATGAGAAAAGCCATGGAATGTCTGTCTCCTTTATCTGTTTTGATTGATGGTAAAGTTTCATTGGCTGAAGGTCGGCATGTGAAGGTGTCAGTTAAACGTGGCCCAAATAGAATGAAACTTGAAGAAATGACTTTTGCTTGCCTTGGTTTGGCTTCTTTGGCTCCCAAACCTAGGGATCCCAAAACTATCAATCTTCAGAAATATCAGCCTGATCCCAAAGTCTCCATCCGGGTCTGCGCTCCTGCTCAGTATCGAGAGGCCTTTTTGCCACAAGGGGAATGGGACAAAGCGAAGTCCATTTTGACCGAAATGGCCAACTGGCAAGTGACGCCCGTGTCAACCCTTGTCGGCGGAACATGGCAATGGAAAAAAGTAGGCAAGTGCCATACTCTTGTCGGCCACCTTCGTGTGAGCCCTAAGGTGGCTGCTGCTCTTGAATCTCAAAGCGGAAAGCGGGCGATATTTGTCACAACTACTGGGGTTGGGCGCCGTCCTGAAAAGGTCAAATGGCTGCTCAAAGCGGCTTCCATGACTTGTGATAATTATCTCCGGGAAAGCATGAATGAGGCCATTGCTCGTGGCCAATCCTTGAAATTTCGGATGGGTGGAGGTTCGGATATTGGTATCCTGTATCTTCCCACTGATAGCATACCCAAAAAGAATATCCACATTCATATTGACGGTGTCCCGAGAAGTTGGGACGCCACGCATGTCACGACTTTCATGGAAGAACAAGGGTGGGAACAAGTTGTGCCCATCACCTGGAGAAATTCCCGTCGCCAGGTCAAATGGATTTTGAAAGCTCAGCCTCCCGATGATCCTTATGATCCAACCAATTCCAATTGCACTTGGCATTATGTGGACGATGTTGACCAAAGTTTAGAAATCCATGTCACTAAGGCGGAGGGTCGGTTTCCTAAGCCTCAACATGTGCAGCCTGCCACTCCTCCAAAGCGCAGGTTCGAAACACAGAAACGAACTCATGTGGATCATGAAGTTCTTGATACACAGATCGATGAACCTGAAAACAGTGAAGAAGATGAAGAGGCCGTTGAGGGTGATGGCAACGGCCAAGAGAAAGAACGCCCCAGAAGCCGAAGCCCAGCTAGGGTTAAGCCGAAAAAGTTGGACTTCAAAGAAACCACGGAAATGATCAAGCCGGAATGGGATGAAATTGCTGATCTTATCAACAACAAAGGTTTTGAAGAAGTTGATTTTGGGGGAAACGGAGATTGCGGATTCAGGGCCATTGGCTGCGCCTTGGATTACTACAAAGATCCTACCCAAGTCAGGACGCCAGAACAATGCCAACGTGCTGGCGCCAAACTCAGAAGTCAGGTTGTGACCCACTGCCGCAAACATGAAAAGAGCTTCCTTCCCTTTTTCGCTCCTGATCCTGAAACCGTTAACGAGAATCCTACTTTGCAATTACAATCCTCGTTTCAAGATTGGCTCGATGCTATGGGTCGACCTCGAACCTGGATTGATGGGGTCGCACTGAGGGCCCTGTCCATCAAAACGGGTCATGTGATTGTAATTTGGAAGAAGGAAAACAAGAAGGCGCCGTGGCGGCGTACCACGTTGGCTCCTACCTTTGACCAAGGATGGGCCAAAGCTGCTAAGGGAACCCAGCCAATTGCTGTCCTTTTGAAGGATGATCACTACACTTGGCTCAAACCTCCACAAAAAGAGACCGTGCCCAATGCATGGTTAAAAGAAACGGTTTTTCCTGCCAGACATGACCTTCAAGGCGCTGCCAAGTCTTCGTCAAGCATGGCCACTCCTTCGGTCCACACCATTTCGTTGCATGGTAAAAGTGCTAGGAGTTCTCGAAAACCCACGAATAGTTTTAGTGATATGCCAACACCTTCTGCTCACACCATTGTTGGCCAGAACATGTTCGACTCGCCTTGTAAAACCAAGGCTTCCAAGCAACGCTCCAAAGGTAAAAAAAGAGTCCTTTGAAGCGACTCAAACAGATGAGTCGAAGTCACACCACCAAGGACGACAGGGCACCTAGTACTCAGGTTGCGTCTGGGGACCCGACCTCTATTACCAAGGTTCAGTGCCCGCATTGGAGTCAGGCCCATGCCTGGCTTCAGTCAATTTGCCAGGGCGTGCCGGACCAAGACTTGACTCCGGATTCACTCGGAACGCTCCAAGGTTGTTTGCTTGCTTGCAGTGCTGTCACTCGTGCGGTCCATGCTGCAATGGAAAAAGTGTCTGATCCTGATTTTGCCCCTACGGCATTGACAGTAGAAGAGGACGCCGAAAGACTGGAAACTCCAGACGAACCTTCTCCTCGGAAAATCGCAAAAAAACGAACCAAACAGATCCCCAAGAATGCGGCGGAAGAACAAGCCTTGTTTGAGAGATATTCTTGGAAGTGTAACTTGTGTGATTTCGCATTTTCGGCCGCTTGCCTTGGTACGTGGGCCGCCAAGAAATCTAGGCACATTGAAAGATGTCACAAAAATGAAAAACATTTGATTGCTGATCGGAGAACTCAGTATCCTTTGGTTAAAGCCACCAAAGTCAAATGGGCTGCGCGGGGTTGGACATGCAGCAGGTGCGGGCTGGGGTTGCCATGGCTTCCGTCTAGTCAGTTGCAAAGAAGCAGAGATGCTCACCTTGCAAGCTGTGCTCCTGACCTCACCCCCGAACAAAATCGCATCATTTTGCGTAATGGCACCGCTGCTGTTGACATCAACTACCGGGTGGCAACGCGGAAAAAAACAGGTTGGCATTCTGTTGAGTGGCGTAAAGAAAGAATTCAAAAAGCCAAGTCTCAAGGTCATGAACTGTCTTGCTTCGTTCCTGATTCTGGTTTGTTAAAAAACCAATTTTTGAGATACACCTGCAGACATTGCAAACGAGTGCAGGGCGAAACCGATTGTTTTACTCGTAACAAGTGCATCAAGAGAAAATACCCCAAAACTCACATTTGGCGCAAAGTGCGGCTCACCCATGATCAGTTTGTGGGCCCTCTGGTTAAAATTTGGGGTTGGGGTCAGCAGCAGGTCAAAGATATGGATGCTCTCACCAACAGTGTGGGAGCTAACCCACGCCTCAAACAAAAACCGGTGCAGGCAAAACTTCCGAACCCTGGCAGCAAAGCTTGGTTCAAAAATCTGCCTGCTGATACGGGTCAGCAGCAGAAACCAGTCTCCAAGGCCAAAAATTGGCAACGGGATTTGTGTGCTGAGGGCGTTGAGCCAAATCCAGGACCCCGAGCTCATCGCAGACGTTTGACAAAACTTAGGATTTGCAGCGTCAACATTGCAGGTAAGGAAAACTTGTGGAGCGCCCTGCCCCACCTGAAACCTAAGGAATTCGATGTGGTTTGTCTTCAGGAAGCCAACATGTCTGATGTCGAAATTAAGGTCTTGGCAGCTGCTGCTTGGAAATCAGGTTGGGTCACCTTCGCTTTGTCCAACAAGTGCTGCCGGGGAATGATAACTATGGTTGGTAAACACCTGAAAAGTCGCATTGCTCACCAACTGGATACCTCTGGGGGGCAGTTGTTAGGCGTTCAGGTCGGTCACATGTGGGTGGGCAACGTGTATTGTGCCCATCATCCTGAAAGAGAAGCTTTCAAGACGGAAGCTTTCCAGCTGTGTCACTCATGGTCCCCGAATGTTTGGACTCTTGTGGGTGATTTCAATGACACCCCTGAGGAATCGCCTTTGGCCTTTGGCCTTACCTCTTCAGGTTACAGCTCTTGTTTGCCACCTCCTGGGGTTAGCAGTAGATGGGAAAGCCAACGGGTCATCGATTTTGCGATTTGCAACGGTATTATCTTGGACTCCACTTTGAAGATGTGCCCCGAACGTTACAGTGATCACAAAGCTTTTTACTTTGACGTCAAAGCTGAAGGTGCAGATGGGGCTCTTACTAAGGTTGTGATGGTTCCAGCAAACGTGTATTTGCCTCAAGATACCGACCGAGGTATCGATTGGACAGAACGCCTGGCGGATGCCTGGCAGCAAAATAGACAAGTTTGGCAGGAATTTAAAGTGAAAGCTGAACAAGAAATCCGCGAAGCCGACAACATGTCAGAAGCGGTCAAACAGCATAAAAGTGACCGAATTTGGGACCACCTGAATTTGTTACTCGAAACGTTTCTTCAGAAACAGGCTCAGTGGGCTCAGGAACATGAGTTGCCTATGCGGCCCTACAGAAAAGCTAAACGGGCCAAGGGGTCCATCCCCACTTTTCGTCACGTCCCTTTGGTCATCCACCAGCTCCGAATGCCTCAAATCAGCTTCGCACCTGGATGCGGTTGTGGGGAAGGCTCAGTGAGGCCGAGAGAAGACAGCATCATGACAACGCTGTTGAGAATTCTAAGGATCTTCAAAAGCTTTGGAAGCGCATCCGCAGATGCCCTCTGTACCAAGCAGGAATGACTGCCAAGGATGCCGAAACTGAGGTTCAGCGTCAAACCGATGCGAGCCGGCAGCGCAGACTTAGCAATTGGAAGGTTCGCTTGCAGCAAGATAACGCTCAGGTCTTTCGATGGGTGCGGTCCTCCGAATCGGCGCCCACTGTTACCTTGTATGACGACGAAGTCGATCCTGACGACCCAGCTAGCATGGACAGCTCTGGTGCCTTGGTCAAAATCGAATCCTTTTGGCAGAGAGTTTGGAACCGTGACAATAGCGATGCTTGGACTCCGCAGCAATATCTTCGTGAATATGGCGGGGCCCCTGAAGTCGAAGAAAATTGGAGCCCTGTTTCTGCGCAGGCTCTTAGTGCCTCGGCTGCTAGACAAAGACACCGAGCCGGGGGCCCTGACGGCTGGACTGGCAGCGAAATGGCAGCTTGGCCTTACAACATGTGGGCTGACCTGGAATTTGTGTTTCAAGCCTGGGAGCAGCTGGGATGTTTTCCAAAGTGCTGGCACTTCATGACCCAGGTGATGCTCCCCAAAGGAAACGGTCAAAGGCTCTCTGACAGCGCCACCCCGACCAGCAAACTTCGACCAATAAGCCTCGTGTCTTGTTGGTGGAGAATTTATGTGAGTGCCCGCTTAGATGGGGACATCGAAAGACGTTGGTTGGAATCGCATTTGTTGACTACCCAGGCTGGAGGTAGGCGCAATCGAGACAGTCAAGGTAGCTTTTGTGAACTTGCTGAGGGATTTGCCAAAGGAGCCTATGTGGGATCATTAGATCTCTCCAAGTGCTTCGACCATGTGCGCCCGAGCTTGGCTTGTGATACTTTAGTTTGGAAAGGTTTTCCCCGAAAATTGGCGGCTGCTATTCAGAAAATTTGGGAAGGTCAATTGCGTATCCTTTCGTGGAACAAAGAAGTGTGCCCCCGAATCCAAGGTGTGCGTAGTAGCATCCCGCAAGGCGATAGTCTTTCGCCGAGAGTTCTCAATTTGATCATGAGTATGCCCATGCGTCATATTGTGCAACAAGAGCCTGACACTTGTCACGTTGTTTTTGTCGATGATAGATCTTGGTGTTCTCCCACCTTGCCTTCCTTTCTGAATGTTCTCCATCTTTGGCATGAACACTCGGCAAAGCTGGGATTCAAAGAAAACAAGCTTAAAAGTCAGTTCACTCACAGGCAGCCTACCAAGCGTCAAGATATGATGCAGTTAGAAGAGCTGTGCAATGGAGTGACTGAAAACCTTTTTGCCTTAGGCGCTGCTATGGGTTTTGGGTCCATGCTGCCTAAGGAACAAGGCCGCATTGAAAAGGCAATGGCTTGTGCTGCTAAGGTTCGTTTGGCTCCTATCTCAGCAGCTCGAAGATCGTTTGTTGGCGCACTTGCCGCAGGTAGCAAAGCAACTTACGGGTGGTTGGTCCGTGCTCCCCCTGGAACCGGGCTCATGTCTAAGTTGGAAACTCGTCTCCGAAGCATGTCCTCTCCTGCGCTCATTAGGTTGGTGATGGGTCACCCAGTGGACATTCAGTTTCAATCTGGTGCGGCGCTCATCGGTGCAGTTCATCGCACTGTTCGTCGGATCCGAAGAATCTTCAGTGATTGGGACCTCTCTGGAGGTCCGGCTCAGAGAGCCAAGAAATGGCTTCAGTCTCTTGGATGGTCATCTGTGGTGCCTTGGGTTTGGCAACACCCTGCATTCCATTTCAAGCTTAGTCTGAATCCTAGCTCAGAAGACTGGTCTGATGATTCTGAGTGGATTGCTCATCTCCTTCGCGAGGCATGGAGGTGCCATTGGTGGCAAAAGTACATGGCATCCCAACGTCATGAACTGGTTGAATTTGGGGATAGGGAGTACCCAAAGTTGCTTCTTGAAAACACTCGGAAAATGACTTCGGGTGCCAATAAGAATGTTATTGCTGTTTTGACGGGTGCATTTGTGTCTCCGCAGATGCGGACAAAGCAGGTTGACGATGTTCAGGAAAAGTGTCCGTGGTGTGACGGCTGTGGTCATTTTCATCATGTGGCATGGGAGTGTCAAAATTCTCCTCAGGTGCGAAGTCGCCCGGTTATTCCTCAGGATCCATTAGTGCGAAGATTTGGTTGGGGTGATAATCAGGTGGTGCAACATTTGGCCGCTTGCCGTGACCTGCTCCTGAGGTGCAGGTACGGTGGCAACTAAGGTGGTAGTGCTTTGCGGGTGGTGGGCCCTCTGCTGCGTGGTGCAGCGGAATGGTGCGGCTTTGCTGCGCCGAGTGGCCGCTGCCGTTGTCTATGCTGCTGCTGCTGCAACTGGAAGCTGCCGAGCACGAGTTTGTGAATAAGAGCAGGCAGTACCAGCAAAGGCTGGGGGAGATGGAAATGCAGCTTGTGCATCAGGAGCAAAAGTTCTTGGCGCGGTTGGCCATCGCCTACCTACCGCGAACGCGACAAGGAGCGCGCAGAACTTGAAGCCGCCAAGGAACGCCGCGCTCGTGAACTCCATGAGGAATCCTTGCGCGCACAGATGGCGCATGAGGAGGCTGCACAGCTTCGTCGGGAGATTGCAGAGGTGCAGTCTGCCCTTGAAGCCGCTTACCGCGGCCGGGAAGCGGCGGAAGGCAAAGGAAAGAGTTCCAAGGGAAAGTATGAAGATGACTCTGCCTCCAAGGGTAAGGGAAAAGGCAAGAGCAAGTATGATGATGAGCCAAAGGGCAAAGACAAGGGCAGAGGCAAGTCCAAGAGCAGTGGTTACGAGGCCTCCTATTCCTATGCGCCGTCAGGCAAGGGCCGGTCCTCTGATTGGTCCTATCAGGTCCGCAAGGGTAGCTGCGGCAAGTCCCAAAGCTGGGGAAGGCGGTGACTACAGCAGAAGATTCTCCTCTTCCGACGAGCACCCCCCTCCCCCCGGTTAGTCCGTCAGGGCGATAGTGCCTTCTTTATTATCTGCATCGTGTGTTCCTTCTTTCCCGGCTCGTTTGGAGTCGTATTCTCACAACTTTGCAATGTCTTTTGTGTGGGGCCCCTTCGCTTCCAGGCGCTCTATCCAGTCTATCTCCCCTTTGGGGTTGTATGCCATTGGGTACCTACAAGCAATTGACTTCCCAACTAGGGTCACTGCTACAACCCGGCCCTGACTCCTTCCACCCATGGTTTCACACCTAAATACCATTTCCTTGAAACTTCAAGCTCATCGTCTTACTGTTGGACTTGTTTTTTCCCACATTTCACTACCTTCTTCCTACTGCCATCTCTGCTGCTCAGGTCCCAATCATTCTCAACTGAGGTCATGAAGTGCTTGTCCAGCTTCGACTGACATTCTCAGAGATCATCATATGGAAAAGGGAAAAAGGGGGGGCGGAAAACCCCGCCTTTGTGCATTGATGTCTCGTTGCAATATGGCATGTCCGGCTGGTACCGGCTCTATGATGTGCCTAACAACCGCACGCAGCATTCCATTCACATGTCACTTTGTCAAACTCAGGCTCAAACCAACATGGATGGGTTCCAAACACGTGCCTTGAACTTGGCACTGGAGTTGGCCGAGCGCACTGTCCATCAGTATGGAGAACATGGGCGTGTAGCCGCTTCTCCTCCTGTGCCTCCTGCGAGACCACGGTCACGCTCTCCCATCCTCCGGCGTCCCCGTGAAGCCAGACGCCCGGACTCTCCTGAAACCCCTTCTCGCCACAACGTGGGTGGCAAGAGTGTTGGTCGAGGACCTGAAGGACAATCCAGAGGCACTGGCAAGGGTGGCGGCCATGCCCACCACAAAGGCAACACACGCAGCATCGGCACTAAAGGCACACGCAGAGGCTCCAGCAACGGCAACAACAATGCTGACAACGGCAAAGGGAGCACAACCACCCGCCAGCACCGCGGCAAGGGCCCGGGCAGCCGAATAGGTGTTGGAAAAGGGAAAGGACGTACGAGTGCAGCCGTTGGGCGTGGGCATGCCCGACCCGTGACCCTCTTCACAAGCCAGCCCCGCAGGCCACCACCCCAACCTCCCGCTTCCCGGCCCACCCCTCCCAGCCAGCCCCCCCCGGTCTTCCCCAGAGCCCGGCAGCACCCAAACACACCGGCGCCGATTGCGCAGGGAGAGGCTGGCTAGTGCCTTGATGCGCCCTGCCCGCGTCCTCCTACCCCAGCAACTTCCGCCAGGTGTATTTGTCTCCCCTTTGCCTGCTGACTTGTCGCATGCTGCTGTGAGTGGGTTGCGGCAGGCTTTCTTCAATGCCAGTGAGACCATCGCTGGCTTGGAAGGTGATGTCGAGGCATTCCCCCTTGGACAGGGCGTCCATCTAGTTCACAGGGCATTGGGCAACAGAAATATCAGACAGGCAGTGGCAGCTGAGCTTGGGGATTTCATGAACACTCCCATCGGTCAGCTGCGCATCCAGATTACATCCAGGCCTGAAACACCTGCAGCGCTCGCAGACATTCCTGGCTGCCCCTATGGACGTGTCTTTGGGGCGTCAGGTGCTGAGGGATCGACAGTTTGTAGTGTTTGCTTGGAAGAAGCTTATCAGCCAGGACAAATGCTGGTTCGCACGTATTGTCTTCACGTCTTCCACTACGAATGCCTTTCCCAGTGGATTGACGAAGATGACAGATGCCCACAGTGTAATGTGCGTATGGTAGATTACCGTGAGCCTTGAGCTCCTGAAATGGACCGGTAAAAAGATGTCGGCTGCGCACTGCATGACTTGACTCTACCAATTCAGATGCGTACTGACACTTGCCAATCAGGGATCTACCTCCTGTATGGGTCACACTGCCAGCTTAGACCACATTTCATGAATGCCTGAACTTTGCAGCTCTGATCTTATTGCATGTTTGGCCGCAGCTGTTTGAAGTAAACCAAGCACATAGTCACTTTCACCAACCTAGCCTTAGACGACACTGCATGCGGTGGTGGGATCTGACCGTAACATGCTCATGTCTTAGGCAACTTCCACCTCTTACCAAAATTACTGCACAAAAACAAAACCACAGCCTTCTGTCTCCTTCTGTCTAACTTTCTCTCCCTTAACTTGACCTGTTCCTTGTCTCCCTGCCCTGCCTAGGTAAGTCAGGGGGAGGAAAGGGAAAAAGGAAAAAACAAACAAACAAACAAAAAAACAAATATATATATATATAAGGACCAGCCTCTGTACATCTCCGCCTTGGCTCTTTCTGCGCTGGGAGCATCTTCTACCAGGCTTGGCCTCGTCCTACTCTGTCTGCCGGCCCCTGTGTGGCTGTTCGGCCCCGGTGAGGCCTCCTGCCGGTCCCTGTGCGGCCTCTTGGCCCCAGTCCGGCCTTCATTGCCTTCTGTTGCCGGCCCCTGTGCGGCCTCTTGGCCCCAGTGCGGCTTCCACCGTCTTCTGTTACCGGCCCCTGTGCGGCCCTCGGCCCCGGCGTGGCCTTCCTTTTTTTCCGCTTCAATCAGTACAACTTGCCCGGTCCTTTGATATGGATTTCCTTGCTCCCAACCACCAGGATTCAGAGTCGGATTCTGAAGCTGGACAAGTGTCAAGAGAAAATCTTCAGGTCGGTGCTCGCATCCCATGCCCATTGTTTCAAGCGCAATGTATCGGCGATGACATGACATGGAGGGGCAGTAAGGTTCTCCGAGTCGCTGCTCTGCAGGCTGGACGGACAGGGACAGATGCCCGTTTTGTTGGCAGATGGTGGGGCTCTTCCCTCACACAATTGGGAGCAGACCTAGGCTGTGTCTCCGAAATTGGGTTGTCCAACTCACAGCTTGCCCCCCTCCTCCTGGAAGGTTTTTCAGATGCCGGATTTACAGCCATCTGCCATGGGCCTCCTGAAGAGGGATTGGCCCCTCGTGGCGGGGCTGGTGTCGCTCTTGTAGTACGTCGCTCCATCATCTCCACTTGGTCTGATATCTCACGGGATCGCTTAGGGCGTTGCATTGCAAGCACTCTGTATCTCTCCTCAGGTCTACCGCTCCGTGTCATTGGGGTGTATGCCATCACTGGAAGCAGCCTGCCGGGCTTTGAAGGCAACGCTTTCCAAGTTGCTGCTGAATCGCAACTAGTCCGTTTCATTCAAGAGCAACTTCAAGCAGCTGACGTTCAAGGCATGACATGCCTGCATTGCGTATGTCCCTCTTGTTGGTCTTCCTCCCCCGATTGAGCTCCACAAAATTGACGCGGCCTTCCAGCATCTCCTTCTGGCAGGTCTGGGTGTTTGCTCCACTGTGGAGCGCATGAGTCTGCTTGTGGCCGCATCCAGCGGCGGCCTCCAAATTCCCAGCGTCGTTGAAAGCGTGCTAGCGGCTGCTGCTTCGGATCTGCTGCTCCTCCTCAGTGGTTACACAACAGCATCCATCCTTGCCCGGGATGCGTTACAGGAGGTTCTCTTCCTCCCCGGAGCGGAAGCCACAAAACAGTTCACGTGGGCTTTAGGGCCGACGGCTGATTGCTCTGACTCCGTGGTCTAGAGGGCAGGACAGAAGCCCATGTACTGGATATCGGATAGCAGCACGGACCATAGCATGCCGACGGAAAAGGAAGCTTCGCTTGCACAGTGCTTGTTGTTTTCTTCGGCTGTGTAGAGTCACTGACTGGACTTGTCTGCTTTGCTGGATTATTTTCTTGTATCGCCGTCGCCGTTCAACCTCTAGCTGAGCCAACTTGTCTACAACCATTCCATGCACACACACACACACCCACACTGTTCGCAATTTAGTCTACATGGCAGTTTATTCTAGCACAACATCGATTCCGGAATCGCGTGGGCCGCGATTACAAAATTTGAGGCTGCTGATTTCAGACAAGTTGTGAAATTGTTTCCAACCATGCCATCGTCCGGTGCTTTGACAGGTATGTTGCCCTTCCTTCTTTATGTCGTTTTGGTGGAGGCATGGCGCCGCAAAGTACGGCATCTACATCAATGTGCAAACAGACCGCTTTACATCACGGGTTCTCGATGGGCTGCCAGCACAGTCTGCCCACCTTCTGGTTGGTCCATACAAGTCAACACCTCCCTCAGTCACAGTGGCTCGGGTTGGATTCGTGGCCAATACTTTCCGATTGCTTTTCCAATCATGGGACATGGAAGGGCGGCCAGCTCATAGCCGGTCAGCCGTTGGATTGTGGCAAGAGGTTCTACCACCTGCATTCCCTTTCACAACTCTCCAATGTTCCCGCGCTGTCGCGCATGCGCAAGCTATGGCACGGCGGGACTGGTCTACCGAGTGCTCCCTCTTCCGGCCAGGCTTCCCGCCCCCCCAGATTCCTGAAGAATGGCCAACCACTGCTTGGGAACATCCAGTTTTGTCCGCCAGCCCACGAGCTGACTATCTGGATTCCTTCACACCATTTCCCACGGGTGCGGACTTTGGCATACTCAGCGATGGAGGATTCTCTGGGGGCGATAAAGCGTCCCAAGCCCGCTCCTTTGGTGATCCTCCCGGGTATTGGGATTCCAGCACTCGTGATGTGCGTCGTGGGGCTGTAGGGTGAAGCCAGTTTCCCGCGTGGGTTTCGGAGACGTGACGCGTGTATGTCTCCAAGGGTCCCCGAAACATGTGAAAGATTTGGCTCAGGGTCAAGACAGAACATCCCATGTGAGATTTTGAAAAGCAAATACGCCCACTGGGGTCCTTTTCAATGGCCCCGTTAGTAAAGGCAAAAAAAAAAGTAGGGCCACGAGCGTTGCTGCAACCCCAACCAAAAAACAAAATTGTAGGGCCACGAGCGTTGCTGCAACCCCAAACCTTGTTTTTTTTTTTACTTCCCTGGTAAAAACCAACAAGACAAAATTGTAGGGCCGAACGTTGCTGCAGCCCCAAACCTTGTTTTTGAAAACCATATTTTGCAGAGATGCCAGTTGTTTGACAAGGTAGACATCATGTTTATCTGGTGCAGGTCCATTTTTGTGACCTTACAAATTACATGAGTGCTTGCGCTGATAGGTTTGGATTGCTTGGGTGTGTGGGATAGGTCGTTTTCCGGGGGCCGGCCATCGAATTTTTGAAAACAAAAACTGACTTGGGAAATTTGTTTCAAACACAGGTTTTGTGCAGCAAACCGACTCGTGACGTGATTTTTGACACCTGAAGTTCTGAAGTTGGATCGTTCAGCGCTGCTTTGCCGAAGCCGTTTCTTCACCCATGCTGCATCCCAGAATAGGTTCAAACAGTTTTTTGATATATTTCCCATACCCAGCCTTCAACACAGAAACCGTGTTTGTAGCGAGCAGGAACAACATAGAATAGTTTTGAGATAGCAATTTATCACGGAAACAAAACCACAATGAATTCAATATGTTTTTGCGGGGGTCTTTTTTTCTTGGGCCTATGGCCCCATGGAGCCAACTGCTCAAGTACATCACCATTCTTTGGTGAGAATTCTCAAGCTTGTTTGTGCTGGTGGTGGAAGCGACCCAATCACCACCACCAAGAAAGGGTTGTTGGACTTCTTGGAGCGTGTGAATCCCAAGGGGCCATCCAGCAGACCAGATCAAAACGCAACTGCCCGCGCCGCTTATGCGAGAAAACTCGCTCGGACACTGAAAGGGCATCCGGAGTTGAAGGTCGGAACAGTTCAAGGGGATCTTCACAATGAAGTTTACAAGATTGACGTAGTCAAGCATGTGTTGGAAGATTTTTTGGGTGTGTTTTCTCCTTCGTCCTGGCTAACTTTGCTTACTTCGATTGAACAATGTGCAGCCGAAGGGAATTTGCGGAAGAACCCTTCTGTAGTAGGTGAAAGCTCATCCACAAATCAATCTCCAACACAGGTCCTCGTCGAGGATTTGGAACTTGAAGGCTTGCATGACGCACCAGCCCAGTTGTACCCCTCCTTGCCTGATTCAGAAGGTGTCAGCGTAGTGTCCCAACAAGATTCACTTCCAGTGCCAGGAGCTCAGCAGATACCGTTTGGCCCAATGAAGATGAATGCCAATAAGAGGAGGAAATTGGAAGAGACAGCAGGTTTCTTGCAGTACCAACAAGTATACGGTGGACATACTTGGTCGGATTTGCTTCTTGAACTCATGAACAGGGACCAGGCACTAGAGGGACAGCACACAGAAAACAAAAAGCAAAGAGACACCATTGAAAAACTTCAAAAAAAACAGAGACTTTTGTTGCAGTCCCAGCGCAGGATTGGAAAGGCAGTCACCGTGTGGAAAGCCAAGGCTAAGGGTAAAGCCTTGCCAGGGAAAGCATGTCCAAACTCAGGCGATGCAGTGTCCATCGAAGACAAGCTGTCCATCAAAAGGACGGGGGCAGCTGGTGAGGGGCGCTACTTGACAGTGCCCAGTCGTGTTAGCCTCAGTATTCGCAGAAATTTGTCCAACATTGCTTGTGCAGACCTGGGTTTGGTTTTACTGGACGATGCTTCGAGATGGACTATTGCAAGGGCTGAAGTTCGCACTGGAGCAGCGTTGCTCGCATCAGGCCGTGCTTTTCATCGCAGCATGATGGAGGAAATAGCCCAGGAACCTTCAGATGGGGCACCCTCGCTACATATACACTTTATAACGCAAGATGCCACGAACTCTCTGAAACGGAAGCTGACAGCATTAATTTTGCATTCCGCATGGTGCCAACTGCCATCTGATATGGATGTGGATTATAGCTTTGACTGGAAAAGGTTTCAAACTTTTCATGGGGTAGCAGACGTGCAAACAGTTTCTGATTCGTCCGCTGTGGCCACAGTTGGTCTTACTGACAAGATGCTGGAGTCTTTGGCATGCCCTTCAATCAAGACTTTGGTGAACATGGGCATGGATGACTCTGCCCAGAAGCCGTTTGGCCGATACGCTCATAGGTTTCCGTTACCGTTTCTATTTGATGGTTTTGCAAGGAATAACCCAAGACGCATTTCCTCCGATTTTGTCTATTGATCCTTCTTGCCTGTGCCTTCTTTTGGTTTTCCTTGTTCAAAATCTCCCCCCATGATGAGGCAATCCTTCCACATCTACATCTTGACAACTGACAGAGGCCCAAACGAAGTCCTTGCGAGAAAGATTTGGACAACCTTGTCCCGCGATTATCCCAACATTATCAGTCTCAGCTCTGATTGCCTGGAGCATGCTGGCCACCTCGTGAGCCTGGGTAGTTTCAAAGCATTGGATGATGTTCTGCGCAGGTTTGGGCGGAAATGGAAATTCTTCAGCTCTGTTGCAACAAGCGCTCACACCTTTCGCGACCTGAGCAAAAGTTTTTATGAGACATGGTGCAAAATCCATGGGCCAGTTTCAGGGCTCAAGCATGCGAAGAAATTGTGGCCCAAAGTTGTGGGGGGACGGTGGAACAGCTGCAGTGAGGCGTTGTCTCGTATGAAGCAAGTTGGGGGCCAGTCTGTGCTGCAGCCGGTTCTTCAGGCAATACTTACTTCGAAGGCTTCCAAGGCATCTTCAGAAAAACGTGACGCAGGTCAGAGTGAGGGAACTGAAAATGACAGATCCCGCTCATGCGTTGATGAGATCTCTTACGAAGAAACCAAAAATTTTCAGGCTAAGATGGGAAGGTGGCGGAAACGAACTCAAGATTGCGTCGAGGATGCCTTGTGGTGGGTTATTGGAGAAGGAATGCGAATTGCTCAGCTGACAGTGGTTCACTTTTCTGAAACTCAGTTGGTTTGATACTATTTTTCTAGTCACTGGCACTGGGTAGTCACCTTTGACTTCCTTCCACAAACATTGTGTAGGGTTTTGTATAGGCTCCCACATTCCGCGTTGAGTTAGCCTTGTTTGTTGTAATTTCTTCGCTATACTTTCCTGTGATTCCTCGATCCTCCTCATCCAGGGAAAACGATTTTCCAAAAAATGGGTATTCAAAACGGATGGGGGTTGACCCCGCATTTTTTATGAAAAAATGCCAGGGTCAAACAAAAGGGTTAGTAACAGATGTTGGAAACCCCCATTCTAGAGAGCCTTCTTTGGAACCATGTGCGTTGTAGACCCGTGCGCCCATTTGGTGCACTGACCGAGGCTTTTCTGAAGAAAAGGATCCATTCAGAGGAGCTGGACAGGTTTGGGAACACCATGGCGCAACTGGTGGATGGCAGGGCTGATGCATTTGCGCATGAATACGTTGTGCTTTTCCATTCCAACGCTGGCCAATTGAACCAGCACCCAGACTGGCCGAAACTTTCAGGTGCCGAAGCGCGGTTTGCGTGGAGAACTTTTGCATTGCTTCTCTTCCAAAGTGCCAGCTCCTTCAATCGGAGGGTTGTTGCTCCTTTGAGCTCTTTGCCATACTCACTTCTGTCCATGGGGAGAGTTCGGCATGACTTACCAGATGAAAGGAGGAAACACTTAGCAAAACTCATACTGGAAACACCCATGACGCTTTTGGACATCAACACGTTGAAAATTCGCAACGCTTTTCGGAGCGACTTGGAGAGAGCAAGCAAGAATGGAAGACTGGGAGCCCGCTTGTTTACGACCATTAAGGCTATGAGGAGAATGTGGCGGGCAGAAGTCCGCGAGAATGAGCGGCTGAACAAGCAGTTGAAGTTGTTTGGGGAGCGTGCTCCCAACAGTTCCCTCGATCTCATCAGCGCCCGTTTGGCTCTAAAGTTTCGCTTAGGAACAGCTGGGTTGAGACAGGAAGAAATGGAATCATCCAAGCCCAGGAATTGGACCCGAGTCCGCCCCATGGCAGCAAACGTTTTTGACACATGTGTGGGCCATTGGATGGATGCTTCGTCCGAAGTTCTTTCTCAAGCAGCCAGGTTTCAGGAACCGCCTTTGCCAGATTGGTGCCCAAGCAAAGAGGAGGTGCATTCTTGGACCCCGATTCTGCAGCCATCAATGCAGCTTCATGGAACAGCAGCCGGCAAAATTCTTTCTGCATTGGTGAACCGAACCTTGTACCAATTTCTGCAAGGCAAGAGCACTGGCAAGATTCGAAACCCTTCAGAGTTTCCTGAACCGTACTTTTCAGCGATAGCCTTGGTTCAAGATGGCCGCTTGCAACATGGCCGCCCATACAGACTATCATCCAGCACCCCAGTGTATGTGTTTTGTGAAACGGTCAACAGGGCTGTGCGGGTGCTGAAATCTGAGTGGACTGGCACGCGAATTATTCCAAGTCAGCCATGGCAGTTCATGTGGGGTGCAGAAGTGGTTTCCGATGATATGGTTGGTACACCATTTACCTTGATTGCTTTCCCTGTTCATTGGCAGCCTGTTGGTGTGAATGACGGCGTGGACGGTGTGGCACTGGAAGGGACTTGCGTGTCAAAAACTGGTGACCTTTCCCTGGTGACAATCAGTTTCTGGGAGGAGGATACTTGGATTTTGTTTTATTTGTTTTATGGCGGGGCTGCTGTCTAAGTTTTTCTTCTGCCCAGCCCCGCGTAAAAATCCAGGGTACACAGGGTTTGTCACCAAATTCTTGTCCCCATTGCTTTTGCCAGCGATGCTGAGGTCTTCAGCACTGATGGGGCCGGAGCTTCTTCTGCACCTGCAGCTGTCGAGAGTTCCACTAGCGATGCAGATGATGATGAAAATGAGGATGGGGCTTCGCCAGAAGAAGTGCCCGAGCCGACAGTCCCCCATCCCCAATCACTGAAAGATAGGCGCCGTAAAGGTGCTCCCAAGAAACCGCCTCGAGAGGAAGCCACAGTAGAGGCAGCCGCTCACAACATCCCATGGCTATCAAAACTATTGCAAGGAGTTGAAGTTCAAGACGACAGTGGTGAGGGTACGGTTATTTCTGATAGCTACAGCAAGCGTAGTCCAGCTGAAAAAGTTCTTGATTCCAAGCCCACCTCGCGCCTAGCTGCTGTAGCTGCTGAGCTGGTTGCAGATGCTTTTGGGCCGATTTCCGACCCTAAATTCCAAGATGACTTGGAAGGACAAGAGGAGCAGATTGAACAGGACATTGGGGAGGAGTCTGGGATCAGTGACATGGCAAAGCGTGAAGGTAAGCTGGTTCAGCATGCCTGCGATGAATTTGCGAAGCTATCAGAAACAACTGCTAGCAAGTCTGCTTTGCTAGAGGAAAACTTAGGGGCTGCAATTGCCCAACATGTGGACATGGGAATGAACCCGGAGGAAGCGGCTGAGGAGGCCATGCTCAATCTTGACTATTTGCTGGGCAACCAGTCAGACGTTGAAGCAGCTCATGTTGTTTTGCCCCATGGTGGTGACGATGATGCAGCCATTGCGGCTGCTGCAGCTAGCAGAAGCAGAGCCATGAATTCCGAAGCTTTCCGGAGATGGGTCGAAGAAGTTGCGCTGTCTGCGCAGGCTTTGCAGTTCAAGGTGTCAGCACAGAATCGGGCCGTTGGCGAAGGGGGTGAGCTCTCTTTGGTCTTCGGAAAGATTGCAGAGCCCAAGGCTGGCCCTGCTGAAGGGTCAACTGAGGAAGAGGAAAGCCAAAGCGTGTTTTGGGTCCATTGGAAATTTGCCGGAGAGTTGGGAAGACCAGCTACACTTGACGGAGAGAACAGGGTGAAATGCCTTGTTGCTACTGGGAAACTGAGAGATGCTCGCGACTATCGTTCCGTCGAAATTCTCATTCCAGCTGTCGGCGTCAAGATGGAACGTGTTAGAGGGTTCAGGGCACAGTTGCGACCACAGATGCCAGAGACTAGCATGCGCCTGCATGACATGTATCAGACTGCCATTCTTGCAAAAGACTCTTCAGCCTCTTCAGCTAGGCTTCAGCAGGAGTCGCAGGCCCCATTAGAGAAATATATGGCAAGGACAACCGGGGCTGACGAGTGTTTTGTGTGCGGAAGTTATCACATCAAGCATGTGGCCCAACCCGGGCAGCGAACTCCAGTGGCAGACCGTGTTCAAACCTGTCCTTTCTGCCTATTGCCAGGCCACTTTACTTGCAGGAGTGGTTTAGTTGAACATGCGCAAAGTCACGAAGTTGTTTCATTTCCTCCTGGTGTGGATATTGAGTCACTGGACCTTCCAGACCACTTTGACGCGGATGAGCCGCATCTTTGTCGCAGTCAGTCATCTGTTGCCGTCACGGTAAGTGATCGGGAAAACTGCCGTCTTCACTTTGATTTTTTCAAGACAATTGGTGGCAGTGACAGAGTCTTGGAATCATTGTTCCCTTGCCTTGAACGGCCAATCTTTGAATGAAGACAACTTGACCATTCAAACGTCAATCATCCGCGTTTGTTATGCCCAGGTGGAAGATAAAGATTCCCTTTCAACTCTGGCATGCCTAGGATTCTTTGCAGGATGTGCTTGGTCTTTGTATTCCCTGACCTCGCCAACTGTACTTCTGGAGGCGGGCCAGGGTGTTTGTCATGTGCAGGGGCATTCGGCCAGTCTTTTAGTTGCAAGGCGTACGTAACGTATATAGATGGAGCTCCTCTCTTGTGTGGGATGGCAAGTTTGCCACCTATCATCTGGCCCTGCCACTTTCATTTTTCGACGTCCCACAGACCCCTGCTCTTTGGCATAGGTCGTGGCGAAGGATGTGACGGAGATCCTTGCACCGGCGGCGCTCCTGGCAGTTCAGGCAAGCGACTGACCGCAGAGACTGGGAAGGAGAATTGAGTTTTAGGAACATGGCTTCTCTTGTTGTGGTGTTAGAAGATAACAAGTGTAATGAACAATGTTGTGTTGTTGAGGGAAGAAGCCGGCTTTAGAAACTTGTTGAATTGGGAAGTATGAGCACGAGGCCAAATTTCCGAGTTGCTGAATCATCATATTAATTTCTTAGTGGTCTGGTGCACCATGAAGCCACTTGCCACTGCGAAAGGTGGAAGTGGAAGTGGCAGAAGTGACAAGGAAGCCGCCGGCCAGCCTCAGGCCTGCAGCTAGAGGGTGGAGCGCATTGTAGTAGGTTTGTTGCGGCAGGTCCAGCATCTCCGAATCTACAATGTTCTTGCTTTTGGATTGCATACCGTGGAACCTCCACCTCTGTGCCCTGCATGGCTGTATGCTATGATTCTCTATGATGTCATATATAGATTGTGTCCAACTTTTTTTGGTAAGCCAGAACAAGTTATTTTCATTGTTCTCATTGGCCTTTAGATTCGGGATTGGGCGCGATAGGAACATGAATGGTGAATGAAGCGTGGTGACGCCTGAAAGGACTTTTCAATTTATCGACAGTTCGGAAAAACTATTATTTTGTTCTCTGAGAGGTTGGAAGCTATAGAGGGTTCTTGGTGGGGATCAAGCGCGATGGAAGGAAATAGCGGCTTTATTTCGTTTCAGTCCTGCTAGAGCCTAGCAGCCTTGAGTATAGTCCTGGGAGGAGAATGCTGCATTGCTTTTGCGGGCCCAAGTTCCGTTTCCAAGTACCATCGGACCATTTGATACAAGTTTGGCGCAGGTAGCTTGAAATGGGGCATACTTGCAATTTGCATTTCGCCAATTTCGAACTTCCAGTCTGGTTGCTCGCAGGGGTGAGAACAATCGGGTTCATCGCTTGCTCGCCCAGGTGGAAACATAACAATGGCTGAATGAGGCTGAATCCTGGGCCCTGGGCAGGGCACTGATGCGTTGCTGGTGGGTCAGATGCATTGCAATATCTTCACTTCACCTTCGTTTGTCGTTTTCTGATGGCACGAGAAATGTAGGATTGTTTCAACCTAGCCCTTTGAATCCAGCGCTCAAGGAGGATGCGGATCGGATCCGAGTTTCATTATGGCATTGGTGAAATTGTGAATCGACCCCGTGGCCATCAATAGATGCTGTTGAAAATCAGTTGTTAACTGACAATGGATGTCTTCCAGTCCAAGCCTTGTATATATATATATATATTCAGGATATACTCGTGAAAGGCTTTCTGGTGTTGGTAGTTTCCCATTTCTTTGGTTTTGGGCTTGTCTGGCACGGCTCGTGTCATGCAAAGTAGGGAAGCACGCCCAGTGCCAGGTGTGAGTTCCAAGAAGACCCTGTGGACCATTTGGTTGCAAGCTCCGGTGCCGTGAAAGAGCGCGGGGCCCAACTGAGGTCTGCGCCTGCTTGTCAGCTTTGATGTCTGTGCAAAGGTGAGACTCGAACAGCGACAGCAACTGGATGGCCAATCTGTTTGCATTCAACATTTTGTAATTTTCCTTGGAAGGCACAAAACATAGGAGAAGAGTTTTACATACAGATTTGCAGTAGGCTGCGCCCTGCGCACCTTCATTCTTTGCAAGGTTTTGCTGTTGGAATCAGGTGGTGGGTGGTTTAATGCATCCAAACGGAATTGAAAGCCGTTTTGGTTCTTGGTTTGGACATCAGAGGCTGCAGCCCGGGTTGCTCCACAATGAGTGGCCCCGCCCAGTTTGACGGACCCAACTCACCGTCATCATCTTGCAGTTGGGAGGTTGTTGATAGTGGGTCCGCATCGGATCAACAAGAGACTGAGGATGAAATCGTGTGCGGTGACCATTCGAATCCGAAGCTCAATTCAGTTGAAGCCCAGGCAGAGATGGCAGTGGAGAACGCTTTGGGCGCGGGTGCATCGGACGGAGTCGCAGCTGGTGGCGATGTGTACCACTACCACCAGCACTTCCTTCGCAAGCACCGCTATATCATGAATGACAGGTCGGTCCATTATCACATCAACCATGTCCATCATCACCACTACCACCTGCATGGGGAGTTCCCATTCAGCGGGTATAATGGCTTCAATGGCAACGGAAATGTGGCGTCCCTTCGGCTGGACCTATGTGCCCGTGATCGCGGCCATGATCGTTCCCGTTCCCGTGCTTTAGCTTCAGAGACGGAGAGACTGACTGGCTATCCTTTTTGTGTTTTCATGTGGCTGCACAAGCAAACTTCAATTCACCTGCTGGTGATGTTCCAAGACATGCGTAACCGCTGTCATGGCGCAAACAGTGTGACAGTGACTATGACAGTGTGAATTTATTTCCTCATGGAAACATTTGCAATTGTATGCAAATATGCAAATATACCAATACTTGCAAGGAAATAAAGTATGGAGGCGTTCAGCGTTCAATGAGTATTGAGAACGCTATCTATGGGCGTGCAGCGGCGTGCAGCGTCAGTGTCCGTTCATTATTTTCTCTTCCTGCGCTCACGCATTGTGCGTTCTACCGTCTGTTGCGTCTCGCTATCTCTGCGTCCTTGCCCTTGCCACGCGTGTATCTGCCCTCCTCACCCACTGCGTGTCTTGCGCTGCCAGTCTATGTCGGTCTGTCGGTGCGCATTGTGCGCGTTGCGTTTGTGCCATGCTATGCGTTTGTCTGTCCAAGGAAAGGAAACTGGCCATTGTGATTGAAACCCTTTGGTTTGCTGCGCGGGACTTTTTAACTTGAGCTGGTTTTGTTTTCTTTCGGAACTGAATTGGTTGGCTGACAACGAATCAGTGACGGCAAGCGTAGACGGCTAGGCAGTTGTGTAGTAGATACAGTTCTTACCTGGTGACAGCTGTCAGGTCTTCAACTGTTGTTTGTCGCATTGGGTTTGAATCTTCTTTTTCGAGCGTTTCCTTTGGCATTCCCTCCGGGTGTAAAGGCTCCTGTGCGGCATTGTCGCAGAGCAGCCAGGCCTTGCTTGTAGTGGCATTGACCATGTGCAGGGTATACATGCCAAATAGAATCATTGCCGAACACACGATAGAACGCCAAAAAGAGATCCTAGATAGATAGAAAGCCGGAAAGAATGTTAGAATGTTAGAATAATAGATGCCAAATACAATGCTAGACAGAATGTCAGAATATATGCCAGAGAAGGAATGTGAGATAGAACGCATGCAAGCTCAGCCTGGGAACACGCGGGCCGGAACCCCATGGCGAGCTCCCCGTCAGGTTGGGCACGCACGGGCCCGAACTATTATATGCAAAAAGAATGTCAGAAGGTATGCCAAATAGAATGTAAGAATAGATGCTGGAATGGATGCCAGATAAGAATATCAGAATTTATGCCAGAAGGAAGGTGAGGCAGAATGTGAAAGTATATGCTTTTCTTTCCATATGTACTTCCGAACTAAATGACAGAAACGCCGTCAACATAATTCGTCAGGGTGGGGGTCGCTAGAAGTAAGCTAATCTATATACCCATATTTGTTTATAACTGATAAATACAATGTACTGTATTCATTATATTCTAAAAATACATGTATATATATATATACACATGTAACTATATTTTTTGTATATATATATATGTAAATAAATAAAAAAAAATATATATATATATTTATATTTTTATTTATACGGATAATTATTGATATATAAAAACAATATATGCTCACATATATACAACTTTGCATATGTTTAAATTAATGGGTAAATATAAATAAATATATATAGGTATAGTTTTTTTTTAATGTTCTTTATATATTAGGTCAATCTGTTAAATTCTGTATATATATATGTCTGTGCTTTTTATATATATATATATATATTTGTGTAAGCGCGTTTACCTTTGCAGAGGTTTTGCTTGCACCCCAGATCAGTCATTTTTCCTCACAGCGGGGGCTTGAGGTGGCCGTTCTGGTCCATATGCCCCAGAAGGAAATGCTGCAGGCCTTCGGTCCCACGATGGCATGCCCGTGGTCAATTCCTTTCGGGCACCTGCCCCTCCGGATGCAATCATTCCAGTCGGCGCAGCCCGTGACGGTGCTGCTGTCGAGGTTGAGGGAAAGATGACGGGGCCACAGACCCATCATGCCAGCCAGTCTCCAGTTAATGACACTGAGCCAGGATCTGAGAAAGGACTCATTCCGAAAATGGAGGTTGCCGGTGGCTGTGACTGAGCGATGCTGTTCAGGCCCGGGTGAGTCAAACTCGTTCCCGATTTCTTTTCGTGTGTGATTTTGACTTCACGAGACTTTTGCTAAGCCAGCCGATTTGTTTTGATTCTGACGCTGCGCCTGGGAACTCGGTGCAACATCGAGTTCATGTGGTGCACGATGAGGTGAAATTGCGTTGATGGCAATTGTGTTTCCCGTGCCCACTGTCTTGCTACCTGCATTCAGCATTCATGATTGGGGTGCTGCTGTTTGCTATGGTCTCTTCAGTGTGATCGCAAGCTGCCCATTGGGAAAAAAGGGGTTTCAAGTTGGCAAGTACTGCTAGTGCTACACCGTGGCTGGCCACTTGCTTCATGCCTCAATATCCCACACTCCACAACCCCTTCAAAGCACCGAGCGCAAATTTGCAATTCCCATTCAATGTTTTTTGTGGATGTGATTTGGGTCCTGTATCCTCCAACCGCTTGAAAAACACGGCTTGGGGCATGTCTCTGCAAAGCCTCTTCCGAGGCAACCGTCTAAGACGCGCGCTGGCAGGGAGTCTCAATTTGTTTGCTGCGAGATGCTCAGAACATTTTCACTCGTCAAGGCCTCAAAAAGAAATCTTTGAGGTTTATGCAAGGGACACCTGTCCATGATTGGTTTTCCAGAGAAAAGCAGACGGCATGTTTTGAAAGAGATGTATGTTCGATAGGTCAAAGGGGGTAGGTAGGTAGTCTGTTTCTGTCCAACATGCATCAAGATCACAGCATCACAGCAGGAGTTATTTTGTAGGATGTACATTCTGCAGCTTGCATCTAATTGGTTTCAAGTTCCTCCCGTCCCGAGCCTTTTCGTTTGCTTCTCTTCCCTGCGCCCCAACATGCCCTTGAAGCTTCTGAGCTGGTGATTGCGCTTAAGGCTTCGGGCCATCGGGCCACTTAGCAGACCGTAAAGGGTACGGGCCCTCAAGCTGAGAGCTGCTCTTTTGTCGCAGGGCTTGAACCAATGTGTGGCACAATTGCCGCATGTATTGTTTCAGGTTTCAGAGGTTAAAGCATATAGAGACATTGTTCTGATCTCTGTGTTTGAGCTGTGGTAGCTAGGGGACAGTGCAAAAGAAAAAGTTCCATGTTGGACAGAATTAATTTTACACACTAAAGACGCTGCCATCACAATTTTTCCGATCCGTTGTTTTCAGCGGCTCTGTGTAGAACACGCGGAGCATTGGAGCATGGCTGGGAAAGCCATTGCTGTCACGATTCACGATTGGAAAAGACAGGCAGAATCGGAATCAAACAAATTTAGGCATAGGGCTGGGGCTGAAGCCCACAAGCAAAGAATTGCCAAAGTTTTTGTTTTGCCAAGCTGCTCGCGATGGGAAAGCGCGCGGCTAAGCTTGCGCTCAATGATCAGGACGGTGGGCAAGATGCTGGCAAAACAGATGGGGCTCAGGTTCTGCCTCCGAAGCAGAACCTCGCGCTGCATTGTGTAAAACCATATCATGTTCATTTGGAGTGCTTGCTTGACCTGTTTCCAAAGCATGTGAGAAGAAAGTCTCATCTTCATGGCGTTGTTGTTTTCTTTGCGGTGCAAGGAAGCACCTTTCTCACGAGACTAGTAGGGGTCCTTGTCTGTGTCCAGTATATAGGTTCCGCCCGCAGCCTCACGTTTGGGATAGGAAACAGATTCTTTATTACTCTGCTGCAGCGCAACACATGCCTAGTTCTGCGCGTAGTATGGGTTTCCGGTGTTTGCTTTTTGGGATGCATTGCGAATACTTGATGAAATGAGAAGCAGTGTTCTGAGCGGTCTCCACTGCTAGCACGGCAAGGAGGGTTTGGAAGGACGTCAGTGAAGCGAATTTCGAGCTTTTCTATAAAGGGTTACAACATGTTACAACCAGTTGTTTACAGTCGATGTCGCTTGATCCATTCGTTGCGTTTGGATTGGTCCACTGTCACTGTAGGAGAGCTTCATGCAGTTTCCAATGTTGCGCCTCTCACCCCTGCTTACTGTGTTTTGATTTGCAACCAGATCCAGTCGATTCAGTGGTGTATGTGATTTCCTCCACGAACAACTGCTTCTCAAGACTTTTCGCCCCACAACACATTCATTGTTGCGGCGCTCGCTTCTTTTTTTGCCTCACGCCGATTCACACCTTTACCTTTTCCCTTGAAAATCGTCAAAGAAAATCAACATGATGCCGAAACAAAAAAAAATCTTCCTCCCGAAACATCTTCGCCCAACCCCCTCTTTCGGAGCCCCAGCCCCGAGAACCTCTCCAAGACTCCTTGTTTCAGAGCCTTGGCCCCGAGAACCTTCCCGACTCCTTGTTTCTTGTTCCTTTCGGAGCCCCAGCCCCGCCCCGAGAACCACCCCCCTCAAAACCCCTTCTTTCGGAACCCCAGCCCCGAGAAACACCCCCAAGACCACCCCTTTCGGAGCCCAGCCCCGAGAACCCCCCAAAACCCCCTTCTCGGAGCCCCAGAAACACCCCCAAGAGGAGCCAGCCCCGAGAACCCCCCCAAAACCCCTTCTTTCGGAACCCCAGCCCCGAGAAACACCCCCAAGACCACCCCTTTCGGAGCTCAGCCCGAGAACCCCCCCAAAAACTCTTCTTTCGGAGCCCCAGCCCCGAGAAACACCCGACCACCCTTTCGGAGACTCAGCCCCGAGAACCCCCCAAAACCCCTTCTTTCGGAGCCCCAGCCCCGAGAAGCACCCCCAAGACCATTCCCTTTCGGAGCCTCAGCCCCGAGAACCCCTCAAAAACCCCTTCTTCGGAGTCCCAGCCCCGAGAAACACCCCCAAGACCACCCCTTTCGGAGCCTCAGCCCCGAGAACCCCCCCAAAACCCCTTCTTTCGGAGCCCCAGCCCCGAGAAACCCCCCCAAGACCACCCCTTTCGGAGCCTCAGCCCCGAGAACCCCCCCAAAACTCTTCTTTCGGAACCCCAGCCTCGAGACCACCCCTTTCGGAGCCTCAGCCCCGAGAACCCCCCCAAAAACCATTCTTTCGGAGCCCCAGCCCCGAGAAACACCCCTAAGACCCCTTCTTTCGGAGCCTCAGCCCCGAGAACCCCCCAAAAACCCCTTCTTTCGGAGCCCCAGCCCCGAGAACCCTCCCGGCCTTCCTTTTTCGGAGCACCAGCCCCGAGAACCACTCCCTAGACCCTGTCCTTTCGGAGCCCCAGCCCCGAGAACCCCAGCCCTGAAAATTGAAACTTTCTGGGTATTTTGGCCCGAGGGAAGCCCTAGAACGAGTTTTTCCAAGACATCCGAACTGAACATTTTTACTTCTCCACATTTGCGCCCTTAGATGATCTTAGATGAAATACGAGAAGAAAAAAAACATACAAGTCTTGATTTTAGATTCATTTTGTTTTGGCAAGGAGAAATTTGCGAAATTGGCGGCATCTTTGTGATGTTTCTTGCCTATTTCTATTTGCCTTGTCGTCTTGTTTCGAGCATGATTCAACAACAGAAGGATGATGATGAGGATCCCGCCGGGATTTTCCCCACAAGGATGGGATTGTTGGGATCGAGAATGGGAGCGTCACTGGTGTTCTGAGTATGGCGATGAATTGTTGGACCCATCCAACGCACGACTGATGTGGGACCGTCATGTGTGGTGTGATGGGAAGTGTAGCTTGCATACGTTGGTGATGTTAAGCGACGAGTGTGAAAAAACAGCCTCAGCTGAAAATAGTCGGCCAGATTCCAAGAACTTGAGGAATGAGGATGGTACCAGAATGAGAGGGCTTATAGTCCACAGTGTACACATGGACAAGATCCTTGCTGGTGAGAAGAAGTATGAAATTCGCAACACTGCCTGTCAATGTCTTGGTAAACTTGAAGAGTTTTATCTCCTCCGAGTTCCTCCCAAAGGACAAGGGAAGAACATCAACGGACAGTCTGTTTTGGAAGTTGTTGGAACTGCCATCTTTCAAGGTCACCACTTCATCAGGCATGAAGATTTTGACCAGTTCTATCATTTCCACAAGGTTTCACCAGAACAGTATGAAAAAATGCGTAAGAGTTGGAAAAGGGACACTGGTGGCTGTTATGCTTGGGAGCTGGAGCTTGGCTTTGTGTTCAACCCTCCACGGTACCTTCCGAGTGGAAACCAGGACTGTGATTTGGGAACGAGACCTTTTTGTGGGTGTGGCCGTGTGTTCCAAATAGCTTTTTGCATCTCAGCATCCCTCCAGATTCGCCAGATCTTCTTTGGAAACCATGGCCACAGCCGTTGCACAGATAAAAGCATGCGTCATTGGCATTGGGATAGCTCCCCTAGGTTACAAACGTAACGAACACTTGCTTCAATCTCTTGTGGGTTGGGGTTAGCGCAGGAGATCTGGTACAGGTTCTCCACCGATTCCACTTACACCTCGAAGGATGATGTGCCTTTGACGCAGAAAAAGGCGAAACCGGCTCCAGGAAACCAAGGGGGTGAAGGTGAAAGGGCCGAAGTGCAGAAGGGCGCATCAGAGAATGTACCTGCTCCAGTTGCTGCGTCTTCGACGGCATGTTCAAGCGGAACCAAACGTGCTGAGAAGTTTGTCGAGCCAAGCCAAGGCAAAATTGCCAAAAAGCAACGATGTTTTCCTTTTATAGTTATGGGGCCTGGGTTAGTTGATGTGGGTGTTGTTTATTCGAAAGGAAGTACTTCAGGTGCTTCACTCATTGACAACATGTTCACATGTGATGCCATAACCACAGATATTCGCCATCTATTTGCCGGCTTCCCACAGGAGTGGCTGTTGAGCAAGCGCAAGAACATCTCATGTCTCCTAGGAAGAGGACGGCTAGGAGAAAGGAGGCAGACCCAGACTGCTTGGAGCAGGCTGTGAAAATGCGTCGTGACTTTCACCTCGAAGGGGCCCAGGCAAAGGCAGACCCTCCTTTTGCCTTTTCGAAACGCCAGGGCGACGATGAGCCACTGGTTCCGGGAACGGACGGCTTGCCTAGCTGGGTGACTGAGAAGCAAACCAAGTCCTTCGCAGAGGCGGCGTCCTTTTATGATGATTTCTTGGATGAAGTTTTGACACGAGACCCTGACGAGAGGAACGGCAACTTGTTCGATGCAGCAACTTGCACCTTGAGTGACTTAGCAGAATGGCTTGACCAGGCGACACACAGTTCAGCATTTACAGGTGTGGCAGCACCTGAAACAGCTTTGCTGGGCTTACACCGCGCTGTTCAAGCAAGAATGCCCGAGACGAAGGCAAGGTTTCGCATACATGCCCGCAGCAAAAAAAGTCATTTGAGCCTTCTCTAGAATTTCAGAAGTTCGTAGTGTTGGGTGTAGGATTGCGGTTCTGACAGGGAAACATCGGGTGCAGGACAAGTGATGAGGATGTTCTTAATGATTGATGATTCAATCGCTTACTCTTCAAGTCTGTTTTTTTCTTGTTGGCTTGACAGCAAACCGTCAGCTGGCAAGGTTCGGCAGCCGCGGCTCCTGTCCTTCATCGAATGGGACAAAGAGTGCCAAGAAGAATTGAAAGGATTCATTGCGGGATTGGGGCAACCTGACTGTTGCCTTTTCGGAGACATCACTGCATTTTTCAGGCCGGAGTTGAATGATATCATACAGGAACTCAAGAGGAAACCAAGTATGGCCGTAGAGGTCTTGGCTCCAATCATGAGCCAGCGTGCAGCCATGAAAAGGAAGAGCTATTGCTTGGTTCACCAAAGGCAATGTTTTCTGAGGACTGCTCGCCAGCAGACGGCTGGGAGCTCGTGCACCGCGCACTCGAGGCAAGGAAAACAGCTCGGCTTAGCCGACGCCAATGTTCTAAGCTTATTAGCGTGGGTCGGACTGCGCTTGGAGGTCGGTGAGAGTGAGGCTACGCTGGAAAACGTTGACCAATTCCCAACAGAAACTTTGCAACGCCTTCTCGGATCTCAGTACTTCATAGAGCCCTGCAGAATGGACCCCAGGATGTTTGGGTTGCTCGTTTTGCATTTGCAATGATTGTTTGCCGCCTTCATTTGTTTTTCTTTGAGTGGCTGCTCGTGAGTTTACGCGGGTCATAACAAAGTTGACCCATACGGCTTTTTCCAAACATCCCAGGATGCCAGTTGCGAGAGAGCGAAAATACCACAGGCTCTTGCACAAACAGGCCGCTTTGATGCAGATCAGCCCTTTGGCCAGGTTCAGCACAAGGTTCCACAGGGCCGTCCAGTGGTCGTGGAGAGAGATGCTGACGCAGCACATGTTTGAGGACGGTGTGATGACCAACGAGTACATGCAGGAATTGCAATGGGCAAGGTCCAGAAAACTAAGCATGCACCATGCGTTTGCTCCTTCCGAATCCCAGAGCCAGGAGGATGAAGATGCAACCAACAAGGCTTTGAGCGAAGTGATTGCGCACTACGGGCTTGAGAGAGTGTCAGCTGCCAAGGCGGGGAAGAGAAGCGACAGACTGTGGGCGGTTTTTTTTGAATCATTGATCAAGAGTTGCGGATTAAAAGTGCAGGTGGCGAAAACAAGGTGTTGTGAGACAGGTTCTGAGAGCAGATGCGCTGCAGCTGTAGCTGACATGATGACTTCCAGAAAATAGAACCAGAAGCCAAGCGCAGGCCGGTCTAGTCCTTTTAGCCCCCATATGCCACTATGGTGAGGACATCATCATGGAGATGGGAGGCCCTGCGCGACAACCATTTTTGGCAGCTCTCAACGTCAGCGAGATTGAGATGAGGCAGATGTATCTAGCTTCTTGCCCGAACCAAGCGTGGCAACTTAATCAAAGCCCGAAAGCTGGCCATGGGATGAACTCCACTGACTTCTGGCTCCACACCTTTATACGCAACATGGGCCTGACGCTGGGCTTCTTCATAGCCGCGGGTCAAATCATTTCTGTTTATGCTTTGCAGTGGGAGACAAGGTATGCATACTTTCTATGATCTGGCACGGTTTGATCAGGACTGGTTTCATTTGGCACGGACTGATGTGATTTCTGACGTGTGATGTTCTCTATGTATTTGCCAGGGTCGGTTGCAGTAGCCTCAGGATTTGGGTTGACAGAGCTCATCAGCCTGCGGCAGCTTTGGGAAAGGACAGCTACCTTTCAACAGCTCCGTACCTTACTGAGAGGGCTTGTTCGAGGTGGCTGCTACCCACAGAATGCTTGCTGGGGCAGTCCTTCCCTGTGCACCCAATCCTCCATGCTGATTGGAAGATCTCTTGCTACAATTTCAAGCGACCGGATCGAAAGGCTAGACAAGTTTGTGCGCAGGCAGGCAACAGCATGAACGTTGTTTGCCCGTTTATCTGCGCCTTGCACTCTGCAGTATGCTGGCAGCCGTCAGCTGAAACGGACAGGACAGCTAGTCTGCAGACTTTGTTTACAACTTGCATGTTTACTGTTTTGTTTTTATATGTTTTTATGTTTTTTTCCTCCTTGCGATTCTTTTCATTCACTTACCGCCGCTCTTGCCTATTGTTGAGTCCAATGTTCCCAGCAGTGTATCTTTCTTTCCTTCCTTGCGAAGGATTGTGGCAGAGATCTCGCTATTCCGCAGTGCCAGCATTCAAATGCAGCAGTCGCAATCAAGCAAGGCTGCAGACAGTGCGGCTGACAGGCATGCTGACCACGGCCAGAAGAAGGTAGTCAAAAGGAGAAGGCGGTATAAATCCGCTCCCAGTGAAGAAGCTCAGGACATTTCCTGAAGGGTAAGCGAACTTGTCAATTGATCTGTCTGCGAACATCGGCATTTTGCCCCAGACGATCCAATGCGAAGGAAATGCACACAGGTTTGGCTGTTGTGCGGTTGGTTGCACCTAACACACCTGACACACAAACTACGTGTGCTGCTGCAAGCTCAGCATGATTGAGGATTTTGGTGATTTTGGTGACCTGTGTTTTCAGTTGCTTGCAAGATCCATGTAATTGGCCATGGAAAGGCCGCTGGAAGGGTGATGCAGGTTCTGTTTTCCTTTCCCATGTGAAATGTATGTATTTGGAATTGAGCTGAGCGGGCAGCAGCGTGCTCGGTACAGTCAGTGCAGTGCCGGCAAGATGCCATATGCACTGTGGAGGTTTCACTGTCTCTGCGCATAGCGCAAGCCACTTTTCTTGAAAGCTGAACAAACCAAGCTCTCCACAAGTGGCAAACATGGCCGCGGTTCAAGAATGCAATTCAATTCAAGTCACCTCCTTTTTTTCTTTAAACAACGGCTGTCAGCAGTAGCTGCGTTCCCTGTGTTTGTGACGTATCATGTTGTTACCAGTGGGACAGGAGATGCTCCTTTCTCTTCCATGCTAGCAGCTTTATAGCAGGTGGCAAAGCTGGTGCTGCTCAGGTCTTGCTTTGGCCACTGCAGAATTCAATATGTGCGGGGCTCATTGACTCAATGGACCAATTGGGTGTGTTGTGGCACATCTCAATTCACACACAAGATAGGCCTAGCGGTTTTGCTGAAGTTTCGTTTGTGTAGACGCAGAGCTCCATGGGTGTGGACATCATGACAAAAGAGCCCCACTGTTTGAACAGCGTGAAGAACCCATGTCAGTTTATGTTTTTCCGATCCATTTGCTCACACAGAGACAATAAGCCCATGTCCCATATCCCATGTCTGCTCAAGCCCGAGAGTTTGTTTACCTTGCTTTTCCAAGCGGGTGAGCAGCCACGCCAGAGGAGTCCTAGTTTCTGATTTGCTAAGCCAGATCGGGTGGACCTCGCGACCAACTTTGTCCCTTCCTTAAGTGCCTCCTGGGGTGAGTGGCCACAGCCCACACATGCCGGCGCCTTCCAAGAGCGCAGCATCCAGAACCCTGAAGGGAGTTCCTAGCGACGCAAGCAGCCCCAGTGCTGCTGCCGCCAGAGGCCAGAAACGCCAAAAGCGTGCCGGTGCCAATCCACCAGTCACACAGGATCCAGCACATGTGTGGGAGAATGACTTGAATATTGAGGAAGTCTTTGCTGATGCGACTGGCGCGGCCCGCATCGAGAAGATCTTCCAAATTTTTGGTGACCCGAAAGACGAATATGTTGACGTCCCGTGGTTCCAGCAGGATTCACGCCCGACTTTGATTTCAGACCAGCTGAATCGCCCGCTTCAACAAAGCACCGTTCGGGACTACGAACGCCGCATCTTCGAATCAGGATTGGCTGTGGATTGCAGTGGATGCTTGCCGGATAAGGATTTTTTTGCTTTTCTATGTAGATGCGTGCAGGCACGGGACTTGATAGGTCTGGTGTGATTCGAGACTTTCCTTTGGTCCATTACAAGTAACATCAGTAATGAATGTGGTGTTGGAACTGTGTTGGGAAATTGTGAACAAGAAGTAAGTTAGACCTGTCAAAGGCTTGTTTTCAAAATTACGGGGCACATGTGGGGAGCATTGGCGCGATGCCCTTAAGTGTTTGCATAAAGGTATGTCAGCTTAGGATTTTGCTTTAGAGATTCTGGCTTCAAACCTTCGGGCCCATCAGTCAGTTTTGAAGTTAAGGACTGCCTTGGCTTCGGTGGTCTAATGGACCGCGTCAACAGAATTACCCACTGCTGGCCTTGTCCTTCAATCACAGACGCGAAGCATTTTACAATGCTTTTGAGAAAGATCCGAACCATCCAATGGTTCAGCAAAGTCTCAAGCAAGGGCTCCGGCGCTGCAGAATCTTGCACAAGGCCACCCCCAACTACATTGTGAATTGGCTTTGCAGCGAACACAACAAGCATCACTCAGGGTCTGGTGAGACGGCACTGGGTGTCATGGCAGAAGCAATGAAAGTGGAGGCTGCGTGGAAAAGGAAGTGCGCAGCCGATGCCATTACAACTCATCATGAGAATTACCAAAAGATGTACGATGCTTTTGTCCGGCGTGAGTCAGAACTTTTTGCAGACTCTGTGCAGTATTTCAGTGAAGCAAAGGCGCTGGCTCGCACTCTTGAGTCGTATGATGCGCAAGCAGCTTTCCAAGAATGGTACCTGGCCCATGGTGATTTCTTGAAATCTTCCACTACTCCTTTCGTATGCATCTCGGCGATGAACCAAATGGCCGTCCTCATCGTCAAGTGCATGAGGAATTTCCACAGCAAGTCGGATCTGAAGGTGGTTCTCATTGAAGCTTTGAAATTCTGCGCGCCTTGGCTCGAACGGCAAACGTGGGCACAGGGCAAAGGGAAATGGGATCAACACCGCCAGCCCCACACCTTGGTATTTTGAGCGTTTTGTTTTCCAAGTGTGTTTGCAATTTGTTGCAGGTGCCATCGATTGGGACTGGAGCTCACCGGCAGATTCCATCGCCTTTCTTGGCTCCTGCTGCACGTGCAGCCATGGCCAATGTGACCATTCCAATGGGAGAGTCCGTCACCTTCAAAAGGCTGCTGAAGAAGAAGGTTGGGGATTGATGGGCAGTGTGTGTGTGTGTGCGCGTGTTGTCGTGTGAGTTGGCATTCCTGTGTGTGTGTGTGCGTCCTGGGTTTTTGAGCCGAGGGCGGGATCAGTGAAATATGATCAACTTGTAGTGAAGCATTGAAAGCTATAGCAGTGAACAGATGGACTCAGACGGACAGTTGCACTTTTCATGATTCATGCGAGCCCACACATTGCACACAGACGAATGAACTTGTGCTGGCGTCTGGCACTTGCACCTTTGTTTCAAGTCTTGTTCTCCAGTTGGCTTGCCTTGTTTTGTTTAACCCTTGTTCCATCCGCACAGGAGCAAAAAGCAGAAGACGAAGCCATCAAGAGAAAGCTCACGACCGGCGCTTCCATTGGCAATGGCGACGGGGAGGAGTTTGAGGAGAACACTGCTGAGCAGAAGGGCGAAGAGCAATCTCAGGATGACGGTGGAGAAGGCTCATCAGATGACCATGGAGTCCATGGAGCTGCTGCCTCTATGTGTGGCAAGCCCAATGTAGATGCGGCCATCAACGCACTCAAGGCCGACAAAGAGAAAGAAAGGTCCAGAAAGGTTCTCAAGCAGATTACCAAGGACAAGAACAAGAACAAGAAACCCAAGTCAGCCGCTGCTGTAGCAAAGGAAAGAGCGCAGCAAGAAGCGAAACCAACCTTAGAACTCGACGAGTGTGACGACTTCAAGCCAACGATTTCCAACAGGTCATCGCCGCAAGACTCTAGAGTGAAGACGGCCCTTGACGACTTCCTTTGTTCCATCCGCTTTGCCCGCATGAACCTTGCTGTGAAGATTTCAGACGATGAAGCTTCGCGTAGCAAGCATTTCCTGGTCTCGCTCTTCCTCGAACTTGCTTGGACCTCCTCGGTGGCTGTGAACGGCAAGATCTTCAAGACATATTCCTCTTTCAGGGACGAGTGCCAGAAGGTTTTCGTCGCTGCGCATCAACGGATTCAGATCGGTAAGGAAAGCTTTGACCCATTGCATTTGGCCAAGAACCTCATGTCGATGGTGAACACGCCCGCATCTCACCTGCAGCGGGTTTAGACAGGGGCGTTTCCTGCGTCAAGGGCGTCGTTTTTTTGTCACTAAATTTCACATGCGCTGATCAATGATCAAGTCATTAGAATAGAAGCACTGGACTGATATTTTCAACTGTGCCACCACTTTGGTCCAGGCATTCTGTAGAGGCGCGGCAACAGGCCCGCAACTCATAAAATGTCGCTTGTAACTCTTAAACCCAGATTTTGTTTATATAGTCTCCTTGGGCTCTGGGGTAGTGAGGTGGCGTTGGATGCCACTGATGGTGGAGATGAAGAGGGCATGCTGAGCTTCATCAAGAATTTTGATGGCCGATGTGCGAGCGTTCCTCGAGGGCCAGCTGCATCTGCCTCCGTCAATGCATGACCAGTTTGCAATCTTTCGCAAGGCATTGGGAACCAGGTTCAAGCAGTTTGGTGACTTGAAGACTTTCCGAGATCAGCTCGCCTACTTCTTTGAAGTTTTCTCCGAAGCAAAGGTGATCCCTGCAAACTGGGTCGTTTTTGCTACGAGCACGGCGTTCTTGTACAAGGCAGCTGGCAAGTTTGTTGAGGAGACTGGCAAGCTCTTTCAGTCTGAAGAACAGTTGGGTCACTTTTGCAGCATGCGCGCCAAGTACATTCTTATGGGCTTGAAAGATCTTGTGCAAATGAAGCAAATGAAGTGCAGCGACGACAGCCAGAAGTCCATCGTCCTTTTGGCTGCAGCTGTGGATTCTCCAGCGTGTTCCCCTGCCGACGACAAGGGGTCAGACATGCAGCTGATCGGCGCTTTGTCTGGCTTTGATGGAGTTTTGTGGCAGCATTAGATAGGGCACTGAGCTGTTGGCCATTTGAAATACATTCCCGAGTTTTGCGAAATGATTTTACCTAGAGGCACACAACTACCTCCCAATCAAGTTTTAAAGCTTTGGTTCTTGCCGCCTGCAGGAGCTTGCGCAAGCAGGTGATTCCAAGTGGGTGGACGCATGGCTGGACTTTCTCTCGAAGGGCCCAGCAACTCCACAGCAGGCAAGCACTTTATTGAGGGAGCTATGCGGAGTGACCACCGTAGCAGCAAAGGGGAAAGAACCACGATCCGCCTGCAGCCCTGAAGTGCCTGCCCCTGGACATGAAGAAGGTGGTCCCAGCAACCCGAAGCCTAGTGATGGCGCCGATGAGATTGCGAAAGCGCGCAGTGCAGTCGCAGCCGCTCCCACGGAAATTGATGATGATCCAGTTGAGGAGCTTGCGTGAGCTGGGGCTGCGCTGGGGCCGGGGATCTTTGACTTAGAGAGCCATGTTATGTTATTGAATACGCATATATGTGCTTTCATGACAGTTGGATTCCAAGTCTTGTTCCAAGTGTTTGGTGCAGGAGGAGAATGCGGAGCTGAAGAAGGCATTGATTCCCCTTTCGAGCATGCACAACTTGCTGCATGGGTGCGAGGCTGAGGACAGCCAATTTTTTCCTTCAGTCAGAATCACCGCCTCCTGGGTGAAGGTGTTTGAGAAGAGCTTGGAATCCTTACTTTGGAGCCTCTACTTGGAGAAATCCCGCGAGTCTGACAAGCATGTTCTCTTTGTGGCAGATGCTGCCGCAGCAGGCTTGAAGTCAGAGAAGGTTGTGCTCCTGAACGCCCCGGAAGACATGGAGCTCATGTTTTGCGGGCCCATATCCACTGAGCCGTCGCCGAGCTGCAAGCCAGTTGTGGAGTTTGAGAACGGCCTCACGTTTTTCATTCACCCAACAGCTTCACCTCCAGCAGGTGATATCATTGTACCAGCATGGCTCGCAAAGTCAACTCCAAAGGCAGATTTGGCGACGTTGGAACTTGGCTCAATCAGTATTCCAGCCTTTGTGACAGAGTCGGGGGAGGTTTCGCTTGACCATCCTCATGTGACGCACGTAGAAGCAAATGAGACTCTGAAGAAAGTTGATGCCAAGCGAGTCGCTGCAGTCGAAACTTTGCGAAAGACCATCAGCAAGTCCAAATCCGTCCAAACAAGGTTGAGGAAAGTGAGAGGCAAGTTGCGGAAGGCCAGGGGCAATTCACATTTGAAGGCAGGGACGCCTGCAGTTGGACATGTTGCTGCAGCTGCCCCTGCTCCAGCTGATGGCATTACCTCGGCAGAGACTGCAGAGACCGTGCCTGACAAGGCTGAGGAATCCCATGAAAATGCCGGTGACGAGCAGCCCCATGTGCCCCATGACAATGAAGGTGCGGGTGGAGGCAGCAATGCCAGCCGTGAGGATGAGGATGATGAGGATTGTTCTTTTGGCAGCAAGTCGGATCAGGAGAGCTTTGATGAGGGAGGCTTGATTCCAATGCTAGCAGCTCCGGTTCCTCTCCCGCCCAGCCTTCAGCAATGGCGGAGGAAGGAGAGTGGGCAGTTGATGTTTGGGCCTTCGCGCGTCCCGGAGGTGATGGAGATTCAGCTCAAGCTTCACTTGCTCCTTGGCATGCGCCCACAGAACAAGCTTGTGTGTGTAGCAACCTTTTCTTCGCCTTGCCTCCTTTCGCTGTGGGTCTGTCCCTCTCGCTTCTGTCTCCTCTGTCTCTGTGTCTGCGTCTTCCCGACTTTCTCTGTGTGACTCTCTATCCTCTCTTTGTCTTGTTTCTTGGTATTTTTTCTTTGTCTCTTTCTCTCTCTCTCTCAACTCTCTCTCTCTCTCTCTGTTTCTCCCGCTTGTTCTCTCCTGCTCTCTCTTTCCCCAATTCTTTCTTTCTCCCTTTCCCTTCCCCCTTCTCCCTCTCCTTCTCATTATCTTTCTCTTTCTTTTTCTCCTCCTTCCTTCTTTCTTTCTTTGTTTCTTTTTCCTTATTTCTGGCATTGTCTTTTGTTTCTCTCACTCCCCTCTTTTCCTACGCACTTTCTTTGTGGCAAGCCTTTATATATCTAACCCACTGTTTCTCACATTCTCACAGTTGCCACAGTTGCCATATTTCACGTAAGCCGTCGTTGCTGCTGTTGCAGTGCTTCTGGCATCCATCATGCTTGTAAGCTATCCACAAATATAGATATGATATCATAGATATTGTTGCACATGGCCTGTTGCGAACAATGCGCTTGGCTGTGTTCAGTGCTACGTTCTTTTTTGGCCATTTTACCGTCGGCGATTCTTGAGGTTGAAGGTGCGCCAAGAGCCATCGGAAACGCCCCGGCCATTGTTGCGCCCCATGACTGCAGAGGAAATTGCTGCCCGGGCTTCCCGATCGAAGGTTCAAATTAAAAAAGCTTCAGTCAAATGCGGTGTAGGAGCCGCTCTTGATCTTCGTGAGCAAAAGCTGGAAGCTGAAGGAAAAGAATCAACCATTGGAAGGAAGAAGAAGAAGAAGGACACCAACAGTGTGCAAGAAACGTTGAAAGCAATGAAGGGTGGTCACCACTTGTTGAAATGAGAGGTCAGCCAGACAAGATCCAAGATTCTAGGTTCTGTTGTTCTGTGCTGTTGCCTTTGCCTTCGCTGTCCGAGTTTGTTGCTTTGGGAGTTTAGAACAGTGTTGTGTGTTGTGTGTTGCTGCTTCTGGCTGCAGTGATCAGAATTTGTTGCTTTCTTTGGTCTGGACATTGTTGTGGTTTGAATTGGACGCAGGCAGGCACAGGTCGCATCTCTTCAGATGCCAGCGTGCACTGCATTTACTTCAGGGTGCAAGTGGCTCCAGCATCCCCTGAATGCTGTGATTTTTGAATTCGGTCACCCCAGCCAAATGCAGATATGCACGTTCAATCCTTACTCACAACAGCCAAAAATAAATAGATTAGATGTAGATAGGTAAGCCACGCGGCTCTCTTGGCCAGTCGTCTCTTCCTTTCACAGCGCCATGCATGTAATTAACCCTGCACTGTACCAGTTAAGTTCCCACCTGCCAGGTGAGGGTCTCTAGATGTTGAGAAAGATGCGGCTCCTCTTCTTCTTCTTCTCCTTCTTCTTCTTCTTCTTCCTCTTCTTTTTCTTCTTCTCCCGCCAGCTCGTCGTCACTGTGGGCACCAGCGGAACCAGACCTCATAACAAGTTCAGCGCAGCTCAAGTGCAGCAATCTGTAGCCGGCTCAGTCCTGGGCACGCAAGGACCCGCGCCGAACCCTATGGCGGGCTCCGCAAGCTCCAGATCATTGGGCAGTCTGGACACACATGGACACTATCGCAAGCTCCGGGTCAGGCTGGGCATGCACAGATCCGAACACATGTCAGAGAAAACGTCACATTACCTGCCAGAACGGATGCCAGATAGAATGTCAGAGAACAAATGCGGCCAACAAGATGCCAGAAAGAATGTGAAAATAGATGCATGCCAGACAGAATGCCACACAGGTGCGAGGTAGAGTGCTTGACTGGATGCCAGATAGAATGCCAAGGTGTGCCAAATAGACCGCCAGAAAGAATGTGGGAATATGGCAGACAGAATGCCGGATAGAATGTCAGACTAGATGCCAGATAGACTCCGGGAAAGATGCCAGGTAGAATGCCAGAATAGATACCAGATAGAATGCAAACAGAATACCTGAAAGAATGGCAAAAAGAATGTCAGAGTATATGCCAGCCAGATGGAATGTCACAATAGATGCCAGATAGACTCAAATAGACCACCAGAAAGATTGTGAGAATATTTGCCATAGAAGGATTGAGAAATAGACTGGGATAGAATGTCAAAATAGATGCCAGATAGAATGCCAAGGTTTATGTCAGAAAGACTGCCAGCCTGGGCAGGCACGAGCCCGAACCGTTCGACCCCTATGGCAGGCTCCAGATCGGCCAGAATTTATGCCAGATTGAATGTCAGAGGAGATGCCAAATAGAATGCCCGAAAGAATGTCTGAGTATATGCTAGAAAGAATCTCAGATAGAATGTTAGAAGTTAGAATGGATATGCAACAAATAGTTCCAGATTTCCATGTGATATGGCAGAAGCGGTGTCGGAGTAATTCGTAAGGGCGGGGATCACTCGAAGCCGACTCGAAGCCAAGTTGTTTTTCAAGTTTGAGCTTGTTAGGTAGCTGAACTATATAGCTATGGATGCTCGAAAGGTTGGGGAGGACAGCACAGATGGCCAGTGCTCAGTGCTGCGAGAGCTGCCTCAGAATTCCTTTTGGACCAGCTCTTCCATTACAGTCTTCTTGGGGTCTATTTTTTTTGAGACGCATTGAGGAAAAGACCGGGTAGTTTGACTAGTGCGCTCAGCGCAACCACATCAATACCTTGTTGCCTGTTAATGTGAGCGGTCCCGAGCCGGAGCAGGCCACACGTGGAACCACAGCTTGGCACTGCTTTTCTTTTGGACGGGTTGCTTTGTGCCCGTATGAATAGAAGAAAATTGAATACAATTACAATACCCATTGCTTCAAGGCATTTATGCGTCCAGATACTTCCAGATTCTATTTCTTTGCCGTAACCGCAACCTGCTTATCGCAAGTCCAGCGTGGCTACGAACAGGCGCCTGCATCTTGAGCAAACCCAGATTTCAAGTGGTGCGCTTGCGGATCAAAAAGGCACGGCAAGGTGAATGTTTCAGTTAGGTGGGGGTGTATGCAAGAATCTGGCCAACTTGCTTCGCGCTTGGCGATCTAATTTTCAATCCCGTTTTTTGACGAAAGCAAATGGTATTCACACCTTGCAAATGGGACTGGTATCCATTCCCTTTTTTTCTCATTGGCATCATGGGCCCATGGGCACACAGTCACACACTCCATCAACGCCAAGGCTAGCTTTGGCAGATTTTGGCGCTGTGCCCAAAGGGCGTGAGCGAACGGATCTGAGTGACAAAGTTGCGCAGTTTGGGCCATTCATGTGGGTATTTATTTTGGTCAAGCTGGGGGGGTTGTGAGCCCGTATGAACCTAGGCTTCAAACCCGCGTTTGTTGGCTTCCTAAATGATCAAATGCGGCCAAAAAGTAAATCTGCAAATTCTATAGGGCTTGAAATTCAATTCCTGGAGCTTCTCCTGCTTTGCATGGGTCATTAATTACACCAGCGTTGGCCTAGCAGCCGCTGCATTCATTGCGCGTGGTCATGGGGCAATTAAGCCAAGCTGGGGCTTGGTTTTGGTGCCTTGAACACCTTTTTTAGAGGTCTTTAGGCGTGGTGGCCGTCACGTCACCGAAATGGGGGTTGCAGGGCGGCATCGCCCCCACAGTTGGTGATGCACGTCACGATTCCAGCACTGTCATGACATCACCCATAGTCAGTCGTCTTCCCACAGCCTATGGGAACGCTGCCTGCGACATCCACACCGCCGAGCTGATGGGCATGATTGCCGGCCTTCGATATGCGCAGCCCGGCAATTGGAACCTGTATGTTGGTGACCGAAGCTCCCTTTTCTCTCTTCTCCGCAGCCTTTCCGATGCAACTTCGCAGGGTGTCTTCCGCTCAGCCAACATCCCGCTAGCCACCCGTGTGCAAACTACTCTCCAACGCCTCAAGAAAAGTTGGGTGTCTCCACCAACAGCGCTTCCGAGCTGGCGCCTCCACCAGATTACGTGCCCTGAACGGTGGAATGTCCAAAAACTTGAAGCAGAGCGACGTGTCTGGTACAGTCAGATTGCCTTCTGCGAATTTGGTCTGGTAGGTGTGGATGTACGTAGCCACCAAGTAGGAGCAAAGGTGCCGCCCATCATCGTCCAGGGCAATGAAGCACAAGATCGGCTGTGTGGCACTGCTCTGCAGCAGCCCCATCCTGTGCTACTGCCTTCTGGAGGCACATTTGCATTCCTCAGCATCCAACGTACCATGGTCACCTCTCCTGCACGGGCAGCTGTTCGCGCCTTGCTTCGGCAGCAGGCCCTCTCCGAATGGCAACGCCGTCCTGTTCAAGGTAAACTTGCTTCATTGCAACAGCGAGTCTTCACTGCTTCCCTTGATCCGCATTTCTATACGTCATGCTCAACGCTCCCTGCCTCATCTATTTTGCGTCTGGCGCATGATCCTCACACAGTTGACCTGTCAGTAACTATTTTCCGCTGCGTTCGCCTCATTGGTGGAGGATGGACTGAGCAGTTCAAAGTTCAGCCTGAGTATGCGCGTGTTGCGCAATTTCTATATGAGCGAAATCTCCTTGACACACCTCGCACATGCCCCCTGTGTCGACTCTCCCCGGGTACACCCCGACACACCACCATGGATTGTCCAGTGACGAAGCCATTGGCAGATGCTTTGCGCTCCATCCTCGAGCAGCATCTGCAAAAGCTGGATGAGCGGGGCACGATCTCATCTGCTGCTCGTGCGTGGCAGCGTTCTCTCAGTCAGCAAGGCCAGGCTCATTTGTTGCAGGAGCCAGACCCTGTATCCGCCAGGCAGTGGCCTCTTCTCTCTGCTTGGAGGTGGCTCGTGCACATTCCTTCTCGTCACGCTGAGCTTACCTCCGACGTGGCTGGACACAGTGCGTTGGCAGTCTTAGCCGAGGGAGAAAGTGATCTGGCGCATCGCGGCGTCCTCCCGATGGATCTCGGTAATGCCATACTGCGGGCGTGCCGTTCTCTTGCTGAGTATCAGGTCGCACCCTTGGATGATCTGGCCCCTGAGCAATTTGCACACCTCCTGCATCCTGACCAACTGGCAGACGAACTTGCCCAGGCATCTGCGCGGAGAATTCGTTTGAAACCAGTCCTCGACTTCACAACGCTTCTTTTGCACGGCCTTAGAGCCATTCGCTATCACTACGCCACTCGGATGTCCTTCTTTATCTCTTGTGTTAAGTTACATATGCACCAGCCAGAAGCTGTCCTCATCCTTTGGTTCCTGCTGCCCGGTCTCCCTCAGACAGGTTCTCAGCCTGGTGCTCCACTCCTGCTGGGCAGGGTGTCCTCCAACAACTGCGTTGGCTGGCACCTACTCAACCAATCCTTGTCGCACGGCTCCAGGCTGAGCTAGGCACAGTGCCTGCCTCCTCTCAAGCCCTTTGGGTATCACTCTCACAATCTCGAGGAGTTCCTATTCGCACGGGTACATCCCTTAGTTGGGGTTTTCACCTGTCGTGGGATGATGCCAAAGCTCTTCTACACCCCCGCTGCACCTGTGACCTAGCTCCCTGGTCCTATCCCAGCCCTCTGTCTCTGCCCCACCTGCGGGAAAGCGCAAACTGCGGTCAAACTGGTCCTTGTGTTTGCATCAGCTGCCGGCGGACAATTCACTTTCGTCCACACTGTGGCCGCTGGAATTGCGGGGCGCATCAAGCATATGCCCCCACCCCAGACCACACCATCTGCCTCTGCCCAGACTGTGCCCACTCCTGGATGCACCTTGCAGCTTCCTCTCTAGTCCGTGTGCTCCGCCCCGCTGTTCCGCGAGAGCTCTGGCTCCACGTCTCCTCGCTTGCAAATTGCGCACAGGTAGGTGCAGGTCACAATGTCGCTCAGCAAACCGGCCTCAGTTGCCGTCGCATCAAACGTTGGCTCCTTCGCTACCTCCTCGGGAAGGAGCTCTTCTCTGCGCCACTGCGCACGCTTCTCATGAACCCACCATTGAACTAGCCCATGACCTGTAGTGCGATTCCCTGTCCTTCAAGGGTCATTCTGGTCTGTGCAGAGGTCCCTTATTTGTTTTTTTTGTTTCCCTTTCCCCTTTCTCTTCCTCCTTCTCCCTTCTCTCTTTCGGGTTCCCCTGCTTGCACCTTTTTCGTCTCTTTGTTCACCTCTCGAACAACTTCTTTCTACATCTAATACAACAACCTCAACAACAACTTGCACACTTCGCAATGCGTCGCACTCAACAACAGCAAACTCTTCACATTTGTCACTAGCCTTGCTTTGTAGAAACATGGTGAACTTGCTTCTCGGTTGCATTTTAATTTTGGCCGACTTGAACCCCAAGCTTCGGCCGGGGGGGAAGTGCGGGCCCGGTAGCGTTTGTCTTGGCGGGCTACCTGTTCCAAATCCAAATCCAAATCCCTTAATAATAAAAACTATTTTTTCCGATTTCAAAATGAATTAAATTTCTTTAAATAACGCAGTTAAAATATTGCCAAAAATTGGATTTCGAAGCTTCCCCCTATTACTAAATTAAAACCTTCAATAATAAAAACTAGTTTTTCCGATCTCAAAATCAATTAAATTTCTCTATATAACAGTTGAATTGGACGTGAACATTCAGTACATGACATTTCTCAGGCGATATCGCACGTTACATTTGGCTCAAGCAAAACCGTGCGGCGCCTTTGCAGTTCTTCCGCCAAGTGGTTTTACCATTGAATAACTGGTTATCAGCCGCATTCGCTGTGTGCGGGTGCGGCCGTGGTCCTTACATATTTACGGTTACTAGCATTTGCTTTGGGTTTGAGCCACCCATTCTTGTGTTGGAAACCTAAACTTCCTTTCTGTGATTTCCAAACTGCTTAGCTAAGTGGCAGTGATTGCAACCAGCGACCTGCTACATCGTTAAGTCGACACCTTTGGGTGATTTTCCAACCGCCTGATCGGATTGCACAGGTTGGATATCACCTGAAGTTCTGCTTCGCCTTGGCCGCTGAACCTTGGCGTTGAAGCAGCGAGTTCGCGTCCGGCGACCGTTGCGGAGTGTAGCAACACATAGACTGGGAATTGCTAGTAGCTTGGTATAAACCTCGCTCGTAGTCTTCCGGTTACACTTACAATTCCATATCGGTAAGCATCATTCGACTGTGGCGCTCGCTCCTGCGACCCACCCGTCAAGCAAAGACCAACTTCCATACTTAGCTTTGGTAGGGAAGTGCTCTTGTTGAACAACCTACTATACTGTTGAGACAACCCGCTAAATCCCGCCAACCCGCTTTCTCGAACTGCCTCGGATCAAGCTCTTTCAGCCCCAGCCTTTGCGAGTCCGATTGTCGCCGCTCTTACTTCCATAGTGAATGGTAAGAGGAGGAAAAACGGGACTTCGTGAGCACCGTCGTTCCCTTCTTCACCCTTTTGTGGTCCGAGAAAGGGAGCTCAAGGCAAGGAGCAATCTCCAACCCAGCGAGGCAGAGGAGTTCCACAGCTTGCATAGATTGTTCACTCACGCAAGTGCATTGGGATCGAGAATCTGGGACTTCACGACCAGCCGAACCCTAGCAGAACATTTGCACGTCAGCGGGCGGATCATTGATTCTGTTTGTGGGACGTCTGCGAGTCCCCGGAGTCCAGATCACTCCCCAGGTCAGGAGGAAGAAGAGTTTGCATCCTGGACTCAGCCTGTGACACCCGAAGCCAGTGTTCATTCGGTGGGCTCGTGTCCCGATCGTTCGATGTCACCGGTGAGGACAGTCTTGAATCCTTCGGAGGCAGTTCGAACTGCATGGCAGTGAGGTGTATATTTGTTGCTTGTCGTACGCTCCTAGTGATCACAGGATTGCAGAGGTCACGAGCCATTCCCGACGGCTTGGCATTGACTTCGAGTGCACTCGGATCAAGTTTGGCAACCGAGGCAAAAGGGGTTGGGCTCGGTGGATTCTTGAACGAGAAGGCATTTCCTGCGCATTCTTTGTGGACGATCAACAGGCGCTGGTGGATGAAGTCAAGTCGTTGGGACCACACATTGAGGCTTGCGTGTTGCCTCAGTGGGATTCCATCTTGACGGTTCACTCTCGGATCAGGCAATTTGTGTCTGACTCCTTGGATTGGCTGCGGTTCAAGCAAACAAATCCTGAGCGTTGACAGAGGGTGTGGGTAGTGCTTTACACATATACCAAGGAACCTTAGCGGGTGAATCGTGTTTTGTGTTCTCCTCATTAATTGAGTTGACTGAACCAACAGGATTCATTGCAATTTGCCCCACGCACATTTCAGGGGCATTTTCCAACATTTTGTGTTGTGTTCTCCTGGGCGAGGGATTTTGCATTGCATTTGTCCAGCCTTGGTTGATAGAACCTTCACATCCTGTGATCGCGTCCAGCGACCGGGGATAATCATACACCAAAAGTGGCTTCCAAAACGGGAGCGCTAAGGGCTCCATTTTTGGTGCGAATTCTACAACATGTCAACTGGATTTTCACCACCAGATTCATCGGGATCATTGTCTCTTACCACAAGCTCTCAGACTGACAGACAAGTGCCGGAGAGTAGGGCCATGGCCACAGTGGTAGAACGATCGTCCAAACAAGCCTCTAGAGAATCTAGTCAGAGTTCAACTGAGACAGGGGCTAGGAATAGATCGAGGAGAAAAAGCCAACAAAGAGCCATCGCTAGTTCTCCATATTCAAGGGATGCATCTGAGGAGAAGGCTTTCCCAAGTGCTTGTGCTGGTTTTCCTCCTGGTATGTCTGAAGATGAAGAGATGGTAGAACAAAGAACCCACCCGATTGTTGAGCAAAATCAACATGAGCACCTTACCCAACACTATGTTGACCAGAGGGCCATTCACCAGCATCAACATGTCCACATTGAGGATGAGCTTGCCCGACGAGAAGCACATGAAGCTCGGGTGGCTGCATTGCAGGTGCAGGCAGAGGCACAAAGGGCTGTGATCGGGGCGGAACAGGCCGCTCAGAACATAGCTACTCAAGCTAACCTAGAGGTCAACAGGGTGGTAGAGGCAGCTCATTCTGAAGTCAATCGGGTTGTTGGAAATGCGGCTTCTGAGAATGAACAGTTGAGACAGCAAAACATCCAACAACAACAGATGATTGAGGCGCTTCAGGTGAGGCTGCAACAGCAAGAGGCCATGATGATCCAACAACACGGACAGTTGCAACAACTTTTGCAGAGCCGAAATAGCGCGGATTTTGTTCATGATGTTCCATCCCCAAACCATGCAACCCCGATCCAGCAAAGCCCAACATCCTCATCTTGTAGACCTCCGAGGATCCCAACGCCAAAGGCGCCATCCGAGGCTTCAATATGTCTGCAGAGCTTCAGGCTCACATGACAGATGCCGTCAAAGCATTGGGGCAACAGATTGGGGAATCCATGAAGTCCATGCAGGATCAGATCAACCAATTGGCTAGTTCTCGCATGCCACAAGCTGCATCTCCAACTGGCAACGTCTTTCGCCCAGGTTCGCACCAGGCGTTCGCTACAGGCGACCCTGGGGATGGAGGGGATGGTGATGACGATGATGGTGACACTGATGATCCTGATGAGGATGAGCCATGGGCCAACCGGTTGGTTGTCCAAAGGCAAGGGCTCCAAAACGGGGGCGCTGGAGGACCACCAGGGGACGACCCACCAGGGGGGAATGGCAACCCAAATGATGGTTTTATGCCCGGTGGTGCGTTCATTGGGGATGAGAATAATGTATATAGGGGAAAGGATTTGTCCAACCTGTCGGTGCCGAGTCTTCCAAAGGATGCTTCAGCCTTTAGGGGTTGGAGAAACTCGTTGATAGCAAAGCTGTCATCCATCGATAGGACTGGGTTAGGTGTTATCATGAGATGGGTGCAAACTGCATTTGAACCATCAAATGAACAGATCCTTTTTCATTTGGAGAATTTCTCAGATGGATTGCCACGTTTGGATGCATGGCTGGCCGGCCAACTCAGTGAACCCAAGCACATGACCGGAAACATTGGCATGAGGTTTCAGGGTTATCTGGAGAGAGCTCAGCTCTTGGCTGTGCCATTGAAGGGTCGCATGCAGAATGTTGCATGAAGTTGCGAAGGCCTTTGCCTTGGACCGCATGAGGGGTTCACAGCTGACACAGCAAGCCCTTCTTGAGCTTCCTTTGGACTCCTTTGCGCAATCAGATCTGCGTCACTTTTATGACCGTGTTGAGTTCATTCTCAATAGCATCCAGCCAAACATGCAACCATCAGAACAAACCAAGTACATTTTCCTTTTTGAACGACTCAAAAGATGTCATGGCATGAGAAGACATATTGACAAGATAAGGGATAGTGCCGTGAATTCTCACAGACGCACTTTTGCATGGCTTTGGTGTCGTTTTGGGGAGTATCTTGATGAGTTGAAAGAAGATGCCAACCAAGAATCTGTGAAGAAGTCATTGACTTCACCTACCAAGCCCAAGGATCCAAAGGATACCAAGGGGCCCACTGCAGCCTTAGCATCGTCCCCGGCAAAGCCGGATCCTAGTGCGAAAGCCGCAGCTGCACCACCATCCAAAGCAGCCCCCAAACCACCTCCCAAACATCCAAAGGGTGGGGACGGAAAGGCCAAAGGCAAAGGTAAAGGGGATGGCAAAGCCAAAGGCAAGGAAGGAAAAGGTCAGGGGGGTCCAAAGGATTCCAAGCCCAGGAGCAAAGCTCCATGTATCTTTTTCCCGCAGGGGACATGCAACAGGGGTGACTCGTGTCCATTTTCTCACGATGTGATCGATGTGGAACCGGCACCAAAGGGCAAGGCCCAAACAAAGGCCACTGCAGCGCCAAAGGTGAAGACTGCAGCAGCTGTGGCTTTTGCGTCACTTCCATCTGCAAGTGCCTCATCAGAGTCATTCATGACTGCAGTTGTGCGCATGTGCACAGCGCCACTGCGGTACATGGCTCGTGTTTTTGCATGCGTGGTGCCAGTGTTGCATTCTAGCGTTGCACATACCCAGATTCCGGCTAGTGTCTCCTCCACGTCATTTTGTGTTGATTGGATTGCGGACTCAGGTGCAGGTAGGAGTTTGGGTAGTGTATCGTCGCTTGAAGCTGGTGGACTTCCAAGTGGGTTGATCAAAGACAACACCACTGTGACAGAGTTTCCCATTGACTTCGCGACAGGTGGTGGCTCAAGAAGGGGTGGCCAAACCATTGGATATGAAGGTGACGTCTTTGGTCATACCAATGCGTATCTTCTCCCAAAGGGTTGTCCATTGGTTCGCAGCCTTGGTGAAATAGTCAATCAACAAGACAGGCCATTCATTTGGCTACCTGGTGAGTTGCCGTTCTTTGTTACAAGCAGTGATCTCTTGCAAGTGTCATGCGCTGAAGGGGATCGCATTGTAGCACACCGGATTGAGGAGAATGTGCCAATTTTCCGTGAAAACATCAAGATCGTTCCAGGAATGCCAAGTCATCCAATAGAGTCTAGGCTCAGCCCAGAAGTTGTGCCAAAACCGCCTGAGGGCTCCAAAATTGGTGCGGTTGAGGGCTCCAAAATTGGGGCGCCGGAGGGCTCCAAAATTGGTGCGCATGATTCAGACGCTGACTCAGAAGGAGGCGTTGAATGGGTCCGGGCTGAAATGCAAAGAGCTCGTTCAAGTGAGCATCGGTTGGCCCACTTTCCAAAAAGCAATCAATGCTTGGATTGCAAAATTGCGAAGTGCTACAAGAAACGCGTAGCCAAGAAAAGAGAGTACGAACTCCTTGAAAGAGGCTTGGAACCTGTGACTGGTTTTGGGGAACGCATTGCCATTGATTTCGTTGTTGTTGGCAAGACAGGGGAGTCAAAGACTGATCACTATGTTCTCATGATCAGGGATGAGTGGTCGGGCTTCCTTCAAGGCATTCCGATGTTTTCCAAAGATGGTGACTTGATCGTTTCTCATATCAAACGGTTTTTAGGGCCAAGGGCGTCAGCACATACATTGGTTTGCAAGGCTGATGCAGCCAAAGAGTTTGAATATGCTGCTGAACAACTCGGCGCATTCTACGAGCCGACCCTGGAGAGGTATATTGGCCACACAATTCAAGACTTGAAAGAGACATCCGAACATTTGAAGAGTCAGTTCGTGCCACTCACCTCGCTGCGGGTTTTGCACCATATCCATCCTTATGGCCCATCACAGTTCGATATTGCACAGTGTCACTCGCACTTGCTTGGACACAACCGGATGTGAAGCCACCAGAAGGGGAAAGAGCCCTGACAAGACTTGAGGCCGCATCAGGCCAAAGGTTTGACGGTCCTCATTGGTTGTTGGGACAGTTGGTTTACTACCGCGTCGCTGACAAAACCAAGCTTCAAAAATTTGGCGGTTCATGTCTGCCAGGCATTTTTGCAGGGTGGAGACTCGAGAATGGATGCCGTTTCAGGGGGGTTGTGCTCATACTGGATTATGAAAAGCTCCGCACTCAAGCATCAGGCTTCGAGAGCACAATTGCAGTGCCACAGGAAGAGGTAGTGTTTGATGATCATTTGACAATGCCTGTCAAAGCTTCGCACCGTCAGTCCTTAGCAGGTTTCAGCCTTGAAGATCCATCCAAAATCCCTCCAATCAGCATTCCGTTCAGCGATGAACCCATTGAGATGACAGCGAAGACGCGTGCAGAGTACATCACACTGGATAGTCTGATCAAATACGGTGGTTCTGACGGCTGTAGGGGCTGTGAAATGCTCACATCAAGGCACACCAAAGCATGTCGTGACCGGTTCAATCGCCTTATTAGGGCCGACAAGCCCGTGCCTGTTGAGTTGAAGTCGAAACCAGTCACTGTTGAAGACATCCATGGCAGTTGCCAATCAGATCCACATGCGTTCGCTTCGGGCGACCTTGTGGGATCCACACTCGAAGACGACATTGTTCCGATATGCCCTGCAGATAGTGATGGCGAATCATCAGGGCCAGCTCCAACTACTCCAGCTAGTGATGCTGAAGCTACTGTTGGACTCAGTGACGTCGAGCCCCTTGAGGCTTTGGTTGCACAAACGGTGGCAAACAAACAGACTTGGAATGGATTGTCCAGAGTGCGCCGTTTGTCAACAGACCTCCCGGGCATCGGGGTGTTGTATGAGTATGCTTGCAGCACGGATTCATTGATAGGCGAAGTGCTCCCACAATATGGTGTGAAGGTGGTTCGCTTGAACCGAGAGGCCATTGACCTAAGCAATTTCCATCACATCCTGCAACTTGTGGAGCAACTCAAAACCCAACATGGTGCCGACATATGGATGTCCTTGCCGTGTGATCCGTGGTCCAACCTCCAGGAGTTGAACATATACAGCGGCTTGGTGATTCATTTTTGGCTGACCTCACGCAAAAGCAGGAAGAATCTTCATACATTTACATGGTTGATTTGGCTTTGCAAGTTGGGGAGTATGTCGTTTCCAACAGTGGTCGTTTCGTTTGGGAATGGCCATCTTACTGCAAGGGATGGCGTCTTCCTAATCTCGTGGATTTTATTACGAGGCATCGCCTCATGATTGTGCAGTTCCACGGATGCATGTTGGGACTGAAGGGAGAGCAAGGCAATTGGTTGAAGAAGCCATGGACGTTGGCAACCAATGACCGTCGAATCGTAGAACTGTTCGCTGAAATGCAGTGCAGTCACAGTCTGGATCAGCATGAACCATGTGAAGGCGGAAATGCTGCAAGAACAGCGTATTACACTGTTCCGTTTGTGTCACTCATTGCCGAAGCGCTTTACCCCAGACCCCAGACAGTTTTATACTCAACGTGTCCCAGCATTGCCAGTCAAGACAACCCCTACACAGGACAACGCCGTTGATTCAGAAGATGTCTTAGCGTTTGGTCTTGTCACAAAAGCCCTTAGCAGAAACGAATGTGTTTCAAATCCAAAGGCTTTGGAAGCCATCCAAAAAGAAAGTGAGGGGCTCAGGGCGAATCAGACGTGGGACGACGAAACCGCTTGTGATGCCGACGAGCTCATGCGGCAGTCCAAGGTCCTGTCCAAAGAGATCAAGGTTGCAGAGCTCCTCATCCTCTGTGGCATCAAGCATGCTGAATTGGATGCATCCAAGCAAAAATATACAAAGGCAGAATTGTCTACAGAGGAGACAAAGTCATGACCCAAAACGGGGACATTGTTCTCTTTACGGAGGTTTCCACATCACCCACCACCATCATAGCACTCAACATGTGTCTTTGGTGGGGTGCTTTGGATGGTCATGCCACATCCACGGCCGATGCCGTGCAGGCATTCTTACAAAGTTACCTCCCGGAAGATGAGCCGACATTCGTCATATTGCCCAGGCAGCTCTGGCTGAACTCCTGGAAAAGCAGATTCCGTGGGAAGGTCGCAGTCAAGGTTCGTAAGTCCCTTTACGGGCATCCCTGTGCGGGGCGCCTCTGGCAAGAGTACCTGGAGACACGTATCGCCAAGTTCGGGGCTACGCCAGTAAGGGGGTTTCCAAGCAACTTCATCTTCAACATGGACGGACATCGCATGATATTGAATGTCTATGTCGATGACCTGACGCTGTCAGGGGCATCTCATCTTCACAGGAAGTTTTGGGATCAATTCAGCAACCTGATAAAAATCGAAGACCCACAAGTGTTATCTCATGAAAATACTGTACTCATTCTTGGTCAGTTACATGAACTTGAGGCACCACGAACGGTTAAGATGTCCATGGTCGGTTATGCTGAACAGTTTGTGGACCTGTATCTCGACATCGCAGGACTAGATATCAAATCACTCCGTCGTGTAGCCACGCCGCACGTCAGTGACAATGGTCTTGCGGATGAACTGTATGAAGCCGCAGGTTCCATGAAAGCACACGCAGCCAAAGTGCTGATGAAAGGGCTCTGGCTGGCCAGACTGGCCAGGCCAGACATTTCATACTCAGTATAAGGAAGGCTTGCAAGTAGGATCACTGTGTGGACCCGTGCTGAAGACATTCATCTTCACAGGTTGGTGTGTTATGTTCATTGGACCAAGGAATATTCAATGGTTTGTCAAGCTGGTGGCCTAGAAACCACGGAGTTGCATGTTTATGCAGATGCTGACTTGGCATCATGTGTTCACAGTGCGCGCTCAACATCTGGCATGATGATAATCTTGGAATCAGGGGCCTCCCGCTGGCCGATCGCATGGAACTCGCGACGCCAGTCATCGGTGGCAAGATCAACAACTGAAGCTGAGATCATATCCATGGCCAGTGCAGTATACTCCGAAGGGCAGCCGCTGCTTGATTTCCTGGAACAACTCACCGGCAGGAAGGTCATGATGAAACTCAAAGAAGACAATGCAGCCACGCTAACAATCTTGAAAAATGGTTTCTCAGTTAAGCTCCGTCATGCTTCAAGAACTCACCGCATTGATGTGGCCAGCCTAGCGGAAACCATCAAAGAACAAGATATGATAGCAGAATACTGCAGCACAGACCGTCAAGCAGCAGATGCTCTGACAAAGGTCATACAGCCCCATGCTTGGGAACGACTACTTCAACTTCTGAGTGTCCGACCTACTACTAAGTAGTTTGTCATGTTTGTTCCGTCCGCTCGCCACTCGAAATGAGGGGGGAGTTGAATTGGACGTGAACATTCAGTACATGACATTTCCCAGGCGATATCGCACGTTACATTTGGCTCAAGCAAAACCGTGCGGCGCCTTTGCAGTTGCTGCCGCCCAGTGGTTTTACCATTGAATAACTATAACGCTATTAAAATATTGAAAAAATTGGATTTCGAAGCTTCCCCCTAATATTAAATTAAAATCCTTAATAGTAAAAACATGTAAAAACTATTTTTTCTGATCTCAAAATAAATTAAATTTCCTTATATAACGCAATTAAAATATGGCCAAACATTGGATTTCGAAACTTCCCCCTAATACTAAATTAAAACCCTTAATAATAAAAACTATTTTTTCCGATTTCAAAATCAATTAAATTTGTTTATATAACGCAATTAAAACATTGCCAAAAATTGGATTTCGAAGTTTCCCCCTAATACTAAACACCCCGGGGTTGACTAGTTTTTAGTATTAGGGGGGGAAACCCACAAATGGTAGGTTGATTTTTAAATTGTTTTCTAAAGGGGATCAGTTAAAAGTCAAATTGGCCAAACTGAAATTTTCAGAAATTGGAGATGGACGCCTGTTTTTAGTATTTGGGACGTTTAGTAATAGGGAGGGGGGATTATTTAAAGCACACCCCAAAAAGATGCAGATGTGTGGCATATCCAATGAAAATAGTGGTTAATTGAACCTTTTCTGAGTCTTTTTGGGATTATCGTAGAACAGTTTCCTTGGGTTTCACCCAGGGGGTTTTCCACATGTTTTTGTTAGTTTAGCCCAGGGTAAGTCCCATTTCTGATGGTTAAATCAGTTAAATCCCTATTTTTGGTCGGTTAAATCCCATTCACATCCCATTAAAATCCAATCATGTCATGATTTTCCTAGTAAAATGGTGATTTTCCCCCCATTTTATCCCATCAACCTACCATTGAAACATCTCATTCAGATCCCAATGAAAGCCAGCATGACGGAACGGCCCAAGGAAGCCTTGGAAGACTCGGGTTTGCCGCTGACAGAGATGTGCGTGTGTTTGCTCCTGACGGAAGGGCAGGCCTCGCTAGAAGCCATGGGGTTTCGTAAGTCATGGTACCCCAAATCATCCAAGTCATGGATGACCATGACTTGGTATAGGTTGACCCATGGTTTTGGAACATATGATATATTACAGTATGTTATCATCTAATATATTATATCATATCATATTGTATTATATTATGTTTTGGTTTGTTATGTTATGATTTGCTATGTTATGTTTTTTTGTTATACTATATTATACAGATAGATCTTGAAATATCATCAGGATATACACATTGAAATATGATTGTATATGGACATGTATTGAAATGTGATGATATAGTTGACATATTGTCACATGATGATATATCATTATATTATAGATTGATATAGATTCTATATCATGATAGATTCTATATCATGATATGGTGTCATGATATATCATAATATGTTGAATAATATTTAACGGCATTTCAGAGTTTCAAAGATACAGGAACGCCCTATTTTCGAAGTCTTGTCAGTCTTTTCTGGTGTTGTGTAGGCTGTCGCCTTTGTCTTCCAGAACCTTCGGGTGCCTGCTGGGGCTGTTGCTGGGGTCGAGGTTTCTGCAGTGGCCTTGTAGTTTGTAGAGCCTGCATGAAGTTTTTTTTGGAACAAACTATTTGGTCGAAGCTTCTTCAGTTTGTTGAGGACGATGCCAGGTAGATTTCCTTTTGGAGCTTCCCACCGAATGAGGGTTTCAAGCAAAACGGGGTGACCCTAAAACCATTGGTTTCCCTGTAAAGAATCAGAAACAGAACTTAGTGCGGATGATTTTGGGGTTCCCCAAATTAGAAAACTAGGTCCAAATTTATTTCTATCCCAATTTGTTGATGCTGATACCCGCGACTGCTCGCAGCATTTGACCCACGCAGCAGGAAAAACCTTGGAACGACACGCTCCTAGACCGAGCCCCGTTAGTAGCGCATTGCCATGTCGGGCGGAACGATTACCAGCGATTTCGCCATGCTCACAGCGCAGCTGTTGGAGCGACTTGGGGAACTGGTGATTTTCAGCAACGAGAATGCCAGACTTTTTTCAACCAATAGACAGGTCAGATGGGTATGGATTAAACTTCAAGATTCAGAAAAACTGCAGATGGATTGCTTTCCACATTGCGAAAGGTTTCAAGATGGTCATAAAAAATGTAGGATCATCAAAAACTTGATCAACTGGGATGGTGGAGAGGTTGCCACTCCGACTGGGATTATTTTTCCTCAGCATCGACTCTTGGTCGGTGCCTTCAACCTTTTTTTTAAGCTCATATCCTTACTAGTAGCTTTCCCTAATGACTTATTTTTTGGGGGGAAGGGTTGAAAACACTATTAATAGTCATCCCCATTTAGATTCTCCAAAGAATCCCTATTTCTGTTGGTAAATCCTCATGAAATCCCCAGTATTTTTAAGTTGGCAATGCAGGAGATCTTGCGTGCGCACGAAGGCATGCGCGTATTTTCCCCTCGAGACTTGGAGTTGATGGGTTGCCACGTTGCCGCGCCGCGGCACATGGGATTGTCATGGGATTGTCATAGGGTAGACACCAGCCAATTGGAGGAAGATTTTGCCAAGGGCCCTAAGGGCCCTAAGGGTTACGGTCGTTTTGGTGAATTTGCTGTATGGTTCCCTGGATTTTTTGGAGGAAACATCCCGCCATGGCTTTCATCGCCAATCGAGATCCGGAGTGCCCTTCCCTGTTGGATGATCTCCGGATTACAAACTCCGCTTCCATAAGGGATTTATGCCTCGCTTCTTTTTCTGCTGGGGCCATGCCTTGCGAGTTTTTCAAGATGTTGAGGTGTTTTAAAGTTGACTCCACCTCACTGGTGACTCCAACTCACTTGGTTAATCCTCAATATTCATCCTTTCCAATCCTTAAAGTTATGTATTTCATCCATCCAACCAGCTACCTTCCGCCTCCAGCTACCTGTGTCCGGCACGTCCGCCACGTCGCCTTAGGAAACGAGGCCGGCGAAGTGACGGAGCACATTCTGTTGCCCAAAGCTTCCCTGAAACTGTTGGATGCCGCGGAGGACGCTGCCATGGGGAAGATCATGGGGATGTCGGGGGGATATCACATGTATATTGGAGCCATTTGGAAAGGGGGTAGCCCTAAAAACCTCTATTAATGGATGGTTAATAGTGGAACATCCTATTTCAGGATATTTTTCAGGAAATCTCTCTCTCTCTCTCTCGCTATGGAGTAACGCCCCCGTGTTTAAAGATGAAAAGGCCTAAGGTTTTTACACCCATAGCTTTGGCTCAGCTTTAATGGGAGAGCACGGGCCCCTGGGGTGCCGACTCTCGTGTCAGTGCCACGCGTGCTTGGTGTGGCGGCGGCTGGGCGAGGAGCTGCACTTAGGGCATCAGAGCCACAGGTTCCTGGAGGGGGCGGCTCTGGAGCTCAAAGAGTGCTTTGACAAAGTCCTCAACCTTCGTGAGGTGCACCGGTTGGAAACTTGGAGTCCCTTGGCAGGGGGTACTCCGAGTCTTGGGGAAGGACTTGAGGACAACAGAAGGAGTTCAGAGAAAGTAGGCCAGCATAGAAAGGGATCCAGTCAGGAGAAGAAGAGAAGCCAAGGTACCGAACGTTCAAAGAGCAGGAAGACTAAGGTACGTCGAAGCCGCAGCCGCCGCAGAAGAGAAGCTACCAAGAGCCCATCTGCTTCAGGCCGGCCCCAAAGTTCTAGGGGTGGGTGTTCTGAAGCTGAACGGAAGAGAAAGCCCACTCAGGTGAAGAGTGAACCTACCGAGGCCGAGTTAGACAGCCGAGGCATAGTGACTCTGGGGAGAGACAGATCTCCCGACCGAGGTGGTAGTAGGAGGCCATCGTCGTCATTGAGGCCTGTTGGTGACTTAGGCAAAGAAGACAGCAAGCACAAAGGAAGAAGGGAGCGAGAGGAGGCCCCCCCAAAGAAGAGAGAGAGGAGCGCAGGTGAGGAGAAAGGACAACGGCCTCCCGGACAGTGGTCTCTGAGGGAGCGGCCGGCAGAGCCCAGCAGACCCCCCAGTGTGGTCCGCCCTCCTGAGCCCCTAGGACCACCACCAGGGTGGAGACCACCACCGTGGTCTGGGTCCCGTTCCAAGGGAACGGTGCGCAGGGAGCGCCAAGAGGACATCCTCAGGTACGGACCGAGTGAAGGTCGAAAAAGGGCAAGAGAGGAGCGGCAGCGCGCATGAGAAGGCGACCTGCTGCAGCCCCAGGCCTTTTGAGGAGGCCTGCATCGATATTGAGGAGGCCTGCAACTGCAGGAGAAGCCGAGGACGTAGAAGAGACAGAAGAGGTGGAAGAGGAAAGAGGAGACGTTGAGGAGCAGTTCAAAAGAGGGGAGTTGATCGACGCCTGTGGGATCGCTCCCGGAAGATATCCCAAAGGGGAGTGGCTGGTGATTCCTGAGGGAGTATATTACCAGCAAAAGATTGCAGCTGCGGCAAAGGTGGATCGTGAGGAGTTTGACGGAGGAGAGAGAGAGCTGAGGTGCCTTTTAACTGGTACCAAGTCAGAGGAGCTTTTGAGGTTTGGCACATCTCATCGCCAGTGTCAAGTACGTCTTCATCTTTGCCAAGCTGGATGCCCTCAGACGAGGGAAAACCCCGACTTGATCCACGTCAGAAAGTTGAGGAGGTTGAAACCCGAGGAGGGCAAATCTTGGGAAGCCAATCTATTGGAAGAAGGGGATACCCTAGTACTACAAGAGGAAGAGGCAGAATGGAGAAGGAAGGAGGACGCCAAGAAGAAACGAGAAGTCATGTCATCGCCTTCAAGGAGCGGCAAGAAGAAGAAAAAGAAAAAGAAGAAGCAGAGAAAGAAGGAAAGAGAGGAGAAGGGAGACCAGGGTTCTCCCGAAAAAGTGAGGATCGGCGGCAAAACAGTAGCAAAGAAGACGCTGAGGGCTCTATACGAGGGCACGGGTCTCGACCCAAAGGCAAGTCGAAGGAAGAAGCTGTCAAAGAAGGTGAGAAGGGCCTTGAAGAAAAACAGAGACTCCACCACTTCGACCAGTTCCTCGAGCACGGGGAGCAGCACCGACCTCAACGAGGATATGCTCTTGGAGGACCGTTCCAAGGTCCATCGCATTGCTCAGTTAGGGCCGGGCCTGCTAGCTGCTCAGAGCGTGGGGCAGATGAAGCAATTCCTGACACAGATCGCCGGCACGGGGTGGGAGCAAGATCAGGGCTCCCTCCCTCCGATCTGTTCTCTGTACAACCGTACATACATGGCAGCCCGGCTGAGTGGAGGAGTGGCCAGAGAGTTCTCCACCCTGGCCTGGGTGGGGGACCTACTTCTTCAAGCCAGGCCATCCGAAGCTCTGGATGCGATTCTTCAGAGGATGAAAAGCATCGAAATGACTTCAGGAGGTACACCGTGGAGTACAGCTCAGAAATTGGAGCTAGTACCACCGCCGGATGCGCAGATAGGGACGAGGCAAGAATACCAAATTGCAAACAAAGAAGCCCGCCTGGACTCAGCGGTCAAAGGAGGCCAAGCGGGAGGAGACAAGGGCAAGAGCAAAGGGAAAGACAAGACTTCGAAAGGGAAAGAAAAAGGCAAAGGCAAAGGCAAGGAGAGCGAGGGCAAGAAGACCTCGTAGAAGATGAAGAGAAAGAGGAGACCCCAGCCTATGAGGTCCCCAGGGGGACACTTGCTGGGAAAGAAAGTAAAGAAGGCAAGGGAGATGAGAGGTCTCCCGTGAGGATGAGGGAAGTTGAAGTGCGGCTAGAGGAGAGAGGATTGTCACTGAGGTGCAAAAAGAAAGAGCGGGGAGAGGAGGAGTCTCCCGTGAGGAGAAAAGAAGAAGGTGAAGCTTCAGCATGGCTGCCCAGAGAAGAAGCGAAGGATGCAAAGAAGTCGATGAGTGAAGGCGCCTTGAAAGTGCAGTTGAGGAGGAGGAGAAAAAAGATTCAGGAGGCTGAGAAGGGGCCAAAGAGTAGCTTGCGTGTGGGGCAAGTGGGCAAGGCGGTAGTCACCAAGAGGGCAAAGAAGAGGCGGTCGTCAAGAACTTCTGAGCAGCGGCGCAGTGAACGGATCTCTGAAGAGGGGAGCGTAGGTGTGCTCCCGGCTGGCCAGTTTCACCAGTTGGAGTCAGCTGCCACTGATTCTAACCTTTTGCCATGTACAGACAACGCACCGGGAGTGGTGTCGGAGGACGATCTAGGCGTAGGTCAGATTGGTCCAGTGAAAACAGTTAGCTTTGATGAAGCGCAGTGTGGTGTGGGATATGGGGACATTTTAAACTGGTTAGATAGTAGGGTGGACGATTTTTTAGGACGGCTCTGCAAGACCTTGACCACGGGCAGGCTTTTTCCTCTGCCCTCGTCCCCCTATGTAGTCAACCAGTTGTTCCCTACTCACTCATATGATGCAAGGGTTTCTTTGAGGTGTGTTTTAAGGTCCCTCAACTCTTTAAACGGGGAAGGGTTGGAGGGACCTAATGTGGCTTCTGAGTATCAAGTGAAGGTTTTGCAGGGCTTGATGGGTGATTGTGAGAGGGCTTCAAAGTGGAAAACGGAGGGCAAAGCCCCCACATGGGAAGAATTCTTCAGGGTAAAGGGAGTAGACTACAGAGGTGAAGAAGTTCTCACCGCACAAGAGATGCGATGGGAAAACGTCTCTCCCGCATTACCTAAAGAAGTGGGCACTGTCCCACTTGAGGATGTTGTGGAATTAGGGTCAAAACACTATGTGCTCCATTTCGAGGACTACCTGTTGGAGCCTGAAGATCAGGTTCCTACTCGGCCCCCTAAAGTAATGGTTCCTCCTGATGGGTGGAGGGAGTTCTGTCAGAACCTTCTTCGGATGGGGGTGTTTTCGATGGTGCATGAGGACGACATCTACCAAGTGGGTGGTCGGCCCTTGTTGAATGGCCTATTTGGGGTTTCCAAAAATGAATTCGACGGGCACATTGAATTGCAGAGAATCATAATGAATTTGATTCCCCTTAACCAAGTGGTGCGAGGATTGGATGGAGACGTAGGCACGTTGCCAGCCTGGGCAGGCATGACTCCCCTGCACTTGCAGCCGCACGAAGACCTCCTAGTTTCTAGCGAGGACGTGCGAGCGTTCTTTTATATATTTAAAGTACCATGTAGTTGGCACAGGTTCCTATGTTTTAATCGTCCTCTACCAGATGATTTAGGGGGAGAACGGCGTGGCAGATGGTATCCCTGCAGCGCTGTTCTCCCGATGGGATTCAAGAATTCAGTTTCTCTTGCACAACATGTGCATAGATTCGTAGTGAAACAAGCTCTTGCCCAAAGTGGCCTGCAAGGCAGCGAAGCTGAATTGCGGAAAGATAGGGCCTTCAGCGTAGCAAACCCCCTCTACCGTATCTATTTGGATAATTTTGATGAACTAGAGAAGGTTTCGAAAGATACGGCCCAGGCAGTTGCAGGCAAAGCCTCAGCGCTGACTTCGAGCCTTCAGGAAACCTATACTGCCATGGGCATCCCCAGGCACCCCAAAAAGGGGGTGTCCAGGCAACCCCTTGCGGAAGTGCAAGGAGCTATGGTAGATGGAACTGTGGGTGTAGCCTATCCTAAAGTGGAAAAGCTACTGCGGTATGCCTACCTGGCCCGGATCCTTCTGGAGGATGGGCGGAGCAGTCAAAAACAAATGCAGATTGTGGGGGGCGGCTTTGTGTATGCCGCAATGTTTAGGCGACCACTGTTGGGTGGCCTGAACCATATTTGGCAGTTTATCGTGTCCTGTACAGGATACCCACCAGTAGTCAAGTTTAAGCTGCCACAAGAGGTGAAGCAGGAGTTGGCGAGATTTCTGGGTCTTCTCCCTTTGGCCTACATGGACTTCCGTTGCCAAGTGTCGCCAGTGGTAACTGCAAGCGACGCCTCTGAATTTGGTGGGGGAGTCACGGCCAGTGATGGGGTTAGTGATTTAGGAGCTGTTGCCAGCGCGTGCGCCGTGAGAGGTGACTTGGTTGAGCCCAGTGAAATCACCAGTGTGCTCACCATTGGTTTGTTTGATGGCATTGCCGCCTTGAGAGTGGCTGCCGATGCCGTAGGGTGGAATGTAGTAGGGCACATTAGTGTAGAGAAGTCACCAGAGGCCAGGAGAGTGGTTGAAAGCCGCTTTCCAGGCGGGATTTTTGTGTCAGACATCACCCTAGTGGATCGGGAAATGGTCCGCGGTTGGGCACAACGTTTTTCTCAAGTTTCACTCATTTTGGTGGGAGCGGGGCCCCCTTGCCAAGGTGTGAGTGGGCTCAACGCCTCCCGGAAAGGAGCATTGCGAGATGAGCGAAGCTCTCTGTTCTCGCACGTGGATCGGGTGCGCGCGCTGGTCAAAGACAGCTTTCCTTGGGCTCAAGTCCTTGGTTTGATGGAAAATGTCGCATCCATGGATAAAGCAGATGAGGACGTCATGTCCTTGTCCTTTGGTAGTAGCCCTTGGTACATAGACGCCTCAAATGTATCTATAGCCCATCGCCCCCGCCTGTACTGGATCGACTGGGAGTTGGTCAGTGCAGACGATGTTTCTTTTGGAAGCACTTCAATTGGACGCCAAAGTGTGTCATTGAAGAGCCTTGTACAGTCAGACAGATTTCTCACCCCAGGCTGGACGAAAGTAGAACCGGGGCCTTTTCCTACCTTTACTACAAGCCGACCCCGGGATGGCCCTGGGTATAAGCCTGCAGGAATTCGTCAGTGTACAGAAGAGGAGCTGGAGAGGTGGAGAAAAGATAGTTTCCGCTTTCCGCCATACCAGTACCAAACTAAGCACTGTGTACAGAACCGCAAAGGCAATCTGAGATTACTGAACATTCAAGAGCGCGAGGTTGCGATGGGGTTTCCAAAAGACTACACCCTGAATTCAGTTCCGAAAGGTGAACAAGGGAGCAAAGCTCACTTGGACACCCGGTTGAGTCTGATTGGGAATTCATGGAACGTCACTGTAGTGGCCTGGCTCCTGTCACAGCTGGGATATGTGCGGGGGTTAAATTCCGCGCTTTCTGTCCAGGACATTGTGGAACGCACAGCGCCGGGGTGTGATAAGGACTTACAGACGTTCCTGCAACGGCCTCCTATGTGTAAACCCGTAGGTGGCAAAGGTCATGAGAAAGCCCTGAAGTTGGTGCACAAACTTTTGACGCTGGTCAGTGTCAAAGGTGAAGACATTGCACTTCAGGCAGCCAGCGATGACCTTGTGAAGTATCACCGGCTCCGAGCCAGTGTCCCAGCAAAGCTGTGGCGCTGGTATACGGCGGCCAGTTGGAAATGGACTGGCGAAAAGGAACATATTAATGTTCTGGAAATGAGAGCTGTTCTAACAGCTTTGCGATGGAGACTGGAACGCCACAAAAAGGTGCATGTGAAATTCGTGCATCTGGTCGATTCACTTGTGGCAATGCATTCGTTGAGCAGAGGTAGATCCAGCTCTAGGAAGTTGAGATGCACGATCCTAAAAATCAATGCCCTTTTACTGGCCACCAAGTCCCAATCGGTATGGGCCTATGTCCATACCAAAGACAATCCAGCGGATGCGCCTAGTCGGCGCCCGCAGAAGCGCAAGTGGAAGTGATGCCAAAGCGCCACTTGGAAGGACATACTGTCGGTGAAAGGGCAAAGATTAGAAAGTCGTTGGGATCACTCAAAAGTCTCACTGTACAGCCAGTCACAAGGGAGAGGTATGAGAAAGCCCGAACAGATTTTTATTCGTGGCTCCGGCAGGAAAAACTTGCAATTCCTTCCTCTTCCTACCAGTTGGATTTGATTGTCTCAGATTACTTGGAGGCCCTATGGGCAGCTGGCAAAGGTAGAACTGAGGGATCTAATATTTTAGCAGCTCTTCAAGATGCACAACCACATCTCAAAGGGCAGTTGAAACTGAGTTGGCGCCTGATGAAAACGTGGGTTACAAATGAAATCCCAAATCGGGCACCTCCATTGTCTTTAGATGCCTTACATCTACTGGTAGGTTATGCTCTTTTTAAGCAGATGAACCTGTTTGCTTTAAGCTTGTTGGTTGGTTTTCATGGGCTTCTCCGAACTGGAGAATTGCTGCAATTAGAAGCCCGTCATGTGGCGATTTCGCAGGCTAAAGGACCTGCTGTCCTTTCATTGGGCCTTACAAAGGGCGGCAAGCGCCATGGCGCTGCAGAAAGTGTCACTATCCATGCTGAGGACGTATGTCGTCGGCTCTTCCAGTGGAAGCAAATGGTTAGACCATCGTCTTCCCTGACGGGGACTTCCCACAAATGGAGAAAAACATTTTCCGAAGTTCTCCAGGCAGTAGGGCTCAGTAAATTTGATTTTCGCCCTTATTCTCTTCGAAGAGGAGGTGCAACCAATCACTTTCAAATTCATGGGAGATTTGACGCACTTTTGGTGCTTGGTAGGTGGCATGCAGCTTCTACTGCTCGTGTATATATCAATGAAGGACTTGCAGTCCTCTCCAATATTTCGTTGCCGTGGAACAAGTTCACCCGTAATCTCAGAAGCCAGTATCTCAGTAGTCTCACAAAACCTTTAGCAAAGCTTGAGCTTACGAAGATCCCTTCGCAGAATAGGGGACGTTGGAAGAAAGGAGCAAAAAAGAGACACAGGGGGTTTGTGTCAATCAATGGGTGGAGGTCTCCAGCTGTCTCAGGGTTTGGCCGGGCACTGGAGTGACCCATATATACCTAGGGCAAGGTTAACCTTGGGTTTGGCCGGGTTTTCCTTGGGGTATATAATGGACTTGGGTGTCCTATCTTAAGCTCCTGGGGAGGTGTGTGGAATTTCAAGAGATTTAATGTCTCTTTTGTTGACAACTTTGGTCTTGCAGAGCGGTGCTAAAAAACGGCGGCCCTTTGAATCTTTGGAGTAACGCCCCCGTGTTTAAAGATGAAAAGGCCTAAGGTTTTTACACCCATAGCTTTGGCTCAGCTTCCCTTCCCCCCCTCCCCAGAAAGGAGCAAAAAAGAGACACAGGGGGTTTGTGTCAATCAATGGGTGGAGGTCTCCAGCTGTCTCAGGGTTTGGCCGGGCACTGGAGTGACCCATATATACCTAGGGCAAGGTTAACCTTGGGTTTGGCCGGGTTTTCCTTGGGGTATATAATGGACTTGGGTGTCCTATCCTAAGCTCCTGGGGAGGTGTGTGGAATTTCAAGAGATTTAATGTCTCTTTTGTTGACAACTTTGGTCTTGCAGAGCGGTGCTAAAAAACGGCGGCCCTTTGAATCTTTATATATATATATACGCGCAACGCCTGGGCTGGGCTTTGCCCCAGGGTTGCAGCGTAGAGGGTTCCCATTCCCAATCAAATGTTGTTGCAACTTTACACTCAATTGGGAAGATCAACAAAGGTATTAGGGAATATTAAAATCCCAACCCCGGTAAACTTTACATTCAATTGGGAAGATCAACAAAGGTATGATGATGTTGCTGATGATGATGATGCTGATGATGCTGCTGATGATGATGATGATGATGATGATGCGTTGCCCGTAGTCGTTGCGGTTCGGGGCAAAGCCCAGGCATTTGCCGTATATATATATATATAGAGTAATTGTATAACCATATTGCATATTTATAATCAAACAATGTTTCGTCCAAACATGGGGGACAATTAGCAGCCACGTATTGAATGGATAGCTGCAGCATTTTCCTACCCGACTCGTCTTTGTCGCAATGGTTCAGAACCTCAGGTCCTATGACTTTCCGAAGCCATCAATTGGGACATTGCCTTGGCGTGAGGAGTACCAGAAGACGGGGGACTTTAAAAAGGTTGTGAGCACTGTGGAGAAGATGGATGACTACGACATGATGATTTCAGGCGGGAGTAAACTGAGTAAACGTCACGAAGCCATCCCGAGGACTTGCCGGTTAAATGGCGCTCGTATAACTAGAAGTACCCCAGGAACTACCATCCCCCAAATTAACATATATAGATCCCGAAAACAATTTTTAACTAGTTTTCCAAACGACTGGGAAGGTATCCCCAAGTGCAGATTTTGTTGTTGAGTTTACCAGATACCGAAAGGTTGGTGATACAAGACTGCTAAGAAGTCTTCATCGGGACCTTTTTTCAATCCAAGGGACAGATTAAGAAGAGTAGGAAAAAAGAGATCAACACTATTTTCATGTCAACGCCCCCAAATAAACAGCCTGTCAGGGTTTATGATTTTCCAGGCTTGACAATATTTTGACTGTTAAGGAAAATGATATGTTTTTGGAAAACTATTACATAGAACTAACCCCATTTATGATTATAACCAAGGATTAAACAGCCATAACAGCCGTGGATTTTAAGGCCCATCTCCTTTCATTTTTCGCAGGCCGTGTGCTCCAGGAGATTTTGGTGCAGGCTGGATCTTAAGACCCGGCGATGAAAATGGCATACCGAAACCTGACCGTTGAGGCGATTTTCGATATCCGAAGTATACAATAAGTAAACCACTAGTAGTGGATTATCCCATCAATATATTCCAGTAATATTCCAGTAGCCTCTGGTAAACTAACATAGCATACTGGAAAATCACCATGCTATCTAGCTGGGTAAATCCACTATTTCTATGGCCATTTTCAATAGCTATGTACCAAATTACCAGAGGGTAAACCACTGATGTTTTTCCTTGGCGAAAGACCAGGGTCAGCAGTGCTGGTTTGACTGGGTTCGTTTTTTTTTTGGGCCATTCTCGAGGAATTGGGTTGGTGGACCCTTCAGCCGCAAACTCCAAAGTCTCAGGGGGTGAGATGCTCCAAGTTCCAGGCTTCTACCACTACTTCCAACAGAGATTCCTTGCTATGAGCGGCGAATGTCTACCCTAGTCCAAAACGTATCTGCAAGCTTTTTGCTCCTTCTATTCCCCATCTTATGGTGTGTGACATTCCCCATTTTTTGCACTTTACTTCGGTCCCTGCAAAGATAGAGAAAGTGATGTCCCTCCATTTTGATGATGATTTACTTGCGATTACTATCGTTCTGGGAACAAGGAAACCCATAGTCCGCCCTGGTTTCCCAGTGATTGGTTTGTTTCATGTTTTTACCCTCAAAAGCCAACCTGGCCCAGCCTGTTATAGTGATATATCATATATATATATCTATATTTATATATATATATATATCAGTTGACACAACTAGACTTCTCCTCCATAGGCAAGCGCAACCAGGCAGGCTTGGCGGAGGCGCATCATCGCCTGCGAACCTTCAAAAACTCGGTTTCCTCGGAGGTGCAAGGCGTCACCAACACGGAGGACCGGGGATGGGGGATGACATTGGAGGTAAGGCAAGAAGACAATCCTGTGGTAAAGGCTGCCATTTTAACCATAAACTGGGATGGTCTTGAAAAACTCATTAGCCCAGAAAAATGGATGGTGATGACTGGGGGAGTTGATGATTGGGAAGTCTCCGGTTTGCCTCAAGGACTCCTCGGTGGTGAGCTTCATTGGCACCTTTGAGCGCCTCGGCGAAGTGTGAAGCCATGGAGGGCCCCAGCTGTTGGAGTTTGGATCTTGGGATGATGTGGGATGATGTGGGTTAGTTGGTTGAACAAATTCACCAGATTTAAGATCACATTTTCTCATCCGCGGTTAAACCGCGGCTTTGAGTGGAAAGCCATAAAATCGTATCCTTTTCTTTGTGCCCAATTTTCTGCATGGTTTTGGCTAAGGAAACTGGTCCAGAAGGGAATCAAACCAGCCGATATTCGCGAGGCGAGGCATCACTTTCTGGCTGGGAAATCAACAAACATCACTCCAAAAGATAGAAGAACTTGGTAAAATCCTACTAACATAGGAAGGTAAGTTCTCAACAGCAGTGACGGTTGGGTTTTATTCTCTTAGTCAGGGAGGGGTGTGTCGTTTGCAGCAAAAAGACTAAGAAAGTCGTAACATTGGAACCTGGAAGCTGCTGTTGGGTTGGAACCGCTGGCTTAACTCGATCCTTTTTTTTTTTGGGGGTTACTATTACAAACATTTACAAATGGGTCACTTTCCAGCCAGCCATGTTTGACTTTTGATTCCGGCCATAGCTGCGTCAAGTCCTTAAGTCCAACTGGGTGACCAGCCCCCAATCACCCTGACGTTGGGTTTGTCTGACAATGGGGACCTTCAAATGGCTATGGAAGCTGGGAAAATGATGAAGCAGTGAATGGAATGGGTTGGTCAACACCAAAATGGGCTGGTGAAAAACCAGTATAGCTATGGCTGGGCCCACAGGTCCATGTTTGACCCACAGGAACTGATCCCGCGTGATCATGGCAATGGGGCAGAAAAAACGATGATACGAATGGTCTCCACGATGAAAAACATGTTTCTATCGATTTTCATTCCACCATTTGCTGCCTACACACTCCTATTTACAGCTAGGTGAAGTGTTCGCTTCACCCTCGATGTTGCGTGATTGCCATCCCTTGGTAAAAGAACTCAGTGGTGAGTCGAATCCTGGCTGGAAAAATAGCATGTTTTGCCAAGATAAGTTACATCCCATCCCAGTCCCATCCCTTGTTCCTGAACATCTACCGTTGTAAGCCCGATTTTGCGGCTCTCTCATCAAGGAGTCCATCCCAATTTCTCATTGGTCAGGGGTTAGTTTGTACGTCCTGTTTGGGGGATTTGTTTCGCATCGCTTTCAGTGGAACTTGTTGGAGATGATATACCCTTTTTAGTTGGCTGATGTGATAAATGTCGAACATGGACAATTCCCCATTTACAGATATCCTCTTATGAATGCCTGCAATTTTTCGGGATTTCCTAGCAAGCAATGTTTGATTGGCGGAGGGATGCGGAGGGTATATAAGTCCTACTTTTTGATGGACATTTACTTCATCCTGATTCTTATTCTCCCATACAAAAAAATACATTTTCATGATATCTTCGTTACAGTACATCCCCATTACCCTCCAGTAAATTAACATAGACCCTGAAAATCACCAATTTATAATGGAAACTAGTCTTCCAACCCCGACAACTGCCAGGGTCTATGTTAATTTACCAGAGGGTAATATCCCCATCAAAAATCTATGCTTTCTATGGTTAAGCTCCAATTTTTAAAAGCCCAACTTTCGCCAGGCCATCATCCAGCAGAAGATCGAGCTGGTCTTGACCGCGCATCCCACGGAAGCGCAACGTCGTAGTGCCCTGAAGAAGCACGAGCAGATGCTGCAGCAGATGAAGGCCCCCATTTTTTCATGGGATGATCTAAGATGGGGTTTTTCCCATGGCAAAAAATGGGGTAATACCTGTATAACCCATATGGGCATGGATCAATACCTATTAATACCACTTTTAGGGGATGAACATCCATTTACCAGCTATTTTGGGGTTCACTAGGTACCAGGGTTTTGACCCATCCCCATATCAGCGCCTATTCTCATGGGGAACAATTGAGCAGTGACCAAAACCCCCGTTGATTGATTATAATAGGGAGTTCTGCTGGATAATGGTGGAAGATATATAGATGAAAACATTCATAGATAAAACATATCTCCATCATGGTCCATGGTGTAGATCATGGCAATCATGATTTCATTATTTGTACAATGGACATTATTTTGATCCATGTTTTGAGACTCGCGCCAGGTGCACGATGCCAAAGATCAGCTCACCCCGGGACAGCTGGCCGGCCTCTACGACAAGATCAAGGCCAGGGGATGAAGCGATTTCACAAAAACGGCGGAATTCATCCGGAGATTTACCCTCTGGTTATTTAACATAGCCATGGAAAATCACTATTTTTTATAGGTAAACCATCTATAAATGGGCTATTTTCCATGAGCCATAAAATTCTACAAAAAAGCGAACTTTCATTTAGCACCGCAAATGGTGACACTGATGTAGCATTTTTTTCGCAGACCGGTAGCCTATGCAACCCAAGTGTTTCTCTCGACCCCTTCTCCAAGAGTAGATTTCTTGTTTGGAGCACGGAATTTCTTGCGGCAGTGGACATGTTTCGCATCCATTTGGAGCTGTTTTTGAGTGACCTCCGTCAATACATGTGGGTCTTATATATATATACAATTATATATAATTTGTTCAGTATGTTAACAATAATAGTAACAATAATAACACCAACATCTAATAATAGTAATATAGTATGAATCATTTTTTTTATCAGTAACAATAATAGTTCAAAAGTAACATAATATAGTAATAACAGTAAACATGGTACTTAAATCATCATTTCATAGCACTCCAATGAGCCGCTCCAAGCCATTGAATCATTGGAGGCCATCCAGTGGAGTTGCTGGCGCACCAACACCGTGCGCCGCACGCGCCCCACCCCGGAAGGCGCGACGAACGTTCGCGACGTGGTGAGCCATGGAGCCATGGGTTTTCCCATGAAATCTGGGGCTTTGGGGAAAAAACATCTGACCAATCCATTGAGTGGCTGCTAAACCGCTTGAGTTTGGGGATGATACGAAAACCTTTGTATAATGGGGACTATGACAATTGATGGGCAATCCCGTTCTCAACCAGTCGGCTATCCTCAGGTGAGGCCCGCAACGGCATGTTGGTCATTGAGGACTGCTGGGGGTATTTTGAATTGGCAATAACGAGAATGAATGGAGAAGTTCAATGGCTGACTCCTTTGAGATCTTATATAAATACATAGTAGTAACAATGATAATTATTCATGATCACAAGGATACTACTACTACTACTACTACGACGACGACGACGACTACTACTACTACTACTAATACTATTAATACTGATGCCAATACTACTAGTACTACCAATACTAATCATTTTACTAACCAAGATTCCATTTCTCATTCCATAGTGGTATCACAATTTCCAAATTGGAGCAATGCCGTGAGGCTCCCAGGATGAGACTCACCAGCCCTCAGGGTTTCCAACCTGTCAGTTGGGGAGAGGCGAAATCACCATGTTCTGGTCATCAAATCCCGATTTTTGCCGGTTAATAACAATTCATAACCATTTATAACAACCAAGAATCATGAATCATGATTAAAATCTCATTGAGAATCCATCAACATCCCATTAAAACCGCTATGTTTTCTGACATGAAACGTCCGGATCTAGTTTTTTTTCACGATCGCAGGGCCGGCCCGGGATCCCAAAAGGCAAAGCATAACTCGGCCATGGTGAAATGTATCAGGTGGATGGAATCCAGTACTACTATGGCATGGATATATTGTGGCATTTATATGATTTTATATGCATGACTATCATGATCAATGATATTGCTATTTAATTGCTATTTTAAATCCATCAAAGTGTGATCTATATGATCTATTTGATTGGTTTTGAGACCCGTTTTTGCATGATGAAACTCTCCACCAAGCAGCCAGTAGAAACCATCCAAAGATTTCTTGGTGCATTCCAAGGCTTCTCCAAAATCCCACAGATTTTGGTGGTCAATCTCCAAAGTCTGCAGAATCTCACCTTTTGACCTAATGTTGGCAGCAATTTTTGCTGCTGAAAACATCCCAAGTTTCTGGCCAGAAATCCACCCTGTAGAGATCCTCAGATCCCCCCCGGTTTCGACAAAGGCTCTTAGCGGGTCCACCGCAGGAGACGGTGTGGAAGGCCGTTCCGGAGCACTACCGACGCCTGGACCGATGCCTGACCCGCATCGGCGCCTCACCCCTGCCCTTCGATGTCCGGGATGCCCAGTGTGGGATGGGTGCCATGGGGGGTTTCCAGGTCCATCAGGGGTACCCCAAAATGGCTGGCTGGTTTACAGTGGAAAATCCGAAAATAAAATGGATGATTTAGGGGTCTCACCACTTGAGGAAACCCCCATGTGGAACCATCCCTAATTTTGTTTTGGGTACCCTCCGGCAATCAAACATGGCATGGGAAATGCCCAAAGTAAATGGAGGTTTTCATCGAACTAAATGGGACATTTTTCCAGCAAACCATGTTTGATTGCTGGAGGGTATCTCTGTTTTCTTGAGGTATCCCCAAATGGTTTGAGATGTGCATAGAACAGGTGACATGGAGCATCTTGCAATTTCCAAGTAATTTTGGGGTCTAGAGACTTAGAGACTTGATTTTTCGTCATTTTGAATTCTGACCTCATGTTCAGGTGCACCCCTTAAAATGACCAGTCCGGAACAGGTCCACCTGGCCAAAAAACTTTTGGACCCAAAACCATTTGTACTTAGTGCCCATCATTTCTGGTCTACAGTTTTGTCTGTCCCCTGATTGCTGGCAAGGATTCCATGCCCGACGTGCAGTTTCCAACTTTTTGCTGGCATATCTGTTTTTTTCCTGCTGGTTATATCAGCTCCAGTATATCACTGTAGCTTCGAAATTTCCATTTCTTGACCTACATGTCAGTCATTTCTATCCCCATCCATACCCTCTGGTAAACTAACATAGACCATGAAAATCGCCAATTTTTAGAGGAAGCATTCATCTTCCAACCCCGACAACTACCAGGGTCTATGTTAATTTACTGGAGGGTACTTGGTGGCTCATCCCACTTAGCAAGTGGGTTATAACCCCAGTGATTTACATGGGATAAGTAGGGTTAATCCACTAACTGGGGTTATAACCCACTTACTAAGTGGGATGAACCACCAAGTATATATATATATATACGATATATATATATACGATATATATATATATATACGATATATATATATATATATATTTGCCATCTCCAAACAAGACAGCCTTGGGAACCAGCGCTCCAGGCCTCCATCTTGAAGATGAGCAGTTGGATGGGTGGAGACCGCGATGGTAATCCCAACGTCACCTGGGAGGTGACCAAGAAGGTACGGGACGACCCATGGGAGGTTTTTTTGGTGGTGAAAAGGTAGGGGGTCTCCCAACAAAAAGATGAAAAATTCAACAGTGGAAACTGAAGATGTATGAATTTTGATGAATAGTCAGAGGTTGCCATCTATTTTGGAGCTGCTATAAATCGTAGCCAGCTAGAAGGAAAGTGTAGGAAATCTTTGGCGAAAGATGGGGGTTTCCGTTTCTGATAGGTCCATCGAATCTTGGGGTGACCACTTTTTTTAATGGAAAAAACGGGACTCATCTGGTGCAATCAGCGTGGGATAGCCACCAGCCGCCATTTTACCAGTGCAATGAGACTGGGAAAATATTGGACATCATGTCTAGGAACCCCCCAGTTGGAGATCGAAAAGTACCAAGAAAATGGTCACTAAAATGGTGGATTTATCACCATTACATCCTTTTTTGTTGGGGGTTACCGTGTTATCATAAGCCAACAGGTGGGATATTTTTTCCTATGGCTTTTCCAAAAAATGGGAAAAGCCAGGTGGTGACGCTGCTGCGCTGGCGCGTGGTGGAGTTGTACTACCGCGAGGTGGATGAGTTGCTGTACGAGCTCAGTGACCTGGTGGGTGGATGGATGGATCGATGGATGATCTCAAGGGGACATGGATGGACATGGATGGAGGATCTAAAGATAGGACCAGTCAGCTTTCTGTTGGGAAATCTAGTAGGACTTGTGCGAGATTGATCAATTAGTAGATGATTAGTAGATGATACTGACTGACGTTATTTTTCATGTTCAAAGACCAACTGATGATACTAACTGATGCTATTTTTTCCAAATACCAAAGTTTTTTTGTCCACACATTGGTATGGAAAGAACCCACCTGGACAAGATGAGGGGATGGGGATGGGAACCTCGAGCCTTGGGATGGGTTCATTTTGTCCAGCGTTTATATAACTCTTCAAGCTGTGGGTATAGCAACGCCCAAAAAGATAGAAAAATGTAAGGCTACTGAGATATATAGTGATAAGTGTTTTTTTATCTCTTTTTTCAGGGAATATCATGATCGTTTTTGACCCATATATAGATCTTGATAGGATCCAGTCTCACCCCTACCCACACCTGCGTGTTCTAAGGTATGGATGGGGAAGTCAACGAGGAAATGAGGGCCGAGGCAAGGGTGGGGCTTCAACCATGGACATGTTGGAATAACCAGAGAACATGGAGATTCATTCACATTTTGGTGCTAACCCAACCACCATGGGTCGTTTTTGATGGATGGCTACATTTTTTTTGTGGCCTCGTGTGGCCGCCGGCCAATGAATCGTTTCGGATGATTGCCTCGGGATCTCGTTTGCTGTTCGTTCGATGTAAAGTTTGAGGATTCAACATGCCACATTTGAGTCTGAGAAACTGGTGAAATGTATACAGCAGCCGCCCCATCGATACTGGCTCATCCATTGGGCATTGACAGAATCCAGGCTTAACATCGTAAACGGAGATCCCCAGTATCATATACAGTACATGAACATAAGGCTAGGTAGAAACCCAAACATGACATGCAAATGACTCAACAACAATAGATACAGATACAGATGCATGTCACAATATCGGTACAATTATGATGTACATGTGTCTGTATTTAGTCCATTCATGGCTGGTACACATTATTATTATGGCAACAATCTTAATAGTACATGTAGCTCTCTACAATATTTGTAGATCTGATATACTATAGATGGTTAAATAAATATATGATCTAAATTATTTATATGATATAAATTTCTAGATTTCTAGCAGGAATAGTATTTTTTTGTAGATCTCTATATGCTTCCGGCTTCCCTGTCTGTCCCGGCAGGTGGAAGCCGTGAGCTCCATGTGGACTGCCTCTGCACCAGGCTCCAAGGTCTGTAAACCCGACGCCCGCAGCGGAGTGCACTGGAACTTCCACACCGGCGTGGCCGAGGACCAAATTCACAACGGAATTGGAGAAAAACTCCACTTGAAAGTGGATGGAAACACCACTTGAAACTGGAACATTTATAATTTTTGCTGGGCAATTTTCTGGCGAATGAGTGCTGTTTTTTGGTTTGGGAAAGCTGTTGGGGATGGATTTTTGTTTGTTTCTGGGGAATTACGGAAGATGGGGATTTGGGTGAACATTGGGATTTCTCGCAACCTGGGTATCAGATTGAAGCAGTACCTACAGTAAGAACCATCCGGGGTAGGATAATCGCATAGCTACACTCATTGCTAGAAATATCAGAACATGAGGTATGGTAACTGGTAACCCATTTTTGAAACTACTGATAAATTCGGGCATTAGGGCAAGAAGAAGTTGCACTCCCCTGAGACATACTCCCCACTGGAAAGGGAAGGTAGCCATTTTTTATTGTTGCAATCCCCACTTTTGGATGGTCAAGGCCCAAGATCTGTAAAGGAATTTCCATGATGAACATGTAAACATTCATGTTAACATCCAATAGTAGCTAAGACCCGAGCTCTTGAATTGACATCCGAGCTCTTCATTGAGTTACACTTCCCTACAATTTGGGGCCCCCCAGTTATAAATTTGTTTATAAACTCCATTAACTATAGTTATAAGTACCATAAACCATAGTTATTGGAGTTATAAACCTAACACTTCCCATTTCGGCCATGCCGACGTCCACGTGGAGGACGAGCCTTACCGCCGTTTGCTCATGGCCATCCGTCGCCGATGCTGGCGTACCAAGGTCTCCATGGAGGTGTGGAACGTCGAACGTCGAAATGGGAAGGGTGAAATGAAACGGTGGTCATAGGGAGAAAGTTAGATAGTGATATAGTGTTATATGTAGTGTTATATATAGTGTTCTATATAGTGTTTGATATAGATTGATATAGATTGATATAGATTGATATAGATTGATATAGATTGATGTAGATTGATATAGTGTTATAGTGACATAATGATAAAGGGATTTCACCATAGTCATAGCAATATCCACTATATGGTCATGGGTTTCATGGAGTGCAAAGGATGGTGATTTTTGGGATATTTTGAATGGGATTTTGGATGGGGATTTTGGATGTGTTGGGAATTGGAATGGGAAGTGGTTAAATAAACATGTGGTCGGGGAGATGTTTCTATGAAGAACGGGCACTATACAATGTTCATATGGAACAGCAAGCATATCATCATAAGTATGGTGATCATCATAAATATGTTCAGAAGTAGGAATTGGTGTGATTTCCCATCATGACAACCACCATACATGACGAGAACCCAGCCAAAACGATGGCAATGAGGTTTAAACCACAAAAACAGCAGACGTGAGAAGTTTGGACACTCCACCCAGGTCTTCATTCATCTTGCTAGATTGAGATCATTTATTGAATATCATTATTGAATATACTTAGATTGTCACTATATTTATGTGGATTCATCTCAAATGGATTGGTTGGTTTTGGTGGGTTTTTTTCGGTGAGCCACCAGAGATCGCAGGCCCTGTACATGGGCAAGCAGAACGATCCGGATTTCGAGAAGGAGGTTCTGACCTCCTCCGAGGCGTGGGATCTGCTGTTGATGTCAGTGACTCACTGCTTGGTTTATGAAAATAGACGGCTCCCAACAGGGAGATGACCATAAATCAAACAAACCACACTATGTTTTGTTTAAAAGGACGATATTGGTGTACCAAAATTTTGGATGCCCTGAAATTTGAGCCAATCTCTCAATATCCATCTGTGAACCTCACTTCGAGCAAGACCAAGCAAGACTGCAAGTCAGCGCGTGCCCTAAAGGGCACCAGGACACACTGAAACGCTCTCTGAAAGAGCATCCATTCCTTGTTTCTTCTTTTAATAGACAGTACGGGACATAATCTCAGATTTGTGGCAATGGCTCCTCTAAAAAAAAGGATTAATGTGGGTCAAAAAAAATCATAAACGCACCATCCCCCTGTCATCACCAGGTTTTTTTCGGTGGTAGTTTCACCATTCCCAGTCATGGCTGGTTTATGGCCTTGTTTTACCCACATTACTAAAATATTGATGACTATCATGGTTACCAAACATGGTGGTTTAATAATGATTGACGATCGAAAATCCCACTGTTTTTTTGGATGTTTTTTTATACTAGACCCCCTTTAAACAAAATATGGTGAACAATATAGTGTATTACTACTATATATATATATCATCCCATGTGTTCCATATGTTTATATTACCATATATCATCCCATATGTTTTTTTTGGGTGGTAAACATGGCCTTGTTTTCACCACAAAAGAACCCAGTTGGATGGGCCATGACAGGAGTTGGCTCGTCCTCTGGAAATCATGTACCGTTCCCCGTTGGCAGACGGGTGGGCGCGCGTGTTGGGCGCGCCTTGGGTGTGGAAAAGCCCCAAAGGTTTATCAAACATGACCATTTATAGTGGATTTTCCCATTGATAGCATGCTGATTTTCCATAGTTATGTTAGTTTATGAAAAATATCTCCAATGACTTACCAGAAGTTGATGGCGTTTTCAGAAACCATCTAGGGATCCTGTGGAGGTTCCAACCTTTTGGGACAATGTCCCTTGATATTCATTCATCAAGTCATAAGAATCCCCAACAAAAATAGGAAATATCTCCCCCCTTCCCTATTTCCACCACATTCCACCACCCCAAAATGGCTTTTTCCCAACCTCCCAGCAGCCCCAGCAGCCACAGCCGCCGCCGAGGCTCGTTGATTGAGCAGGGCGACGAGATCGTGGCCAATGGACGCTTGCTGGACCTGATCCGCCGCGTTCGCACCTTCGGCATCAGCCCCTCGGTGGGGAAGGGTCGGGGGAACGGGGGGAACGGTGGGAACGGTGGTGGTTCGGTGGTGGTTCGGAGGTGGTTCGGAGGTGGGTTGGAAGGGTTGGGGTTGAGTTCTTTATGGGATGATTTGAGCACCTCAAACTAGCCAGGAGATCAGGTGGTTGCACTCTTGCACCCCATTTCAAAATGAGATCCGAAAAAAGATAGGCCCGCCTTAAAAATCCACAAACATCAGCAAATCATCTTCCAAAACCACCCAAGAATGACTTGTCCAGGACTCTTCCATCACCATCTTGAAATTGCCAGCACCTTTTGACCACTGAGGCATGGCATGCCTGGATGTGCGTCAGGAATCCGATCGTCACTCGGAGGTCCGGGCCCCTTTTTTGGCCCCTTTTTTGGGGCAAAAAACCTATAGATCTTCTAGTGGAAAAAAACAGGCTACCCTCCGGTAAACTAACATAGCTATTGAAAATGGCAATTTATAGTTGATTTTCCCATTGAAAATGGTGATTTTCCATAGCTATGTTAGTTTACCAGAGGGTAGACTGCTGGATGATGCTGTTTCCAAGACGACCCGACGAATGGCTGAGACTCGGATGAACTCGTCGGCTTCCTGCGAAGCCAGTGGAACTTGGACTTTTTTTCCTTGCGGTAAAACTCACAGGTCATGGACACCTTGACCAGCTTCTTGGGTCTCGGAAAGTTCACCGTCCCCGGGCGGCACCGTTGTTTTGGGCCTTTTTTTTTGAGATGAACATAGTGTGACTTCATCGGAAGATGGTGAAGATGGTGAAGATGGTGAAAAAGGGGACTAGCTCTGACTTCCTGTGAGTGTGTGAAAAATATCTGACATGAAGCTTTTATGAAACAAAAATGCTGAAGCTCGTGACCCACAGGATTCTTGTTGTGATACACGGCAGTCCTGAGCCTCACCGGGGTCCAAGGAATGGACTGAGCAGGAGCGATGCGACTGGCTGGTGAAGGACCGATCCATGGATGGCTGAGAGGAAGCAGAGATATGGAATCAACATGGAAATTTCCATGGGAAAAGCAATTTATAAAGTGGTAATGTTCATTGGGGAAATTATGATCAACCACTTGACTGGAATTGTTTGCTGTATCCCTACTATGCCCTGTTTCAGTTGAGATTCATTGAATTGTTGGCGAATATCACCATATTCCGTCAATTGTTGATCCCTATCAAAACATATCTCAATTTTGAGTGCTATCACACAAACAAATCCACTTTTTGAGTAAAGTCAAAGACTAGTTACAACACGCAGCCTGTACTTTGATAACTCACCTGATTTAGCACATGAAATCGCAGGAGATCGAGTCCAAGCGCCCCTTGCTGGCACCGGACATGCCCATGAGCGACATCGTGAAGGAAATCCTGGACACCTACAAGGCCGGTTGATACAGCTGGGGGTCTCAAGTGCCTAAGCTATAACCGTATTGACCATTTGGTTATGACTAACATCGCCACATTGCTCTGCGTTATCACTGCCCTCATTTTAGGACGGCTTAAGTTCCTTAAAACAGCCATCCCTAAAGATGGGTAAATACTATAAGTGATCACTTAAATGTGTATGATGGTAGATATTTATCTAAGCTGGTCATATTTAGCACTTAGCCAGAAGCCCCACATATGGTAGCTCCCGAAAAGATAGAACAGTAATGTACCGATTTTAGTAGGATTTTACCTTTCTATCTGTTTAGTAGAATTTTACCTTTCTATCTATTTTACCCAACTGTTAGTTTACTAAAAATGCTGGTTTTTCCATTTAGCAATCAGACATCCTGTAAATATTTCTGGGTCGTACTATGGTTGGTTTGGGTTGGCCGAGTCCTCGTCATATGATTTTGAGCCATTCAGCTGAAAGATAAAAAAGTAATCTTACCACTATTTTTTCGTAGGATAACTTGCTCAGTTCCATATTTCTTTTGGGTTGCCAAAAACATCTAATATTTGTTTGTCAATTATTGTTGGTCATGATTCACCCAAAGAACGTATCTGAGGGATCACGGCAGCAGCGCAGATCATGATTACCAAAAATCCCGTGGAAAAATAGTGTTTATTATTATTTTTTGGGGTTTACCATTTGATATTCTTCACCATTATAAACATATGGGATGAGATATAGTAATATAATATATTGTTCACCACATTTTTTAAAGGGGTTTAGTATAAAAATCAGCCAAAAAAACAGTGGGATTTTCGATAGTCAATCATTATTAAACCACCATTTTTAGTAACCATGATAGTCATCAATATTTTAGTAATGTGGGTACAGTAAAACAAGGGCATAAAACAGCCATGACTGGAAATGGTAAACATACCACCTATAAACATGGTTATGACTGGGGGATGTTGCAAACGACATTGTTTGACCCACATTAGATTAATCATCCACTAGATTGATAAGTTTCCACTAGTTCATGGGGTCTACAAACTAACTTATGGGTGGGTTTTACCCCATCCTGTAGTAAAATAATGGGATTTTTGATAGTCAATCATTATTAAAGCACCAATTTTAGTCACCAGTATACCCTCTGGTGAACTAACATAGCAATGGAAAATCACCATTTCTAATGGGAAAATCCACTATAAATGGCCATTTTCAATAGCTACGTTAAATTACCAGAGGGTAGTCATCAATATTTTAGTCATGTGGGTAAAAAAAAAACATAAAACAGCCATGATTGGAAATGGTTTCTACATACCACATATATTTTTCTGGTGATGACTGGGGGATGCTTTAACTATTGTTTTCCCCACATTCATGTGATAAAAAAAGGACCATCATCATCTATAATGTGACCATAATAATCCCAATATAATCCCAATAATCCAAACATGATCCAAATATAATCATTATATATATATTAATATATAATCAAATACCATCATTATGTAAGCATTAATCATTAACCAATGGAGATTTCCTATTCTTAATCTTGACCCACGAATTGCCCAGCGATCGATCTCGGCAGATCATCGCCGAGTTGCCCAGCGAAGCCTTGGGCGCCTACGTCATCTCCATGTCGCGCGTGCCTGGGCGATGGAAAGCCGTGGGGCCGTGGGGAAAGCCGTGGGAAAATTGGGGGAGAACTTTCCACCAAGGTGGAAACAATCATGGTTTTTTTTGTTTTTTAAATCAACTAAAGTTACAGGTCTTGGGTTCCTCAATGCTCAGAATTCTAAATTGGGGGGGTTGAATTCATGGTCTTTTTGCATCCATTTTTGTTGCGTGAGTTTCGGAGTAAATAGTTCTATACTTTGAAACCAAGTCCTGGAGAAACACACCAGGCGAACATGTTGAAATGATGGGATTGGTTTAGCCCATGATCGCATCATGCAGGCTCTCACCTACTTCTGGGATGCACACTATATCCCATTTCTATGCAATCCAAACAGAAATTAGCAACATTCAGATGTTTTTCCCGCAGTATCAACGCATCTGACGAAAAATCAGCCCAAAATGGTGTTAAAGATGTTTTTTGTGTTTGTTTTTGTGGTTATTTTGATATATTCTACATCGTCTATATAGTTTTTCTGAAAATAGGGTATACCCCCAATGAAATAGCCATTTAATAGTGATAATGATCAGCAAAACCATTGAGTGTAGGGGTACACTATTTTCAGACAAACCCATATAGTTTTTCTAGTACCCTCTGGTAATTTGTTACATAGCTATCGAAAATTGCCATTGAAATAGTGAGTTTTCCCATTAAAAATGATGATTTTCCATAGCTATGTTAGTCATTACCAGAGGGTATCACCAGTCAATAGCCACCATTTTGGGCCGCAAAACCGCCGAGGCCACCTCTGACATCTTGACCGTGTGCTTGCTGCAGAAGGTTGGAGGTGGGAGCGAAAATGGATGACATGGAGATCTGAAACAACTGGAACTGGAGAAAACTGGAGAAAACTGGGGAAAACTGGAGAAAACTGGAGATCTGAAACCACCCAGCAACTGCAAACTCGAAGTTCAACAGCTGCATCCCGTTCGACTCTTCTTGAACCATGCCCTGTTTGCCTCGTGCCGAGGGACCCGTGGCCATCACCGCCAGGCGTGAAGAAGATGATGCGCGTGGCGCCGCTCTTCGAGACGCGCGAGGACCTGATCAACGCGCCGAAAGTCATCGATGCGGCCCTGGGCGTGCAGTGGTACAAGGACCACGTGCAGGTGCGCGGAGGGTTGTGGTTTGGGGGGGGGGACCCTCTGGGAAACGTTTACATAGCAAACTGGAAAATCACCATTTCCAATGGGTAAATCCACTATTTCAATGGTCATTTTCAATAGCTATAGTTAGTTTACCAGAGGGTAAACGAGGAAGATTGGGCTGACTGCTGCTTCTGGAGATGAGGTTTGGTGAAGGCGTTTTGCGAAGAACTGGGGGTGCCCCCGCAAGTCCGATCGACCTCGGAAGACTTGCAGTCTTGGATGGGGGGGATATGATCAAACCCGGGCTGTGCAGGGAAAGCAGGAGGTCATGTTGGGCTATTCCGACTCGGTGAAGGATGCAGGACGGGGTCAGAGTGGGCAGTGAGGCAGGATCATGTTGGTCTGGATCAGAGTTTAAAGAACAGAAACAGTATTGAACATCCAGGTTTAGATTTTTCGAGAGTGTCAATTCTGACCTCTATCCCCATGTTGGCTCATAGCAAAGAATTGAAACTTGAGTCATCTTTTCCGCAGCCGCTGCTTTGAGCGGTGCTGGGGCACCCAATCTTAGGATTCCCGTGTTAGAGGAACAAGCTCTAGGGGAAGATCCCAGGAACATTTGGCCATCCCCTCTGAGAATTCTTCCTGCTAAAAAAAGGGAATCCGATATGAACCAAAAAAAACCACTGCACCTAGGTTTGTTGTTCCGCTTTTGGTATTTCTTTTCAATCTTACAGTATGGCATAGAATTCACCATCTAAATGGCAATTTTAATCATTTTTATAGTATATCATGGTATATCCGTATACCCAATTTCAGACAAACCAAAAAGAGATGTTGATTAGATAATATCCCAGTACATCCATGCGTATCCCATACTACTTACCTCCTCCAATCATGACCTTTTTTTTGGGGGCCCTGGTGGTTTCGAATCACCACATGGGGAGAGGAAAGTTCGCCTCCACCTGGGAACTGCACCGTGCCATGGAAAACTTGCTGGAGGTCGGGGAACAGGGCTAGGTCCCTCCGTCCGTGGATCCCCGAACTCGCCATGGAGGGTTTTGTATCGCTGGGAAAATGGTCGAAGTAGATGGTGGATTGTCCAGCAGGGCATGATGCCACCGAAGGGTATCTCATTGATAGTTGGGTTGTAATCTCACTGACCAGTTGCAATTCATGGGATGATCCAAGTACCACTCTGCGGCCAACAGCATCCTTGCCTCGGCTTCACCCCCAAATGCAGAGAAATGGGGCGCTACCAGGTTCTTCCGTGGAACATTTAACTCGATAAGACAACAATTATGGGTATTTGTCACCAGTCATCAGTTTTTCTAACTATATTTTACAGTCTTCTAGTCCTTTTTTTAGCACTCATTTGCGGTTGGTCTACCCATCTAACCCTTCTGGTAGTTTTGATGTGGCTGGTGCCCCTGCCAGGTGGGTAAGAAGCACGGTGTGCAGATCACCTTCTTCCACGGTCGCGGCGGCTCCATCGGCCGCGGCGGCGGCCCTCCCAACTTCATCCTGCAGGCGCAGCCTGCTGGATCCCTGCAGGCGCCAAGCTGGGGAGGTGAGGTATGCCTTGGGGTGGTACCCCTGTGTATATATATATATAGCATACACATTATATATATATAATATATATATATATATTATATCTATATATATAATATATAATATATAATATAATATATATAATATATACAATGATAATATATGTATAGTTAATGAAATAAGTTGATTGGAAAGTCTACAAGTTCACTAGGATGTATGGTAGATATTGATTTGAAACCAAGTGAACTAGGATTTATGGTAGATTGGTATAGATATATCCAATTAGTGCTACTGGAGGGCACCACCTTCTGAAGGCTTTCGGGCAATTTCAGGGAAGTGACCTTTTCGTTGATCACGATTTTTGGGGTGAGAATTTTGTTTATGGATGCGAGGCTAGTTTGGGTGTGGCCACCTGGTGCTTCAATAATTTGTACAAAGTGAAGCCCCCCAGTTCTGTCTGTTGGTTTTCTAACACCATTCACATCCATTATCATCCATTCACTATAGATCTACATTGACATTCACTATAGATATACATCAACCGCAACTATAGGTATACATTAACATTAACCAAAGAGACAAAACAGACACACACACATATATATATATATACATACATACATACATACATACATACATACATACATACATACATACATACATACATACATACATACATACATACATTAACACACACAATGTCTCTCTCTCTCTCTACACATATATATATATGATATATACAGTGATATTCCCCAGTGATATTCCCCAGTAAATCAATGGTTCGCGATCCTTCGCCTTCCGGGGCCTCACCTTGCTGCGCCGCAGAATGGACATCTGCGCCTCACCATCCAGGGAGAGACCATCGGTCGCCACTTCCCAAGTGACGAGGCATGGGGCATGGGGTGGCCACCATGGGAGACGGGTGGTTCACTGGGGGAAATCATGAGTTGGAACACATGGGAAAAGATATGGGAAAATAGCTGGAAAAGATGGGAAAAATAGGGTCAACTCTAATTTTTCAGGATGGTTTCTATTAAGAGTGTTTCTAGTGGGACATGATGGGAAAACATCTGTGAGAAACACTGGGAACGATAGGATAAATGGAGGATTTTTCATATCGAACTCTGGAGGTGGTGCTGAACATTGCTGAACGTGGTGGCTTCAAGCAATGCCAGAAGTCCCAAAACTCAATATATTTTGCCAGATGAATTCCAAAAACATTTGGCTCAACAACTCAAATTTTCCCAGTTTAAATAGCTCAAATCCCTCTTTACATAGGTGCGAGTTCGAGTTTTTTAGGGTTCAAACTCCCCATTTGTCTCAAGAGCTCACAACTTTTTTCGATCGCTTTCCAGCTCAAAACTTCCCAGTCATTTCGGTCTAAGTCCTGAAAATCTCAGGGCTCAACCTCCCAGCCATACCCTTGATTTTCGCTTTTGTCCCTGCCCAGCCATAGCGTGGAAAGGTGGCAGAGCGCACCCTGGAGCAGTACTCCACGGCTGTCTTGGAACACACCCTGGCCCCGCCGCCTTTGCCGAAGCCGGAGTTCCGTGCGGCCATGCAGGTGGGGGCCCGAAAATCACCTGGTTTTGGATGGGGCCTCCGTTCGATAGCGTTCAGTTGCCTTATAAGTGGCTGAATTCTATGGTTTATGATAGATATAACGTGATATAACTATAGTTAATGTGGATTATAATGGTTTATAAACCAACTTATAACTGGGGCTCCGAAAATCCCCTGGTTTTAAGCGCAGCGGACATCAGGAGTTGTCCGACCTCTCTGCGGAGCACTACCAGAAGACGGTCTTCAAGAGTGATGTGGGGGCCTTTGTTGAAGGGAACATGTTACCCTCTGGTAAACTGTCACATAGCTATTGAAAATGGCCATTGAAATAGTGGATTTACCCATTGAAAATAGTGATTTTCCAAAACTGTCACATAACTATGGAAAGATCCACCATGCTATGAAAATGGGAAAACTCACTATTTCAATGGCAATTTTCAATAGCTATGTAACAAATTACCAGAGGGTAAATGGGAACCATGGTCTTCACCATCAACTTTTTGGGGGGCGGTAAAGCCTGTAAAATGTTTCTTCAAGCAGTTCTGGGAAGCAAGTAGGTGGGTAGAAAATCTCAATTACGAAGAAAACACATCCATAGTTTCGGAACTTACTAACCATTCCATTATCATTTACAGTATCATTAACTATGCTTAGTAATCTTACTTAGCTTTAATAACTAACCATTACTGGTATGATTCTCCAAGCTCATTTTGACATCAGGCTCAATGACTTGCACGGTAGGATTCACCTCCAGCAGACCCGACTACCAGGGTTTTGGCCAAAAAACAGGGTCCCTCCGTTTTGATACTTTAGAACTTCATCCCATGGTTTAGAAAATCGAAACTCATGTTTTCAGTTGGGTTATGCTGGCCATATCCCTGTTTTCCTATTCAACCCAAATTTCTGGTTGGTAAACTCCCCCGGTTTCAGGGAGTCCATCTTAGTTGAGGGGATTGTTAGATTCCATTAATACCCATTAAAAGACGATGAATAGCAATTCATAGCCATGAATAATCATTGATAATCAATAATAATCATGAATAGTTACATAGCATGCTGTGTCATCATATCCTCATAGCTGGTTGATGGTTCATTACCATCCCAACTAACATAGACCTACCAATTCTCGGCTGAGAAGATGAGTTTCCACCAAAAATGCACGATTTTCAGGGTCAAACGGTGGATTTTGACTGGAGGATAGAGCAACTCTCAATGATCCTCCGGTGGCGCCCAGGGGGAAATCTTTGTCCGCTTCTTCCACACCTTCACGCCCACGTCCGAGCTTGGACAGATGCGCCGTGGTAAAAAACCTGGGGGTACCCACCTGGATGAACAGCTTTTGTCGATGTGTAAATGGTTTGGACAAATGGGTTGGACAATGGGTTGAATTTGCTTTTGATGATTTTCAAATGGCTTTGGAACATGGGTAAGTTCATATCTCCCAGCAAGGTTAGATCATTTCAAGCCGATTTCCTTCAAGAATGATGCATATTTATCTTCTACATCGTTTTTTTTCCGTAGATTTTTAGGATTTTTGAGGTGTTTTCTTCATTTTCTTCCATTCAGAACCACCTATCAGAGGGTGCCCCATAGCTAAGTTGCTAAGAAGAACTGGCCGAATTCTATGGTTTATGGATGTTGTCGGTAGATATATCCAACTAGCAGTTCTATGTTGGGGGTCTTGCCCAGCCGAGGAACATCGGCAGCCGCCCTGCGAAGCGCCGCAGCTACGGAGGCATCGACACGCTGCGCGCCATTCCCTGGATCTTCGCCTGGACACAGACGCGGCTGCTGCTGCCCGTGTGGCTAGGCCGGGGGTTGAGGTGTCGTGGGTTGAGGGGTGGGAAGCGAAGACTTAGGATACATATACATATACAATCAAGTATATAATCACATATATATATATAATATAATATAATATGATATGATATGATATGATATGATATAACATAATATAATATATACATATATATATATATAAATATGTACCACTATATGTTTTTTTTCTTTTTTCTGGATGGGGTTGGGAACCGCCTCAGAGATATTTTGTGGAGTTTTGGGGTGGTTTTTCAGTGCGACCTGGTTTAGTCTCAACTGATAGTTTGGCGTTGATGTGGAGTTTATAGACTAATGTACTAAGGTAAGTCATCGCCAAATAGATGGAAAAGGATGGAAAAGTAAATCCCTACGAATTTGATTGTGATTTACCTTTCCATCTATTTGGGGATGACTATAGTTCTTAGTTACTATTTCTCATTCTTTTTTTCAACGGGCCCTACGGGATTTGGCCAGGCAACGGCTTGGCCCTTCAGAAGTACATCGACGCTGGAAAGCTCCCCTTGCTGCAGCAGATGTATAAGGACCTGCGGCCGCTGCGCCTGCGGGGCTGGGGCTTGGGGCTTGGGGAATGGCGAATGGCTACCCTCTGGTAAACATACAAAAAGCTATTGAAATGGCCCATTTATAGTGGATTTACCCATGAAAAATGGTGATTTTCAATAGTTATGTGGCAAATTTCCAGAGGGTAATGGTTGGGAAAGGTTTGGTTGAAAAGTGACAGATCACCCCGAAAGTTGGAGGCTTCACCGATACGTGGAGCGGTAGAGCTTAGAGTTTGGTTTGGGTGGTGAGTGGATGGATTCGTAGCCATTTTGAGAGAGGAAGACGATCTATCTATCTATCTATCTATCTATCTATCTATCTATCTATCTATCTATCTATCTCTATATATATATAACAGCCAGCATAACAGCTAAATAACACTACAGTACCGTCGCTTTTTTTTGTGTGTACAGAGTCCCCACTGAAGAAAAAATGAAAAGGATAAATTTGCCAGGGGGCTCTGGGCTCACACTTTGGACATAGCCACATTTTGGACATAGCTCCTGTGGAAAGAATTCCACTACCCCAGATCCAGTGGTTTGAAAAAGGCCGTGACCATGGCCATATGGTTTATATGGTTTGTTGTTGATGGTTCAAAAATTGGTATATTGTAGCCAAATCTCAGAGTTTATATGGGTTTATCAGTTTAATTTCTCATGATTTTTCCCATTCAACTTGGAAATCACTCCTGGAAGGATCTCTCCATTTCAAGTCCCCATTCAACAATGGCCAGGAATGGCCCTTCTTCCGCTCCATGTTGGACCTGATTGACGTGGAGCTAGGCAAGAGTTCCCCAATGATCACCGAGCACTACGAGAGCAAGACCGTGCAGCAGGTGGCTAACACAGTTGGGATGGCTGGCTGGGACGGCTGGCTGGGACCTCGAAATCTGGCAGGACAAAGAAGGGGCCCAGTATTAGCAAAAACACCCATAAGACTTTGAGGTGACTTTTGAGTTTAGGAAAAAAACAATCAGTTTTTAGGGGATGCCCCAAGAGATTGAGCCACTTTTTGAGTGGCAAAGCCTCTTTGCTTTGGGACTTAGCTTCGAGGCTAATGTAGCCCCTGGTTGAGTATTGGATCTCTCCCTTGTTGGGGGTAATTTCTGTTAATCTTACTGTAGCACCCCCCATAAGATTCAGAAAAGCTTCAATTTAGCCCTTTGAAGTTCAAAGAGGCAAGTAAATCACACCTTTTCACAGTACATCAAAGGTGAGGTCAGAATTATCTATACCATTAACACTAGTTAGAAAATTCAACTGATAATTTTCAGAATTCTGGTTAATGGTATATTATTATATAATACAAAATACCATTATGTTCAATAATATTATACCATTTATATATGGTATATATATATACTAATGGTATATTATTATTATGGTTCATGGTATCTAATGTTCAACTGATCGTTTTTTTAATCGACTGACCCGATCGATCTTTTTGCCAAAAACAGCTGAGGATGCCGACCTGAAGAAGTTGGGCGCAGACCTTCGTGCAGGCTTGCAGCAGATGATCGACAACATCCTGAAGGCCGAGAGATGGGGGGCCGTCGATGAGTCCAACCGTCCAAGCCCTGGTGGTTTTTGGGAGGACCATCCCAAAATTTTGGACAACCCAACTTTTCTACAGCTAGGCACAGCTACAAACGTACGTTCTGAGGCCCAAAAATTGAAAACCAATGGTTTTTTTTTTTGGTTTGGATTTTGCAAAAGTTTTGGATGTTTTATTTTTTTAATGTGTTGTTTTGTTCGGAACTAAAACTACTCTAAGTTTGCGTCAGTGCGAGTTTCGGGGCTCGTACCGATGTCATGGAGCTGGGTCTAGCAATGTCATTTTTGTTTTTGCTGCTGCTGACAGTTGTGTCCAGAGGTTCACTGCTAGTCGTGGTGATCGAGCGCAAAAGAAGTCACCACATCTCAACTTTTCCAGCGGCGAAGTATCACACACATGTTGTATGCATTAAATATATTACATATAGTTTCATATAGTTACATATAGTTACATAAATATAGTTACATATAGTCACATATAGTTACATATAGTCACATATAGTTGCATATAGTTACATATAGTTACATATAGTTACAGCACATGGTTACATATAGTTACAGCACATAGTTACATATAGTTACAGCACATAGTTACATATAGTTACACATAGTGACATATAGTTACAGCACATAGTTACAGCACATAGTTACAGCACATAGTTACAGCACATAGTTACAGCACATAGTTACAGCACATAGTTACAGCACATAGTTACAGTACATATTTACATATAGTTACAGCACATAGTTACATATAGTTACAGCACATTGTTACAGCACATATTTACATATTTACAGCACATGGTTACATATAGTTACAGCACATGGTTACATATAGTTACACATAGTGACATATAGTTACAGCACATAGTTACAGCACATAGTTACAGTACATATTTACATATATTTACAGCACATGGTTACATATAGTTACAGCACATGGTTACATATAGTTACAGCACATAGTTACATATAGTTACACATAGTGACATATAGTTACAGCACATAGTTACAGCACATCGTTGCATATATTTACATATAGCAACAGCACATAGTTACATATAGTTACAGCACATTGTTACAGCACATATTTACATATAGTTACATATAGTTACAGCACATAGTTATATATAGTTACAGCACATAGTTACATATAGTTACACATAGTGACATATAGTTACAGCACATAGTTACAGCACATCGTTGCATATATTTACATATAGTAACAGCACATAGTTACATATAGTTACAGCACATTGTTACAGCACATATTTACATATAGTTACATATAGTTACAGCACATAGTTATATATAGTTACAGTACATATTTACATATAGTTACAGCACATAGTTACATATAGTTACAGCACATAGTTACAGCACATATTTACATATAGTTACATATGTACATCTATATTAGATAGATAGATATTACCACTATGGTGCCACTAATTAAGGCAAGCGCAGGTTATCTCCCCATTTTCCGCCCAGGTGAAGGGCGCCTCTGAGCTGCTGTCTCAGGAACCCAATTTGAAGGCTGTCCGGAGTCCCAGTTGATCTCCAGATTCAATTCGCGGGAAATCCATCATTTTTTACATGGGAAAAGACCAAGTTTCGCAAAGCCTACCCTCCGGTAAACTGACATAGCTATTGAAAATGGCCATAGAAATAGTGGATTTACCCATTGAAAATGGTGATTTTCCATAGTTATGCTAGTTTACCAGAGGGTACTGGAATATGATTACTGGTTGGTGGTTTGGAACATGGCTGGATTATGACTTTCCATACATTGGGATTTTCATAATCCCAACTGACTTTCGCTCACTTTCAGAGGGGTAGGTATACCACCAACCAGTAGTATACTGATCGTTAATATGAATATTGGTTAATAATGATTACCATTTGGTAAATTAACATAGACCCTGAAAATTGCATTTTTGAAATGGAACTAATCTTCCAATCCCTATCTGGCAGGGTCACGACCAAGTGATGCTTGTTTCAACACTTGATGTGTGATCTTCGTAGATGCCATGTGCTGGATTGGTGAAGAGTAGAACAAGTGGGCTGAGAGTGAGTTGATCGTTGTATTGTAATATATTGAAGTTAATTATCCCGTAATTGTTCATCATTATCTTACTAAATTTACTGTATATCATTATCATTATTACTATTTATTATTTATTATTTATTATTTATTATTGTTATTATTATTATTGTTATTATTATTATTATTATTATTATTATTATTATTATTATTATATATTTTCCATAATTATCAATTATCCTTCAATTTTCCATATAGATATGCCATGCTCACAGCATTTTTCCAGGTTAAAACCTCAGCATTTTCGTTCCAAAAAAGCCACCGGGCTCGGTGTTGGTGTTGGGTGGCCGATTCCTGAGGCTATCGCGATGAGAAAGCCATACCTGGACACGGCCCATGCCATTCAGGCGGAAGTGCTCAAGAGGCGACACGAATTTTTGGCCGCGGGAGAATTGATGAGGGTGAAGGAAGACATATGTTTGATATTTATCATGGCGATTCATATCATATCATCTGGGTAAATTATCACGACCTCACTACGACCTCACTGGAAATCATGGTTAGTAAGGGAAATCATCCCCAAATGGCCTTAATTCAGGTTAGTGAAATATTATAATTTACCCAGATATCATATCATATCATATATATATATATTTTTTGGAAGTAATAATGGTAATCAACCATTCTTGAAGTATTTTTTTTGATAATTAATGTTAGCAAAGGGGGGGTCTCCAAGTCTATAAAACACCCAAATGTATGTGTGTGTATATATATATGTACCCTACATCTTCAAGTAGATAGAACATGGAGATTTTAATCCAAGGTCCCACATCTACTTCAGGATGATAATTGTAGAATAACCATAATATAGGACCCCCCAAAATTTCGGGCAAAGCATTACCCCCAAGCAGTTGTTACCAATTGACAAGTTGGTTTAGTTTCACCGTATTAGCTATAGCTATAATTATGCGCTGACACCATCGTTTGCCCAAGAATTCAAAGGGTAGCCCGGAATATTCACGGAAACACTAAGAGATGCTACAACAAACTACCTGTATGATTATAAGTTATAACATAACCATCTTCCTCATGACCCCTGAAAGATACATATCATTACCTTTCTTTTTTAAGGGGGGGGGTCCTGATTTTTCATAATCACATGCCAGATTCTTCCCGGTCTGGGCAAACGATGGTGTTTGACCGCATAATTACCATGGACCCTATAAACCAGTTATAAACCAACATGTTCACTATAACTTATAGTTAGTGCTAATGTTTTTTGTTTACTGCAAGATAAATCCTAGTTATAAGCAACACACGTTATACTTATGACCGGTAAGAAGTATAATTATTACAACACGAGTTATAAGTTGGTAAAAAAATCACCTCATTAAGGGCAGCTATAACTACCACAAACCCTAGTTATAAACTAAACCATAGTTATAACTTTTTGATAGTTGATCAATGTTTGGCACCCTATGGTTATCATCGTCATAAACTAGTTGCAGTTAGAAAACCACCATTATCTGCCATACAGTGTAATCACAGTTTAACTATAGCTAAAAAGCTAGATCTAACATGACCAAAAAACCATTATAACTTTTTTTAGTAATGGTAGATTTTTCACTATACCATTGTATAACATCATCTATACCATTAACCATAGTTATAAATACCATTCATCACCGGCGGTTTAGGCTGCGCAGCACGGAGGGTGAGGTGCCCGTCGAGCTCCGCGACGCCATGATCATCACCATCCAAGGCCGGGGGGAGCGGAACCTTTGGTGAATTTTTTAAAGGGGGTTTAGTATAAAAATCAACCAAAAAAAACCGTGGGATTTTCGATCGTCAATCATTATTAAACCACCATTTTTAGTCACCAGTATAGTCATCAATATTTTAGTAATGTGGGTAAAACAATGCCATAAACCAGCCTTTTGGGAATGGTTTATACAACCTATAAACATGGTGATGACTGGGGGATGGTGCGTTTATGGCATTGTTTTACCCACATTAGATTAACAATCTACTAGATTGATAAGTTTCCACTAGTTCATGGGGTCTATAAACTAACTTATAACTGGGGGGGCCCATCAGTTTTTGTTGGTGGACGATAGGGAAAAGCTGATCAACCTGGATCATATTTGAGAACATTTGAGAATTACTTGACCATATTTGAAATAGGTGACAGGTTTCCCTGCCAGGTGACAACCCTAAGCTTCAGCTCGCATGGCTTTTCTCACCTTTCGTCCAAGATACGTTGGGGGACTTGAGCATTCATTCCCACACATGAATGCACATTCAACAGCCAATGTCATAGATGGGATGCATGCTTTTCACACACCCCCCGGTTCTTGCATCTATGACATGGCTTCCTTCGAGAGACTCTGCAATCGAAGTCTTAAAACACACATCTTCAACATTCACACATGCTGTCCACTTTCAGAGTTGATACCACCTTATACAAGCAACACCAGCAACCAACAACACATCGCATCACATCTCATCATTCAGCTTCTTGGTCCGTGTAGTCTTTGCTGCCCAGTTCCGGATGGTGGCATCTTCTGAGATTTTGAACTTGCCATTCATCACCATGTTTCGAATCAGCTCCTTCGGGGCATTGGATTTGGTGAGGACGTCCCCTAGCATGGCATAGGTAGGTTGCCACCGAAGAAAAAGACCCTCCTTCTGGAATTCCTTCTTCATGAGAAGCATCTCTATAGCTAACCTCTTGTCTTTGATGGTTACAACCTCACTGTTGCAGTGGTCGAAAACTGGCTTTGAGTCAATGAGGACACACAGAGGAATTCGAGGGGAGAAAACCTTGTCAGATTCAATGGAATAGGCACCAAACACCGCTTCGCACCACAACGACCTGACCCACTTGCACTCAGCAATTGCCCTAGACGCCGACAACAACTCAGCACCAAGAGTAGAAGCCACTTGCCGGTCCTGACGATAACTCTTCCAACGAAGGGGAGATGTCAAGGACCAATTGCCCTTCCTCAATTCGCAGGAAGCGGCCATGATCAAGTACCCACCCTGGCTTTTCTTGTCTGTGGCATTTGCCCAGGAAGCATCGCTCCACACAGCAAATTCCAGTTCACTAGGGGGAATTGGATGAATAGTCACACAGCCATGGGCGAAGTCCCTAACTAAGCTAACTAGGCGATTACACTCGATCAGGTCTTCCACTTTCGCGTTGGAAGTTTTCTGTTGGAGCAGAGAACAGCTAGCAGCTAGGTCCGGACGACTGTTCATGGCAATCCAGTTGACTTCACCAAGCAAAGCCCTCATTTGAGTCTTTTCTTGCTCAGTAACAAAACTATCCTTTTGTTTCCGCCGCTCTTTTCCAACATTAAGACACGACACAGACATGCTATACTCTTTTTGGGAAATGGTGATCCTACCATCCTCATGTTGCTGAACATGTTTGCCCAAAAACTCGCCGCCCCTCGTGTGCCAATGCTTAAACGGGAACTTTTCCTTCAGGGGTTTCAACACTTCATCGTGAAAACATTGGCTACCCCCCATGAGCAAATCATCAACGTGTATCGCTATCAACCCTTGAAGCTCTCCGGTGCTACAACAGTGCTTGTAATAAATGCAGGGGTCAAGTTCACTCTGCTTTAACTGACATGAAAGCAAAAACTTCCTGAGAGTCTGGTGCCAACAGCTTGGAGCATCTGCCAGTCCATAGACTGGACGAACCAGTTCGATTACCGCATTATCGTCCACACCAGGAATCCCGCCATGGGGAACCCTGACGAGCACTCGTCGTTGAAGTGGATCAGCCCTCAAAAACGCAGCCTCTATATCTGCAATGATGGCTTCCCATCGGAACGAACTAAGCAACTGCAAAGATGTGGACAACCCTTCAGAGGACAGTGTAGGAGAGGAAGTGCTAAGCTCAAGCAAGTCAGGATCCAAGTACCCACGAATACACCACCTAGCCTTAAACACACCTTGTCTTCTTTGCTCAGGATCGTCCGGCTGGGTTATCACAAAACGTGACTGGAGCAATCGCTCGCGACCGAACTCTTTGACTTTTTCCTCAGCATCCTTTCCCACATGAACCCTAACTGCTCCGGATTTCAACATCTTGTCTCACTCCTTGCGCTTTGCATCAACAAGAGATGCCTTTTGACCCTCAGGGATCTCTCTCTCAAGAACTTCTTTTCTCCCTTTCTTTTTCTCCACTGCCAAGACGTCAGCTTCAGACACTACAAACACGTCATCTTCGACTTCTACGATCATGCCATGTTCTTGATTTCCAGGCACATGTCTGGCAGGTCTTCCATGATCAAGCAAACTGAGATTCTCACGCATGGCCCTAGTAAGACGGGTTTCCCTGGCAGCACGTGACTCCCTGACAGGCCCGTAAGTGCTACTAGGAGGATACACCTCAGGCTCGGCAAGCGGCTCCAATTCAGTCACATGTCTTTGCATTTCCCCACCTTCCTCAGGGTTGGGGACCTCATCTTCAGAAATCTCCGCAATACCCTCTGCCTGACCTGAATCACCTACATGTTCATGGCCTTCACGATCATGTTGGTCATGCACCTCTTGACCTCCGGGGATCACCTGCTCTTCCGCCTCAGACACGCGCTGACGTTGACGCGGCGGTTCCTCGGCTTCCCCTTCCTCAGTCAAATCCCTGGCACGGACAACACCAACTGTACCACCAAACATGTCTTCCCATTCCTCTCGTTGATGCTGACGCTCTTGCTCAACTTCATCAAGTTGGTTCATGGGTTGATCATGTACTTCACCGTGGCTCTCATCGGGTGGTGGAACCGCACCCCCTTCCAACACCACTACGTTTCCAGCTCCTCTTTCGGCAACTGCACTTCGAATCACGCGCAAATGATCAGGAAGCAACCTGATCAACTTTTCTTGCTCTTCACTCGGTCTTCTCAACTGCTCAGGAGAGCATCTAAAAATTTTCATGCCATGTGCAACCCAAACACGAGAACCTACCGCACCTACAACATGACCAGGTCCATGCCAATGATACGTCTTGCTACTCTTACTTTTTCGCCAAACATATGCCAGTTCCCCTGTGACCCATGGACCTCGTGACGGACGACTACGTGAATGCATGACATGCCTCAACTTTTCTTCACTGTCGGCCTCCAGGAAGGCTTTCCGGGCATCTGCTCGAATTTTAACTCTTCTCTCAAAAAGCCCCTTTCTCCGGCCCGCAAAGCTGAATCAATTACCTCATCATGATCACCTGTCAACAACAAGCCTGGCAATCGCACATCAGTTCCAAGTACATGCTGACTGGGACTGAAACCGTCCTTCCTCACCAAGGTGTTGTGTGCAGTAGTTGTATGATCGCACAATTCCTCAACATCGGCCTTGCTACTCGGAACATGCTCAAGCAACAACTTTTGAAACGCAAGCTTCCACATGCCACCGCGACGTTCAGCTACTCCATTCTGCCAAGGACTGAAAGCAGCTGACACCTCATGATGTGATCCATCATGTTGAAGAAGCTCAGTAAAACAACCCTCAAATTCAGACCCTCCATCTGTCCAAACACGAACAGGAGGACCAGCCCACCGGATCCAAGCACGCCGGTACTGCTTCCTCACTTCTTGTGCTGTGGCTCCTTTCCACAGCGGGACCACCATTTGGTACCGCGTGGCTGCATCCACCATGTTCAAACACTTGATTTTCTTCCATGGGAGTTCAAGCTCAAACGTGTCACAACAAACAACTTGATTAAATTGAGTGGCACACTCAATCTTGGCAACTCGGTGACTCTTCTGCCTACTCAAGGCCTCGCACGTGGTACATGTCAACCCGCGTGCAATCTTGACGCACCTCTCAGTTGCCTTTGCAGCCTTCAACATGCCAATGAAACGTGGAAGAGACGGATGACCCAAGCTGTCATGACAACGCTTCAACACAGCCGCAACACGTTTATCACTATCAGACCCTGACAACCCCATGTCCTCTATTGCCAAAACACAGTGAACCGCTCGAGCTTGAAGACGAGAGTCTTTCTCCGCTTGAAGTCCACGACAAATTGCTCTGCAGAACTCGTCTGGATATTCCTGTGCCAGTCTACTACGTGCATGCCAAGTTCCATCATGTTTGACTTTTCCCAAAAGAGGTTGATGAGAATGTGACTTGTCACAAGTGCGAGAAAGACGACTACCTATTTCCCTACTTGACGTCATGATTTTGGTAGGTTTCTTGTGGGGAATACTAGATAACCGATCACACAGCCCATACATGCACTGGTCACAATCAACAGTCAAAACCCCCGGCATGGATTTCACTTTCAGCACAGCCCTATCCGTCCATGATCTAGCCAACTTAGGATATCCAAAAACAAAATGCCTTCCAGCCTTCATGCGTTGTTCAGCAACCCTCATGGCAAACCTAAGAAGAACGCGACCCTCATGAATTTTCTGCAGCCACTCCCTACTATTTCTCTTCACCCTCAAATCTTGGAGAACACAAAAGGGATCATAAGGGGGAGAAATAACCGTGAGTTCGGGGTCATCTCCTGCAATCTGACGCAGCACTTGGTCTTGAACTTCCCTTTTCAACAAGTCGCAGCCATGCTTAATATCGTACGAGTTACCACAGCTCATTCCAACTTGTTGGGCGATCTTGCTCACCCTAGGAACTGAAAACACCTCATCTACGTCTGTATTTAGTCCTATGTACAGCAGGTCATATTTTTCTTTGGAACTGCAGGCCTGCTTTCCAAGCAGGTCGACTCCTGCTTTCAAGACGGACCTTTCAACATCTGTCATCTCTACTTCGTGCGGCTCTTCACATGAGGTTGTACAAAAGCTCCTGGTTCGCTGGAGAAGGGTTTGGATTCTCCTGGATGGTCTGGATGAGATTGCGACTGATGCTCTCGATTGACTTCTGGCCATTGTCCTCCGCAACGGGCTCCCATTCTGCAAGCTCCATGTCGGTGTCTCGCTGCTTGCGGACGCGAGAGAGTGGCGAGAAAGCTTTTGTCTTGGCCACCGCACTCATCTTGGGAGCAATCACTTGCTGACTTCCAGAGGCGGAAACTTCGCTCTTCATGGCCATCATGATGCGCTGATTCTTTTGATTGTCTCTCATCTCCACATACAACCTCATCTTCCTCATGCACTTGGAAGTCTGGGGACCCTCCTCGATGTGATCGCGGATCCATTTCACATAGCCCTTGTCTTTCATGTAGATCTCTGACACCGGAATGCGGTCTTGCTGCTTGCGACCGTACTTCCCCACCGTCAGGAGAGTCAGGCCGCTGACTGGACAATCCAACGGCTCGTCCTCGTGGGGATGGTCGCTCCAAGCATCCAAGTTGTCCAGCTTGTTGAAGTCCACATTGTCCTCGGTGCCGAGACTCTCCATCAGGCGCTTGGCCAAGGGGCTCATGTTGGACCCGGAATAACTGAGGTTCGGGGCCAGTGGCCTGCTCTGCATCTTCACCGATAAGACAAACGTTATGATCAACCCTAGGACCTCGAGATGAGCGGCTGCTAGGTTCGAACAAGGGGATCGCGTAGTGACCACGATCAGTGACATGCAGTTTCACTTTGGTACCAAGTCGCTGAAACATCATCTCATCACCATTCATATCAAGAACACAACCAAACATCTTCATCAACTCCTTTGACAGCAAAAGGGGTGTGTTTGACCCTGACCCTGGCAACACAGCTGCATGAATGGCAACATGCTTACCCCCAATACACACGGGAATGCTGGCGACCTCCGTCGAAGTCAACTCACCACTATTACCAAATCGAAAAGAATTAACTTCACTCCTACGCACAACTCTCAACCCAGTCCTGAGAACATGTCGTTCCATGTCGTGCAGCGTGTATTGCCCGATCAGCGTGCGGCGACAAGCCGTGTCAGGCACTGCGTGGTCTGAAACAGAGGCTGTGGCCGTAGGAGAACTTTCAAAATCAGGCCCTCCGCCCCCCAACACATGTGCTTCAAAGGCATCGATGGTGGCTTCGTCTAAGAACAGGTGCTTCCTGGCGGTCACCTGGCGGGCACCTGATCCCTGGCTCGCCTGGCTATTCACAGTTTCAAGAAAAGTGGTTCCCTTCCACTTCTGGGAAAGCATCCTACCATTTTGCTCATGAAAGTTGTCCGAAATGACTGTCTCGGATCCATTCATATATTGGACGTGGGTACACCTAGCTCCAGTCAACTCACTGCCCTTCAGTTCAAGATCTCCACCAGGAACATAAAGGGCGCGACGGAACTTCTTGTGAACCTTCGTCACGTATTGGCAGAACGGCTCCACTTTTTCCTGATCTTTGGGACACTCGGGCATCTGCTTCTTCTCTTCATCCTTGGCACCATATTCCAAGATGAAAGCATCCAAGTTCTCAGGGATCGTCAGTTCACTATAGTTCACATCATTCACTTCCTTTTTCCCACGACCAGACTCATCCTTTCGGCGCCTTTTCTCTGGGCATTCCTTCTTCCAATGGCCCAGCTTTTTGCAAACAAAGCATCGGGTCTTTGCCTTGATGGCCTCAACCTTAGCCTTGATGTTTCCAGTGATATTCCACTTCTCAGGCAAAGGCTGATACCCACGGCCAATCTTGCGATCTTGCACTCGGCGCTTGATGTCCTTGTACGACTAGACTTCAAGGACTTCCTCGGAATCGTAGTCGCTTCCCTGTTCTTGGATCTGCTCTGCAATGCCCTGCCACACCTCAAACACTTCATCATGGCTCTCCACACCCTTGGTCTCAAATGACATGCCCTCGTCCTCGTCAACCTCAAAAACATCTTTACTGTCTCGGGATTTGGATGGCTGACCTTTCCCATGCGGAAAGACAGCACGGATGGCGTCAGTCACAGACTTGTAGTCCAGCTTCACCTGGGTGGCAGTCAGGACCATCGCTTCCTGGGTTTGGTCGAGGCATAACTTCTTCAGCAAAAACCATCCCCTCACTTCCACTGGCAACTCCACTTCATGAGAAACCAGCAGCCTGTAGGAAGTCTCCAAGCGAACGATGAAAGCTCTGAACTCTTCGCCCGGCTTGATCACCACCGTGTAGAAGAACTCCCGGAGAGCACGCTGCAACTCATCCTGAGCCCTCTCTGCATACTTACCATCCAACGTCTTGAAGACCAGTTCGTAACCATCTTCTGCAATGATGTCTTTGATGGGTATGAACTCCAGCAGCTCTGACAGCGCCTCTAACAGGCGTGGCCCCCACTTTGTCTTTCCGACTGTCGTCGGCAATCCCAGCAGGTGCAACTCTGCCCTACGACGCCATCTTTTGTACTCTTGGGTGACTCCACTGAAGGTTTCTAACTTTGTGGTCTTTTCATCATCCCTCCCTCCTGAACTCATGGTCAGCTAGCCAAGTTGCTACTGCTCTGCGGCCCCCGCGCTCCCAGCGCAGCAACCCCCGCAGCATCTGAACCACAGCGCCGCTACCACTTGACAGGTTTCCCTGCCAGGTGACAACCCTAAGCTTCAGCTCGCATGGCTTTTCTCACCTTTCGTCCAAGATACGTTGGGGGACTTGAGCATTCATTCCCACACATGAATGCACATTCAACAGCCAATGTCATAGATGGGATGCATGCTTTTCACAATAGGGGTATTTTATTATTTTTTACTTCTAGGTTTAGTCATATTTAGACAAGCAATTCTAGGTCAATTTGATAGCATTAAAAATATCTTCTCGTTTGAAAACAACAACGGTCAATTCGGGTTTCCATCAGCAATCAATGTCGATCTCTCAGCATGGGCCGCATGGGGATTTCACCAAGGGGATGGCATGGTCTGTGAGTATTCTGTGTGGCATGGTCAAAGTGAGTTTGGGGATATTTCTCCATCACGATGGGCATGGAATCATGGGGATTTCATGGGATAGAATGGATACTACATCTCCGGTGAAATGAAATTGCGGGTTGTCGCTCAATTTCTAGGACTTTGTTATTAAATTTTTTATTTATGGTGTTTGGCACTATGAGTTGGGAACCGTGATTTTTTTCCAAAGAATGGGATGGCATGGAATTAGATTTCAGGTGGGATTGAATTGACCTCAGTTACCAAGGTCGATCGCTTTTTGACACAGCTACGATTGAGTAACGGATCCACGAATCCACATGGATTGAAATGGCAGTTTCCTAGGCCCCCAAATCCAAATTTCAATGATAGAACTTGTTTGGGATGAAAGTTGTAGCCCTCAGCTAGGCCATTGGGGATGACCTGTAGGTATCGACTTCAACTGAGCAATGCCAGACTTCATCCCCGGTGACCCGTTGAACGTCGTTAAAAAAAAAAAAACGATGGGAATTTTGAGCGATGGTTTCATCGATTTTTCGCTGATCAAAATCCATTGCGGATTGTTAGGATAATACAGTAGTTCCCATGCAATTGCCTTATTCTTGGGTATAGCGGTATAGCCCAGCACATTTCCATTCTGCGACTCCTAATGAAATGAGTAAAACATCAATCCCAGTTTATTACAAATTTACGGCAACCTGATCTGATATCTCATGATATACCCTCTGGTAAACTAACATAACTATGGAAAATAACAATTTTTCTTGGGAAAATTCACTATAAATGGTGATTTTCCATAGTTATGTTAAATTACCAGAGGATAATTGATTGTGTCCATACAAAGAAAATCCCATTACACCTCTGAAAATTGGGATCCCAGTGATTCTACGCTCCAGGTATCGCTGCTGGCATGCAGAACACTGGCTGAAGCCCGTGGGTTCATCCCACTTTTTGGGCCGGTTCGATCTGTTTTTTTTCAGTGTTTAATGTTCTTTTTTGGATGGAACCACATCTCCAAAGAACTTGTTTTGTTGATGATTTTTCCTTGGACTTGTTGGAATTTTGACGATGGATGGATCCACTTTAGATTCAAAGTTTTCCCCTGCATCGAGCTGTTTGTGAGGGCGGCTGAGGGGCGCAAGGGGCGAAATGGTGATCTTAAGTTACTCAGAAGGTAATATGAAACATTACCCTGCTTGATTGCAGGATGATCAGTATAGGATCTGTTTATCTGGCTTGTCAAAGGGTATTTTTATGCTAGGGGAAGGGGTGACTGCACCCAGTGAAAACCAGGACTCCACTTGATCCAATTCGCCGTGAAAATTGATGAACAGATGAACATCGTTTTGCGGGGCGAGGCAGCTACCTCAACCTCCAAAACACATGTTAAGCGATCTTCATTCTCCTCAGTGGTGCGCGCCCAGCGTGCGCTGTGCCCACTCAGCCACTCTCTCGGCAGCCTGTAGCGAATCTTAGAGCCTCGCTGTGTGGACCGTCGCATTTTTAGGGCGACTTACAACAAGACGCGCAGGCAACGTTTTTTCAGTTTTTCATGCACATCCAGATTTATGTGTATCTTACTACAATCTGAGAAACAGGTGTTTGGAAGAAAAAAAGGCAACGTTTGGTGATTTTGGAAGGTTCAAGTGCACAAGACGCGGCAACCGCTGCGCGGTTTTAACAGAAACCGTTCTGAACTTGGGGAGCCTTGGAGCTCCCCCGAAACTGCCGCTGCGATCAGCAGTGCAAGTTCTGCAGTTTTCAGACGGGAAGTACCCATCATGGCACAGCGAAACGAAGTTCCGCTGCGGAGTTTGGGGATTTTCAGATATGATCCTGGCGACTCAAAGTGGGGCCCCAAAGACCAAGAAGGATATTGGTCCCCGGGAAGGGTGATTTTGGGGTTGATCACATTTTTATAGATTTTAACTACTATTTTTCATATTCACGGTTTATTTTCTACAACATGAGATTTCTGAAACCAGTTTTTCGGTGTATTATAACTGGTTAACGTTTTAAATTTGGTTTAATAGAATACCCATTTTAATATACCATTTTTTTCTGAAAACGTATACCAGTTTAACGTCACGACGTCTGCGTTTTTGTTTCAGGAACGAGACCTCTTCGCCTCAACCCTTTCGATGTTCGTGGATCAACGGCAACAGGTGACTGGGTCGCTCAGCTTGGGTGGGAACTGGCACCACAAAATATATAGGGGTATAACTCGGTATAACTCATAACCAGAAAATAACAATAGAACACCATAGTGATTGGATCATGGGTGATTTTGCCGCCATAAACAGAGGAATAGGATTCGACACTTTGCCAGTTCTTGTGTTTTTCTGTTGCAGGGAACTCAACAAGGAGTTTAACAATGTAGTTTTCAAACTCGCATGCACAGGTAAGTACAACGGGGGATGGCTGGCCAGTACTCATCTGGATTTGTCCTGTCCAGAGAATTGCAGGTTCGGGACTTCCCAACGAGCCATGGCCATCCATGGCCTCTAAAACGCAAGTTGGATGGACCAAAGTCACAAACATCACCCATGAACATCCCCGTTGGTTGTTTCGTTTCAGGATTTACATTTTCGGAAAAGTAACTCTCCAGGTTTGACCAAATTTGAGAGTTCTGGAAGGGCAAAATCAGCATTGCGCAAAAATCCTATCTCCTGCTGCTTAAAATATGTTGAATCATTGTTGAATCCATATTGGTTGTTGGCCTACCTGCCACGTTTTGCAGCTTAAACAAATCACATTTTGCTGGTTTTTGTAGCTTTAGCTCCCAAGTTTTTGGTGAAAATCCCAACTTGTTCCCGATGCCCATGGCCCATTGCATCACATGGTTTAGAACCAAAAGCTTGGGACCCCATGCTTTGCTGGTCCCCCACTTTCAGACAACAAAAAACACTATTGGTTATATGATATATATATATATCATATAATCATCTACTTAAACTATGTATATAAATACATATATATATAATGTATATATCATATCCCATGAATGAAATATCTTGATTAAACCGCCTTTGTCAGATCCTTCGCGAAAGTGTGCGGCTGAGCAAGATGAGCGCCGCGCCACAGGTGCAGCGGCAGTTGGATCCAGAAAAATGGAGAAGACCTATTTAATGAATTTATATAATGGTGATTTAATGAAATTTAATCAAGAAATATTGGGGTATAATTGGCATATAATGGGAAATTCAACAATAATTGGTGTATTATGGGGATATCGGAACTTGATGGGGATATTTGTCGATAAGTCCTGGGTCATGGTGGGCTACTAAGAGAAGTCCCACGGCAGTATACGGAAGTGACGACGGTGACGTGTTGGTTTGGTGGAAAAATGATTTTCCTCAACCAAACATATGATGGTCTAAGGAGTCTAGGAAACCATGTTCCCAATGCACATGGATATTTTGGGGGTGTGCCCAACTATCAGACGTTCAAATCGGGTCTAAATCAGGATCATCCAGCGTTTCCTATTGGAAGGGATGACACCGCCACCGATTTTTCTGCACGTGTTCCGCCTCTCAAACGGAACGCCGTTGGAAAATCTCGGTGATCTCAATGTGATCTCAATGACATTCTTTTCTCCCGGAATTGGTTGGAAAATCGACAGGAAACCATAGGAGACCTTTCTGTGTCGGGGGAAAAATCGAAAAACCATGGTTTCCGGCGAATTTTCCGCAAAAAACCAGCCATTGAATGTGGACAGCTTCCATATCTCACCAGTCGTTGATCGATTGTATACTTCGATTGAAGGTGGCTAGCTTCCTACCAATCTCCAGATCTCAGTTGGGGACTTGCAAACATAATTCCTACGAAACTAGTCGAAGTCCTTCTGTTGGAAATTCTACAAATTAAAGGTTTGAGGAACGGATCAAGATCAAGCAACCCGCACAAGCACAATTGGAGGACTAACATCACAAGACGTACGCGTAGTATGATACATTTAGTTCCACAGATTTCCACAGTATTTTATAATATAACATAACATATACTGTATTTATATATACACATACATACAGCGACACGGTATCACATGAACACACATATATACTGTATATAATTATACATACATAATGTGTACATAAATGTATACAATGCGCGCACACACACACACATATATATAATATACACATGTATAGTATACATAATGCATGTATGATTTCTGGTTTTCTTAAATATTCACCACTTTGACACATCGTTCTTGCTGCCGCGGAGGAGTCAACTCTACCACTGGCACCGATCTCACGACATGTGCAACCGGACGATGCTGGAAGATGAAGAGTTTTGGAGACGACGAAACTGCTGAAGAACTCCAAGAAACTACAAAAGTGTCGACCTGAACATGGGGTATATACCCCCCCAAAATAGCGATTTCTATATGGAAAATGATGATTAGCCTCTGGTTTTCACTAACAGTGTGCTATGGACATCACCATTTTTACTCTTGGTAAATAATATTCAGAAATGGGTCATTGTCCATATATGTTGAATTATATCAGAGTAAAGTATATACATTCATCATATTGTCCATTCATCAAATGGGTATTGTCCATACATTGTCCATTTTTATTGGGTACCCTATTCTTAGACAAGTCTGCACAACGAGGTGATGAGTTTCTTTTGCTTCCACCCGAACGATCGGAACATGCCGTCATGAAATGTGGTTTTTGATGGGAAAAGACCGTTGCTTACCTTAAAAAAAAACGATAAAGCGATAAACATGGTTGGGAGTGCAGAATTCAAAACTTGAAATCGATTCCTACCCTCTGGTAAACTAACATGGCTATTGAAAATGGCCATTTATAGTGAGTTTTCCCATTAAAAATGGTGATTTTCCATTGCTATGTTAGTTTACCAGAGGGTAACATTTTTCTTTGGTTTTGGCACGCGCCCTTGTGGCGCCAAGTCTGTAAGCTTCGGAGAAGCCGTCCAATCAGCCCGTCATAGTAGGGAATGAACGTCCCGAATCGCATGATATGTACAGTGCATTGTGGATTCGACATATTTCCTTTCCGAAATCAACATATGGGTTGATCAAATTCTGAGAAACAATAACTACACCAAGTCCCACATCAAAAAAAATTACTGTGGAAAGTTCAGCAGACATTTCACCTTTGTTGAAGTGGATTTTGAGTCAACACAGGTTTTCACCGTGCCCATATCTTCCATCACCGATGTGCTCCATCCGCCCCGCGACAAAGTGATGGCTGCCGCGAATGTCGGTGGCTTCGCGGAGGCCTCCCGTTGTTTCACCCAGTCCCGCTCTTTCCCGTGAATGATGACCGTGCTGATGGGGTCAAAGAGCAACATGTCAAGAACATATCTGGTTGGTAGTTTGGAACACGGCTTTTATATTTTTCCATATATTGGGAATATATATTGGGAATAATAATCTTAAGTGACGAACTCATATTTTTCAGTGGGGTGGCTCAACCACCAACCAGATATGGTGTCAAGAACAACAACTGTAGCATCCTGTAACAATGAGGATATTCAGCAATCAGCTGCGGCATAGGGAGGATTGCGATTTACCAAGATCTGCATGGAACACCCCAAAAAGTGGGCGGCAGATGGTTATTTCTTAGATCATAAATGGCTATGGGTCAAAACCCTGGTACCCCTGTAGTTCACATCAAAATAGCTGGGATTTATGGATGTTCATCCCACTAAAAATGTATCTATAGGTATTGACCCATACCCAAATGGTTCCCACAATTTTGGCAAAAAAAGATCGTACTCCCCAGGTTTTCACACCAGGGACCCCAAGTTCGGCTCTCATTCTCTGCCCGCCTCATTGACGAATAAGTGCGCGTGCCGTGTGCTCGTGGTTGGAGGACTCTGTCGGACCGAGACGGCGCAGGTGGTGTGTCTGCAGGTGGCTACATCGTCGATTTAAGGAGTCCTATGTTGGTCAACTTGAACCACTGAGCGCCAGCAATTTCCAGAAGGTACAAGAAAGTCGTGCGCGTCTAGCTGCCTAGCTCCTTGACTTGAGATAACGAGTTAGGTTCCATCTTGTTCCCCGTGGTGCAGTGGCATCCTGGTGCAACCAATTATTCATTGTTCACTAACAAGATCTCTCAGATCATGTCACGAAATGGAGAGGGAAGCGTACTTGTCTTCCAACCGCAGAGCATTTCGGACATCCTTTTAGCTCAGCAAAGCGGCCCATGGGCCATTTCGCTGCAGTGCGAATTCGCAGCACACAAAAAAAGCCAGCTCGGCAGCCAGAGATGCTTATGACCCAAGATTTTGGTGGGTGCCTAGGTCCTAAATTCGCTGGAAAGGCTGTGGTTGGACTTCCCCTGTTATGTTTGTCAAGGATGTGGCCGCCAGATGTTGGATCGCCCTCTAGCCATTTCTAGCCCGGAACCTCACCGGAAAATGGTGGCACGTCTCGAAGAAAAACGTCCCGTGGAGAGCGCCAAAGTTGTCGATCCTGCGTGATTTGGAAGCATCTTGAACTGCCTTCACTGAAGCTGTTTCTGACCAAAGGTTTTTGGTTCCCACTGATTCACTAGCCGTCGTTTGGCAACAAAGAGAAAGAATTGATTGCTGTGCCTGCAAGAAAAGGTTTCATGTTTCCAATCATGCCTGGATGGATTCAAGTGGTGATATGGTGATATATGCGTCAGACATGCTCCAGCTTTTGTGCTCAAGTTGGCAGTGAACATTTATACTCCATATAGATAGGATGAAGACGGATGAAGAAGCCAGACCTTTGGAGCAGGCGGGAGTCAATTTTCGAGGGTGAGTTCAAAAGCCCTGTTGATTGATAGTTATGTGGTTATATCGGATCATACTATCTAATCGATTGGGGATGATCACACACCAAAAACCGGGACATCCGTTCTTTTTACCAACCAGTATACTCAGTATACATGTTTTGGCACAGGCTTTTAAGCACAGATCATTTTGTATCATTCTGCATCTCTTGGACAATGAAAGGTTCCTACTGTGGTATTTTCTTCAACCCTCAACCATCCCCCAGGTCATGACCGGCATCTCCAAATCACTGGAGCACCGTTTTTATCTAAAATAGTATTAGAAACTGTGGTAAATCACTTGTTGAGGAGGTATAATAAGAAGAACCCTCTGTACATATGGATTTGTTAGATAGGAACTTGAAGGTATCCATTTATCCAGATTTATCCATTCATTTTCCAGATACCAAGTGTACAAACAAATACATAGAGACACAGGCGTACATGCTCAAGTAGACATATTTGTAATAACTTTCCCAGTTTGACCATCACAAAGTATCTACACCGAAGTATTGCCTCGGACCCTTGGATTTTATTCTGTTTCGAATGGCCCGAAAGTCGAATTGATGTAATATTATTGGTTTGACACTTTCACACCCACAGACATGTATAAATACAACTACAAGCCTTTGCAGAAACAAACGTGTTTCCATTGGCCGCCCCTTAAATCTAATGACATTAGTCTGGCCAATTGCACCATTCCAAACCAACCCCAAATCCTGAAATATCCTGAAATTCCGCAAACTATGCACTACAAACAGCCTTCAGACCGGGTCTGGCACCATTTTGGGGCAGGCCGTGATGGAGGAGGGACGAGGCTTCGAAGCTTCGCGGGCGTCCTGGAAGGGGGTGGCACTGATCTCCTGCCTTTTCGGTGGGTTGGTGACTGCGGCTTTCTTCCTGGGAGCTATGGCGTTTGTGCGCCAGAACTCTGTGGTCGTTGTGAATATTGATGGCGGCGGTGGCGGTGGTGGAGGTGAGGGTGGTGGTGGTGGTGGCGGTGGGGTTGGGGATGTGAATGTTTTTCTCGGCGAGGGCGTGAAGAGGACGCATCCACACTGTCCGGATTTTCCAAAGCTGGACATTTTGGAGGTTACGCACAATAATCTTGGCAATGTGGGTCCTGACACGGGCACGGAAGGCCTTTACTACCATGTGAAAACAGAGAAAGGTGAGGAGATGTACATGGATGTCCATGCGACGTCATTCAAGTCCGACAATGCCGGTATGGGAATGCGTGGTGCCTTTGGGAGTATCAATGTTGCTGGGAACACCGAGGCTCTTCTGCACGTCAGCTTCAGGGACTTTGAGACAAAAAAGCCTGTTGTCGTGGATGATTTTAGCCTGAGTTTCTTTGACCTTGACCATGACCAGGGAGGCTCCGGCCTGAAAGCTTTGACCATTGAGGGTGACTGGTCAATGGCAGTGGTTGCCCAAGAAACGAGTCTCCTCGTGCATCGAGCGGGGGAGAGCAAGATCACTTTTCATGCCACTGAAGAATCAGAAGCTGGAGATCCCGAGGATCCAAACGTGTTGACCCTGAATCAATACAACAAAGCCGTGACTGTTCGCTTTCAACATGCAGACCACTTTCGTATTGGTTTGCAGGTGACCGGTGCTCAGGTGAACCGCATCTTTGAGTTCACTGGGGGTGCCTCAATCCTTTGTGCCAAAAGCCCCACGGGTAAAGCACTGCCTGTGGGCCAAGTGTATGTGAACGAACATCAGCTGAAGGTTGGCCATGGCGAAGTCAAGCACGACAGGAAGTGGTGGTGGATGCTGGCGATGCTGTCCATGCTGGCAGCCTTGATTTTCGCCCTGATTTTCATCATTTCCTCCTTGCACGATACGGCGGCAAAGGTGCCAGGAGACTCAGAGTCACCATCGTATCGACCTCCTCGTAGCTGGTGCTGATGGGCCAAGTGTTGCCGGCTCCAGGCATCTCCAGGCGTACCTGGAGCTGAGAGCCTGTTGGGGATCTCCATGGAGCTCCCCCGGTAGCGAAAAGCGCCACAAATTGATGGGTCACTGTTTCCAAGTTCACATGGCATGCTTCAAAATCAGCTGATTTTCAAGGATTCCGGGAGATTCTTTTTAGCAGTTATGGTCACAAGTCTCATTATGTCTAGAGTTAGTTATGGTGTAGCTACCAGGCACGATGGGGTGTATAATTCAACTACTTCGGAATGGAGTCGACTAGGGAAGTGATTTGCAGATATGATATGGGTATATATGTGTCAGAATTCTTTAGGGCCACAACAAAACGGAACCACCCCAATGAAAAAATGGTCCTTTCAATGAATCATTGGTCTCTTCCTTCTGGGCCCGTCATTTCATGTCTTTGCCCGGGCTCAGATGAGCCAAGGCCAAAGCAATTGACAGCTGTTGGAAGGTCAATTTCTTGTTGCATCTCTATCCCTATGTGAGGGATGACATTCACATCCAAATTCAACAAAAAATAATATCATGAGATTTTCAAGTCAAACTGGAACTGCAAAAGACAAAGATCGAAATCAAAAGAAGATCGAAACTGCCAGACACAGCCATGGAGACACCCCAAGATGCCCTCTGTGGAAATCGTCGCTGGCTCCTGGCCTGCAAGTGCTGGTTTGATGATAGGCTCAGGTTTGCGGTTCTGGTTGTTCGCTGCCTCGCGAGACTGGCAATCCCTTCTTCTCATTCTCCCCAAATATCATCATGAAGAGGCCACATGAATAGATCCAGTATTTGGGATATGGGATTAGACGTCGTTCTATATGTCTATGTCTTTTCTTTACCCTGAATCATCTCATTGGAAAGCAAACCTCCTCATGCAACCTGCAACACGGCCTCCATGACGGAAATGGTTTGTTTCCGAGATTCCAGCCAGTATACCCCCAGAGCACGTTTTCTATGAGGAGTCACGTAGTCTGAAATCAAACATCTCTAAAAATCAACTTTCTCAAGAGAACATACCTTAAGAATACCTCAAAATCTTCACTTCTCGAGACTTTCCAGGGAACCAAAAAAATCACACTTCTACACTACACACTTTCCAGCAAATCCCACCCAGGTGCCACAGGCTTTCCTCCGCTGTTGCTGCCGGAGACTTGCCAAACGGCCCCTTGGCATAACGGAGCCAAGGCTTTGACGAAAATTTGATGGAGTTATGAGGTGTTTTGATCTGAGATCAACCAAACATGAACTATCCAAACTTGTTTTTCACCAAGGAAAAGGTGCAAATTGGGGTGCGCAAACGGTAATATATAAATAGTACAACCTTGTGAGTCTCAAAATGTCGACACTGACCTCGAACCCGTGTATCCCCATCATATCCCACCCAAATTGACGAATTCCTCCCTCGTATCATCAACCAATCGAAAGCCTGGTGGAATGTTATTGGATCTATTCTTTTGGGGTCCCTGGAGGGTATAAATCGTACTGTGATGGGATTGACATGAATTTGTTTGGAGCCCAAATATTTTGAAGGTCGAACATCATGAATTTCCTACTAAGATCTGTTTTAGCAAAAGGGCTATTTCGGGTATCCCCCATTTCCTCGTTGGTTCAGGATTCTGACCCTGTTCTGATGGCAACAAACCTTCAAACAAACCTGCCTGATGGCAAGAAAATCCCCATTTCAGGATGGATACAATGGTGATAACCACTTTATTTGCAATCTTTAATGGTTGACCCCCATTTTAAATGGTATTAAATCATGGTTAACCACTAAACACTGGACACATTTGAGCCCCCAAATGGTTAACATCCATTCCAACACGAAGCAGGTGGGCGCCCTGCGCGGACAGCTCGGAGACGCCTTGGGCGGTGCTAAGGTGGAACTTTGGGGCAAATCTGTGGGAAAATGATGGGAAAAAGCACATGAATGATGCTCATTAGGAATAGCTGTACCACAATAGCCTTATCTCAGATTAGTGATTTCTATTTTCCAAGTTACCCAGATTTCATTGGCTGTTGACCGACACTTTTGGACTTGGTTTTTTGGTTGTCATTATTATTTTCCCTGAAGAATGGTTGCGGAAACTCACGATTTTGGGTCATTTGGTCATTCTTGATGTGAAAATAAGTTTGAAATTTCGGTCATGTTCAGCAATTTTGCGGTGCCCCCAATTGGCACATGCCCACATCATGGATACATTTTCTGTGACTTTTACATATCCCCACATTTTTGGGGCGTCCACGCACCCACAGCTTTTCAGCTACATTTTGCTGAAGTATTGGCAGCTTCACCTTACACCAGCAATCCAAATAATTGCGGACCATGATGTCTCATCTTGTTTGGTGGTGAAATGCAGATTTGGGATGATGTTAGTAGGTAAAGTCACCCAATTATATTCTCTGAACTATCCCCATGATCCCTATTTCCCAGCTGGTGACTTTTTTCTCATGGCAGTGCGAAATATCTTTAACTGGTGACTGGCAGAAGTCCTCGCTCCTACCCTGTGGAAGCCTCAAACATCACTGGTTGGAGCCTCTGGGAGCTTCCCCGATGGATGGTCCGTTGCAAGTTTCAATTCCCGAAGTCCCAGGATGAGTTTTTTTTTCCGGAAAAAAACATGAACAGTTTTTCTGGGATTTAACTGTACTTCACTGTTTAACTGCAAAGCCCTTAACTGTTCCGGTGGGGATTTCGTCACGCCCCAACTCCTCTGATGGCTTTCGATCATCCCCCTGGGAAAAAGCAGGTGCTGCAGCTGGGGCTCCTCAGTGGGCGGGTGCTGGAAACTCCACCAGTTCGATGCTTTTCCCATGGAAAAGACCTCCATTTATAAGGGATTTTCCAGCTAGCCATGTTTGATTACCGGAGGGTATTTTTCTCTTTCAACTGAATGGGTTACTTCTCTTGTCAATGAGCTGCTTGCAGCATTTGGCGTTGAAGATCCCTACAGATCTACACATCGTCACCCGTCGAATCGATCTTTTGTGGATTTACAACAACTCCAACTCCTATGGCTAACAACACGCACGAGCAATAAGAACAAGAACCAAAAACCACAGCCACCCCGAATCAACAACCAGCCTGGGTTGTAACGAATGGGGGGTCGAACGGCTCAGGGAGTCCTTCCTGGAGCAGCTAAAGGAGTACGCGCAGAGGTGAGACTCCGATGTTTGGGGGAAGCAATCCATGGATGCGGCGAATGGGGAAAATCCGGGGTTATGAAATGTGGAGGTTTCCTATGGCGGTGGTGACTTGGGGATCCCTCAGTTTAAGAACCCCCCATATTGGGGATATTGGGCTGTTGATATTTCAATGGGATATTCTCCATGCTAGTGGGGAAAAAAACAAGCTACAGCTTCAGAAAAGATGGACACCCCCAAAATGGTTGATTTCCACAGGGAAAACAGAGATAAAGCGTGAGATTTTTGGGTACCCAATTTTCAGATAAACCCAGATCAGTAGGGACTCCTTTCATCCCACTCAATCTCCAGTAGTCAGCGGTGTCAAAACTTCTTCTTGTGGTGGCCCATCATTTGCCAATTTACGCTATCACCAATTCAAGGTATACCAGGTGTGCTGAAAGCCTTAGAACTGCCATTTACCTCCCAGCACAGCATGCGCCGATGTAGGATTCTTCCAGAGCTTCCTTAGAAAGGGAATGCCAAGAGCTTCACAGCGGGTTCGACTTCAGTCCTTGTTTTCCCTTCGCCATGCTGCAGGACCTGTTGAACTCTAAGCCTCTATTTTTGGCCAGCGGCAGAATTGGAAGCAGTATGGTATTCAACTATCACGCCCCTGCACAGCTTTCGGCTGCGAAGGAGAGGATGAAGAAAAAGAGGGCAGAGAGATGTAGGCCTTAACACCACAGGTGATGCGCTCCCATACCGTGTGGCACCATTTCATGCCTCATTCTGGCGAATCATTTCCCATCATCCATGTCGTCAAAGACCCCACATGCTGCACTTCCACTGACTCCTTGCTGGGTTTTTCGCCAGCTACACTGGCACCTTAAAAAATAAACAATCGAAGGCGCAATGTAACATCCACCATTCATAGATGATTTTCCATCTTATTTTCCATCTTTTTTCGGATAAACAACGGGGATCTTTCTAAATCAAGGATGCCATATATGGCTCGTTGACCGACCATTCGCGCGCAGATCTCTCAGCGGTCATGGCCGGATGGGATGTGGTGCCCTCTGCCAAGACGGTGGCGCGCGCCACGGGCTTGGGCCTGCTGACAGCAAGCGCGCTGGTGGCAGTGCAAGTGATCAGCGGCTTGGTGAGATCCAACTGTTACAGTGCTGGAGTGGCGTTGAAAAAATGTATACCCTCTGGTAAACTAACATAGCTATGGAAAATCACCATTTTTCATGGGAAAATCCACTATAAATGGCAATTTTCAATAGCTATGTTAAATTACCAGAGGGTACCCCAAAATCATCGTTTTAAATGATTTAAATGGGAGAATGACAATCAACTCCATTGGATTTTGAGGTGATTTTCAGACAAAGCCGTGGATTTCAAGCAGCAACACGATATGATAGTCATTTTCATGAGGATATAGTGGGGATATCACCAACAATCTGACTTTTTGGCCATCTTCATAGGGAAGTTGGATGTGGGGAGATGCGATCAGAACATGAATACATGTTACGTTAAAAACACCACACATAAACATCCCAACGGCCCGGAAACCGGCCCAGCATTTTGTTGATTTTGTTAAATCATTCTCTTCTTGCATGTAATGAAAATGTGGTGTTTTGCAAATCTTTAGACAATTCTTGGTTTCTTTTGTGTGGCAATTCTATTAGGATTTAGAAAAAAATCATTGTATTTCAACGAGAGCTTCAAAATGTATATTCCAGACCATCAAAAAACGTTACTTTTTTTTTAGATGGTTTTGTATTTCGTCACAGCGCCAGCACTTCTTTTTCCCTCATGTCAACTTGCGGACAGTCTTACCTGTGATGTCGCAGACATCAACATTCCTGTGAACGAAGTAGAGATAAGACGTGTCCAGCGTAACATCATGTGCGTGCAACCCAGTAGAGATAGGACGTGTGGATCATGTGCGTGCAACCCAGTAGAGATAAGCCGTGTCCAGCGTAACATCATGTGCGTGCAACCCAGTAGAGATAAGACGTGTCCAGCGTAACATCATGTGCGTGCAACCCAGTAGAGATAAGACGTGTCCAGCGTAACATCATGTGCATGCACTCCAGTAGAGATAAGACGCGTCCAGCGTAACATCATGTGTGTGGAACTCAGTAGAGATAAGACGTGTCCAGCGTAACATCATGTGCGTGCAACCCAGTAGAGATAAGACGCGTCCAGCGTAACATCATGTGCGTGCAACCCAGTAGAGATAAGACGTGTCCAGCGTAACATCATGTGCATGCACTCCAGTAGAGATAAGACGCGTCCAGCGTGACATCATGTGTGTGGAACTCAGTAGAGATAAGACGTGTCCAGCGTAACATCATGTGCGTGCAACCCAGTAGAGATAAGACGTGTCCAGCGTAACATCATGTGCGTGCAACCCAGTAGAGATAAGACGCGTCCAGCGTAACTTCATGTGCGTGCAACCCAGTAGAGATAAGACGTGTCGAGCGTAACATCATGTGCATGCACTCCAGTAGAGATAAGACGCGTCCAGCGTGACATCATGTGTGTGGAACTCAGTAGAGATAAGACGTGTCCAGCGTAACATCATGTGCGTGCAACCCAGTAGAGATAAGACGTGTCCAGCGTAACATCATGTGCGTGCAACCCAGTACAGATAAGACGTGTCCATTGTAACATCATGTGTGTGGAACGAAGTAGCGATAGGACGTTTGCAGCGTAACATCATGTGCGTGCAACGAAGTAGCGATAGGACGTGTCCAGTGTAACATCATGTGCGTGCAACGAAATAGAGCTAAGACGTGTCCAGCGTAACATCATGTGCGTGCAACCCAGTAGAGATAAGACGCGTCCATTGTAACATCATGTGTGTGGAACGAAGTAGCGATAGGACGTTTGCAGCGTAACATCATGTGCGTGCAACGAAGTAGCGATAGGACGTGTCCAGTGTAACATCATGTGCGTGCAACGAAGTAGAGATAAGACGTGTCCAGCGTAACAGCATGTGCGTGCAACACAGTAGAGTCAGTAGAGATAAGACGTGTCCAGCGTAACATCATGTGCGTGCAACCCAGGAGAGATAAGACGTTTCCAGCGTAACATCATGTGCGTGCAACCCAGTAGAGATAAGACGTGTCCAGCGTAACATCATGTGCGTGCTAAAAACGCAATTGCATAAGACGTTATTACACCCCCCCCACCCCGCACTTCACCCCAAATGAGCCAAACGCAAAAAAACGCAAAAACGCTGGGCTGGTTTTCGGGCCGTACGCATAAACATGAGAATAGTTGCACAGATAAGTACATATGAATATGTATATGTCTACAACATAGTTACACATGTGAATTAACTGAGAAATGAATATGTATGCTGTATGTGCATAAACACACACACACACCACCATACGTCACAAGCATACATCCTGATGTTAAGACTCCCTGTGGACGGAGACAGCTGAGGAATTCGCTGCCGCCGTGGGCCGAAAAACTTCAAGGAGCGCAGCTGATGCCGAATTTTCCGATAAATCCATTTCTGTATCAACATTGCTTGGTAAATCTTGGTTTGGTTGCTTAACAGGCTAATTTTTTGGGCATGCATGAAAGACTATTTGATATTCCACCAAGATATTGAACTACTGTATCTAAAAGTGCATCTACTTGTTTGGCCGTGATTGCAAGAACTGGTTTGCAGGTTTCAAAGACAAACAAAGACCCATTGGTTGCAGCTGCACAACATCGGACGTTTCACCAAACTGGAATTCACCAGTCTGGCACACCCTGGTCTACTGCTATGCGGGCTATGCGGGTCAAATTTCAAGCCCAAGCCGATCTTGCTTTTCTGGGCAACCACCACACATTTCTGATATATTTGTTCTGTTTTTTTTTGGGAATAATCCACCACACATCTCTGGATTTTTTGGGTGTCGAAGAACCACCCCAGCATCAAAATATTTGGGGCACCCGTTGACTCCTGCCCGTTGGCAGGACTACGTGTCCACCAGCGTGCCCCGCGCAGCGGAAGAGGATTGCAGCCGCGACCGCTTTTCTGCCAGGAAGCTGCCGAAGAACATCGAGGAAGGGGGTTGGCGAACGGGGAAATCCCCGATAAAATGGGCATTGAAATGGGAAAATCATCCAACTAAATGGAGGATTTTCCAGCAAGCCATGTTTGATTACCAGAAGGTAACTCCCAGATTCAATGATGAATTCACAGGAAACCATGTGTTTTACTGTCGGTTAAAACCTCTTTAAAGTCATACCAAAATCATACCTGCACTACCTCCACTACCTCCATCGTAGCGCAGGTGGTGGTTATCGGCTCGGGCATCGGTGGCCTCTACCTGGCCGCGCTGCTGGCGAAGTCGGGGCGCGTGGTGGTGGTGCTGGAGCAGTGCCCTGGGTCGGGAACGGGGGTGGAAGGTGGTGCTCGTGGTGCCCCCCAAGTGATGTTCGTTGCTTTTATAAAGCCAAGTAACTAATGATATGGAAATGGGACGGGAGTTTTTTTTTTGAGGTGGAGGGCAAATCATCTATGGGATACATTGCTTTAATTGATTTAACTGGGGGAGAGTAGGGAAACATGTGGAATTTTACTGATGAACATGATTAAGCTGATGGCAAACGGGGGAAAACTCAAGTAGCAAGGATTGGAGGGGTTAACTGATGGAACTGGATTAACTGTTGATCAACTGATGAGAATGAAATTGACGGATCAACATGTGGGATTTAAGCAGCAACAGTTGGACGTTTTACTCATGAAACAAGTACGACTGGGGTGCATCCTAGCTTTTGGAGTAAGTGGTTGATGTTGATAGTAACCGAGGTACATAACGAAAGTTGGAAGTTACTTGATTAGAATGATTGAAGATGTGGATTTAAGCCCGCAAGAACGGGGATTCAAGTAGATGAAACCATGAAAGAAGATGAAAGAAGTATGAGTTTCCAACAGAAAAATCTGTTTTTTTAGATAATTTGGCAACAAAAGACCATCTTGGCTTCACTTCCGGTTCATCAGTCCGCAAAAAACCCTTGGAGCGCTCGCTCCAGCCTCCTCCAAGGCACTACGTGGCGGGCGGCTGCACGCATGAGTTCACCGACAAGGGCTGGACCTTTGACACTGGGGTGCACTATGTGGGCCGCGCGGAGAAATATGGCCACCTGGCAGCACCTGGCTGCAGGGACTATTGGTGGAACCTATGATGAAACCTATGAGACGACGATCCAGTTTGAAATTGATGACCTATAAAATTACCATTTTCGGATCGTAAAAACTCTGGATAACCTCAGCTTTTACACAGGGGATTTGTATGAAAACCATGTACTGTACCCCATTCCAGCGAGGCAAACTGCTGGAACTGGTCTCGTCCGAGCCCATTGAGTTTGCGAAGCATCTGGGACTGCTTGGTGGCTCTGAGATGGTCCTTGTTGTTTGGGGGGATTCACCTTGACGGGCGTTGATGTTGAATCCCACATGACCAAAAACGTTTACTGGTTGGTGGCTTGGAACATTTTTCATTTTTCCATATATTGGGAAGAATAATTCTATTTTTCAGAGGGGTAGGCTCAACCATCAAGCAGTTGAGCATTTTGTTGAGATGACTTGGTTTCCTTGGTCCCTGGATGACACCACGATGGCACCAAGGATGGGCAGCGAAGCGGATGGCTTTGTGTATGACCAAATCAAGATTGGCGATGAAGCCATCCATTCTCTGCGGGCTGGCAGACACAACTTTATCCAGGACTGGTTCTGAGTGGTTCGTGACGAGATTTTTCCAGAATATTTTGCCAATCGCTGCATCGCTTTAACTATGGAGATCGGCAGGAACCGCAAGATTTCCATAGGAAAATGCCAAGGTTTCCTGCACGTTTCCCAGTGTAATGCTGTGAGGACCTCCAACAACGTTTTCCGGAGGAGAGGGAGGCCATCGAAAAATATGTGGATTTGGTGGTGAAGTGCAACAAATCTGCTGATTTGCACTTCTTCGGCAAGCTCTTCCCGCGCTTTCTGCAACGTTTCTGGGAGACGGAAATTGGATGGGAAAGTCTGAGGTTGAAAGCAAGTTCATGGTACATTTTACATCATTTTACCATGTTTTCTGGTTTTGATGTTCCATGAAACCAACAGGTGTTTGATGGTTTTTGATGGTTTCTGGTCTTGATTCGATGAGGCGTACAGTTTAGTAATCTATCATCTGGCTTGCTGGAAAATTTGAAAATCCTCCTATTGTTACCCGGCCTGGTAAACATACAAAAAGCTATTGAAAATGGCCATTTATAGTGAGTTTTCCCATTAAACATGGTGATTTTCCATAGTTATGTTATGTTAGTTTACCAAAGGGTAGATGATGTTAGGCGCTGTTCAGACTCGAAAAACCTGGGATTGTACAGCCAGATTTTTTCTCGAAATACCGGCGTGTATATTCATGGGGCCGGCAGACATCCCAAGATATTCAATTTGGTAAGTGGTTTGTCTGCGAATAGTGTACCTCAAAATCTGATGGTTCATCATCATTTTCCATTTAAAAAAAAGGCCATAGATGGCCATAGATTGGGGTCTCCCCTATTCTCAGAATTCCCTGAGAAGTTCCGACACAGTCAAGTGATTTGTTTATTTTTCAGGCCTGCTGGATCCGATTCTGTCCGCCAAGTTCAACAAGCTCGCGAGTCGCACTGCGCCTCGTTAGTTGCAGGGTGAAAAAACACAACCATTTTGGACACGAGATTTTGTTACTTTCGGCAGTCACCATCAAATGTTAGTGGGTTTGGGTGTACCAATACACGATGATTTCGACCAAAAGAATGGAATTGGCAGATGAGTCTGCAGTTGGAACCAGGTATTTTTGGGTTCCATCTTGAATTTCATCTTATGCCCCACGATTGTTGTGACATCATTGAAGTCTGGTCAATGGGGGTGAACCGGGTGGCAGAACACTGCTGGATCAATGGCAAGCCCAGATACCAGTCCTTCCCCCTTTTTTAGGGGTCGGGCAGTTTGGGCACCATGTGCCTGCCTCAACCGGCCGTCGAAGCATCTTATCAAGTCATTGTGCAGCATCCAATGGCGCTGGCTCCCCAAGGATCTCGATGATCTCACATTTCCATATATGGAAAGTGAACTCCATATATTTCCAAAAAAAATCCATATATTTCCATATTTCAGCATCCAATGATCCCCAATGATCTCACATAAAGCAACAAAAAACACGTGAACTCCGTGAAGTCCCTTACGCTTTTGCAGCTGAAATCCCAACTTTTGTTGAAACTTTTCAGGATCCACTGAGATCCCCAGTAGATTTTCCTCTGGATGGACTGTACCTATATGCAAGTTAAGTTGCAAACATGTTTAATCTCGATGTGAGCTTCCAAGTGCCCGATGTTCTACTCTCAAGCTGTTTTTCTTTCCTTGGTCCGCCATGGCATGAAGTTGGAGTGGGCGATACTTTGTTGGGCTGGCGCTTCCTTGTTCCACGACATTCGATCCCCTGTTCCTGCTTCTGTCTCCTCAGCAGAGATTTCAGTGCTCAGAGAGGATCTCGTGGCCACTCGTGCTGCTTTGGCTGGGATTGAGGAGGGGCATTTGACTTGTGGTTGGCGATTGAAGCTGAGCAACTGGCTTTTGCAATTATCACTTCTCTTTCATTTGGCTTTTGTGGTTTGGTGGCTTTGTTTCAAATCCAAAAGGGTGCCGATTCCTCCAGTTAACCTGCCCATTGGTGACACTGGGTCCACTGATTCGGAGGAGGCTGATTCTTCTCCTACTGCTAAGGGTTCAGGCCTTTCAAGGTCCTCCACTGGGGGGTCACTGGCTCCGCACTCAGTGAAGGGCAGGCCGGTACGGCCATCGGACTTGAGGGCACGTCATGGACGATCTCACCCTCAACATCAGTGAGGTTCAGGTCCTGGTCAATTACCCAGGAGACGCTGATGGATTTCATTGGCACCATCGCATTTTGTTATGCAGGGTTGGGGGGTCCACATGGTTGACACTCACCCCTGACCATGACATTGTGCGGCATGATTTGGCGACCATTCCTCACCGAGTGCTGGATAGAGCTTCACCTTTCCCTGATGACATAGCTGATGAGATCTATGCTCATGACCCCATAGGCAAAGCTTCATTGGCAGCATTCAAACGTCAGGCAAACACGATGGCAGTCATTTTAGGTGAGGGCACACTGCCGGAGAGCGAGACTTTCACTTGGGTCATCTCAGAGCCCGACCACGCTGGTTTTGGATCCGAGGTTGATAGATCCCTTTTGCATGACCCCTCCACTGGACTTTCATTTGCCACCAAGGGAGTTGTGCAGATCAATGGGGAAGAGACCTTTGTTGAGCGAGTGCTCACCAAGGACTTGGCAGACTGGCGGAAGACCAAGATGCTGGGGCAGGCTGACATTCGGCTCCTTGGGGATCACAAAGACGCCTCTGGACGGCGCCGGCTGGACCTAGCTCAGGCCGTGGCGCTCATGAAACAGCATGAGGAGGTTGGGTTCCCGATTTCAGGGACCAGAGCCAGCAGGGAGCTTCATGAGGCGGTGGCATCAGGCGCGGGCAATTTTGTTTCCTACCATTCAGAATGGGTACGGTTGTCAGGTGTCTCCCGCAGATCCAGTTCGGCAATAGTGCATCAGTCCCTCTGTGAAATTCTGCGGTTGGCTCATTTCTACGATCAGATTGATTCATCAAGCTTGGCCAGCATGGAGCATGTATCCCGTTGGTTGATTCAAGTTGAGTTAGCTGTTGAGCGAAATCCTCAGCAACCGAACTATGAGGGCTTGGACATCCTTTCGGGAACTTCGGTCAGCAGTGATGGCCGAGCCACCACGACCAAGTTTGTGGAGTGGGTGAGCAACCGTATGAAGGATCGTGCCAATATCTGGCGTCAGGAGAGGCTGTTTAAGCAGGAGAAACAATCACAACGTGGCAAGGCAGCCCCCGACCATGATGATGATTCGGAGGATGATGAGGGGGCCCCAAATTCAAGGAGAAAGAAGAACAAGAAGAAGAAGAAGTCGGCGGCCTCACCTGGGGCCGCAGAGACTAAGTGAGTTTTGACCATCGGCCTGGGTCACCCGCTGACACACCATGTTAGACTCTGGCCAGATTGCGGGATTGCATGATTTGTTTGAACTTCGAAGGAAGTCTCTGCATAGAAAACATGGAGATCCTTTCCCTCTGCCCCGGCTTCGAAACGACGCCCTGACAGGAGAGGATGCTGAATTCACATCACTGCCACGGCGAGTGGATGAATGTCTTCGTTGCCTCAACGAGCTCGCTGCAGTTCCTTTTCACGACACCATCTCGGAGAGCAACTTGGCTTGGACCGATGTCCAGCGCTGGATGTTTTCTGACCTCGCTCGCAGAATCCTCGAGCATGGGGGCCCCCCTACAGACTTGGACGGTCCTGGTGCTTTGAGGGAGCTCTGCAGTGAGGAGAGCCTGTATTCGCAGGAGGCCGCTCATCTTGCATGTTTCGATAGCAGTAAGGTGAAGATCCTTCATAGAGCATTGCAGCCCACTGATGCCGAGAAGCTTCTTCCTCCTGAGTCTAGTCATTATCTGGTTAACTTCAGAGAATTGATTGAACGACCCCAACGGGAGATTGATGTTCTTTCGGTTTCGGATGGGTTTCCACAACCATATTGGGATCCTTCACTGAAAAGGAGTAGGAAGAAACGGCTAGAGCTGTATGCACTTTTGTGGAAAGCCAACCTTTTGACTTTCCGTCGTCGACGCAAAGCTCGCGCCGGCCTGTTCGTGGTCAAGAAGAAAGACGGGGCCCAGCGGCTGATCATCGACGCCCGGCAGGCCAATGCTTGTCATCAGCGACCTCCGGTGACTCAGCTTTCAACAGGAGCAGGCATGGTCAGTCTTGACTTGAGTCCGGCATCTCTGGAGTCTCAGGGATTTGGAGTGGTGGGGGGCAATCCTCGTCAGTGCTGCTTTGAGAGTGGGGATGTGTCTGATTGTTTTTATAACTTTCAGGTCAAGAGACTGGCCTCCTGGTTTGCTTTTGATGATAAATTCACAGTGGGCGAACTACGTTCAATGGGTTTTGATGTTCAGACTATTTTTGATGACTTGTTGGACAAGGAGGTTTGTGTGCCTGACTCCAAATGGGTCTTTGCTTGTTTCGGTGGATTGCCGATGGGATGGTCATGGGCTCTGTATTTTGCACATGAGGCCATTGTATATCAGAGTAGTGCTCCACGTGGGTTTGACACTTCAGATGTGATCCGAGATCGACAACGACCCCCCAAAGTTTTACCCGACCAACCGGCTATGGGGATCTATGTTGATAATGTCCATGCATTTGCGGGTACTATGGGGCAAGCCTCAACTAGGATCTCAGAAGTATGCAAACGATTTGAACAGCTGGGAATTCCTTTTGTAGTGGACCATGTGGAGACTGCTCTGGTGACCGACTCACTCGGCATGACACTGGACTTTCGCGATCAGTGCAGAGCCCGGCCGAAGAGCCGGCGGGCTTGGCGGCTTTGGTATGCTATCCATGAGGTGTTAAAACGACCCCGTCTTCATGGTAGGGTATTGCAAGTGCTGCTGGGTCATTTGGTACATCATTTTCAACTTGCCAGATCTGCTATGTCTATTCTTTCAGCATCATACCGATTTGTAGCTGACCATTGGTTTCATCGAGCACCTATCTGGAAGAGTGTCAAGAGGGAATTGCAACAATGTTTAGGGGTTCTCTTCATTATTGAGTTCAACATGTCGGCTGAAACTTGCACGGAAGTTCATTTGGGTGATTCATCTGATATGGGCTACTCACTGATGTCCACGCAAGCCTCGCATCAGGAAATCCGAGAAGCTCTCCGCGACCGGGAGAAGTGGCGGTTCATCACCTCGTTGGAGAGGCGCAGTGGCCCGCTCCTGGAACCGGGTAGCTTCTTGGATTTGCCGGGAGACCCGTCAGAGGTTAGAGATGGTGAAGAGACCCAAGACTTTCACTATGTCGGATGCAGCGCTGAACCTGCGTTGGGGACCACCACACAATATGGTAGAGAACTTTCAAAACGCAAACCACGTCGACATGTCAAGAACCTTAGACAGAAGCCAAAATTTTTGACATCGGAACCAACTATGATCGCCGGCCCTCCCATCCCGGAGATCTCTCAGTGCTGGAGCCAACAACATCGATGGCAACTCATCACGGCGAAGGCGTGGGAGGATCCCAGGGCACATATTAATGAGAAGGAGGGGCGAGTTTGTCTCATGGGTTTGAGAAGGTTGGTTCGTACGGTCAAGAATTTGGGTAAGGTTGCTTTCAGTATATCGGATAATCTCTCTTGTACCTTGGCTTTTGAGAAGGGTAGGAGCAGTTCATCACACATGAATTTTCTTTGTCGCCGGGCGGCGGCGTATCAATTGGCTGGTGGCATTCAATGGCGATTAAGACATATTCGCAGTGAGTTGAATGTCGCAGATAAACCTAGCAGACAATTTGGCAGTCGGAGAGAACATCCACATACACAACAGCAGACAGTTGACACTGACCCTGATGCGGTGGGCGACATGTTGGGTTCATATGGCCATATGCCGGCCGGGAAGGACATCCGACCCGAGACCCTGCCGTCTCCCGCTGCTCAGGTTCAGTCGTCGCATCACAGCAGTATCCCAATATGCTGGGAGATCTTCTCAGGCAGTGGACACCTGACCTCTGCCCTTAAACAGATAGGCCTTCCCGTTTTGCCGGCCGTAGACTGTTTGAATGGGCCCGAGTTCAACCTACTTCGCAAAAGCACACAACAGGTTATTTTGCGATTATTGTCAACTGGGAAGATTAGATACGTACATTTTGGCACACCATGTAAGGTATTTTCCAGGGCTAGGCATAACCTGAGAAATTTGGAGAGAGCTCGGCGACATGAAGCAGAGGGAGTGGCTATGGCACTTTTCACAGTCAGATGCGTGCGTGTCCTTCTGCGTGTTGGCGGCTTCTTTTCAATCGAGAACCCCTTGACTAGCAGACTATGGGATTTCCCCCCGGTGTACTCCTTATTCAAACATCGAGACTGTCTTTTTGTTCGTTGGGACATGTGCAAATATTCCACTACATACAAAAAGCCCACCGGTCTCCTCAGCAACTTTCCGGCCCTGGCAGGTTTGGGGGGGACGTGCAGCAGAGACCACCAGCACGTTCAACTCAGAGGCTCGGAGTCGCGACGGGTCCAAGGGAAGATTCAGAGGGGTACCAGGGCTTCTTTTGCTGGTGAGTATCCATGGTCATTGTGTTCTCAGTGGGCCAGTCTGGTTTTTGAAGCTTTGGGGTCCAAGTCATATAGTTCAAGATCTCTACACTACATGTGCCATGAGTTCAAGCGTTCGCTCGTGGGGGCAATGTGCTTCTCACGTCGAAAGAGCTCTCAGCATGACAGAAGAGGATCTCAGGGCAGCCACGGCGAAGAGGACGCCGATGGCCTCCCAGAGGCCCGTGCCTTCATTAAGGACGAAGGGGTCATCTTCGGGCAGCACACAGCCGCAGAAAGTTCAGCCATCCGACAAGGCTGGCAAGAAAAGAAAATTGCCTGACAGAGTTGATCTTAAAAAGCAGCCCATAGTCGGGCCGCACAAACTGGCGACTCTGAAGGTGACTCAGAAGACTTTGGATAAATACCACCTTGAGATTGAACGATTTGCCAACTGGCTTGCTGACACACATGGTAAGCTCCCTTTTTATAGAGATCCTGCCAAGCTAGACCAGCAAGTTGGACTTTATCTGAACTACCTCCATGACGATGTAGAGGTGGAATCTCATCATGCTTCATACCTCATCTATGGACTCCAGTTGCTCCACAACAATGGTCCCAAGACCCATTTCCTTTGCCGCTCCAAGGATTCCCTGGCTGGGTGGCGGAAGCAACAACCCGGACGATCCCGTCTTCCTATGCCGGAGGAGTGCATTTTCGACGTGGCTCGTGCTGTGTTGAATGCTGGACATCTGGACTTGGCTATGGCTATGGTTCTTCAGTATCATTGCTACCTCCGACCAACTGAGGTTCTTACACTGACCAAAGACCATGTTGCCTTTCCATCAGTGGGCAGGTATCGGAAGTGGGGACTGGTGATATCTCCTTTTGAGATTGGAGTAGCCTCCAAAAATGGGTCCTTTGATGACGCAGTAGTTATCAACGATATCCCAGGGTGTGACTGGATTGGGATGGCTATGAACTTGTTTATGAAGAATGTTAGGCATGAGTTGTTCCCTGAGCGAACTTTGGCACAGTACGAGACAATCATGGTTGAGACTGCCCATGCTCTTCAATATGCTCCCGGCGTTTTTCTTCCACACGTGCTTCGGCATTCTGGGCCTAGCTGTGACCACTTCCACTCGCGACGGGATTTAGCACAGATCCAGCGTCGTGGAAGATGGTTGGCCAAGGCCTCAGTGAGGAGATACGAAAAGCATGCAGTCCTCATACGCCAATGGCGGACGGTGCCTTCATCACGTCATTCTGACATTCTGAAGCAATCTCAGACCTTTCCATCCCACCTGCTGAAAGCTCTGCGACAGAACGGTCAAGCCAGAGCTAGATAGCGGATTATGGATGTGGATTCCATGAAACCCAGGGAATGATGTGGCCATGGGAGTGTTCCATTTGAAAGATAGATCACTCTCCTTTTCGCTGCTGTCAGTCAAGCAGACAGTGGCACATCATACAGCTGAAGTTTGGTGCATGACAAAACAAGCTGCTCTGATGGGCACTGTTCTTGCAGCGATGAGATTGGTTAAGTTGCAAACATGTTTAATCTCGATGTGAGCTTCCAAGTGCCCGATGTTCTACTCTCAAGCTGTTTTTCTTTCCCCGTGGCCAACCAAACCTTGGATGTGGATTCCATGAAACCCAGGGAATGATGTGGCCATGGGAGTGTTCCATTTGAAAAATAGATCACTCTCCTTTTCGCTGCTGTCAGTCAAGCAGACAGTGGCACATCATACAGCTGAAGTTTGGTGCATGACAAAACAAGCTGCTCTGATGGGCACTGTTCTTGCAGCGATGAGATTGTATATGTATATAATGAAATATAATATATATATATAGATTTATAATAATATATATATATATACATATATATATATGTTTATACGCATGCATACATAGAGTACATAGAGTTTTTTGGGCACAAACGGGTTTACCTCTCATATCCCACTCTTCCAGTCAAACCTCTAGCAGATCACAAAACCAAAACCCTTTTGAGACTGGGTCGCCGGATTCAATTTTGATTCTCTGCAAAACATGGTGTGATCAACTTCCCCATGACTTTTTCTTTTTTGGGATAGATTGACAGCATCAAAATTTTCGTACAGATGGGTTTGTCTTGAAATCGGGTACCACCATATTAAGTGTATAATGATTGGCTTTGGCTGCTGTTAGGCACTCTCCGTGCCAGCGGCCTATGAGTATAGAGCTCTAAATGGTCAGACCATGACATTTAGGTAATGAGAACTACATTATAACACTAGAGAATGACTGGAATGACTCAACCCATTCCAACTAGACAATAGGGCTGTGTTTCTTTGGATAAAGCCATGACCAGCTGCGGAAAGCTCCGCTCCGAGGTCAAGAAGGTCATGGACGAGCTCTTTTCTTCGGAGCTGCTGAAGGCCATCCTCTGCGGCCAGTTTGGCGACTACGGCATGTGACTGGGCAGAGAGGTGGTGACCACAGGAACTTTCTCCGAGATCTTCGGGCTTCGGTCATGGTAGTGGTGGTAAGAAACATCATGGCAGTATTCTTGGGAGCTTCAAAATCACGACATTGGCAATGTTTAATGGTAAAACATAAGATTTTAGGGTACTTCATTTTGTAGAAACACCCCGATGAGGAAGTATGATGCGTGATGAGTCAGGTGGGTTGACGATGGTGATCTTTACTTTACTCAAGAAATATAACATTTTAATGATGGAACATGTCGGAGAGGAGACATAGATTGGATCTCTCCAGGGGTTGGGTTGATCTTTATGTAATGATGATCTAATGATGATTTTTCCAAGATCCAGGGTAAAAAATGATTCCCCAGCCCACCTTTGCATTTTTGCGAACTCTGAAAAAACATCTCCGGGTGTTTCGAAACAACACACAGTTCCGGGTGTTTCGAAACAATACTTAAATGGGTGGAAGTCAAACATTGGATTTACCTTTACATTTGAGTTCATGAACTGAATCAACGACCCAAAAGTCTGCGGTCGCAACAACGCAACGCGGCTATCAGGTCGCCCTCAACGGCCTCGTTCTTCATCCATGCGGGCATTGTGAGTCACTACCTGGAGACTGGGCGGAGATTTAGGTCACATTTGGCTCGAAGCCACATTTCATGCTGGTTGGTGGTGACTGGTACATTTGGATTATGACTTTCCATATATTGGGAACAATAATGGGGTTGAAACCACCAATTAGTCATGTGTTGCAGAGATAATTAAATGGTATTCTGAGGACGGTGGCTACTACCCCGTGGGTGGACCACAGCACATCAGCCGCGGTCTCATCAAAACCATTGAGAAAGCTGGGGGACGAGTTCTGGTGAACGCTCCAGTGGACAAGGCAGTGGAAGGTATTCCTATCCCCTGATATTAGATACCGCCAAAATGAAACCCCAAAATAAACAGGGGGGGGACTGTGGGCGTGCGCTTTTTTGTTCGTTTTACAATAAGTAGTTGTTGGTGCTATGTAATTCTTTATACACATCATCATGCCTAATGTCATTATAATGTCTCTGCCTACATGTTCATCCAAATGAAGATGCCACCAGCCAAAAAGATCAGTAAAAATATGTAAACATTACAAATAGTCGGTGGAGGGGAAATAGTATTGAGAGATTACTACACCCTAGTAAGCCAAACCATTTTGAAACAGCTGGCTGCAAATGCAACCCTTGAAGCACCCATGCGCATTATGAAGCATTCATCTACAAGATAATAGATGAAATATCATAATGAATTCTTTCAAATAGCATATCATATATCCCAAAGCACATTCCCTTGGCAAAAGTTCTGTCTTTCATCATAGACCCTTCATTCATCTACGCTGCAACATTTTCCTTCAAGGCGATGGTAATTTACTTCTTTCAACAATAGGTAAACCATCTGGTTATGACTAACAGTTCGCCATGGAAAGATCCACCCATGCTATTAATAGGTAAACCATCTATTTCTATGGGCCATTTCCCCTGGCTATGTTTGTCATAACCAGAGGGTATCCCTACAAAATATAAAGCAGTCCTCTAAACATGCAGCGTTCCTTTCTCTAGAAGTCTAGTCTTCCTTAGTCTTCCTTTCATAGTAATATTAAGCCTGCCTTCAATCATGCACTATGTCTTTCAAGACATTAGATTCCTACAGAATATGCAGTGTGTGATTAACATTCAGCATTGCTGTCAAAACGTGCAATGGTCGATGCACATTGCAGCCTTCCTTGAAACAAGAAAGATCACTGTTGAAGGAAAACGCTGCTTACAGGTTGCAAACTGCCTTTATTCCCTTAATTAAGAAGCAATATTCTTGCAAGAAAACTATAATGTGTGGAAAAACGCAATACATCCTTCAATGAGCTTAAGCCTCGAAGTTAAGCCTCACACTATTTTTTCTGCATGACATTTGCTTTAAAAGGAACGAGTTCATTTCTCAAAAATGATGTTTGTCTTGTTCAGTTCTTTCGTATGGAAGGGCATACTGCATACATGCAATATCATGCAATCGTGTCTCTTCCCAAACATATTATATACATACACTTCACAATAATGCTTCTTTTTGCCATGTTTTTCAATCAGTTGGTTCACAGCCTTACCAAGGAAGCTTTGCGCATACTTGCACCAACACGTTCTTCAAGGAAGACCATAATCATTTAAAATAAGTACTCAAAGGATTCCATTCTGAAATAGTGTTGCCCTTCTTCCATAGGTTCCTTTCCTCTTTAAAGGAACTTTGCACAGCTGTCTCTTTGAAAGTGTCTTTGGATTATTCAAATACTGCACTCCCTTTTATAAGGGGCGGGGACTGTACAAAATGATGCCTCCTTATGCCAGGAATGATGTGACTAAAAATGCAAGGAATGTCATATTCTTGGAAAACTCTTGCTGCACAAGGCATGTTATTTGCAGAGCATGCAAAAACTTTGGGGATATTCCACGTATAACTGGTGCTGGCTTATTTCATGCGCTTCTTCTCCATGTCCTGCTGTACCAACGGAACTTCGCCGTCACCGGCAGGTGAAAGTCTCCCAGGGCCGCGCGACGGGCGTGACGCTGCGCAACGGCGCCGAGATCATGGCGCCGCTGGTGGTCTCGGCCGCCGGGGCGGAGGCCACGGCGAAATTGCTGCCGCAGTTTGCACCAGCAGAGAGGTTGGAAGGGGGCATCAGCCATATGTCACATGGCATGACATGAGATGGGATGGGCATAAATAACTGGTCACCCATGGGCACCGGCCTTTTTTGGGAACCTCAGGCCGCTGACCACAGATGTTGTCACCAAAATTGCAATGAAGGAACCTTGAACATATGGAAAATACAGATTAGAAACAATGTATTTTCAATATCTGCATAGGATGGCACACATCATTCTCATCTACTAGGGGATTTTTGTTGCAAAAACCAAAAATTGGCATCCAAAAACAGTAGCGTCATGAATCATGAACATTGCCGGGTAATTTTTTTTGGGGTTGCAATCGCTAGAACCCGAATATGTGCATCCAAAATTTCAATTTAAATGCAGGGGGAACTCTGCCACAAACCTAGGTACGCTTTTATTGGCCTCGAAGGGAGCACAGAAGAGCTTCAGTTGACTGCGTCGAATTTGTGGGCGCTCCCCTCCAAGGATTTAGAGAAGGACGCTCAGATTGACTTGAAACTGCTGAACTCTTCAAGTCGGTTGGGGTTCAAAGTTCAAAGTGGGTAGATTTTGGATTTGGATACTTCGAATGAGCAGTCTTGATGTGGCAATCTTCAACAGATCTCCATAAAGTTGTTTGGCCCGCAGAACAGCTTGGTTTGCCGAGTGGAAACAACTTGGATACTATTCTGGGTCGCACCTATGATAGTTTCATCACTTTTGGCCTGTCCTGTATGTCCTTTCCCGAATTTCGTAGTTGATACCTAAACAGTTTCTTTCCCTTAAGCCCTCCATCAAATATAGGGGTTTCAATCATGTCAATTTTCCCGACTAAACCAGTTTTGGGAATCCCACTAGGTTGTACATCCTATTGGTCCTATTGCGTTGCCCTTGTATTCCCGAGTTTTTGTGGGTTTTGTCGTGGGGATTCAACCAAGCTCCACTGGTTGTTGGTGACACAATAGATTCATCCAACCATTGGGGGGTCATTGAAATAAGGTGGGTTGGGGGTTGGTTTTATCCCCATGAACTCCCATGATATCACCATCATGAAATCCAATGAGCTTCCCATGACATCCTCGATGAAATCCGAAAAAATTGCAGGACTTGCAGAGCTACTATGCGAATCCCTGGCCCTATGTGGACCAAGGCTCCCTGCTGCTCTTCGTGGGCTTCCCTTCGGCCAAGGATCCTCAGGCCGCCACCAGACATCCTGGGAAGAGCACTTGTGTGACTCGGTTGGGGATGGGAGGTGGGGAATGATGGGGCGTTTTTTTTTTCGGGTGGGAGACCCATTTTTTTGCGAGAACCGTATATACACTGTATGTATATATAAGTGCATAAAATGACTGGCTCAAAATTTCACCATCCAAGTTGTTCAGTTTGGGGACCTCAATAATTCACCTTGAAAACCAATGGATAAATACTCATGAGTCCAGTGGGTGTAAGCATATGGGTAGATGATAGTGGTATGACCCAGCTTGTCGATTTGTAAATCGGTGGACTTGGGCTCCACACCAGGAATCCACTGTGGCCCAGGTAATCATCACGGAAGCCAAAGAGGAGTGGTTCGGTGACTGGAAAGATGCCAAGCAGGGCAGGAGAGGCAAGGACTACGAGCAGATGAAGCAGAGGTTTCAGGCCAATCTGCTTCGAAAAAGAATGAACACCGAAACTAGGATGTGTTCCCACCTGTTGAATTCAACATATTCAATAAGTTTGAGGTGGATTTGAAGTTTTGGATACACCTAAAGGATTCTAAAAGTAGATCCAATTTTGGACCGCCATAGTAAGCTGCTTTCTGGGCCCTGAGGATGGCATGCTGAAGGGGCTCCTGAAACACTTCCCACAGCTGCAGGGCTGCATCGAGTATGTGGAGATGGCGAGCCCCCTGTCCAACCGACACTATCTGAACCGCGCGGCCAGCTATGGCTTGCAGCATCCGCCCAGCAGATACACGGTGGCTGGGCGGACAAAAAACACCTGCGTTCCAGTCAACTCTAAGCCTGTTAATTTGCAGTTATGATATGTTACAAGATGTTATCATTCCATCATATCATGAACATTCATGAACTGTATGTCGATGATTTCCAGCAGTTTCGATCTCATCATCTCTCCCCAACTCCCAAGAAACCACCTGTCGTTTTAAGGTCGAGCAGGGTCTCCGCCCCGGCCGCGTGGCGGGCGTGGAGGGCATGTGGATCACCGGCCAAGACGTGACGACCAACGGCTTCGCCGGGGCTCTGATGGGTGGCGTGGTCACGGCGCATGGCATCCTGGGCTACGGCTTCATGGACCTGGCGCTGTGTGGTAGAGAGCCTTGGTTGTGGGAAAACACACACTAGATGCATAGTGTTGTAGGGCTACACATGGTGATTTGGGATGATTTTTCCTGGTGGTTGGATGGCACCATCTATTTTTTTGAGTTTGTGGTTGGCTGTGTTCTTGGGTTGAAGCGCTTCTGGGAGCGCTGGAACGTTGGAGGAAACGGCAGATTTTGGAGCAACTTGCATGACTGTGGCTGTGAAGGGAGGGTGTAGCTGCAAGGATGGAATAGTAGGATCAGTTTTGGACGTTGTTTGGAAGTCTTCCAACCTTACGGTTCCTTGAGATTTTGGGGATGATCCGCGCGTTCACTCTGGGCACCAGGATTTGATCACGGACATGATGAGCGTCCAGTGATGTGCTTCGAGTCATACCTTGATTGGCTCAAAATCGTTGACCCCCAAAATTGGTTTCGTAGAACAATGCCTGGCCATGTGTGGGTCCATTGTGAACATTGGTACCTCCATTTTTGGGTCGCCATAGCCTTGTACAAACACAACCCCAAAACCTGCGACAAGACGTGCCTGCCACTTGGGCTGTTTGAGGCACCTTGTTTTAGCCAGGTTCCAAGAAAAAACACTCCGGTCTGTTGCCACTGGTCAGTCCGGGAACCTGGGAGGATAGATGTGGGTAAAAAGAGTCACAGTAGCATTTTTTTTGGCCCACTCTGGGTACTGTACCCAGTTTGACCCACACCCATTTACTCACATCTATTGAAATGGCTTTCTCCCATTTCCGTTGACATCCGAAGCGCCAGCGCGACAAATAGAGAGTGCTGCGGGTGGGTCGTGCCCAGCGATTGGAACCTGTGAAGAGTGGGGTCTTTTGGCCGACTTGATCTTCGACAGTTTTCTTGGGATTTCTTGGGTCCAAACCTATCAATTTGGAATGGACACATCAGTCAAAATCCATTCTCCATTGGTTACCGACCCTTTCCCCTGACCATCCGAAATCAGAGACGGAGCGTTGTGCATGCGTTGCCAGGCTGTCCTTCTTGTCAACGAAGGGCCCGGGTCCTTGGAGCTTCATTCTTGGGGGGTACCCGGGTGCGACCTCCCATGTCATCTTATGATCACCATTTTCAACCAGAATCAAGGTTTGGAACCTGCTTTTGTTCAGTCTGGCAGCTGACAAGTGGTAGATAGTTAGAAGGGTGCCGTGATAGAATCTGATAGGATCTTAAAAGATGCAAACTACCTCTTATAGTCTTTTTGATTTGTACCTTGTTTGGCACCACCAAAGTAGATCTGCATGTTATACATTATGTAACGTATACATATATATATATATAATTTAATTGTATAAATAAAATACACACTTAAATGAAATGCATGGATGTAGGTACAATGTGAGGCCCCCCAGTTATAAGTTGGTTTATAAGCCCCAGTAAGTATAGTTAGAAGTACCATAAACCATAGTTATTGGAGTTATTTGCACCAACTTAGCTATCTTGGGGGCCTTACATTGTAGAAAACATCTAGCATTTTCTTTATTTTCCTGGAGATGCCCGGCGACCGAGATGGAGTGCCTCTCTCGGACGCTTCCGCGTTGCCGGTGTCGCCCGACAAATTGCTTGGGGCACCCAGCTGAATTGGCTCTGGCTGGATTTCCATGGGTTTAAAGGAACGATTTTTCAGGATTTTTCCACCATATTTCATGGGAAAATCCATGGTTTCCAGTAGATTTTCATGATTTTCCCCAGAGAAACCAATCCATTGAAGGGTTTTCAACGACCTGAATTACGGTATACGTCACCATAAGATGATGGTTCGGATTGGGGAATCTTCGGAATACCTCAATTAGATGGCCTTTCTCAAGGTGATAAACAAATTGGCTATGGGCAACACATTCATCATGATCTTGGTGGTTGGTGATTGCTAATGGCAGCAAGTTATGTCACCATGTTTAGATATACAATATACATAACACATACAATACATAATATAGTAATATACAATAACATATAAACACTATAACATCTTTCATATAAGTACATATGTATTATTTAAAACCATAGATCATCATAACTGATTTTGATCCGTGATGATCACATAGATGTAATTTTCCATTTGGTTGAGGAGAAAAGGCGGCGTCACCGCCTCCCTGAGGTATTTGGGAGGACCCACAGTGGCAGTTTGGGCCCCAATGGGCGGATTTCTGGTGCAGGTTGCCTCACTGAAGGTTGATTGTGTATCAATCCATGGACACGACATGCCAGTTTTTTGTGCAAAAACCAAAAACATATGTATATTTGCAACATTGCTGGCCACATTAGCATTTTTGTTGGATACTTTTTGACTTTGCATCTTTGTTGGTGACAATCCATTCTTTTCGGCACTGGTTCCATTGGCCGAAAATCGCTATCGGCCCCCCCAAACCTTGGTTGACCTAGAGGAAAGGTTGATAGACAGAATCAGAATCCTACCAAAAAACGATCAACGATAGTTTTCGGCCTCTTTTGGGTTACTATACATCAAATTCTATATAAAGGCCATGGATTTTGCCGGATGTTTGAGGTGCGTGCAGTTGTGAGTGCCTTGAGGCGGAGTGGTCAAAAATGGGAGGGTTGAGCAACCAAAGTGTGGACATAGCTACACGGACAGGTTTGAAACATGTTGAAACCAGTCAAAAGAGGAGTTTTTGGGAGTTTTTTGGACAACTGTGGAGTGTTTTTTTTTCTTCGTTTTTTTTGAATGTGGTAAAGCCAACGCCATAAACCTACCGGGGATGGTGATGACTTGGAGATGGTGCTGGTGTCAGGGTCGAAGTTTCGCATTGCCAGGCGGAAGTTGAAGGTGAAATCTCTCTCCGCGAGAGGCCGAAAGCCACCTTGTATCAAGCAGAAAAGGAACACCAGTGGTCACCAGTTGGTGGGAAATCACGAGATTCTCCCAGATACTTTGTTTATCTTTGTTTGCTGGGAAGCAATCCCAGCAATGGCATGTGATCATCTTGCGTTGCAGGTCCATCGTCGAAAAGCTCCAGCGCTGCAGGCATGGGTTTTTGTGGTTTCGCGGTGATAAAATCCCAACATTTTCGAGGGATGTTGGTTCAGCCCACAGCAAGAGTGTGATTTGGGATTTTCCGGCTTTGATCATGGGATGATCATGGGATATACTGATATACTATGATATACTAAGATGTAAAAAGATGCTGAAACTCCTGTTTCCAGGATGGCAATGGACGATGATGTTTTTTGTGGTTGCTATAACCTATCAGTGAATCTTACAGTTCATTAAATAGATGAGGATTGATACAAGAGTAAAGCTATTTTTTGCAAATATGAGGGGCGGGTCAAGGCTTATGATTTTCCATGTGAATGGTACCATCTGGTTATTTAACATAACTATGGAAAATCACGATTTTTAATAGGTAAACCATCTATAAATGGGTCATTGCCCATGGCTATGTTAAATAACCAGAGGGTAGTTTTCATCAACATCTCCGAACCATAAAAAAAAACCCTCGCAGCTAGGCTCGACCTCAGCACGGCAGTCGCGTGCTTCGGGGTGCAGAACTCGGGTCGGAGAGTTGGTGATGGGGGACTGAAAAACGCCACAGGGTTGATAGGGAATGTTTAATTGTAGCCATCAACCATTGGGTTTGAGATGGTTTACATAATAAACCAAATGGGTTTATATGATATGTATATATATATATAATATGTCAAATATCAAATACCCCCCAAATGTTGGGGACTCTATAAGTTAAAAAATCAGGATTTTTTTTAGAGGGTCATTTAATATACGGGGGAAATATTACTGATTACTTGGGAGAACTTCCTTAGATGGTTGGTATACCGTATACCTTAGTTCGGTTTGAGAAACAGAGCACGATGAATGGGCAGGGTATTTAAGCAAGAACATATAATTAATCATTTTAATGGGTGGTTAGCAACTATCTATAATTATTATCATAGTACTTATATAAGATTTCATGACCATGATTCCATGGGTATGTGGTCAACGCCTAAGCGGGCAAAGCTACATGAATGGTTGGGTTCTGGGCAGACTTCCAATGGCCAGTTTCCATTGGAGGTGGGCCCCTTGTTGTCGGCTTGTCATGGTGATTCCATTCGGAAAATTTGGGGTAGCTGCGGTGCCAAAGATGGGGTCCACTTGGGGTCCACTCAGGAACCAGTTCTAGCCATGTTCGAAAGCATGAAATCTGGGAGCCAGTGATTTTGAGCCCAGTTAGACTCTGATTTTCGTAATGCACCTCAGAACATAACACCGACATCCATGGCTTTTCCAGGCATGTTTGACAGTTGGCTCTGAAAATAGTGTACATCATATCATCCAATGGTTTAAGCTCATATTCCGATATATTCCCATAATTTCCCATATATATTTATATTCCCCATGAAAATGGCCATTTTCAGGATGATCCATCCATCCAATGGTCATCATATGCCCCTATTTTTCAATGGCCCGGCGATCCTCGGTATTTCCACCGGCCCCGAGGCCGCCACGTCAATCCATCCGCCCGGTACGCCGTGACCCAACAAAACGGAGGATACCGAAACGGTTATCACCATGGGTTATCATGGTTGTTGTGGGGTTATCAATTGGTTATATCAGGTCAAAAATCATGTCAAAAATCCCGTTATGTCCCGGTATATCCATGTCATTGTTTCATTAGGCAATTTTTATAATTACTTGGGGTTTCCAAAGATGGAATGTTTTGACCCAACAGACATCACGAGACCTCTGGGACCCAGCTTCAGTTGCCGATTCTGGCGGGCTCCAGCTGTCCTGTCACTTCCCAGCGTCATGAGCACTGGAACAGGGAAGAACCATCTTCAGATGATTGGAAATACATGGAAATACAAAAAATGGCTAGAAAAAAGCTGATGATAGTTTCAATCAAAATCGGAGGAGGATCTGAATTTTGCGCATGGGTCTCGAAGAAAGCATCTTCGATGGGCCAACGTTCCATCCGCTTTTGCACCCGGCTGAATACTCAAGTGTGAATGCACAAAAGAGATTGTTTGAAACCCCAGGTTTAAGCTTTAAGTGACCTTTTATCCCCAAGATGGCACCTCAATCACTTGGTCCAGACCTTCCACACGTGCGCCAAAAGCCCCGCATCGTGCATGGGTGTGGCGTTGAGCGGGCAACGGCGCAGGGATTTGGAGGCAATGCATGGAGCGGTCTACAAATCAGGGATTTTTTATCGCGCCCGTGGTCACTATGCTTTCCAAATCTTTCCAACTTGGCAGCCGTGTTTCGATTTTCACTTGGCAACCCCAAATAACAATGATGGGTATGGATCAATACCATTTTTAGGGGAAATGAACATCCATTTACCAGCTATTTTGGGGTTCACTAGGTACCAGGGTTTTGACCCATCCCCTGATCATTTTCCAGAGTGACTGTTGTCAATGGGAATTTCAGGATCCTAAAATGGAGGTACTGTACTATATAAGGCCATATTTTGGGGGAATATTCCCTTACATAGGCCTTACATAGGCCTTACATATGGTAGGTACCTCCAATCAATCGGTTCCTGAAATGGCCATTGATGTTGTCTTGGGAGGTCCCATTGGTCGAAGGAAGCACTCTTTCAGTCTCCCCGTTTCGGATCGATGCAGGCACAGCTGCGACACGTGGAAGCGGCCGAGCAGCAGCGTTTTGCGCGAGAGCAGCGCCGTGGATGATGAGTGGTGGATCTGGTTGGTGAATGATGCTGGATGGATGTCAATGGTGATCTGGTTGGTGATTTGGAACATGGCTGGATTATGACTTCCCGGAGAGGTTCCGGTCGTTTAAGATATATAGTGACTGGTTGGTGGTTTGGAAATGTTTGGAACATGGCTGGATTATGACTTCCCATATTAATTGGGAATTTCATCATCCCAACTGACGAAGTCATATTTTCAGAGGGGTAGGTAGACCAACCAGTGATTAATGGTGACTCATGGTGACTATTGATGACTAATGGTGATGACTCATGGACATACCCTCCGATGTCAAACCTGGCCAGCTGGGACATCGTTCGCTGGGAAAATCATTGCACTTTGATGACACCTTGGCGGGTAGATTTGGGTAACCATATATGGGAACCTCTGGTGCCATACAATGAAGACCTCTTTTTGCGACAAGTCATAGATCGTTGTGGATACGGTACACACATACAGCTTTTGTGGCTTTATATATATATATGTTATATGTTGTATACGTAGTTTCAACTGGGTTTTATCTGCATCTTCTTGGTCAAAGTCCACCCTTTCAGTTCACACTTTGGGGTGTGTCAAGACTGGTACCCCTAAAATGGGATGGCCAAGACCAGAAAACATTCGCCCCATCATTTGGAGATCTTACAGCGCCCCCGAAAATACAGCTAACAAGCGAAAACTGGAAACTACAGTCTGAGGCACGAGATATGCAAAGATCATCTGTAATATATATATATATATATGTATGTATACATATATGCTCTCTCTCTCTCTCTCACAAAACCCAACACCTGTTTGGGCGTAGAATAATTTTTTTCATATTAAACTTGACCCCATTCTTCCCAATTCATGGGGGTCACCTTATTTTGCCACTACTGTTTCCAAGTTTTGGGGGTCATCTTCCCATCTGAACGCCTGAGGCAGTTACTAGCTGACCTTGATGCGCGCACTAGGAGCCTGTGGGGTTTCTATCTGATGTTATATGGTAATATGGAGGTTTCCATAAGTGGGGGTACCCCAAAATGGATGGTTTATAGTGGAAAGTCCATTTATAAATGCTGACTGGGGTGTTCCAACTCTTCCATGGTATTTTCACCATCAAAAGAGGGGCCCATTCCCCACAAAGCCAGGCGCTACAAGGCATTCTCCTTGGTGGGTATTCCTACATGGCTTTGTCTGAACACATGCTATACACCAAATACAAGGCTTTTTGTGAACATGTTCCCCAAGTAGAATGTCGGGAGTTTGGGCTATACCTCATTTTCAGTCAAACCCAAATATCAGATTCTTGCTTACATACAGTATATATATATATATATCTATTATATTTGATATATGATAGATTATATATTATATATTATATGATATATAATAATATATATATATATATTATATGATATATTATATATTATATATTATATGATATATAATATAATATATATATATATTATATGATATATTATATATTATATATTATATATTATATATTATATATTATATATTATATATTATATATCATATATTATATATTATATATTATATATTATATTACATATATTATATATTATATGATATATTATATATTATATATTATATATATTGATATTATATATTATATATTATATATTATATATCATATATTATATATTATATATTATATATTATATATTATATTACATATATTATATATTATATGATATATTATATATTATATTATATATATTGATATTATATATTATATATTATATATTATATATTATATATTATATATTGTATATTGTATATTATATATTATATATTGTATATTATATATTAAATATATCTTATATTATTTCCCATATGGAAGTGTCCTAAAATGGGACGTAAGAAAGATTGAAGAATTTGGGTAGTCCATGATTGTTAGAAAGTGGATACCCAGTTCACATGTCCCATGATTTTCTAAACCATGGGAATGGAATTACTCTCTCTCTCTCTCTTCCTTCTCGCTCTTTAAACATGCTTATGTATACATAGAATTAAGTTTCCCCTCTGGTAAACTAACATAGCTGTAGAAAATGGACCATATATAGTTGATTAACCTATTAAAGATGGTGATTTTCCATGGCTGTGTTAGTCATTACCAGAGGGTAAATAAATCATCTTTCCCAGCCTGGGAAGGACACCGCATTTGTTGGTGCAGATCCGCAGTTTGGGCATAGTGGAGATTTGCGGCAAAAACCACGGAGGCCGGGTTCGATTTTCCGCACGCTGGTCACCAGCCTTTGTTGTTTAGTGACTGCAGCTGTGCCAGTCTTTTAGTTGAGCTACAGCAATAGTTTACTGTGGATATTCAGGGGTTGGTAACTGTCCCATTTTGGGAATATTGGACATCACCGAAAAAAGTAGCCATGGCATTGACCATATACCTAATGGTTGGGTGATGTTCAATGGGGACATCAGTCATGACCCTGTGGAGATTTGCGAGTTGTGACTCCTGTGATGTTTTCTGTTTCGTCAGATAAGTTGGCCTTCTTGCCCACCCAAGGGGCGGTTTTTTTCCGGATCCCATGATTTACAACTAGGCCATACCCTCTGGTAATGACTAACATAGCTATTGAACATGGCCATAGAAATAGTGAGTTTTCCCATTAAAAATGGTGATTTTCCATAGTTATGTTAGTTTACCAGAGGGTGTCTGGTTGGTGGTGACTGGAACATGGCTGGATTATGACTTCCCATGAAAAGTTGGGAATGGAATTTCATCATCCCAACTGTTACTCACTCCATCTCCATCATAATTTTCAGAGGGGTTGGTTGAAACCACCAACCAGATATGATTGTAGATATCTGTAGATTTACATCATACATCCCAACGTCATGAGGTGAACTGAAGAACCATTCCCATTTGGGGTATCATTTGCTATACCCCTGGGATGATGATGTGTCAACTCCCAAGATCATCTCACTGTAAGATGAAGGGGGAAAATGTGGGGGCCTCTCAATCCACATTGATTCCCAAATTTTATCCCATTTTCCATCCAAAGCCTCGAACAATGGGTATCTAATAGGGATTTATGATCTAGCAGGGATATGTCATATGGATGAATTAAATATTATATGGCTATCTAATGGAGATATAACAGGGATACATGATATCATAAGGATAGTTAAGATTTCCCCTGAAACCAATCCATTGATATTAGTAAAATGGTCATATATCCCTATCATATAATCCTATGAAATATACATATTATATACTCTGTAGGTCTTGTTTTCAGAATCTGATGGGCGCTCTATATATTATCATTGGCATTGTTGTTATTATTATCACTACACTAATAATAATAGATATGTATTATTATTATTATCATAAGATTCTCCTGAAACGTCGCTATTAAATCGTACAATTTTCAGCCAGTACTTTGGAAAAAAAAGCACCACGGGCCTCTCCTGCAACCGTCGGACTCTAGGCATCTTCGAGCGGCTCGGGGACTGGCTCCAATCCAGTTGGGGCCTGGTCGAGCATACCAGCGATCTGCGGCCGGATGTCTACGTGCCGTGGGGACCCTTGGATCCCTTGGTCGGGCGCTGACGTCAGCGGCGACCGCGGTGCCAGGATGTTAGACAAGAGTTAGAACGAAGGATGGCTATCATGGAGATACAATAGGTGTGTATATATAATTTTGATGGAATATAAATGGGATATGCATGGAATACCATCTGGTGGTATTAACGTAGCAAACTGGAAAATCACCATTTTCAATAGGTAAATCATCATGTCTATCATCGAACTAAATGGGCCATTTCCCATAGCTATGTTAAAGAACCAGAGGGTATGTGATGATTAGACAACGATATAATTAGATGATTATGTATATTCCATGGCAGTTCTTTTCGGATTTTAAGTATCTAATATGATCTAATTATATCCATTTATCATTTGGAGCCCATGGATTTTGGGTACAATTTTCCTTCGCGAACCGACCGCAGATCAGCGACAGGTGCAACCCCCTGAAGTCGGCCAAGCTGCATCTGCAAGTGCGTCCCGTGCACGCCTGGGGTCGACTCTGTGATAGGATGGAGGGATGGGGAAGGAATGGGGGGTCGCTGGGCGTGGAGCAGCCATTCCAACCCCGTATCGATGGTTCCACTGAACCAAAAGTGCCAACTTCTTCCCTGGGTTTTTCCTCCATTCTTGGCGATTTCCGACTGACTTCCAGCTGTAGCCAACTTTATCCTGAAACAGACCACGGAAAATGCCAGGGGTCGCCCCATCTTGTGGTGAGAGCTTCTGGAGGGATGTCAGGGATGTCAGGGTTTTGGTGGGTGAAATCCACCGCTGATCAGCAACGAGCGTCGGTTGCTTCAACTAGGGATGCTGATCTCAACCATCTCAGAGCGCTCAGCAGCCCACCAGGAGCTTCGCTGCCGGCCCCAGCGACGCCACTGGCGCAGTGCTGGGAGCGCAGCGACTGGTGCAGTGCAAGAAGAATGGCGAAAGCAACTTGGGCAGCTTGGAAGTCGCCGCGTCGCAGGGGACTGGGGCCCCCTGGGGCTGGGAAACCCGTTTTGAAAAACCCCAATTATGGATGACCATGACGTATTGAAACCGTCATGGTGGACTGGGGACTGGGGATGGTAAACACGGCTTGGCGGAATGTTTTGGATTTACCACATGAATTTAAGTGGAATCCACAACTCGATAGATTTTGGGCATTGTTTAAGAGTTGATGGAATTGATGACGTTCGCGACAACGATGATGCTTTTTTGACGATGTGATGGTTCATTAAACGATCAAGCGAAAAAATATGAATCAGCACGTGTCCTTCTTGGATTGCGTGGAAGAATTTGTTTGCATGACATGTTGCGTTGAAAAAAAGACGATTTTTCTTTTGGAAAAACTATCCAGTGGTTAGGGTTGGGGGGATAAGGAGCTGTGGCTATCTATTTTCCTCATTAAATGGGGAGCTAGTTGGAGCTACAAATATAGGTTCCCAACTAATGGCTGACTGCATCAATTTTTATGGTGGGTATTCCGCTGGTCGGTGGTTGGTGTTCTGACAGCATTCCCAGGATTGCGGTAGAGTTCGAGAGAAGATGTTCAGAGAAGGGTTTTATTAAACCCAGTGAATGGTTTTCGTGCTAAACATATTCCACTGGCTTTCGATGAAAAAGCCTGGGTTCCACTCTTGAGTTCGAGCGTGGGGGACACTCACATTATATGTAAAGGTTTAGTTATTATGCATCCCAATGAGTGAGTTTTCACAAACGTGATTAACAAATCCCACACTTGGGTGGTGACATCATTCTGATTGGGGAACATATACATATTTAAGTGACCTGGTTGTGATGCACATCCCTCTGTGAACTCAGTTAAATTGTTGCCGTAAATCTCTAGACATGTGGGAACATGTCATACTCAGCAAAACACACTGTTGGCTACAGAAGTGGATCAAATGACAAACAACTCCATTTATGGTCACTTTTAAACCTCATTTTGGAACTCCACCATATTTTATTAAAACCCAATTTATCGTTCCTCCATTAAAACATATGAGCTATGGTCAATACTCATGGTTAATAACCATTAATAGGGGCTAGTCATCCAATGGTTCATAGGGATTTATAATAACCATTATAATGATCCTTATTATGGATGGGATGACCATCAACCATATAGTGAGTATTGACCATGGCTCATATGACGACCTCCATGGAGGAAAACTGACCATGGAACTGGTGCACTTCATGACCAACACCTGTGGTTGGGGCCTGAAACTCATCGATGGCTGTACTTTGGGAAGCGGCTCGGTGACATCCTGATTCTGTCAAAGAAGAGATGGAAACACATGAATTTCACCAGGAGAAACACAAGAATATGCATACACGTTTGGACTGGGGATGAAATCAACCATGATTTCGAATATATTGGGGATAGAATGGGATATAGAATCAACAATCTGTCATTTTTGGGTACGTTTGAACATGATTGGTACCCCTAAAAGGCAAATTTCGACACGGGAAACGGGAACTGATGAAACACCGGATTGAACCACCAAAAAAGGGGATGTCACCCCGCAACAATGAGGGAAACAAGAAACACATGGCTGCTTGGTGCTGGTGGTTTCACATGTCTCCCCCGGGAATGGGACGATGATACTGTAACAACGGACACATGTACTTCAGGATGGGTAGTTTGGACCAGGATGACCTCATCCACCAGCCCCCAAGGGATTTGGCCACACCATGCCTGTTCCTCTCAGGAAATGGACAGATGCGCGAGATGCGCCTTGTCTGAAAGCTCCTTTCGACCCAGGGTTTCAACGAAGCCGTTTCTTGCCGGGGAATGGATTCTGAACCTTTTGACATAGGGAATGATAGCAGCAACACAAGCCGCAGAAATGGCCGTTGATCCGGGGGAAAGCAGAAAAATCATGGCATGATGGCCCTGGGGTCAGGCTTGCCCCGAGGAAACCACCCCATGGTTCGATAGTTTCAAGATGGCTAGTTCGGTCCAGCCCATTTTTCTCCAAATCTCGATGTTCGTTTCGTTCCGTCCCACATTTTTGTTGCTCAAATTCCTTATTTTGGTGGGTTATGACATGTTATGCCACAGTTCCCCCTAAAAATCTTTGGCAGGTTCAGCTCATCTCCGCTCTGCATAGAGCTCCAGGCAGATCAAGTTCACTGCACCGCACCCGCTGAATCTGCTGGCGCCACATCTGTTGATCGACCTGCGGCAGAGCGGATATGTGGTCTGGAGCACCCAGACTTCGCTGCGCCCCAGTGGGCTTTTTTGGATCAACCGAAGAATTTTAGATGTTAGCTACAAAAAAAATGAAGCAACCAAGATGTGGCTGCAAGCAACCAAAGGATGGAATTGAAGCCAGCCAAAGATGGGTGATTTTAGTAACAAATAGGTGCTTCAGGCGATGAAAATGGTGGTTTGCCAGAGATTTTGATGTCTGGCAGTTTGCTTCGTTGAGTTGGATTCGGGGATACAGCCAAAGAAGTAGTAAGGGTCAGTCACAACATGTGGCGGAAAAAAACGCCTTCGGTTGGTAAATCCAGTCATCTTTGATGTTCACCACAATGCTTTCTTTTTGAAATGTGTGGGATCGTATTAATTGGGCAATTCTTTTCTACTCGTTTTTCTGCTCGTTTTACGAGTTGCGCAGCTTTCCCAATGACCCCGACCCAATGGCCGAGAGAGCGGATCCCCCTGGCCCCTTCTGACCCCCGCATGGCCGCCCATGGCTCATGAAGTCTTGAAATTCAGGAGATCTATGGGCCAAACACGCAGAATGTCTATGACCACCTGCATGGCTGGCTGGCTTTTTGGCTGAACATCGGAGTTTTTCCCCCCAGTTTATGGTCATTTTTGATATGGAACAGGAGGCACAATAAATCTGTCGGGTCTCAATGTGAAATCACACCGACGGATCGATCGAAACACACTGTGAAATCAAGAAGAAACACACTGATCCTACCCTCTGGTAAACTTTTTACATAACGAACTGGAAAGATCCACCATGCTATTCATGGGAAAATCAACTATTTCGACTGGGCCATTTTCAATAGCTTTATGTTTACCGGAGGGTAGGCTTTGCTAGACTTGGTGAAGCATTGTTGCACATGGAATGGCTTTGACTTCATTTGCTTGCTATGCTCGTTGATTTTAAGATCTGATTTTTTATATATTTTTATTCCACCGTTTTTTTTCTGAAAAAAAAACAATTACCAACATGGAACACATCAAGCTGTTCAATCTTCATGGGTGGCTCGCCATGGAAGTCTTGGTGCAGCGACATGGATAGCCCCTCAAAAGATAGAACAATAAAAGTGTCCTAAAACGACTAAAATCGTCACATTTTTTTCACCTGTCTTTTTTGTGGGGTTGCTACATATGTATGAATATACATATAGCATGAGTTGTTCATGTAAACTTCCATTGGTCCTTTTCAGTGGCAATGGTCAGGGATTCTGTTCACTGCCATAATTTATGGGAAGCCCCACATTCTCACAAGGAAAACCATCTGGCTATGGATCAATACCTATACATACCATTTTTAATGGGATGAACATCCATTTACCAGCTATTTTGATGTTCACCAGGGGTACCAGGGTTTTGACACACTGCCATCTCATTTTCAAGAGCAAAAACATCCCTCCACTTCTCGTGTCAGGTAGGGTTTTCCGGATTTTGATGAAAACATGTTGTTCCGAGCCGCATCTGAAACCCATAACCCGGGCTTTACCCTCTGGTAAACGTTTACATAGAATGGAAAGATCCACCATTTTCAATGGGAAAATCCACTATAAATGGTCATTTTCAATAGCTATGTTAAATTACCAGAGGGTAACTTTGTCCAAGATTTTTGCAGCAAGTTTGGAGCTTCCAGGAAAAGAATTGGCATGCCAAGTCAGTTCCAGCTGATCCAGACTTCTGCAACCGCACCTTGGATGCCCCTCAGAGCGCTGGAACGTTTACTTCTTCCCCACTGAAACAGAGGGAAAACTTCCATTGCCAGGTTCGTTTGCTGACGGGTTTATGATTTATATTATGATATAATGATGATATATTTATAAATGGCGGTTTGCGATCAATATCAGCAGGCAACATCAGCAAACATTCCGCCAAAGGGAACTGCTTCTCTGATGCGCCCCTTTGCATGTTAAGAATCCACCATAGACAGGTCAGAAAAAAGTATATGGAGGTTTTCTAAGTCACGCGACTTGATCCCCAAGTCACCATGGGTTTCACTACTGAGTCATGGTCATCCATGACTTGGATGATTTGGGGTATCCATATTTTAGGAAAGCTCCATAGAGTTTGTTGTATTGTCTTATACCCTCTGGTAATTTAACATAGCTATTGAAAATCACGATTTTTAATGGGAAAATCCACTATAAATGGTCATTTTCAATAGCTACGTTAAATTACCAGAGGGTATTCCCCTTTCTCAGCAGATATTCACTGTGCACCTCAGTGCCAGTTAGTTGCAGGGTTTCTTCAAATTGGGGTACCCCTTTTCAAACCACCATGGCTTTCCCAATGAAAAAGGTCCAGTTTATCTTCGATGACTTAGTCAGGGTCCCCATTTGAAGAAGCCCCCACTTCGTTTTATCGCATTGATTGGCAGAGAACAGCCAACTCCTATGCCCAAAAAACACTCTACCGTTGCGGAGTTTACACAACGGACAGTAACCTATATAGAACCCCCCCAAAGATTAACAAAACACATGTATTCTTTTTTGTGCGCTCTTACATTGTTCACCCCTTTTTTGCGGGGTTGCTACACGATGCCATAGACGCTATAGTTGCAATAGACTAATGGAGAGTTTTTTTCGGCAGGCAAGTACAAGTGCTCCGCCTTCAAGAAGCGTGGCTCCGAGGGCGACGCTTGGCCCTGCCTGGTGGAGCCGACTTCCCGTGCCCAGTCAGTGGGCTCATCGGCTTCCCCAGTTGTGCCAACTTAGATACACCCCAATAAACCAACCAAGAGATCACTGGGCTAACCATGGCTGCTAACATGGTAAAAGTCATGACGGGATTACCATCTGGTTATGACTAACATACGTAGCTATGGAAGATCCATAGCTATGGAAAATCCCAAAAATAAATGGAGGTTTCTAGCTGGGAAAATCATCTGTTTCAATGGGCAATTTTCCAGTTCGCTATGTCAACTAACCAGAGAGTAGTTGATACCCTCTGGTAAACATACAAAAAGCTATTGAGTTTTCCCAGTAAACATGATGATTTTCCATAGAAATTGGGACAGTTTACCAGTTGATAACACCCCATCTGACACCTGAGGAGAACAACATGGGCCTCTGCGCCATGAAGCTCATGGACTTCCTCAACAAGGTGGTGTCGAAGCCCTCTATGGGAACTTGATACCAGTAAAACACCATGACCACATTGGGATCAATCCATTTTTTTGGGATATAATATATATATATATCAATAAAGGCATTCTGGCCCGAAACTTCCCCCTGCTGCGCTCATTTCTTCGGGGGTTGTGCCAGCCATTGCCTTAGTGGGCTTGCTACAGCCCACGGGCTTCGAGACTGCGTAAGCCGGAGCCTTCAGGTTGGGGGTGCACCTGTGACGACAAAACCCCGTCGAGATTTACACTTTTTATTCAACTGAATTTATTTTGGCATTTGTCTGGCTGGTTATTGGCAAGTTTTGACTTTGTCCTTGCTGCTACACCCATTCATTTTGCTGACAGTTGGATTATCAATTTTATTTACATCTGGGTTTTTACACTGATCTGCCTCGCGCTGGTGTTTTCTCAGCTGTACAATTATTACAATTCATTTCATTTGCGGACTGTACTGTGAGGAGGTCCGTCTTGTCAATTTTTGTGATCATTGGCACTGAACTGGAATCACCCTGGTGCCTATTTTCACTTCGCCTTTGACTTGGATTTGCAATTTATGTGTTCGGTATTATTGATTTTGCTGCTCGTGGTTGTGACATTTTCCACCCTACAAGATTACTCTCCTCACTGGTGCACAGAGAAGGAGGCGGCGTCGGCAACGTGCTGCCGCCCGTGCTGCCTGGTTTTTTCACCGCACTGGTCAAGTGCCATTAAACCGAGCCAGTCTCCTGCGCATCAAACGAGTGCTTGTAGCCCATCACAGCAGAGATTCAAATTTTATCCGGACAATAAAGAAACACATCATCATGGATTCATCAGATCTCTATCCATGGAAATGCTCACACTGCCAGAGAATCAACAAAAAGGTTGCAACACAATGTGCTGTTTGCAAAGCACATTGGATGACTGGTGTCAAACACAGTACAGAACCGAAGCAACAAATGTACAAAGCCACCGCATATCGAGATGCATGGCCACAAGATCAACGATTCGACTGGGAACAGTGGGAGGAATGGGATCAAGCCGATCGTTCATGGAATTGGCAGATGCCTATGGACCGATCGCAAAGCAGGTCACAAAGTCCGAGAACAGTGAAAGGATCCCAGAGTCCGAGAGGCCGCAAAGGCAAGGGCTCGGGGAAGAGCAAAAACAAAGGCAAATCGAAAAGCAAAGAGTCTGCCCAGGGCAAAGCTGGGACAGACGCAAAGGGCAGCGGAACGACTGTATCGCCGTTTGCTCCACTCGCAACAGACATGCCATCCTGGCCATCCTTCGATGGTGCCACAGCAAGCTCTACGCCCTTTGCGACCACAGCATCCAATCCGAGTACAGTGGAGCTTCTGGCGCAAAAGAAAGAGTGTGTTGCTGCGCTTCGTGCGGCCTACCCGGAGGGAGCCAATATGCCCCAAGAGACAAAGGATCTCATGGAGAAGATGGACAAAGAGATAGAGAAGATGGAAAAAGACAACAGCAAATTTGTGACCAAGAATATTCATTCTGCCACAAAGTCATTGGGAAAGGCGCAGAAGACTCTCACCGAAACCTTGGACGCAAAGAAGACGCATCGCAGCCGATGGATCAAACACATCACGGAGGCGGTGACGACGTGGCAAGGGCAGTTGAAGGAATATCAGAAACAACAAGCCAGCTTCCAGGAAATTGTCTCCAAAGCGAAACTGGACATAGAATCGGCCAAGCAGGCCATCCAAACATTGTCTTCGACAGCATCACAAGCACAGTTGGCGGACATGCCGACGATTGCCCCGTTACCGGGAGATCAAGAGGAGAGCTGCAACGAAGCGGACACAGAGGAAGAGAAGTTGCAGGGGCAGCTTCAATCAGTCCTGGAAAGTTGCGCTGCCGCATTGAATGCCGAGATTCAGACCACCACGCCCGAGGTGGAGGACTTGGACATGGACGATGCAGAAAGAGACAAAAAGCGGCCACGCTCCATGCAGCCATTTGGTGGGCATGGTCCACGTGCTGCTGGTCAGGACTGAATGCAGGCGGTGTGCTTTCAGTGCAGAGTCATGAAGTACATGGCGCCCAGTCCACAGCTGAGACAGTTGAGGCCTATGTGTTGGAGCCAACAGCACATGCAGCATGCCGTCTCCAGCTGACCAATTTTGATTTTTTCCGATTTTCACATTGGCAACACTCCATTCAATCGGAATTTAATTATCTCAATCCATTTGATGCCGTGATTTCTGCCTGGAAATTGGACTGGAGCCTTCTGTGTGATTTCTACAATGATTTTATTCAGTCGAAAATCTGCCAGCCAATTGAAGATGATGCCCTGAGCAGTTACAATCGGTCATCCAATCCCCAGAATGCTGATATTGCTGAAGTAGGACTTGTGTCAGAGCGCCGAAATCCTAGTATCTTGAGCCAGCTCCGCAAATGCCTTAAACCCAATATCAGACAGCATCATATTACGTTTTCTTGTCCTGCAAAACATGTTCGATTTCATGAAAAGATCTCCGTTCATATAGGGCTTGAAGATGATTTTATCATGCATGGAACCTACATGGATGCCTTTGAGCTGGCCAACTGGACCGAAAAACCATGGTCCAGACGGCCCCCAAAGCACAAGGAATCCTCCACACAACAGTCTTGTGCATCTGAACCCGGCTCTGAGTGCAGGATTCGACAGAATCCAAAGCAACTTCGGACCACAGACCAGTATCATGATGTCCCATCAAACTGGTTTGCACAGCAGGCACCACAGCCTGATGAACATGAGGATCCGGAAGATGCAAATCATTTTCTGCATGAAGCACCTGATTCCATACAGAATTTGTATGATGCACTCTTTTCTGAAGGAGCTGTTGTGGGTCCACGTGTACATGGAAAGTATTTTCCTTAGAACCTGGTTTATACATCATTTACAGGCACCCCAGTGCTTTCAATTCAGGGAAGTTGAAATTAATGGGCACTGGAGACACTGGTTCAACGACATTATGTCAGCATGGACTGATCGCATCTTGCCGCTTGAACAAGTCATCTTTGACATTGTCCGACCAAATCCGCCACGAGTAGGTGTCTCGCATGAAATCATGTTCGATGTGATTTTATCGCAAGGAATCGAGGCGCCCAGAAGGGCAGGACTGGTCTCCATTTGCAAAAAGGATGACCCAGCACAGCGTGTTGCTTATGCAGTAGCTGTATCGCTTTCTGAAGTCACCAGTGGACACCAAATCATTCAACAAGCCGAATTTCTTCATGGGTGTAATTGGTATCAATGCTCCATAAGACATGGATGGGAAAGAATTCCTTTTACACTTGAACCAGTTCATGAAATGCAGGATGGTGATTCCTTCATTGTTGTAGTACGTAGTGAGACTGAGACAACTGCCACTCCTGCGTTAGCTTCAACTGATGTGATCATGCAACCCGAGCCACATTCAATGCAGGATGAGGGAACATATGATGGACATGAGTCGCCATTGCCTTCCCCGAGTCTTGCTGAAACTGATGAGCAGGTGCCCAGAACCACTGTGCACAGACTGGGTCACGTGCAAATAACAGGCCAGATCCGAAGAGACACGGTTCTCCACACTTTGCATGACTCAGCACGAGTTGTAGGTGAGCCGCCTGACCATTTCATTGCATATCACCGACTGCAGTGTCAGCCTGATGACCAAACGCTGAGTGTTGATTCATTGATTTTGCAGCATTATCTTGACATCCCACCTGGATCAACCGAGAAGTTAGTTCTCATTGACGTCGAGATGCACACCCCACACAGTGGAAATAGTTTGCCACGTGCACCGCCAGTGCAGAGACAAGTGCATCGTATCATTCCAACAATTGTTCGACAACATTTGTTGCAAATCACACGAACTGATGCATATTGTGAGTGGCACCAAACTGACTGTCTCGTTTACAGGAACTGTGAACTCTGGAATCAGCAAGCACAAGGTCCTTTCAGTGTTCAACACGGCATGTACTTTCGCATTGTCGTCCCACCACCAACTGATCCCACTTGGGACATTGGCAGGGCCATTAGAGTTTTCTATGATGCATCGAATTTACTCGACTGGCCGATTGCAGGACGTGTTGCTGCAAGGATCATGCAAACAGGCGAAGACACTCCAGTTCTCCAGCCTGAACAAACTCCGAACCACATGGAACGGCCCCAAGATATTACGCTGAAGGGAGCTGATTTGGACGGAGACATAGATGTTCCGATGACTTCAGCAAGACCAACAAGGAGAGCTGAGCGACCTCCACGGCCGTCACACGATGGAGATGAGGGATGGTTTTGGGAACTTGGGAATATCTTTTCACGTGAATCCAGAGAAGAAGCTTTTGAAGGCGAATTCTTTGCTTATGTGCAGACTTGGTACATTGATCACCAAAGACACCCAACCTGCCGTAGACCGCGACCCATCCGCCTTGATCATTACTGGATCACATGGCTTGATGAATTCTGCTACACTTGGCGAGATGTGATGGATGAAAACATTCCATATTCAGTTCATGTGGTTCGTCCTAGACCACCACAATATCGACATCATGGGTATGTATGCCACATCCTTATTGAACAGAACAGACCACCAGGAAGGGCCGCAGGAGTATTGACTGCTTTGTTAGCTGGACTCACCAATGATGGAATCATCCAAGGTGCTTTCTCAGTCCAGACGCATCTCAGAAAGCAAGACGTCATTGACGTTATGGAGATCGAACCATTCTGTGCTGAGAGGAGATGTACAGTCTATCACAATCAAGAGCCGCTCCATCTGGTAGTCGCAACTGAAGTTCAATCTGGATTTAGCATTCGAGCTCACATTGACCCACTGATTGCTCAATTGCCCGTGACGCCGAATGAGCCACCAGGGTATTTTGATGACATTGCTCTCATGCAACAACCGCCGGCAGGAGTTCAACAAGGCGCAACATTTACGTTCAATGTCAATGCTGCAGAATTTCAACCTGGCCGTATGCCCGCTGAGCAATGTGACATGATCCATGAGCTATTTGCAATATGGAGTGCGCGTGTCTTCACTTGGGAAGATGAATCACCTTCCGCACCAATCATAACTTGGTTTGTTGACCACAGAGGCAATTTCCCCATTTGCCTTCATAGCCGTCGAGTGTTGTTAACTGACCAGTTTCATGAATGGGAAGAGCTGATCCGAGCGACCTGGCGTGAGCACATTGATGCAAGATCGACAATGGAAATGCATGTAGTTGATCCGGCTCCTCCTCAGCTTGAAGCTGGGGTCGTTGCTCATGTTATTTTGACACAGGCGCCTCGTGTTGAATGGGTCTCCAGCCTTGTCACCATTTTTGATTCATTCATCGGCCGCAGAGAACAAAACTTGCTTCGCATGGTTGTTACGACCGCTGAGCATTACCAAATCACGGAAGTCATGCAACACTGCGGCTATGGATCTGCGACTGTCACTCCGTATCAAGGATGGATCAATGGACAGCAAGTGACACACGAACAGCGATGGCCGGGCCGTTCTGGTGATGAGATAACCATCCAAGTGGATCGGCAAGTGATCCCACTGCCGGTTGCCCATCCAGAAGAAGACCATGCCCTGCTTCAAACTCCCACGATTTCCAGAAAGACATTGAATCTCCATGAGATATTGCATCAGGACTTGCATGTGCCAGTAGAGCTTTTCCATGTCTGTAATGATACAACACTGCCTGAGGGTTTCCCACAACACGTCATCGTCCCAGATGACTATGAGGAACAAGACATTGAAAATGCGCTCCATGCAATTGATTTTGCTTACCATGCGTATGTATTGCCAGCCACTGGCATTGCATTTGTCACGCCAGTCAACTGGAAAGCCAATGCTGAGGACTGGCATTATGTGTATTACCCTTTGCAGTTTAAGATCCGTTCAGACAGTGCAATTTCATCATCGGATCGCCAACATCCTGCACAAGCAGGGATGGGCTCCTGATTTACCCCATCCTGAGGTGTCAAGAACAGAGAAACGGCAAGTGTATGGATGCATGTCTTGCCAATCGACACAGGCAACCAAAGCAGGTGAGAGCGCACACATGTTCAAACGCCATGGTTTCCGAGCGTCAGCCAGACAACTTTTTGAGGACACATCGTGCCCACACTGTCTCAGAGAATATCACACACGAGCGAAAGTTTTGGCCCACTTGAGACATGCACATCATTGTCGTCGAAGTTTGCTGGGTCGCCGACTACAATGTGCGCCAACACCGGGCACGGGCTCAACGGCGGACAGAGTGCTTCATGAGATCACTGATGGAGCCATCCCTTTCCTACAGGGACAAGGACCGCAACTCCCGAATGGTGCCTTGATCGATTTCATTGAATATGATGTGGATTTGCTTGAAGCTCTCTATCTTTGCCTTGCAGATTTAGAAACAGACAGTGATATCAAATCGGCGCTGCGTGACGTCATCAGACAACAGCCGATCTCATGGACGAAGTGCCAGCGAACCCTGCATCAGTTTTTGGAAGATTTTGCAGAAGCAGATGCTGAGCCGTTACAAGTATCATTCACAGAAGTTGTGTCTTGCATTCAGTTGCTCATGCAGGTAGAGACATGGCCATTTCTCGGAGAGCCCTCCATCAAACCTGACTCATTCTCCAAGGTGCGCATTGATGAATGGGAAAACTGGTTTGCAGATCTGGCCGCTCAGCCATCTAGCACGTGGAGCCACCTCACTGCCATCCCCCGCAACCGATGCAGATACAAGATTGTGCTCCATGCATATGCGGGGCGACGCAGGCGAGGGGACATTGAATGGTACATGACGGCGCTTGCCAAACGGTATCCAGATCACATCATTTTGACGGCGTCTGTTGACATTGTCATTGATTCCAATCTGGGAGACATTGCCAAGGTAGAAACACGTGACTACTGGTTGATGCATATCATGAATGGACATGTCGTTGCCTTCATTGGTGGGCCCCCATGCAACACATGGAGTAAGGCACGGCACATCAAGCTTAGTGGATGCCACGGCCCAAGGGTTGTTCGAAGTCCTGAAGCGCCTTGGGGCCTCCCATCACTTAGATTGGGAGAGCTATGTCAGGTCATGCTTGGCAATTTGCTGCTTGGTTTTGCATTTGAGTGCATGGCCGCATTAGCCACCAGAGAAGGGGCAGGGCTCCTTGAACATCCCAAGGACCCAGACCACCCAGACTACGTGAGCATTTGGCGTCTTGCCATCTTAAGGATGTTGTTGACTCTGCCGAACATGCGCCTTGTATCCGTGTCACAAGGACTGTTCGGAGCTCCTTCCCCAAAGCCGACTTCGTTTCTGGTTTTAGGCTTGAGGACCCTGGAATCTGAACTGCACCAGCATCTGCTCACTGGGCAGCTGCCAACTGCTACGTCGATTGGGAAGGATGAATGCGGCAACTATCGTACTGCGCCGCTCAAAGAGTACCCGCCAGCTCTTTGTCATGCGGTCGCAGCTAGCATGTGTACAGATCTCACTCGCATGGATTGCAGTGATTTTGGTTCACAAACAGATCCCCCAACGGAATTTATCCGCAGATGCGAAGCCCTTGCGCGATATTTCCTTTGACGGGTGGATCGGCCATGACGGCTAAGTTCCACATGGCGTTTGTTCGAATTCAGACAGCTCCGTCGCAGCGTGTACCGCTTCAGGGAACGGGAGGAAAAAAATATATCAATATTGGTATCCCTAGAAGATTGGTATCAATAGGCTATTGTAGGGTATCAATACCACCTGGGATCCCAAAATCTTCTGAATATGGATTGATACAATGGAACATTTTGGGATAGCCTACAATAAACTCACAGGTCGCTGTGGAAAACCCCAAAATAGGCCTTCGGCTTTCCCGTTTTCCGTTTCGGAAGATGATCTACGAATGGTGCTTTTCCCACATTGATGTTAGTTTACCTTACATGAATCATCATTAATCTGGGTAAATTTCATCACGACCGAACCCTGTTCTCCCGAACCCTGGAATCATGGTTTATTTTAGGGAAATCATCCCCTTAAATGGCCTTATTTAATTCAGGTTAGTGACATATTACAATTTACCCTACATGAACCATCAGATTTGTCGAGTCGATCACTTTTGAAGGACCAGCACATTGGATTTCATGCAAAAGTCGTTGACTCCGTTGAGAATAGTCTGTTTGAACATTTCGCCACCGTTTGTATACCAAGGATCAACGATTGGGAGATGGATAAAGCAGCCCGAAACACCGAAACATGCTGACATCAGAAATGAAAGGGCCTCAAAGGCACTGTTCTGCAGATAATTTTATAATAATTATATTGTGTGACCTTCTCTCAGTCATTGCTAAGCTTTTCCAGTAGTCGTTGGTTGGTTTACCCTCTGGTAAACGTTTACATTTTACATAACGAACTGGAAAGATCCACCATGCTATGAAAATGGGAAAATCCACCATTTCTATGGTCAGTGGTCCCAAATGAATACCCTCTGGTTATGTCAACAGTTTGCTATTGAAAATGGCAATTTATAGTGGATTTACCCATTGATAGCATCTGGGTGAATTATAACGACCTCACTGCGACCTCACTGGAATCATGGTTAATAAGGGGAATCATCCCAAAATGGCCGAACTATTCAGGTGTGTGAATTATTGTAATTTGCCCAGATAGCATGGTGATTTTCCATAGCTATCTATGTTTTATAGTGGATTTACCAATTTTTTTATAGTGGATTTACCCATTTATAGATGGTTTACCTATTAAAAATGGCCATGTTTACCGGCGGCCGGGTAGTCAGATCCATCGCCAGGGCTGCCACTGGAAGATGATCGCGTGCAATGCCAGCAACTTTGGTCGCCTCGGGGATCAGCGGGAGCCGTCCGTTGGGGGCCCGTGAATCTGAAGATAGATCAATAGATAGATAGGTAGATAGGTAGACAGATAGATAGGTAGATAGGTGGATAGGTAGGTAGGTAGGTAGATAGATAGATAGACAGATAGATAGATAGATAGATAGATGATAGATATATGGTTATATATATATGTATACCATGTATGAACACATATATATATATAACAATCCTGGAGTAGATAGAATCCAGTTTCGTAGGGGGCGTTTTTTTTTTAAAAAAACCCAGGGTTTTTTGACCCAATACTAAACTATATATTCGGACCCCCTAGATAGAATATTCCAAAATCTACTCCAGGATGCTCAAAATGTGTTTTTTTTTCCTTTCCTTTTCAAAACCTTCCAATTTATTTTTTTCTTTCAAATTTTCCTTTTCAAACAGCTGCAAAAAATGAACTTTGGATGGTAAGATCGTAGACGTAGATTCCTACTTTTTTCATTTCCTTTTCCTTTCACACTTTTCCCTTCAAAAATCTGTAATTGTGAACTTTGGATGGTAAGATCGTGGATTCCAGCTTTTCTCATGCCATGTTCCTTTCAAAGTTTGATTCCTGCTTTTCTCATGTCCTTTTCCTGTCACAGTTTTCCATTCAAAAACCTTCAATTATGAACTTTGGATGGTAAGATCGTGCATTCCAATTTGTTTCCTTCCATTTTCCTTCCAAGTTTCCTTTTCAAACAGCTGCGAGAATGAACTTTGGATGGTAAGATCAGCTATTCCTACTTTTCTCATGCACTCTTCCTTTCAAACACAGTTTTCCATTCAAAAACCTTCAATTATGAACTTTGGATGCTCGATCTTGGATTCCTACTTTTCTATACTTTTCTCATCTCCTTTTCCTTTCGCAGCTTTCTTTTCAAAAACCTGCAAGACTGAACTTTGAATGGTAAGATCGTGGATTCCTTCTTTTCTCATCCCATTTTCCTTTCGTTGCTTCTTTTCAAAAACCTGCAATTTCAACTTTGGATGGTAAGATCTTGGATTCCTACTTTTTAGATGTCATTTTCCTTTTAAAGTTTGCTTTCAAACAGCTCCAAGAATGAACTTTGGATGGGTAGATGTGGAGGAAGGGGCAGGGAGCACCACCAATACATGCTTAATCTTAATCCCAAACATCCTTTAAAAAATCAGTCTTTTCATGGTTCTAGAGGATATTCTATCTATAGTTTTGCCCAACTGTCCTAGCACAGTACTAGCACAAAATGAACTTTGGATGGTCGATCTTGGATTCCTACTTTTCTATACTTTTCTCATCTCCTTTTCCTTTCACGGCTTTCTATTCAAAAACCTGCAAGACTGAACTTTGAATGGTAAGATCGTGGATTCCTTCTTTTCTCATCCCATTTTCTTTTTGTTGCTTCTTTTCAAAAACCTGCAATTTCAACTTTGGATGGTAAGATCTTGGATTCCTACTTTTTAGATGCCATTTTCCTTTTAAAGTTTGCTTTCAAACAGCTCCAAGAATGAACTTTGGATGGGTAGATGTGGAGGAAGGGGCAGGGAGCACCACAAATACATGCTTAATCCCAAACATCCTTTAAAAATTCAGTCTTTTCATGGTTCTAGAGGATATTCTATCTATAGTTTTGCCCAACTGTCCTAGCACAGTACTAGCACAAATGAACTTTGGATGGTCGATCTTGGATTCCTACTTTTCTATACTTTTCTCATCTCCTTTTCCTTTCACGGCTTTCTATTCAAAAACCTGCAAGACTGAACTTTGAATGGTAAGATCGTGGATTTCTTCTTTTCTCATCCCATTTTCTTTTTGTTGCTTCTTTTCAAAAACCTGCAATTTCAACTTTGGATGGTAAGATCCTGGATTCCTACTTTTTAGATGCCATTTTCCTTTTAAAGCTTGCTTTCAAACAGCTCCAAGAATGAACTTTGGATGGGTAGATGTGGAGGAAGGGGCAGGGAGCACCACAAATACATGCTCAACTCCAAGCATCCTTTAAAAATTCAGTCTTTTCATGGTTCTAGAGGATATTCTATCTATAGTTTTGCCCAACTGTCCTAGCACAGTACTAGCACAAATGAACTTTGGATGGTCGATCTTGGATTCCTACTTTTCTATACTTTTCTCATCTCCTTTTCCTTTCACAGCTTTCTATTCAAAAACCTGCAAGACTGAACTTTGAATGGTAAGATCGTGGATTTCTTCTTTTCTCATCCCATTTTCCTTTTGTGGTTTCTTTTCAAAAACCTGCAATTTCAACTTTGGATGGTAAGATCTTGGATTCCTACTTTTTAGATGCCATTTTCCTTTTAAAGTTTGCTTTCAAACAGCTCCAAGAATGAACTTTGGATGGGTAGATGTGGAGGAAGGGGCAGGGAGCACCACAAATACATGCTTAATCCCAAACATCCTTTAAAAAATCAGTCTTTTCATGGTTCTAGAGGATATTCTATCTATAGTTTTGCCCAACTGTCCTAGCACAGTACTAGCACAAATGAACTTTGGATGGTCGATCTTGGATTCCTACTTTTCTATACTTTTCTCATCTCCTTTTCCTTTCACGGCTTTCTATTCAAAAACCTGCAAGACTGAACTTTGAATGGTAAGATCGTGGATTTCTTCTTTTCTCATCCCATTTTCCTTTTGTTGCTTCTTTTCAAAAACCTGCAATTTCAACTTTGGATGGTAAGATCCTGGATTCCTACTTTTTTAATGCCATTTTCCTTTTAAAGCTTGCTTTCAAACAGCTCCAAGAATGAACTTTGGATGGGTAGATGTGGAGGAAGGGGCAGGGAACACCACAAATACATGCTCAACTCCAAGCATCCTTTAAAAATTCAGTCTTTTCATGGTTCTAGAGGATATTCTATCTATAGTTTTGCCCAACTGTCCTAGCACAGCACTAGCAAAAATGAACTTTGGATGGTCGATCTTGGGTTCCTACTTTTCTATACTTTTCTCGTCTCCTTTTCTTTTCACAGCTTTCTATTCAAAAACCTGCAAGACTGAACTTTGAATGGTAAGATCGTGGATTATTTCTTTTCTCATCCCATTTTCCTTTTGTGGTTTCTTTTCAAAAACCTGCAATTTCAACTTTGGATGGTAAGATCTTGGATTCCTACTTTTTTAATGCCATTTTCCTTTTAAAGTTTGCTTTCAAACAGCTCCAAGAATGAACTTTGGATGGGTAGATGTGGAGGAAGGGGCAGGGAACACCACAAATACATGCTCAACTCCAAGCATCCTTTAAAAATTCAGTCTTTTCATGGTTCTAGAGGATATTCTATCTATAGTTTTGCCCAACTGTCCTAGCACAGCACTAGCACAAATGAACTTTGGATGGTCGATCTTGGATTCCTACTTTCTATACTTTTCTCATCTCCTTTTCCTTTCACGGCTTTCTATTCAAAAACCTGCAAGACTGATCTTTAAATGGTAAGATCGTGGATTCCTTCTTTTCTCATCCCATTTTCCTTTTGTGGTTTCTTTTCAAAACCTGCAATTTCAACTTTGGATGGTAAGATCTTGGATTCCTATTTTTTTAATGCCATTTTCTTTTTAAAGCTTGCTTTCAAACAGCTCCAAGAATGAACTTTGGATGGGTAGATGTGGAGGAAGGGGCAGGGAGCACCACAAATACATGCTTAATCCCAAACATCCTTTAAAAATTCAGTCTTTTCATGGTTCTAGAGGATATTCTATCTATAGTTTTGCCCAACTGTCCTAGCACAGTACTAGCACAAATGAACTTTGGATGGTCGATCTTGGATTCCTACTTTTCTGTACTTTTCTCATCTCCTTTTCCTTTCACGGCTTTCTATTCAAAAAACCTGCAAGACTGAACTTTGAATGGTAAGATCGTGGATTTCTTCTTTTCTCATCCCATTTTCCTTTTGTTGCTTCTTTTCAAAAACCTGCAATTTCAACTTTGGATGGTAAGATCCTGGATTCCTACTTTTTTAATGCCATTTTCCTTTTAAAGCTTGCTTTCAAACAGCTCCAAGAATGAACTTTGTGGGTAGATGTGGAGGAAGGGGCAGGGAACACCACAAATACATGCTCAACTCCAAGCATCCTTTAAAAATTCAGTCTTTTCATGGTTCTAGAGGATATTCTATCTATAGTTTTGCCCAACTGTCCTAGCACAGCACTAGCAAAAATGAACTTTGGATGGTCGATCTTGGGTTCCTACTTTTCTATACTTTTCTCGTCTCCTTTTCTTTTCACAGCTTTCTATTCAAAAACCTGCAAGACTGAACTTTGAATGGTAAGATCGTGGATTATTTCTTTTCTCATCCCATTTTCCTTTTGTGGTTTCTTTTCAAAAACCTGCAATTTCAACTTTGGATGGTAAGATCTTGGATTCCTACTTTTTAAATGCCATTTTCCTTTTAAAGTTTGCTTTCAAACAGCTCCAAGAATGAACTTTGGATGGGTAGATGTGGAGGAAGGGGCAGGGAACACCACAAATACATGCTCAACTCCAAGCATCCTTAAAAAATTCAGTCTTTTCATGGTTCTAGAGGATATTCTATCTATAGTTTTGCCCAACTGTCCTAGCACAGCACTAGCAAAAATGAACTTTGGATGGTCGATCTTGGATTCCTACTTTCTATACTTTTCTCATCTCCTTTTCCTTTCACAGCTTTCTATTCAAAAACCTGCAAGACTGAACTTTAAATGGTAAGATCGTGGATTCCTTCTTTTCTCATCCCATTTTCCTTTTGTGGTTTCTTTTCAAAACCTGCAATTTCAACTTTGGATGGTGAGATCTCGGATTCCTTTTTTTTAAATGCCATTTTCCTTTTAAAGCTTGCTTTCAAACAGCTCCAAGAATGAACTTTGGATGGGTAGATGTGGAGGAAGGGGCAGGGAGCACCACAAATACATGCTTAATTCCAAGCATCCTTTAAAAAATCAGTCTTTTCATGGATCTAGAGGATATTCTATCTAGAGTTTGACTATCCAACCATACATATTATATTTACATATTTTATATCATTCACATATAAAGCATATGTTTCAATCATAGTAAACACCATACATATTATATCTACATATTTGATATCATTCACATACAAAGCATATATTTCACACAGAGTGCACCTTACACACTATAGTAGCACACTCGGTCGCTTTCCGGGGCGTCCCCCACATAGGGGGGTGATGACGGGATTCTGGAATCCCGTCACGTTTTTTGGCTATGCTCCCTTTACTGGGGAGCCGAGTTGTCAGCCCCTGGCAAGATCTATAGTTAGAATATCCCTGAAAAGGTCCCGGTTGGAAAAACAATCACATGTTGTCAAAGACAATTTTCTTAATTGGATTATACCCAGTGGTATTTAACAACATGTGCTATATCAATATATTATCCAAAGTGGTATTATAATTTATGGATTCTGAAAATACCTTTTGGGCTGTATTCAAAACCCCTGTTGGTTCATGATCATGTATATAGAGTTTGACTATCCAACAGTTTATATCTATGTTCGAATTCAAAATCTCCAGGAGGTCCGGTGAGCACACCAACTCAATTACAAAATTGCACATCTTCAATTATCAATTATCAATTTTGTAGGGGTGATCATTTTACCCACACCCATTCCTTTATTTTTTTTCCTTTATTGGGTTTGACTATTTGGGCATCCCGGGAACCAAAAATACCATTGCCAAAGAATCTACAACACATGGAATGGTTTTTGGAAACCTGCCGTTGTTAGCAGAATGCAGTAGGGAGGGGTCAGCACAGTGGTTGATACCATAGATAGAATATGAAAGAATATAGAAGAATATGGGGATGGATCAAAACCTTCTGTCCCAATTACACCCAATTCTATACAGATTACTTTTTAAAGTAGCTGGTTTTGATCGATGTCCAAATTCAAAATCTCCAGGAGGTCCGGTGAGCACACCAACTCAATTACAAAATTGCACATCTTCAATAATCAACTATCAATTTTGTAGGGATGATATTTGGACTCACACCCATTCCTTTATTGGGTTTGACTATTTGGGCATCCCGGGAACCAAAAATACCATTGCCAAAGAATCTACAACACATGGAATGGTTTTTGGAAACCTGCCGTTGTTAGCAGAATGCAGTAGGGAGGGGTCAGCACAGTGGTTGATACCATAGATAGAATATGAAGGAATATAGAAGAATATGGGGATGGATCAAAACCTTCTGTCCCAATTACACCCAATTCTATACAGATTACTTTTTAAAGTATCCGATTTTGATCGATGTCCAAATTCAAAATCTCCAGGAGGTCCGGTGAGCACACTGTAGCTAAATGGGTACGGGTCAAATTTGGCCCCAGCTCAATTTCAAAATTTCACATCTTAAAAAATCAACTATCAATTTTGGGGTGTGATAATTTGACCCACACCCATTCCTTTCTTGGATTTGACTATTGAATACCACTGCCAAAGGATCTATATTTCTGGGAACCACCAGCAACAGTGACAATTTCTTTGGAAGATTTTGGGCTGAAATTCGCATGCCAGAACCTAATACACCAGCATAATGACAACATTTGGTAGTCATTCCAAAGGCCCAAACAACCAAATCACAAGCTAAATGACCGCTTTTGTGATCATTTTTGAGGGACCTTTTTTTTACCAATCATCGACCCGGATTTTTGAGCCATTTTGGGATTCTATCTATAGGTTTTTTTCGGACCGTTTTTTTTTGAAATTCCAGAGATTCTATCTACTTCAGGATGGTTATATATATACACAACAATCATGCATATTCGTTTATAATTTGACTGCACATGGCCATTTTGGGGTTTCAGTCCTTTCTGTCAATTCCAGGGCCTGTTTCATTAGCATGTTTGTTTTGAGCGATGAGTCCGTGGTAACGACCAGCTAACATTCATATGACATATTTCAGGTTATTTGTCAACATATGTAGCCCAGAAAAAACCATGTCCTGTGACTAATCTTAACAAAAACTCATACATCGCCCATATCTACAGATCTAAAACGTTGATCTGAATCCGCACACAGTCACCACTTTCTATTGATCCGTCATCAGTCCGTGGGTGACTTGGCCCCTCTAAAAACCACCAGTGATAAACAATCATTTTCCATAGCCATAAACTGGGAGTCCAATTCTGGCTGGTTGTTTCATCTCTTTTAAACATGTTCAACCCTAGGAATTGGATGATGATCCTACTTTCGCTCATATTTTTCAGATGGGTGGCTCAACCATCAACCAGAATTTGATGCTAAGAAAGCCACACCCTATCGAACCGACCATGCCCGGCTTCTTTTCATCCCGTGGAGGTCTGCCGACTTCGACCTTGGCTAAGAGCTGTTTTGCTTATGATTCCTGATGAAATACATGGCAACTTCACCAGAGATCTCAATTTTTGGGGCCGGAAGACAACCTTGAAGTGTTCAACAGACATGTGTGGAAAAAGCTTTAACAAAGCTTGTTACAAATGTCAAGGGTAGCATCAAACTGCCTGACACCGTTGAAGAGATATCCTGATCTGGCAATCGAAGGCACCTGCTTCATAGAATGTTTTCCAATTGAACCTGGTGACTTTTCACTTCCAACTACGCACATGCCGCCCTAAGTCAGATATCACAATCAATATGCGCGCTCATCAACGACCAACTCTCAAAATGCGTGTTGCTGCACCGAACTTGAGCCTGACAGGTGAACAATATTTTGCTTGGGCTGCCCGCTAACTCCTGTTCCTAGACGCGCCGGCCCTGGCTTGCTTGAGCGTTAATGGGTGTTATTTTTGCATCATTGCCGCGCTTATTCGCGCAACCGTGTGACTGCAGGAGCAGCAGATTGCAATCCGGTTTGACGACTTCAAGCACAAAGTTGCTTGGTTGAGCTTAGGCAAAACTTTCTCACGGGGCACCCGGCCAGGGCCTAGGCCTAACATATTAATCTCTTTTTGACGCGGGTAAAGCGGGCCGGAGTGAGGAGGCCAATTTTTCCAGGAACCCAGCTCGCTATGTTTTTTTGATTTTTAGGACTGTTTTTTTGGAATAGCAGCCAGTGTATTTCTAGGTGGCGCTGCTTGTGTTTTTTTGCCACGGGTATTTTTTTGCAACAGCTCCCCTGTGATAGTTCCCGATCGTTTTTGCAACAGTTTTATTGTCGGTGTTTTTTGCAACGGTTGGCCGGTAGCAGTGGCGGCGGTAGGTGGTAGGTCGTAGGTCGTAGGTCGTAAGTAGAATGTGGTAGGTAGCAGGTTGTTCCTCTTGTTCCTGTTGCGCCTGTTTCATGTTGTTCCTCTTGAGCCTGTTGTGCCTGTTATTCCTGTTCTTGCTGCTGCCTGTTGCGCTGACCGCTCCGGTGCTGGGCCAGTTGTTTTGATGAGGCCGAGAAGGATAAGGAATCAGTGAGGGCTCCGCGTGATGCTGGAGGGGGCGCAAAGGAGGGCACGGTAGAGGTAGTAGAGGTAATAGCGGTAGCAGAAATAGAACAGAAAGCAGCACCAGCACCAGCAGCACCAACAACAGCACCCACCCAACCCGTGCAAAAAACATTGCTCATCGTTGCCAGAAACGCCCTTGCCGTTGCAAAAAACACCCCTCCCACTGTAGCAAAAACCATCCAAAAATACATCTTCCCAGGCAACAGTTGCAAAACACATTGATTACTTGGGGTAAAAACACGCAGCTCTAGATTTTGATTTGCAACGTTAACTTCGGAAACGGCTTTGAAAATCACCTGCAGGGAGCACGAGGACTGCCTGCCTCGCATTTTTGGCACCAGCGTGATGTGGCCTGCCGCGCCAGGATTGCGACCATGTGTTGGTGGAGCTGCGCGATGTGGGCTATATCGAAGTATCTGGTTTAGAGGCGTCCACCTCCCCCGCCAAGGCGTTGCATGAGCCACTCGTTATAATATAGGACACCTCCAGCGGCTGATTGTGAGCAATTCATGTCAGCCAATGGGTGCGGAATGGAGGGGCATGCCCCCTCAAACATGGTTTATTTTTTTCGATCGTGTGAAATCTTTGGTGAATCTTAATGGGGTACTTTTGGTATGGGCCATGGGTCAAAAAACAAAAATCCTTCAACCCCCCAAATGCGGACATGTTCAGTACACACTATCCAATCTTCGGGAGTCCCGATTTTGGCAGCCAAGGTTCATCACGCACCAGTGGCGTTGCTCAGAATACCGCAACAACATCTTCGAAACCTTCAATTCCAAGTACTGTGACAGGAAATACAGGAGACCGGTGACGTTTGGAATGACCACACGGGATGAATTGTTCCCTTGCCGTGGGGAACATGGAATGCTGCATGATTCAATGGAAGCTGTTTTCAGCCGAGATGGCCGCTTCGGAATGGTTTTGTGACAAGTGCATAAACAGGATGTTCTTTTATTGCGGGTTTACCCTCTGGTAAACTAACATAGCTATTGAAAATGGCCCATTTATAGATGGTTTACCTATTACAAATGGTGATTTTCCATAGCTATGTTAAATTACCAGAGGGTACATGAATATGACATGACATGATGCAACAAGGTATCAACAAAACACATCGATGACATGAGACATCAACATGAACCCCCCAAAAATATGGATCTCCCGAGAACCAGTGGTGCATCTGCTGCTGTGGAGGGAAGTGGTGTGTAAGGACCAATGCGTCGTCAACATTTCCAGTCCTTTTTGGGAATGATTGGAGCATCGCGATTTTTAGTTGACCAGCCCGTGGATGAACAGATGTGGGGAAGGTCGTCCAGATGCGACTTTCCACAGCTCTGAAGATGTGCACTTGTCATGCTGAATTCCTCAATTTTTCAGGTGAAATCATCCACTTGGTTGGGTCAACACCCATGATTTTTGTAGTTTGTGGGGGAAGAATCCTGAACCCTGTCCGGAAGGAGCCCTGCGGGGTTCTATCAACGCAATGGGCTGCAGAACACCTTGGGGCGTCGGACCATCGAATTAGCCACCTTCATGTCCTCCCAAGGCTGGGCAGAAAATGTGGGGCGGAGAGTTTTTTGGGTCCATTTTTTCTAAGAACGAATTCGATCTACAGGTCAAACGCGTGTTCTTTTTTCCGTTCATTTTCTTGTGGTTGAGATGACCCAAGTACTAGCCATTCTTGGTGTTGAAAGTGGAACTACTTGCTGGATTCTCAGATTGGACACCGTGTTTTTTTCTCCCTGAGAGAGTTCAGTGCAGTTGGTTTATAAACCATTGGTTTATAAACACCATTAACTATCGATGTCATATACGAATCATAACATATAGATATAACATCAATAAACCATGGTTATGTAAGTCATAAACTAACGTAGCTAACTGGGGGGGGGCATTTTCGCCGATTTTGGCGGATCAAGATGCACTGGGTGAAGACTTCGATCCCATGGTGATCCCCTTCTAAGCGGATGATAAATGGGTTTTAACTGGGCTGTAGATGGCTTGTAGCTGGGTTCTTGGCGTAGGAAGCCGTGAAAACCATGGGAACTCCGTGGCTCAGCTGTGTTTTTTTGAGGTTGGGACTTGGCCGCATGCAACGGAGGAAGCCTCATCCTACCGAAGCAAAAGAAGAAGATGCTGGGTCTCGGGTTTTCCCCGGGGGCCCAGGAACTGGCCGGGAATGGTCCGAATGGGGTCATATGGATATGGCTTCAAGTTAGGGAAGGTGTGAATTGCGGGTTTTGATCCAAAGCCCTTTGAGACAGAAATGTCAAGAAATAGTTGGGATGACTCCAACAGTTGCAGCAAAAAATATCCATTGGTAGCTGTGGATGGGCCCATTTAGTTCGATGATTGACTGAATGACCTCAGTGTTCCAGGCCCAATGGTTGCATGTTTTTTTGTCAATTTCATGTTGTTTTTATCCGAAGAAAACAAGTTTGGGACTTAGCAATTCCAGATTATCATAGATTCATAGATTATCCGGAATAACATGTCCGTGGCATTGCTTGGACTTTGTTTTTTGGACAATTCATAGAGGTGTCCGGAAAACTTGACTCCATCTGACGCATCCCCAAAGTTGTGATGAGAAAAACCCGTGGCCATCAGCGGTGGCAGTTACCATCAGATCAAGCTTATTTATAACATAAACACATTCCAGTAATTTGGGTAGTTGATTACATATGGGTATGGGTCAATACCTATTAATACCATTTCTAGTGGGATGAACATCCATAAATCCCAGCTATTTTGATGTGAACAGAAGGGGTACTATTGGTTTTGACACACTGCCATATAAACTAGTTTCAAAATCAAACACATATTGACATTTCATTATTCCAATACTTTTAGATATTTCACAGGTCTAAAACCTCATGGTTTTCGTCAACCCCACAACTCCCAGGAACGGTGATGGCCTTGTCCGTGAGCACCAGATGAAGTTCGTGGGCTCCGCTGCTCGCCCCGTGTCCACCTTGCCGTTGCTGCTGGTGGAGTTCCGCTGTGTCCCCGGTGCCGCGGCTTTCGAAAATCTATCGGTTCATGGGGAGACGATTGGCAGTTCAATCGGGAACATCAGCTACCCTCTGGTAATGACTAACATAGCTATGGGAAATCACCATTTTTAATGGGAAAATCCAGTATTAATGGCCATTTTCAATAGCTATGTTAAATTACCAGAGGGTAAACCTTGAGCTTAACATAAAACAATAAATGGGGACATACTTGTACTGGGTATGCTACAATTCCAACAGTATCATGTTTAGGTTTCTCTGAAAAATGATTTACTCCCTTCAAATAATGGGCACTTTGATGGGAGAAACATTTTCTAGACTCCAAACCATGAGACTTTTTTTGGGGTTATTTTCAGACAAACCCTGGCGATGTTCAGGTGTTCAGGGCAGATCTGTTGCCGAAACTGGTAGGATGTCGGAGGTTTATGTAAACCTTTCAATGGTCCGTTCGTCATCGAAAACGGGCCATCTCCCCTCATGGATGGATGAAGATTTTTGGTGGCTATTCATCAGCTAATAGCTATATATAGTCGTCCAGAAAATCATCAAAATTCCCCCACGATTCGTATGGGAAAAGAAAAATCCATGAAACACGTGCCTTTTGATTTTCCCACCAATCCAATGATACCTACCAATCCTGTACCAACATACTTTGATGTTCAGCAAGGGATGGCCCATGGGTTTTGACCGGCAGATGTCATCTCAGGATTGAATGCTGGTCATCCTTTTCTTCAGTGCCCTGGCCAGCATTTAAATCGGGAATTGAAATCTGCAAGATTTACATGGGTTTGTCTGTTTCAGATTCCAGAAAACCCGCCAGTTTATCCCCATTCCATGGCACTGATTTGGTATATGGGTATACCCCAGTTTCAGACATACCCATATTGTTGATCATTTAATGACTTCATTCTCAGGAGATCCACATATTTGTGAGTCTGGCACGCAAACATGCTGAGTTGGTCACAGCGAAGATCCTGAGATCCAGTTGAAAGGTCCATGGTTTCGCTTCAAAAACGTCAAATGGGGACAGGTCAATAGCTATATTTTAACCATATTTTTTTGGGATCAACATCCATAACTACCAGCCTTTTTTATTATGGGATTCCCTATATAGGGATTCCCTGGCTGCTCGCACCACCTCGAGAACTGCCGATGGCTCCAGGTCATTCATTGAGATTACAGGCTACAACACGAATGGGATCTACGGAAAGCTCTCTTCATTTGTACAGAGGCTCGGCAAAGTTTTCGACCGCTGCAATTGGCTGCAATTGCTTCAGACCTGACTTGCAGATGGGGAGCATCAAAATAGCTGGTAGATGCTGGTAGTCATGGTGGTTATGACACAGTAGGTAGTGATCCCGGCAATTCGGAAACCCATCACTAGTCTGGGGCATTTGCCTTGCTGTTTCCGTCAAGTTTCGCTGCTGAACAAGCCTGAGCACATGATGAGCCGAGGAATCACATGCAAAGTCGGTTGGTGTCACAAGCAACGCCCTTCTGTGATTTATGTGCCTGGGCTCTATGTATTCTGGTTGGTGCTTTGGAACATTTTTATGATTTTCCCATCATATTGGGAATGTCATCATCCCAACTGATGAACTCATATTTTTCAGAGAGGTTCAAACCACCAACCAGTATTTGTAGATTCACATGCCCAATCCAGATCGATGGATTGAGGATGGCACGCCTCGGCAGACATGTCATGAATGCATGCCCTGTATGTTACAGGTTGTAGTGCTTGATGTCATCATTCATCATGTTGTATCGCCGGATTTTTTTGGCCAAACATAATCTTTGCTTGCCAGTCTCATTGTTCAAATCTAGCCTTTTCCATTGATGTTCAACCGTTTAAGCCCATGTTAATTACCCACTATAATTAATTGTTGGGATACCATTGCCGCTGAATGATTTTGCGCAGCTAACTGAGGCTTTGCCTGTGATGCTTTCCAGATGAAGGAAGCCACGTTGAAGTGCAAGGAAGGCGCGACGTGGAGACCTTTCTGCGATGTTCAAAACCCTCCTTGGTTGATGATTGCAGGAGATTGTACTACCAATTGCCAAAAAACTTGGAGATTATCATAATATATCATGATCCCTTATGGGATTGTCATATGGATGCGTCTGAAAAAGGGGTATATACCATTATATACCTTCCAAATGGACGTTTCAGAAGGTGTTTATGATGATGAAGCATCAAATTTCGGGTGTTCCCCTAAATTTTCAGACAAAGCCATATATGTTGCTGTGGATGGAGGAAATCCTGCACCACCTTGGATGGTTGAAACCCTACAAATATCTACAAATAGCTAATGATGGAATAAACATGAATAAACCACAAACATCAATTGGGGCAGGATTTCTTCCGTCCACATGTTATGACCTTTTCACATGGGGCGCTACGCGATTAAGCGTAAGGCCGCTTTCTTGGCGAGAGCAACTTCGGAAAGTACGCCATGCGTCTCTGCGACTTCATGGTGGACTATTTGGGAGCGCCCAAACGGCAATTTCACAGTTAGCTATTGAAAATGGCCATTTTTAATGGGTAAACCATCTATAAATGGGATATTCATGGGATATACCCTCTGGTAAACTAACAGTTTGCTATTGAACATGGCAATTTTTAGTGGATTTTCCCATTAAGCATGGTGATTTTCCATAGTAATAGGACAGTTTACCAGAGGGTACATTCAAAATCATTCAAAGCCTTCTTGGATGACTTTGATTTCAAGCTATATTACAATACTATTGTCATCTGTTTTAGTAGTTTTGAAGTGCTCAAAACGGGTGGGACTTGAGCCCATTTAGGGGCCGCAGGGTGTCAATGAGACACTTGGGATGCCCAGCAGCAGCTGACAGGAATGGGAACTATTGGTGTGCAACAACAACTGCCACTCTGTCTGCATTCAAGTCATTCAAAAATCAAACAGTTGGATGACAGAATTTTAAGGTGCCATGCAATGGCATCGTTGGCCAAAAACATTGCTACTAGAAAACCTTCGAAGAACAGCGTCGTTGTTTGCAGCACTAAACATGCACTTGGTGAACCTTGGTGAATTTTTCGTGGACTTAAATGCATGACGATAAAAAATTCAGCTGTTCTCAAGAAACATTAGTTGCTTTTCTAGGTGTCAGATGGCTCTGGTGCATTTCATGGGGTGTTTGTGGTTTTTAGGAAGTTTGTGGACCGGAATATTTTTATGGAATTGTGCGGCTGGGGCTAATCCCTTAGATGTTCAACAGAATGATACTCGCCAATTTGGGCGGGCTGTGGGAGGAATAAACTTTGACGAAGGCTCGAGGCTGTCCACATCTTTGAAAGGGACTTTGGACTCATTGATCCCCCAGGGACAACTGTAGCCAACTAAAAATGGTTGAGGAAATGTCGGGACGACTCATCCATATCTTCCAGATCTGCCGATCTTTATGGGTCATCCATAGACTTAAGTCATGGGCATCGCAGGATGTGGGGCTTGGAGTAAGGCATCAACGTCGCGCTGAAGGGTCAAGCCTCGCTGGCGCGGGAGGCGCAGATGATCTTTCGCGCCCGGGAGAGCAGCCGCGACGTCTTCCTCTCCAGCAGCCAGGTGCAGCATGGTGCAGTGGTGTCAGGGGCGCAATGGGAAACCCACCATGAATGATAAAGCCAATGCCATAAACCCATCCAAAGCACCATTTTTATGGGATTCAAACCATCCCCAAATGGCAGGTTTTAATGGGGATATAATGAGGATACGGTAATGGAGATGGGGATATAATTGGGATAAATTTCCATTCCATCAATGCGATATGTTTTTTTCGGTCTGAAAATGGGAGATTTACAGTGAGCATATGGCCCTATTTTCAGGAAAACGGACCACGCCCATCTAGGTACGGCTGTGGCTTTTAAACTTAAGCCTAAACATGGATCAACATGGTATCATGTACTCCTGCAAAAAGCCAAGTGTGCTTGCTCAGTGTTGAATTTCTCGTATCCCGGGGGTTGTTTGAAGGACACTGTACAACAAATCGAACATCAAAACGTGTATGCACCAAAGATGTTGGATTTCTTCACTAGTTGGTCAGGAACCTGGGCAAAAAAAACATCTACAGGATAGAAAAGAACCCAGCTTGGGGATATCCCTAAGTGCAATGATTAACTGCTTACCCGAGAGGGTAATAGAAAAAAGGCTAACTGGAGAATCCCCTATAAATGGAGGTTTATAGCTGGGGAAAACATCTTATAAATGCGGGATTTCCATTGCCATGCTTGAGTGCCGGAGGGTACTTAATGATTACTTAATGATATCGTTATCCCATTTTAGTATGTGGTTTTCTACCCATAGACGATCCATATATTTCAAGTGATACACAACCGGGGATGTTGCATCTATAGCTGGGTTAGAATATAGGTTTGTGTGAAAATAGATACACCCGATTCCTACAGAGAAAAAAGGCTGGTTGGTGGTCTGGAACATGGTTTTTATTTGTCCATATATTGGGAATGTCATCATCCCAACTGACGAACTCCATGATTTTTCAGAGGGGTAGGCTCAACCACCAAGCAGGTTATTATTAACCATCATTAACATTCATAATGACCATGAAAATCTTTTCACCATTATTAACAGTATATACCCTCTGGTAAATTAACATAGACCCTGAAAATCACCAATTTTTAGAGGAAACATTCATCTTCCAATTCCGATGACTAGCAGGGTCTATGTTAATTTACTGGAGGGTAAAAACAGTATTAATGATATATTAACAGTATATTAACCATATAGTAACCATTATTAACAGTATATTAACCATATAATAACCATTAATATTAACCAGTATATTAACAGTCAATAAAAACAGTATTAATGAGATTGTTATTATTAACCATCATTAAGCATATAATGACCATTAATACTCGTATTAACCATTATTAACAGTATATTAACAGTATATAAGATTTAATTAGCAACAAGCTGGTCGTTTCGGGGCTATCCCTCAGCACTGTTCCAGCGAAGGCCGCGGTGCTGGGCTGTGCCCCCCTTTTTGCGCCCAACTACTGGACCCTGCCGAGCAAGGACGCGGTTCGGTTTGTGGAGGAAACCCGTTTGCGAAGTGGAAAATCACCATCAAAATTGATAGGTAAATCAACATCAACCAAAAAAAAGGTGCAATTTTCAATGGTTATATGAAATTACCAGAGGGTAAAAAAAGTGATTATCATGGGTTACCTTTCTGGTCATTGAACAGTTCGCTATATAAGCCATTTGTAATTGATTTACCTACTTAGACTAGTGATTTTCTATAGTTATGTTAGGATTTTCTATAGTTATGTTAGTTTACCAGAGAATATAATGATGATCATGGGCATATGGTTACCCTCTGGCTTTTTAACATGGAGGTATGTCACAATCGTTGATTTTCCAGCACGCAACGTTTGATTACCAGGGGGTTCTATAACGACTATCATGGGGACATAATGATTGCACCAACACAAAGCTGGGATATCGAATCATAGCGATCAGCTGCATCAATTAGAACAGCCGAAGCCGTTTGACGTCATTGGAGTGATGGGGTCATTGGGGTCATTGGGGTCATTGGGTAACTATCCCAGAATGTCATAAATTTTTTCAGGTGAGTGAATTACTATAATTCATCCATAATGATTATAATGGGGACACAATCTTGATCATTGTACTATAACTATAGCCATTCAATATGATAATGGGTATGGGGTGAAAATGATGGGGATATATGATTAATAGAATCATGGGGATATGATGGGTATAGTAGAATTTCAACAACATGATATTTGGGTTTGGCCAGAAAATGAGGCATTTACACACCACAAAAATGGCAATCTTAGAGGGGAAAATGGACAAGGGGGGCCCTATCTTCACACAGACCCATCGACTGGAACAGCGCTGAACATCAACTGACATGTCTTGCGGGGCCATGCTGCTGGGGCCGAACTTCAAACCTCACAAAAGCAGCAATTGCAGGCTTTCAATTTGGTATATATATATATACTTTGCTTAGTTTTCGATAGCACATTTTGACATAGCTATGGAACATCGCAGTTTTTCACACGCAAACGAACTAAATTGGCAGTGTGTCAAAACCAATAGTACCCCTTCTGTTCACATCAAAATAGCTGGGATTTATGGATGTTCATCCCCCTAAAACTGCTATTTTCATAGGTATTGATCCATAGCCAATTGACCATTTTCAATGGCAAAAATTGCACCAAATCCCTGGGAGCTCACCAGGCTGGCGAGGTGGCCCAAGAGGTGGTTCCCGCCACAGGGGAGGAATTGGCATCCTGGTGGCACTGGGGTACGGATTCAAAAAACGGTATCCCCCGTCCCCCGCAAAAAAAAAGGTTTAGGACCTGTTGGGATTACTATGCTGTTGACTTTTCTGCATCTCTTTTTTATTAATTGCTGTAATTTGATAGAAACTGCAATCAACAAGAGGAAACACTCTGGATTTTTTGCCTTAAAACTTGAACTTTTGGTGGGTGAAACCGTGAAACATGGAAACTTACTGCGTGAACATTCGGGTCAAACCGGTGCTTTTCGGATTTTTGTGGGTGGTTTTCCAGAGCGGTTAAACCTCTTCTATCCCTGGGATGTGTTGTTCAACTACTGAGCAGATGAGGAACTTCAAGAAAGAATCCACTTAGAGGATCATCTAGAAAGTGGTTAATAACCTTAGTTCGTAAGTTACCGAAGTGCGGTTATCCTACTAACCAGTTCTTAAATGGGATGATCCTCCAAGTAACCTTAAAAAGAAGCTCTAAAACAAAGATGGAACCTGAGCTAACCGTAGGCTTTGGTGGGAATGGCTAGTGCGAAAAACCGAAATTGAGGCGATGCTACAGGAAGTGATGGATGGCACCTACAAGGCGAAGTTTAAGACACGGAGCACGGTGGAAAACAAGACAAAGCCGATGTAACCAGAGAGCAGTTCCAAATATGAGGGGGTGTTGGCAAGGTGGTTTTCCGTAGTCCGCGAAGTTGGTTTGGTCATAACTTCAATTTCACTTGGGTTTATGGATGTTTATGGTAGATATACCATGATATACCGAACTACAAACCATGGGGTTTTCTACACCAACGTTCCGTGATCACGAGGCCAAAGCCACCCGTGATCGTCTGGGCAAACCCGTGCCGCGGCGCCTGGTGGTGGTAGCAGCGCTGCGCTCCGAGACGCCTGCCCTGTGGGACCCTCTGGGAATCAAATGTGGCCATGGACAATTCCTCATAAATGGGGGTGGTACCGGGTGGTATATGGAGAAAAAAAATGAAAAACACATCTATATATAAATGTAGGATTTTTCAATTGTCACGTTTGAATACCGGATGGGTTCCTGGAGGATAAAGCCATGGTTCTGCTTGAAAAATGCGGGGAAAACCATCGAAATTTCATGGTGTATCATGGTGTATCATGATTTCCCCCATTAGTATCATAAAATGGGAGGACACCATGAGAAAGGCACACCCGAATGAACACTCCCAGAAATCGGGAGCTTTTGATTGGGCTTTCGAAGATGGTTATGGATGCACTCTTAGCCTTGGGCTGGTGTAGACGCAGCAAGAGGCGCAAAATAGTGCGATTTGAACGGACATGTCGCCATAAAAGGGATATATCGATCATACGCCAAGGAGCAACAACCGAATGGCCTATCAGCACGCAAAATTCATGGTTTGGTACTTGACATGACCAACTTTGCGTGTCGGTCCCCCATTTATTGTGCCATAGCCATATTTCCAGAACTAGTCTCAGCTAAATTTCAAAAACACTTGCAAGGAAGTCTTGCAAACCCTTGCGTTTTCACAATGTACAATCCCCATTGCCCATCGTGATTGGGTGATTCCCCGTACCCCGAGACAGCCACATGCCCGCAGGACCGCTTCGCAAGGCGTAGGCAGCATTTGGAGCAAGAGCTTGCGGGGGAGAAGGAGTCTGGTGAAATCCAGCTAGGTTTGACCACGGGGAACTCAAGTTCTGCAGTGTGTTTGATGGGGGATACCCAAAAAACGCAAAACATGTTTATGAAATTCGGGGTATCCGATTCTGAAACAAATCCATACGTGTTAGATTTTGGCCCTGAATCATTGACTCTGAACACCACGATGCAGGTGTTGGGCAGGTTTCTGAACATGTGTCAGGTTCAGATAATCCTTTTTGACCCAGATCCACGCGGAATGCGATATACCCCCCGAAATATTTTTTTGATAAGGCACACGCTGATATATTATGATCAATGAATGCGTTTTGGGGTGCCCTGTTTGTTCAGGATACCATCATTTTGGGAAATTAGTCTTGTCATTATATGATAAATGGTTCCATTATCTTCCATTCATGATCAACCAATTATCCACTAAGTATCTCCTAGTGATAAAAGACATGATCACTTATTATCACCAATGATCATTGATATTCCACTAACTAACCATTATCAGCCAGGGTTCTCACTCTGGATTGAGATCGTCCACTCCCTGACCGAAAATCAGGACCTCATCACACCCATGACTCTGCCGGCCAGCTTGGGCTTGACCCTACGATGCATCCACGAGGCACGCGGCACTTTTCTTCGTAAGCGTTGAAAAGATGAAGAGTTGGGGAAACCGAGTTGAGAATAGTGATTCCAATAGGATTATATAAGAGTCAGGAAAAAGTTGATCGAACTATTGTCAAGATGAACAGTTAGGAAAATCCTATGAACATGCTATGACAATAGATGATAAATAGATGATATAGATAATAAATAGATTAAACATGTTTTAATGGCATGATAAATGGATTGAAAAACTTTTTTTTTGTTGCTATGTATTCCTCCATACACATCAGGCTTTGGGGGGATATCAAAGAGTACTATATCATATACCCTCTGGTTATTTAACATAGCCATGGAAAATCCCAAAAATAAATGGAGGTTTCGTTCGCTGGGAAAATCATCTATTTCTATAGGTCATCATTTTCCATGGCTATGTTAGTCATAACCTATATCATAGACTATAAATTTCAACTAAAATCGTGTCCCGCGAGTTGCAGATTGATGTGTTTTTGTTGCAGGTCACTGGGGACGCTCCGAAAAAGTTGATATGGCACTCTGGCACCCACATGGGCCAATTTCTGGTATCAGGCCACATGGGGTCGTTTCCTACGGCCTAAATAACATGGGTAGTTTTTCACATGCAAAACATGATGAACCACTGGGAAGGAAGGTTTTCCCACAGTTTTTTTTTCCCCCAACAGCCAGGACCGGGGAAACGGTAGCAACGAGGCTTATCTCTTGCATGGCGACTTGGAAAAATCGTCAGGGATTTGTTGGGTGCGGTTGAGGTTGTGGGTGGAACCATGTTTTTTTTTTTTCCCAAGCCTATGTTGGGACATCACTCCTTGGTAAAAGAAAGAAACCACTTAGAACTGGAACTGCAGCCCCAAGTATTGAGGATTCATGGTAAGGATTTGGGTTCTTGGGGTACCTTTCGGGACTCACAACAGTCTCGTCATTTTTGGGTTTGAGACTTTTGACCCAAACCCACAGGAAGGATCTGACCAAGCAAGAATCAGGTTTTCAGAACTGTGTGCATAGCCAGATAATGAATTTGATTGAACATGGGATATACATAAATAGATATGTATGCTTATATCAACTTATATCTATGTAAATATGCTTATATATATACGTATGTATAATTCATGTATATACAAAAATATACACATGTATATGCTAGCGGGTGAAAAGCCGCGCGTGTAGTCGTGCTACTTTTTTAAATGTGGGGTTTGGGTGGGGTGGGTGGGGCAATAACGTTCATGTGAGTTGCGTACACAAGTGATGCTACGCTACGGCTACATCATGGCTTGGGGTTTGGTTCGTTGTGTGGGGCAATAACGTTCATGTGACTTGCGTACACAAGTGATGCTACGCTTCTGCTACGTCATGGCTTGGGGTTTGGGTGGTGGGGTGGGGCAATAACGTTCATGTGACTTGCGTACACAAATGATGCTACGCTACGTCATGGCTTGGGGTTTGGGTGGTGGGGTGGGGCAATAACGTTCATGTGACTTGCGTACACGAGTGATGCTACGCTACGTCATGGCTTGGGGTTTGGGTGGTGGGGTGGGGCAATAACGTTCATGTGACTTGCGTACACAAGTGATGCTACGCTACGTCATGGCTTGGGGTTTGGTTCGTTGTGTGGGGCAATAACGTTCATGTGACTTGCGTACACAAGTGATGCTACGCTACGTCATGGCTTGGGGTTTGGGTGGTGGGGTGGGGCAATAACGTTCATGTGACTTGCGTACACAAGTGATGCTACGCTACGGCTACGTCATGGCTTGGGGTTTGGGTGGTGGGGTGGGGCAATAACGTTCATGTGACTTGCGTACACAAGTGATGCTGCTACGCTACGTCATGGCTTGGGGTTTGGTTCGTTGTGTGGGGCAATAACGTTCATGTGACTTGCGTACACAAGTGATGCTACGCTACGTCATGGCTTGGGGTTTGGTTCGTTGTGGGGCAATAACGTTCATGTGACTTGCGTACACAAGTGATGCTACGCTACGTCATGGCTTGGGGTTTGGTTCGTTGTGTGGGGCAATAACGTTCATGTGACTTGCGTACACAAGTGATGCTACGCTTCTGCTACGTCATGGCTTGGGGTTTGGGTGGTGGGGTGGGGCAATAACGTTCATGTGACTTGCGTACACAAATGATGCTACGCTACGTCATGGCTTGGGGTTTGGGTGGTGGGGTGGGGCAATAACGTTCATGTGACTTGCGTACACGAGTGATGCTACGCTACGTCATGGCTTGGGGTTTGGGTGGTGGGGTGGGGCAATAACGTTCATGTGACTTGCGTACACAAGTGATGCTACGCTACGTCATGGCTTGGGGTTTGGTTCGTTGTGTGGGGCAATAACGTTCATGTGACTTGCGTACACAAGTGATGCTACGCTTCTGCTACGTCATGGCTTGGGGTTTGGGTGGTGAGGTGGGGCAATAACGTTCATGTGACTTGCGTACACAAGTGCTGCTACGCTACGGCTACGTCATGGCTTGGGGTTTGGTTGGTGGGGTGGGGCAATAACGTTCATGTGACTTGCGTACACAAGTGATGCTCGCTACGGCCACGTCATGGCTTGGGGTTTGGTTCGTTGTGTGGGGCAAAAACGTTCATGTGACTTGCGTACACAAGTGATGCTATGCTACGGCTACGTCATGGCGTGTCAAGTTTGTGGAGCACACGCAAAATTGGAGCTGTTAATCATCAGTTGCTTCAGGGAATTCGTATTTGGCAATGGGGATGGCACCATGGAAATTCCTACGACTACATGAGTTTCACCGGTGCCGCCTTAAGCAGGCGCTTGGTAGACTGAAGCGGCTAAACTAGAGTGAAAAACGCCCATCATCCCAAACCCACAAAACCCTGTAAAAAAACCATGTGATACCTTCAAAATGGTTTGATTTTGCCCGGCAAATTTTATGGTAATGTTGATCAAAAAACATGCACGGCGCCACAGCGCCAAGCCCTTTTTTTAAAACGTGCTCAACCGCTGGCGCGGTTTCCCACCCGCCGGTACCTATGTATATAGGTATATACATGCAAATGCACACACACACACACGCATATACATTGATATACATATATATATATATATACACTTATCAAATTTCAAAGGCACTGAAAGCATGGTTTCTGAAAGGTCATGAACGTAAGGGGCGGGACGATGGGTACACAGTGTAGGTACGTGGGTGCGATGTGTAGGTACGGTAGGTACGGTGGTGGGTGCGATGGGTGCGATGTGTAGGTACGGTAGGTACGGTGGTGGGTGCGATGGGTGCGTTGGTAGGTACGATGGTGGGTACGATGGGTGCGTTGGTAGGTACGATGGTGGGTGCGATGGGTGCGATGGGTACGGTGGTGGGTGCGATGGGTGCGTTGGTAGGTACGATGGTGGGTACGATGGGTGTGTTGGTAGGTACGATGGTGGGTGCGATGGGTGCGGTGGCAGGTACGGTGTTGGGTGCAATGGGTGCGATGGTGGGTGCGATGGGTGCGTTGGTAGGTACGATGGTGGGTGCGATGGGTGCGATGGCAGGTACGGTGTTGGGTGCAATAGGTGCGTTGGTAGGTAAGATGGTGGGTGCGATGGGTGTGTTGGTAGGTAGTAGGTACAGTAGTTGGTGTGATGAGTGCGATGGTAGGTACACTCGAGGGTGCGATGGGTGCGATGGTAACTGCGTGGGTAGGTGCTGGCAGGTTTGTCAGTTTGTCGGGTGGATATACTTTACTTGGCTTTATGCTGTGGTGTAGGTTTGATTTTTTCTTCAATTTATTCCAATTCAGTCCTTGTTGCGGGGCACAATTGATATCTGATATGCAATTTAAACGAAAAGGGCAGAACCCAAAAGACTCAAAAGATAAATGACTGCAACATGAAGCAACCGAAACAACGGTAGGAAAGGAATCCTTAGTCAGTTACGAGTTGAGAACCGAATCCATAGAAAACGTGATGTTGATTTCGAATGGGCAAGATTGAAAGAACCTGTTTGCTGGGGCTGATTGATGACACTTCGTCACTTCGAGTCACTTCGGCAAGTCCTTGCCAACCCTTCTTCAAGCTAGCAATGTGGAAGATGACAACAAAAAGTCAGCCGACTGTTGGTGGAAGAGGGCCCAGCTTCAACACTACAAGACAACAATAATGATATATATATATATACATAGTATAGTATAGCAGCATATCATAGTATAGCATCACGCATATATAGAATCAGTAGGTATCGGTAGATTATATATTTGATTAGAATCAAAAATAGAAAAATACGGCATAGCAAATAGTAAATGTATAACAAAAATATAATAGTAATATTTGTACAGATTCGTTCAGTGACCTTAGATTTTTCTTTTCCTGAATTCCAGAACATCCGGGTCATTGGGTAGAAGGAGAGAAAGTGTTAGATATGGTTCTCTACACAGACCGGTCGGGGGGTGCTTTGCGCAATGGCCGCTGCTCTAGCTGCGGCTCTGGTTTGTTCTGAGCAGTTTGATGAGGATGAGTCTCAGACCTGCAAGAGAGGTGAAATCAAATGGAAAATGCGTTTTCTCAGGAAATGTTCCTTTGCTTCGCTTCAACCTCAAACTTTCGCTTTCATATCATTTTATTTTGTCCTCAAAATTAGGATTGAGTTGTGGGGCTCGAAGTGCAATGAGCATGTTGGTAGCCTGGAAATTGCATCATAGAATCCAAGTATTTGCACGCGTCGCATGGAAAGTGGATACGAGATTGACTGTTTCCTTCATGTGGCCACTGACAGGTAAAGAAGCGAAGCGTGCTGTTGCCATGTCTGTGAAGAACAACGCGAAGGCTGATTCTAAACATGGCGTTTTCCGATCTATTCGGAAGGGGGATGCGCAACCTGGAAAAGTTCGTGGAACAGGGCGCTGGAAGACATGGACTGCAGAAACAATGATCACAACATCGTTTCTTTGCAACAACATTGTGTTTTTGATTTTCCTGGGTATGCTGCTTGAATTCGATTTGTTAGTTTAAATTGTGCCACAGCATAGTGGCTGGTCTGGAGTCTCAAGTGCGCAACAGGCTAGCAGTGTAGTCGCACTTTCTTTTGCGGGGGATGATTGCCAATGCTTTCCGCAACTTACTCCTTTTACACTCCTATCGTTCTTTGCAGCCTGCCCGCCCAGGTTGGGAAACCCAGTCACGCTTGCAAAGACGAAGGACGGACAGACCAAGTTGAAGAACCAGCTGCAAAACAAAATCCCTGCCATGTTTTCAGCGAACTCGCTGGCTTATTGGTTGAACAGCAGCACTTCCCATATTGCGAATGTTTCTTGGATGTCATGTGCTTGTTGAAGTTGATCTTTGGAATTTGTAAGAGGCTGTGGTACTGTAAACAACCTACGAAATTCATTTCCAAAGCAAACATAATGTTTGAAAATTCTAGTTAAAGTTTTAGCATCAGTTCTTTGACTTGCCAACATGGTTTGAATCAATATAATATGAATATATGATGATTTATAGCTATTTATCTTACCAGGTTCGTGCAGCTTTGTCGCAAGTGTATCTGGAGAAGCTCAAGCATTACTCAGCGCAAATTCAAGCTGCTGCTTGTCTGGCACTGGTTTGGGGTCTACAGTGGTTTGGGGTTCCAGGTTTTTGCGCTCAGCGTTAAAGTTTTGAGAGTTCAAACCCTTTGTCGGGCCATTTAAGTGGAAAACATATGGCTTGTCACCTTCTTTTCACGCCCTATTGTCTCCAATCTCCAGCATTCTTTCTGGATTGCGCTCTGCAATACCAGCTAAGGAAAGGCCGCACATCATTTCAATGAGTTTGGAATTTGATGAAGCGTCAAAGCGAACCAGATTGCGCAAAAATGTTCTCGACGTAGAGGCTGTATACCCGATCCTGGTGACTTGGCTACAGCCTATTTAGCTCTTATCACCAGTGTGTGTGTGTGTGGGGGAAACCCCTGTACCAAAGGGCTATAATTAATCAGATTTACTCCGGCGTCCAAGTTTTAACTATTCACCAGCCAGGGGCGACAGAGTCGCTGCATGGCTGTCGCCAACGAAGCTCCATGCAGTAGACTAGGATATGGAGTCTGATCAACTCCACGTACCTGCAGCTTTTCGTCATTTCATTCCGTCCCGTGAACGAGTTTTTATTCACCGTGTACAGAAGAGAATCCGTTTCAGCAGTTTCTTCGAACAGAGTCAGAGTTCATCACAGCAGTTTCAATTTTCTTTTTTGCTGAAAAAGGCCTAAAACTGGAATCTCCAGATCCCTTGATGGGAAACAAAGTGACTCATAGACGACAAACGGTCTGTCAAGTGTGTCACCTTGCTTGGTGGATAGATTGACAGGAAGACAGCAGTAGGCAAGTGCGAGAAGTGCATTACTCAACTGTATCTAGTAACTAGTAGTAGCACCTGAATGAGTTCTGAGTTTTTGGCAAAGATAGGGTTGACATTTTGTGTCTCTAACGAGAGTGGAGAACCCCGTATGTCTAAGGGGTTTTGAAAAAACTGTAGCAGGTAAATATGGGACAAGAGAGGTTTCTTGTTCTGGGGAAAGATGAGATCACTTGTTCTGGGGCAAGATGAGATTACTTTTTCACATATTCACATAATTCCTCCAACTTCTGTACAGTGTTTATCGACAGTGGTGCTTTCACATTTTACTCAGTATTCGGGCCAGTCGTTATACCAACTATACGTGCTATGATACTCTAAACTCTTTACTGTATGATCATATCATATCTATAAATGCTGGCTATTAAGAATATAAATGCTAAATACCATGATGCAAGTTTACATATACGTACTTGGATAGTGTTGGTTGAGAATAGTTGCTTGAGTTTTCTAGTGGTTGATTTTGTATGCATCATGATACTATCGCAAGATGCCCGAACACACTGTGGCATGATCCATCACAGTCTTTATGTGTTTGGTTTTCCTCAGGTGCAGCGATTGGAGCTTTTCATGCAGAAGGAAGCCGGTGACACGGATTTGCTGACCTTTGGTTGCATGCTATGTTTGCGGGGAGCTAATCTCGGTCTAGTCACGTCGCTGGTCACTACTTGGCGTAGGGCCCTCACAGAGTCTAGAGCGGCCTAGAAAATGAAAATCTAGCATGTAGAGCTGAAGAGAAGGGATCGCTAAGTTTTTTCCAGAAGATAAAAGCGGACGATTGCAGCATGGGGCTTGTGATTTTGAAGAAATTTTTGTCTTGAGGCCGTTCTGTGTGAGTGTGATTGTGAGCACATCTAACAAGCCGAGGCACACAAGCATCCCAACTTCGATTGCTGTTCTGGAATCTACCACAGCAGCTTGCATCTGGAGCGCTATGAAGCACATTCATCCCATTGAGTTCTGGAGATGCTCAGCTGTATGTCAACAAACAAACTTAAACAGACCGTGCTCGTGTGTTGCACAGTCGTCTTTGAACTGTTTTGAGCTGGAAATCTTTTGCCAGTAGATAAAACCCTCCAGCTAGACCAACAACTTACAATCACGCGATCCAGAATCCACAGGAAATTTCACAACTCTTTGACACTACAGACATGCATGCGGTTACATATATGTACATACGTGTTACATGTTATTACATGGACATTATCATTTTACACTACTACATGCAAGCATGCTTACATGCGTGCGTACTTACTTACAAGACTTACATGTGTATTCAACGCACACACACATGTATATATATATATTGAGTACTCCCATGCAAAATGATTATAACATGTCTACTACATTTACTTACTTTGACACATACCACATACAGACATACATGCATACATACAAGCATGCAGACAGACACACAGATACAGACAGAAAGACATAGATGTAAACAACCAGACAGGTAGACAAACAGACAAAAAAAACATGCAGACATACCTACAGCCGTTCATACAGACATAGAAATATAGAAAGATAAAAAGATAGTTAAAAAACTAAGTACATACATGTGAACATACATCCGTACATGGATGCGTATGCATAAATGGATTTTGAACTAGCCCTCCATACATGCACACACAGACACAGACACAAACACAGACACAGACACACAGACAACATACACACATACGCACATATACATACACATACGCACATACGCACATACACATACACATACACACACACATACACATGCATACATACATGCATGCATACATACATACATACGTGCATACGTACATGCTTACATGCGTGCATATGTGCGTACGTACATACATGCATGCAGGCATGCACACATACAGACATACAGACATACAGACACGCCTGCCCACATACAGACATACAAACGTACAGACAGACATACGTACACACATGCACAAGCACAAACGCATATACATACCCACCTACCTACCTACCTACCTACCTACCTACGTACCTACCTGACTACCTACCTACCTGCCTGCCTACCTACCTACCTGCCTGCCTACCTACCTACCTTCACCCATGCAAGAGTACATACATACTTAGATAGATAGATAGGTAGATAGACAGATAGGTAGATAGATAGATAGATTGGTAGATAGATAGGAAGAAAGAAAATTAGATAGATCGATACATGCATGCATGATAGATACACACATACACACATACACACATACACACATGCATACACACATGCATGCATGCATACATGCATACATACGTACGTACATACCTACATACATACATACATACATACAATCATACAATCAATACAATCAATGCAATCAATACATAGATACATACATACATACATGCATGCAATCAATGCAATCAATGCAATCATTGCAAACAATACATACATGCATGCATACAAACAGACATACATACATACATACATGCATACATACAATCATACAATCAATACAATCAATGCAATCAATACATAGATACATACATACATACATACATGCAATCAATGCAATCATTGCAATCAATACATGCATGCATACAAACATACATACGTACATACATACATACATTCGTTCATTCATACATACACACATACATACATACATGCATACCTACATACATACATACATACATACTTACATACATTCATAAGTTGTTGAATGCGCAAGGCTTACGCACACATGCATGTATACATTTTACACACATGCATACATGCTTGCATACATACACACACGCACACATACACCTAAATACTTTTGGCAGTGAGGTTGGTCCCGCGCTGCCAGCATCTATGTGCTGCGGGTGGTGAGTGATGGGGCAACCGCCAACCGCTTGCTCTTCAAAACTGCAATTATGGCTGGTAGGCCGGAGAATTCGATCGTTGCCCACAAGGTTTGCGACCAGCAACTCGGATCCACTGTATGAAGATGAGACGTGTTTGCGTGACTGGCAGCAAACTGTAAACACTGTAAACCATGAAAAATATTGAAAAATCACATTGGTTCATTTCTGAAAGTCCAAACAAGAAACGGCAATCAATGTAGTAGGTACATTGTTGAAATTTCGCGAAAGGGTTTTTCAACAAACTTCAAGGCTTAGAAGGTTCAGGTTACGGTTGCAGGGTTGCAGATTACCATATCAGTCTCAGCAGCCATTTTCACGAGTCAGCCGGCAGCCAAGTGTGGTTGCAGCACAAGTAGCAGCATGTCACAAGTAAGTTATTCCAGACTTCGGGATGTACCCTAAGGCATAGCCTCAACCATTGCTCAGCGCCGATATGGAAAGGGCTCGCGCACCTGACTCCAATGCTTCTCTGGTTGGCCTTCAGTTTAGAGTTTTCTTTAGTTTCTTTCCAACTTTCCCAGTGCACAAGCAATTCACCAAAAGAAATAATTACTCGCCAAGTCTTTTAGGAATTGTTTTTTACAATTCTATTGTATGAACTTTTCCCTGTTTGAGAAATTAATATACACTTGGCAGTTAAGTTGGGCAATTCGCCTGTAGGACCATGAAGCCTGTGCTGAGGTTCTACTGCACTGGATTCTTATCCTCAGGATCGAACCTCTTGCACCTGCTGGAGCATGTTGATGCTTGGATCATGGATCCGGGGACAGTCAGAGTTGTGTTTAGCAAGCAGCTTGCCTCACCGTCCACTGTAATTCTTAGGTGCTTTCTTTCAGGCTCTGAAGGTATGGTTAGTTGTGTTCGTTTTGGTGAGCTTGATACCATATACCAGGCTTCCAACTATTGTATTCAGCCGTGGCAGATGCTGGAACCTATTGAATCTGAATCCAATCTTTTCTGTTGGTGGTATGCGTAGTATTGCAACAACAGAGAGGAAGAGAATAGACGAATTGACTGCGCAACATGTCACGCAACAAAATTTGTGACTTTACCAGCCGCAGTTCCCTACCCAGGCCCGACCCAGCAGTTCTCAAACGAAACAGGGACTTCGTGAAACTGATCTGCAAGGCGACTTCAGCTGATGATCGGAAAGGCTACATGCACTTGGGGGAAGAACTCTTGCAGCTGGATTCTGGTCCATGGCATGACACATCGCACATTTATCACCACTGCAAAGGAGTCGGCTGTTGCAAAGGCGGTGTCATTGAAACACGTCAAAAGCTCTGGGTGGCGGTCGCAGCTTCTTGACATTTATTTTACAAGTTTTTGGTTTAGTGAAGTCAGAAAACAAATCATAAATCGCAATCGGTGAGCAACATATAGTGAGCTGTTTGCGAATTATTTTGCCAAGATCGGCGCATACAATAGCTAACTAGAAACTTGTTTCACTTACTTCCAGTCTCAAGTGTAAGTATCTTAATCTTAGGTTCCAATTTGTCAAACCGTTTGGCTTTCACCTTGAGATCCGAGTTGTCAAACTTTTTGGCATTCACCTGTCCGCTTGAGTCTTGAGGCTTTCGTATTCGGGATGAAACCGACCACTCCAGCAGTCAGTCGCTGGACTACTTGCGGCAAAAGCGGTCGCTACTATTTGTGCCTTGGAGACAGTTATAAGGCCCAAAGTTTAATTTTCAAACAAATGTGGAGATAAACTACAAAGCTGCAATACAATGATACAGTGATACTAGTACTTTTCTCTTGTTGTCTCCACCAACTTGATAAACAATTTCGAGGGTTTCAAGTTCATAAGATATATTGAATTGCGACACTCGTCGATTTTAGTTGCATTTGAATCAGTAATTTGAACTTGAGATTTCCGACATTCTTTGCTCAGTTCTTGTCAAAAATAGCCCATTGCAGGTGCGCTCTTGGCTATCACTCCGTACTTATGCATGGTATGGCTCGCTTGCATGGAATGAAGTCTTCCATTGATGAGGAAGAGGATACAATTCTTCCGACTACTGCCTTCATTGAATCGGAGGGGTCGACAGAATTGTTTCGAAAGACTTTGCGCTTCAAGGCTACGAAAGCGATGAAATGGGTTCAGGACCCCTTGTCGGTCTACAACTTGCTGCTTAGTTCGGTGGTGGTGTCGCCTATGGAACGTATCATGTGGGAGTTTATGTCTTGGCAACACACGCAAGCGTTTCTCCGGAAGGAGAACCCCCCTGTTGTTTGCATGGCCAGCCCGTGTCTTTCTCCTGTCTTCAAAGCCATTCGGCACATGTGCTTGCAGATGACCACTGGCTTGGTTTTTCCAGATGATGCAGATTCCTCATCTCTTGTCGAGCTTGCAGAAGGTGGGCTCAGTTAAACTGAAAAAAATAAATCAAACAAGGGCTTCAACATAGTTCGCCACTAAGAGAGAGGAAGCCAATTTTACCTTAACTTGCTGACAGACAAGCACTGATGATGAGCACCTCACGACTTGCAACAGAATCTATATAGCATACCAAAACCAGTAAGAAGTGCAGGCTGTGCAATGACTGCAATGTTCCACGACCGCAATGTGCAATGTACCTATGTTCCTATGTCCACACCAGACTTTAAGGTTTTTATTCTCGGGTTTGCAGCGGGGTGCGTGGCGCAAACAGGTTCAACCTTTTTTCGAGTTAATGTTCCCACTGAGCCGTTGAGTAAGTTGAGACTTGAGACTGACTCTATTCCTGAGATCGATTGGGAAGATTTTGTATTTGGGGTTTATGCCTGGTTCGATTTTGACCTGGGTAACAGCTCTTTAGATAAGTTGGTTTCGAATTTGGGAAAGGTCACTCACGACTCAAAATTTAGCAGCGCAGTTGGTTCAGCGGCAAAGTTTGTTCCAGCTGGCCAGGCATGCCGGGCGCTGTGCCGAGCAACCTCATCGACAAAGGCTTTTGGTGCATCGTGACTGGTGTGGGCCAACTGTTTCATCGCCTTTGCCTTCCGTACAAACAGTTGCCATGGCTGCTAGCCAAATGCTTGAACAAGGATGCTGACAGCAGGGAGCTCGCAACCTGGTTTTGCAACCTTCCTGATTGTTGCCTGAATAGCTGGTTCTCAAAGCCACTGCGGGCCTTGGTTGACCAACCTGAAGATTTACTTCCAGGGGGGAAGTCCCAACCATTGCTTTTGAGCATATACAATTGCAAGAACTTCAACATCGAAGTTGAAAACAACTTTGCCCGTCTCCGAAATCTGAAACAAGTCTCCCGGGGAAGAGAGGATCTGAGCCACAATCTGGCGTCGAAGCATTTGCTATCAGAAGCGAAGCTCGCTCACACCAGGCATTTGGTTCGTGAAAACAAAGCTGGGGAGTCATTGGAAGATTCAGATCGTCACTTTGACCTCCGTTGGTTTTTGCTCAGACACGTGATTTCTTTACTCTGTACTTGTAGCATGTCACGTTTGTAAGTGTGACGGAAATGATTTCCTCGCCTATTTTGCTGAGTCGTTGTTCATGGGGAACTTTCCTTGTTTCCTAGGTTTTGCAAACAGGTTTAAGCATTTTGGTGGCAACTTTTTTTTTTGGGCGACCTTCTAGCAAGTACGCATTCAATACGCAATAGCAGTGGCAATGCAGTCACAACGAGCGTAGGAGTGTAGATTCACAGACAGTTACCCATCACTTACACTTACACTTACACACAGATGTGTAAGATTTGTAATAAAGAAAACAAATATGAACATATTCCTACGTTTGATACAGTTCCATAAACACATACACATTGCAAACAAACTTGCATACCTGCCCTTCCGCTGAGGAAAAGAAGGGCCAAAAAAACTTATCTACAACGGGTTCACTCTTTTTGTTGCTGAATCCATGCGAAAGCGTGTGCAGAATCCTGATGAGTCACCTGATGAGTGTCAAAAACGGATCAGGGCAGAGTGCAAACGAGACTGGCAAAATGATGAGCTTCGTGCCTTGTACTCCAGCCGCGCCAAGAGGTTGAATAGGTTCCAAGCTTCAAGTGATGCTATTTCAGCCCATGTTTCTGGGCTAGCGGAAGTCATCCCACAGGAAGATGGAGGAGAAGGAGACGTACCAGCAGCCATAGTTCCCCAGCCAACCTGCAGGCAGTACATACCCTGTCATGCTCCTGGTGGTGGCTATGGTTGCTTTGGCATTGGCGACCTTGAATACAGCCTTCGTGTCAAAGATGTTCAAGATTTGGATGAATCTTGTGAAGGGTTTGTGCGGAAATGGGCGGCCAAATGGCGGAATCATGCGGGTGGCATTTGCAACGAAGACAAAAGTCTTTTGCAATTGCGTGCTTCAGTACGCCTCAGCTGTTTAGACGAGTTCGGTTTCTGTGTCCGGGAGATTGCGTCAATGCCTGTGTACAAGACTGTTCAGGAGCAGTTGCTGGGATTTGTTCGCCACCACCATCGTCGGCATTTGTCAGGAGCTGGCAAGAAGACAACGAACAACGGACCATCGGTCGATCTGCCACATTTGCTACTGGTAGCTTTCGATGTGCGTGATCAACAGCAACTTGTTGTGTCATATGTGTCAAAAACGGAGCTGCTTTTCTTTCTTGGTTCTTGGCTTGGCATGGGGTCACTTAGTTTTGCCTAGCGTCCGGAAGAATCTAGAAATATCAGGTTGCATCAACTCATTTTCTGCCGCTCCCCTTGGTGGCAATGTTTTCTGGCTAATGAAGGAGGAAGAAGGAATACCTATTTAGAGTTGATCAAATTCAGACATTCAAGTTCAATCAATGTCTCGCAAGAGCCATTTGTTTTACAAAGGGGGCTTTTTCTGAAATGCGTTACAGAGATTTGTGGCCCACTCCAGTCAGGCACCAAATTTTATCGATTCTAGCTAAACACCATAGAGTAGACATGTTTTGATGCTGAACATTCAGCAAATCACTTGTCGATTGATGACGCAAGGCAGCTCAACCCTGAATGCTTCTTGATGAGCTGGTCGCAGTTTTCACCATACACTGCCGATTGGTGGAGGTGGACGGCTTCATGTGTTCATCCTGCTGGACGGATTTGGGAAGCTCGTCCTGTCATTGATGATGACTTCATGCCAGAGATCAAGACTGTGGAGCAGATGTCGCTTTCCTTCAGCAATCGGTCTGCTGCTGGCGATATGTGGAAGTGGACGCACATAGGCTACACTGCCAATCAGCTGGAATATAGTTGGTTGAAAATTGTATGTTTGTCTTTTATTCTTTACTACGTTTTGACGACGTTGTTGTTGTTGTTGTTGTTGTTGGGTTTTTGGTGTTTTGATTGTCACGGGACACTAGCTGGGAAGCTGTAAAGCTCTCAGGCTTAGAGTAAGAGTATGAATATTTCCAGCTCAGTTTTGGTACAGCATGCCGCTAGGTGGTCAGTTTGAACACACTACGCTTTCTGCTCCCAGAAGCTGATGATGATCAGTGGCTCTGTATTGGCACCCAGGTGATTGATCAGCTATCTTCTGAGGAGGAAGATCAAGCAAAGAGCGCAATCACCGATTTCCTCTCTTCATTGTCCAAGAGCAGAGCAAAGCCAGCGACGTCCCAAAATCCCGCTGTGAGAATGACTCGAAATCAGCAAGGACTGCTTACCACAGCCAAAAGAATCAAAAACATGCAAAAAGGAACCCTTACCCGGGGCGTAGGATGTTCCCTGACCAAAGCAAGTCGAGGGGGAGATTGCTACTGTAGGTTGTAGGATGTTCCCTGACCAAGCAGGCTGGTGGCTAAGCTAAGACATTTTACCGTTGCACTTTCAAAATTCAGTTGGACCACCAGGAGCTGGAAGGAAATAGTTTTTTGGGGCTTCTCTTTGAGTTTAAAGTTTAAGTACAGATTTCCCTCAGATTGTCAGGACAGAAACGAGCCAGAAAACGCAAGGCAGCTGAAGCAGCACTTGATGGTGTTGATGAGGATGATCAAGGGAACAACATGGGACATGATGATGATGATGATGATGATGATGGCGGTGACGTTGAGTTGGAGGGTGCTTGGACAAATGCTCATATCCTGGCGACTCGGCAGTTTCATGAATACGACCCAGGGTTTTCTTTGGCCTTTAAACAGGTAAACCCACTGTGCAAGCTTTTAAAAAGTCAAAGAGAGGTATTTGATCAAATTTACACCGTCCACTGTTGAAGTTTGAATCAATGACATTGTTTTGATTCTGATGTACATAGCATCACTTGTTGAATGTAAGATGCATTAGATTTTGATTCCGATGGTGGTAGATCTACTTCTTAGAATAACCAAACAACAATTTGATGTCCCAAGCCAGACTTGAAAAATCAAAGCGTTGCACCTGATTATTTGAGGAACATGGAGAGGCCATTGTCCAATGTCATCCTGCGTCATCCTCGGCGTCAGCTGCAAAATCTCCAGCAGACCACCCACCAGAACCAAGCGCTGATGCTTCAGATTCAAAACGTGGACTGGTAGCCTTTCGGGTTCATGATGGTGACAATGTTTTGTCGCAGGACGCTGAGGGGTATGTGCGCATCGACTCCCGTGCTGCTGAGCTAGGCAAGGTGAAACACATGTTTCTTTTTGTCCCTCTAGTGAACTTCAGTCTGTGTGATGGGTGTCAACTCAGCCAGCTTGAGCTATCAGAATTTTCAACTGCAATTTTCCCTTCACATGTCATTCGGAATGTAGCTGAAACGATTTTTGTTTCTTCAATTCTATCTATCTTTGTTTGGGTTGGGTTTGAAGTTTGGACGACACAAACCTTCAAATTTCAGGGTTGGAACCTACCTCAAGCACGAGGTTATACGTTTTGTTTTGCTACAGGCCGAATGACTGAATTCAAGCAAGACACCTCTGGCCACACTGTTTCGTTCAATTGCCGGCTACATGCAAGCTGTCGCAAGCTGATTCTCATGAAGCGCTTGCCAGATAACTTCCAGGACATAGGGCATGGGCCACTGTAAACGCTGTAAACTGTAAAGCTGTAAGGATGGAATTGAGACAACACATACTGGATCAGTCAACTCAACTCACTTTGATTCCAAACGCTGTTCACTCGTATGAGACGACAGTTTCCAGGCTTCTGCCATGCGGTGGATGGCTGCTGGAATCCAATTCAAGCAGAGAGGAGACAGTTCCAAACACATGGCGTTGTCACTTCCTCAGACAATGGTTTCCAAAAAAATCAGACTAAGTGTCCGGGTCTACAGTGCAACACCGAAATCATCAAACTACTTTTTCCTGATTTCTCAACGCCAACTTTCACTTCAGGTTTGACACAATGGTTATGCGACGGAGCCTGTGAACATACATTTTCCATATGGGAGAAAAAGGCCTGCAAAGGCGTGCGCGCTTTCTTTCTAAAGTCAACACTACCACATGCATGGGGCGCATGGGCTAGTACAAGCTAGTTTCACCCATGTACCGTCTAGCTGCACCCATGTGCCAACTAGTTGTACCCATGTACTGGTTGATTGTACCCATGTACCGGTTGGTTGTACCCATTGTACCCCCTGCACCCCTCCACCGTACCCCTGCACCGTACCAGTTTTCAAAAAAAAACCATAGCAAAAAACCAAAAAAACATAGCAATTTCTATAGAAATTGCTATGTTTTTTTGCTATGTTTTTTTTGAAAACTGGGACGGTGCAATGGTACAATGTATGGGTGCGATGGTACGGTGTAGGGGTGCGGTGGTACAATGCGGAGGTGCAATGGTACAGTGGGTGCGGTGCGGGGGTGCAATGGTGAAACTGTTTGGACGCATTGGTCGGACAATGTATGATTATTGAGAAGTCTTTTGTTTTGAGCCTGTTTAGGTTTGAGTGGGAACGCCCAAAGGAAACAGAGTAGCTTTGTCTTTGTGCCGCAATGGCATCATTGAGTGGAATGAAATCGCAGAAGTCGGGTGATGTTCCGTGTGATCCTCCTTCAGACTGCGAGATTGACATGAAGGTGTACAGGGCAAGAAAATGCAAGTTCTGCCTCCAGTGGTCGACATCGCGATGTCCTTGGCCGGTTGATGATTCAGTTCTTTCTGCATGGAAAGGACTCCTTCCATGGGCCCGAGGAACGCTTCAGAAGCCAGTGGGGGAGCATTGTAAGTTGTGTGTCATTGTCGCTTGGCAAAGTTGCCATAAACAAATTTTCCCTTGAATGGGGGTTTCAAAATCAATGGGGGTTCCAGACCCTGCTTAAAACACTATTTTCGTGACCCTGGTATTTAAAAAAAACCAAGGTCACAAAAAAGGGTTTGGAACTTCCATTAATTTTGCAACCCCCATTCAAAGGAAAAAAATATCATAGTAGTTGTGAACACAATCTCCTTTGAGGTCCTCGGGGTGAAAGGGGTTCTGGGCACGCGCGCTCGAAAATTGTCTCCAAATTGAAGCTCGCCCAGGACCCCATTCACCCCGAGGACCCCTTTCAAGGGAAATCTTGTTGGTGGTGGGATGGGAGTATGGAAAAACTTGCTCGGCCATTTGTTTTCTTTCTCGGTCAGCTGAAAAAAGTCAACTTTTCTGGGAGATCACCCGCTGAGAAAATTTGTTAGCTATTTTTTTCTGGGAGGAAACCTGCTGGGTAGGATTTTTTCCTTTTCACTTTTACTAAGTGTTACTTGTCACTAAATGTTTTCAAAGCAAAATGAAACCTGAGGTTTGGCAGCAGGGCGGCTTTGAGGCAGAGTATGGATCTGAGGCCAAGTTCTTTTCGACGCTCAATACCATGCCCACGGAGCACCATTGCTTCATGGCCATTCGGAACCATGCCATCAAGATGAAGATTGCAGATCCCAACTGCAAATTTCGCCTTGAGACGGTTGGCGGTACCATCAAGGAGGAGGTGCGTACTGAGATGTCCACCACCACAGGTCTGAAGAAACCATCCTCTGCATTTGTGGAGTTGACCGTTTACGAAAAGGATTTTGGGAAAGCCGAGCCCGAGCAGATCATCTATGAGATCATCGATGGCAAGCGCATTGCTGGGTGCAATGTGTTGACCGGCAGGGCTGGATACTATCCCCGGATCAGCAAGGAAGAGAACACAGTCCGGAGATCGGCTTTGCTGACAGATCACAACATTGACCCGACCGGCGAGGCCATCACTCGGATCTTCAACGCTGCAAAGAGGCAGGTGATTCAGCCGACTGCCCCATGCGCCGCCAAGCGACCAAAGTATGCCATGGGTGACAATGGCAGCAGCACTTTCAAAGCCAAGGACCCATGTCGTCAAAAGTCTAGTCTAGTCATGAACTGTTTTAGAAATGTTAAGCGAATGGTTCTGAATCGAATTATTTTCCGGAAGGATGAGCCAGAACATGACCCGGAGCATCGTGGAGAATCTGATGAGCAGAAGAAAGACACGAATGAAGATGATGAAGGATCAGAGGAGGAGGAAGAGATTGTTGGCATGATGGGATTCCTGAGAGGCCGCTTTGGTGGCAGCGTTTCCAAGTCATCGGGTGGGTCTTCATCCGCTGCTGCCAAGGGCAAAGCCAAGGCGAAGTCCTCCGCAGTGGCAACTGGCAGAAACAGAGCTCAACAACCCAAAAAAGTTCCTATTGGTTCCGCTGCAGGCAACAAACGCAAGAGCGAGGATATGAGCAATGCAGGGATTGATTTGAGCTTGTCTGGTTCCAACGCTGGGGAGATGAATGACACCGACAAAGCTTTGCTGTCCGAGTTTGACACCAAACTTCAGGAGTACAAGGAAGTGAAGCCTCCTTTGGATGACGCGGGGTTCAAGCAGTACATGGGCACATGCCTTTCAAACTTCGGCTCGGTTCTCAAGGACTTGAAGGAGAAGAGGAAGAGTGTTGGACGTCGATCCAACAAGGAGGAGGACCCCTTGTACCAAGACCTTGGCCGTCTACTTGAGAAAGTCCCCGAGTACATCACACTGATGAAATGTGTTTCAGCAAGTACTGGCAATGGTCTCGGTTTACTTTACTGTTTAAAGATCCAAGTTTAGTTGCTTACTTCAGTCTGGTCACTTTGGTCATCTTCCGAGGAATAGTCAAATGATGTCCTTATCACTGATGAAATACTTAATCAAGTCTCCAATCAAGATGGCAGTTCCCCCAGGCATCAACGGAGCACCGGTGGCAACAACCACGACATTGCTGGATCAGCTTGACAAGGCAGTGTCGTCTGAAGGCTTTACTTTCAACAGCTGTGTGTACAAGCGCGGGCTGAAAATCATGGTCTTGGAGGATATCAAGCACAGCAGGTGGTGTGCGCTAGCAACAACCACCTGCAGCGAAATCGAGAGGAACTTGAAGCAGTTCAACGATGGCGAGAAAGACAATGACCCGGCAGCTTTCCAGTACATGATGCTCAGCCAGGCAGTCCAGAGATTGATCAAGGGTGCGTCCAGCAAGCTGAAGATGAAGGACCGCGTGTCTACCAGCAAGAAGCAAGACAAGAACATGATGTTTGCACAATACTGCTACTACATGTTCAAACTTGTATATAATCACACACGGTTGACTTCATTAACCTGTCACAGTTAATTTCATGTTTTGAAATTCAAAAGTATTGTGCACGACTAGGAGCCTCTCTACAACGTGGGAAACAAGAAGGAGCTTTCAGCCTTGGATGCACTATTGGAAGAAGTGATCAAGTCTGATGCGGCATCATCTACCATGAAGCACGATGCACAAACCTTCTTTGCCTTGCTCAGAGCTGACACCATGCCAGTTCCAGAGGTGCGCGCAGCGATCGGAGTTCTGGATGAGCTGATGAGGAACAAGCAGTTGAACCATTGGATTTGCTTGGTTAGTTTGTTTTGGTTTTCAACCGCTGAGACTGGTTGTGGGTGGCCCATAGAATCACAAAACACGATTTGGAAGACTGCGCGTGGGATCTTTTCTTTACTGTCATAGCTTCATACCTCTGGATTTTGCAATCTGAAATTTGACATGGATTCAGCAATTCCGGTTCAGCCTGCGCACTCTCAGGGAGTCACCTTTGCATTTGACCGCCGCTGTCCAATCGTGTGGCAATTTCGGTGTGAAATTGGCGGCCGATGCGACCAGCATGGCAGATGTGAGGGAGAAGCACTTGGGTGAACAGGAGGAGCTGAACAAAGCGATGAAGGAGATTCCCAAGGAGTACCAAGACATTACCTCAGAGAACTTTGAGACTCTGCATCTCAATTGTGACTTCAAGATGTCTATTTTTTTATTTTCGCTCAATTTTAGGGTCTAGAGTCTAGAGTCTCGAGTCTAGATTCTAGATCCTAGAAATTCTAGATTCTCGATGTTGCCTTCGTTTTCATTAGGGCGTAATTTTTTCGGAATTCTGTGAGCTGAGGTCGCTGGCCATGCACACGGGTGCTTCCGCAGTGACCACGATTATCAAGGACAAGTTCATGTCGAAGTCCATGGGAAGGGAAGCGCTCTCCGCTTTGAAAGCTGACCTGCAGCAATCGGGAATCTTTATGATGTTGCATTCTTGCGTTCATCAGGCGTGGTAAAGCTCCCAGAGTGTTGGTTGGAAGCTTTGGGATTCTTTTGAGTTTTGACTGGTCCCAGGCTGAAAACAAATTAAATTCCAACGTTTGTGCCAGGTCCTTCCTTGGATGGAAGCATCGGCTACTTCGATTCGGTCTACAAAGGTGTTTTCATCACCGCCGACTGATTCATGGGCTGGCTGGAAGCAGCTTGCTTCTTTGGATCAGTACCAGGTGCTCAACTCGTTCTTGAAGACAGCTTCGAATCTCAGCTCGCTGTGCATTGCAACGAAAGCTGGCTCAAAGTCAAGCGATTGTTTGTCTCCGGCGGTTGCCAAGCTGGATGGGGCAATGAAGAAACTCAAGGACAGATGCTTTTCGAACAGCTCAATGCAACTCACCTTTCAACATGATGACATGATTAGGAGTGCGTGGGAGGATAAGTCATCACAACAATGGCATGTGCTGTGGCTGTAGTAGGATAGTAAGTAAGTAGGTACTTTTCAGTGGCGCTACTCAGAAAAACGTACTGTTCGTTTTCCAAGTTTTGCTTGGCAGGACACACTGTCTTCGATTGTGAGCTTAGAAAAGGTGAAGTGGAACAACTTCGTCGACATCTCGAAGGAGATGACCAGCAGTCTGTCCTGGTTGTGCGAGACCTATTGCCACGCCGGTGTGGAAGATGCCAAGGGCAAGGTTTTGGCAGCTTTGGAGAAACTGATTGAACATGGCAAGGCTGATGACATCAGTGCTGATGCAGAGCAGCTCAAGCTACATGCAGCAGCGCTGCCAGACTCTGATCCTCTCCGGGCGCAATTGCTGGCCAGCGCAGATTCAGCCACTACATTTGTGCAGTCAGGACTGGCTTTGGGTTGGCTTTACCTTTGCAACTTGCAAGTTTCATCGAAGCAAAGCAAATCTCATCAGATCAGTTCATTTCTTTCCCACAGCCTGACTCAGGTACCAACACAACGAAACAAACAACAAACTTACTGCTGATTTTTGATTTTTAAATGTCAGAGAAACCTGTCATCAGAATGTTGACGGAGGCAATTTCCAGAAGGCCTATGCTGAAGTACCAACCTCCGAGAACTTGCTTGCCATTGCCACCATCATCAAGTCAATGCAGAAGGTGATGGAATCTTCGGGGCAAGCCCTTTCATGCCTATTCCCAGAGGGTAAAGACTTTCCTTCTGAAGCCATTGAGTCCAAGGGAAACGAGATTGTGTCACAAATCGAGTCGCAGTTGGAACGATGGGGGAAGACGCAGGATACTTGGTAGTTGAAAGTTGAAAGTATGTGTTTGTGTCATTTTCAAGCAGTGCTCTGCATGATACTATAAGAGAGGAGAATCAAGACTCAAGACCCACGACTCAAGACATAACTCTCCCATCTACAGTATCTATTTGTTGTATTATATTTGGCTACTTTATCAATGTCTAAGCCTATCTGTTTGTTGATTTGTTTACCCGCCTACTAACCTACCTATCTATCCGCGCGTCTTTCTATCTATCTGTCTATTTGTCTGTCTATCTAAAATAATCTATAACAAAATTTCCTTTGAAAGGGGTTCTCAGCTGAAAGGGATCCTGGTCCCCAAAATGCTCATATTTCAGCGCGTGCGATCTAGCGACCTACTTTCCTATCTATCTATCTATCTTTCTTTCTTTCTTTCTTTCTTTCTGTCCATCGCTTGTTGTTCTATCTATCTATCTATCTATCTGCCTGCCTGCCTGCCTGCCTGCCTGCCTATCTGTCTTATTCTTTCTACCCACCTTTTCATCCTTTTCATTCCACCTATTCCATCTATATTCCTATTCCACCTATCCATCCGTCCATCTATCCGTCTGTCCAAATGTCCATCTGTCGATCGGTCCATTGATTCATGTCGCCACCAGACCAAGACGGAAAACTTCCGACTTCTATCCATGCGTCGATCGATCGATCCATCTCTATTGTGTTTGTTTGCCTGTCTGTCTGCCCTTCTGTCTGTTTGTTTGTCTTTCTAGAGTCTAGAGTCTAGATTACAGATAGGTAGATAGAGAGATAGATAGACAGACAAACAGATATATGATTTTTGATATATAGGATTGTTATTGTTGCATTGTGTGGACCTATGTGATTGAAATCCTTGTGTTATTGACATCATTTCCCCTTCCCTCCGGAATTACAGATGATACTTGCTCAAGCTGAAAGCTAGCCAGGAAAGCATCTTGGCCGAATGCGTGGCGACGTTTGACGCGATGAAATTGCCAGACCCTTCCACAATCAGTTTCCCAGAGGACAACACGACAAAGTGCTCTCCACCGATTGACGCGTTCCCTGACCTCAAAGCGCTTGATTCAAAGTCCATGGCGAATTTGACGAAGACAATGCAAGATTGTTTTGAGTCAGCAGACGCGGCTTGGTGGAAGAACAACGGTCACTAAAACCCGCTCTGGGGCTTATGTGTTTCTTGAGTGTTTGGTGGGAGCGAGGGAGACCTTAGATGAAAGATCCCAAATCCAACATGTGATAAGACCCTTGGATGAACTTTTTACTTGCCAAGGAAATCGCAAAGCAGTTGGACTTGAAGCAGTACATTCCGATCCTTGACACTGCAACCTGGCCTTAGAATGGTCGGTTTGGTCCAACAACGCGATTCACCACTTACCCGTCAAGATTCCAGATACTTACAGATTCTATGATCAAGGTTCAGATCAGATTCAGATATGATATTGTATATATATATATATAGAAATAACCAAACATATAAGAAGATGATTACGCTCACAATTCCCAAGTCCTTCTTTTCGGATCAAGATGCCAAGATAATGAAGCGAACAGAAACGAGCAAGGGCGGTTGGTGTTTGAGAATGTCATCTATCTAGATTTTAGAATATAGAATTAGGGATCTAGAATCAATGTTCAGCTTTGGTTGTAGTTTTTCATCTAATGTTGTTGCACAATGTACAATGTACAATGTACGCTACAGTTTTACAGCAGTGAAGGTTCTTCTTTACTCTTTACTTCATCCAGCAGGGTAGAAAAAGAACAAACAGATTGATTCATGTCCTGTGGGTGGACCGCTTCCGGTTCCTTTCCAAGGCCCGTGTGACCTACAACAAGGCATGTTCGATTTTGGCCATCATTGCCCTGATCCGCCTCATGAGCTCTAAGAGGTTCGAGAAAGCCATCAAGTCCAATGAAGCAGTGCCGGCGATCATTATCGAGAACATCAACGTGACCATGACATCTTGCAAGGAGCACAACTTGACAGTGCCTGGTGCTCTCCAAGCGCTCGCCTTGTTGCATGCGCCGCCCCAGAAGCCGACCAAATAGGGTCTGCAAGTGTAGGTGTATGTGACAGGCTTAGCCGCAGCGAAAGTTGTCTGTTAGATTCTGTTGCTTATGTGGCTATATGTAGGCTCTCTAGACTCTAGACTCGACTTAGACTCCTTAGGCTTGAAAGACTCTGACTTTTCGTTTTGGACATTCAAAGTCAAAGTCTCCATTGTCCATTGCTTCTTGTGAATTGCTGCGACGGAGGTCTTAGATTACACGGGCTCAAAAGCCCAGACGTCAAACCTTTAGCTCTTGCTACTTGTGAGTTTAGCTTTGGATCCGGACAGAGAAGTGGGAAGGTGAGGCTTGAATAAAGTTCACCGTGTCTGAGTCATGAGGGTAGCTAAATAGGTAGCTGTCGACTTCAGGCAAAAGCGGGTTCAAAACAAATTGTGCACAGTGCTGCGCTCCACCGTTTGAAGACAGGGCAATGGTCAACAACCACAAGTCAAGACAAAACACAGGCCTGGAGACTCAAAAGTCTTTGCTTTTGATTTGAAATTAACGGGCGAAAACTGACAACAATCTGGCTCAAATCGAAGTCATTTTCATGTGGGCTCCCAAAAGCAGGCAGTTTGTGCTTCTTTTGTATTTAGCTTTATAGACTGACTAGACGACTTTAAACTTTAAATCGGTTGTTTTGGTTTGTGGAGCCGCTCGTCTAGTTAAGTTAAGCCAAATGGCACCAAAGCAAAACGCAAAGCCGGGTGCTGCACCAAAGGCGCCTTGTCCGAGAGGAGCACGGGCTAAGGCTGAAGGTCCGGCAAATCCTGCACGGACCGAACGAGTCAAGAAAGTAGACAATGACAAGATCATAGAATTGAGCGCGGACGAGAAGGAGAAATACAAGAATCAATGGAGCAAGTTTTTAGGCACAAAAAAGGAGGACAGGGTGACTTGCCTTCAGGATTCCTAGGTCTCAAGTCTCAATCAAGACTCTTGATTTGACTCAAGGTTTTTTTTCACGCTACAGATATTCAATCCGATCCCAAGACACAAGTTTTGAATGTGTGTGTCATCTAGCCCACAACAGTGCTGCTTGAACTTCGAGTCAGAGTTAGAATATAAAACAAAAGTGCAGGAAACAACGGAGCCTCAAGCTTCTTCTTCTGATGCTGCCACTTCGACGTCCAGCACTTCGGCTACTCCAAAAAAATTGGGTTCAGGCCAGGGCGGCCCTTCTCAGGCATCGATAGAGGTGCAGGACAGACTGGCGATGTACTTTTTGAGTTTGAATGAGTTACTATCACGGCTCTGTATGACTTTGACATACATGCAAAAAAAAACTTGAGCCACCCGAAAACGGAAAACACCTCGCCTGTCTTGAAGGATTCGGAATCTGGCTCAGTGCATTCTGTGGGCTCCGACTCTGTGAAGGCAAAGGTGGAAATTGCAGCGAAAAAACAACCCGCTTTTCCGGATGTTAGTCACACTGAAGCAGCCAGCAGAGGAGAGAAGAAGATTGAGAATGAGAAGATGGAAATTGCTGAAATTCCTGGCGAGGAGGCTTCAATCGAAGAAGCAATGTCCCACATGATAGCCAAGTATGAGGCAGACCATCAATGCGAAGTGATCTCCGAATCAGACATCGCAGCGCGCATCAAATCCATCAAAGAGCATCCCACGTTTTTGGCTTTCATGACCGAGCATGAAACCGATTTAGACTTTGGATCTGGACCTCAGACATCTGAAGGGAGCACAGCCACAAAACCGTTTGACATGCCTGAGAATTTTGAGAATGACTTTGCAGTTTGGCAAGAGTGGTTGAAGAAACATGAGGAGATTACCTCCGCGTTGGATCGCCGGATTGGCGAGATCAAGAAGCACCCGCTCTTCGATCAATTCATCCGTGAGACTTGGCCGTCTGACGCCGACCCAGACTGTGTTTTTGGCGGTGATCCAGAAGAAGATGTCCCCGCTTTCGAGTCTTGGCTACAGGCACAGGAAAATACAGAAGATGCTGAAACTGCTGAAACCCAAGAGGTTGGAGAACAGCAGCAACACCGTTTTCCGCAACCGCCTACTTCTGACCATCCAGACATCAATCGGATCTTGGAGAGTGCTGCTGAGGCAAGTAGTTGACAGGAAAATTGACAGTAACAAATTTGAACCACAGTCGAAAGTCTCAAGGCTCCTTGCAACATGTTTCAAGTTTCTAGCTTCGACCGGATTGTTTCAATTAGTCGGTCTTGGGTTGCCGGGGTGCCCTCCAGCCCCTTGCAGATTATGATGGGCCGAATTTCCAAGCAGCTGCAGCATGTCCATGACCGGCTGCGGTCTTTGCCAGATGAATTGACGTGCGGTGACTTTTTTTCGGGTGCTGGCACCTTTGCAAAAGTGGTCGACGTTGCCTTCCATGCTTTCCAGCAGGCTTTTCCCGACGCGATGTCCGGCAAAACAGTTGCTTGGTGTATGTTCAAGCTCTGCGCGATTCTGCGCGGCTATATATGCGCTTTGTAATCATCTATGCCTTTGAGTTTGAATGTTCAGCAGGTCCAGCTCCAACATGATTTTGCCACACTGATAGCTGAGTCTGGAAGTTCCGAAATTCCAGAAACGTCTGAGGTGAATCACAAATTCATGTGTGAAAAGGAGCACTTCAAACAGCAATTTCTCCTGACCATGTTTGACGGTCCTGACTATGCGGACACATGTCTCTTCACTGATGCAACGACTTGCTTTTCCGCGCCGCAGTGTGCACGGCATCCTTCACGAAGCTGCGTACCTTGCTTGGTACTTGCCGTTGGCAGTTCTCAGCTGCTGTAACTTTCGGAAGTATGTTTTTCCAACTAAGTTGAAAAGATTTCGAGGTTCTTGAAACTCGATGCCCAGGTAATGCCTCAAGGTCCTGCGGATGGACTGCTCAAACTGCTCCTGTTCAATGCCGGGTTTAGCTGCAAAAGCTTCTCCAAGTTACACAAGGACTACAAGAACCTCTTGCAGGCTATCTATGAGGGGAATGAGGACCGACATTCACATGACAAGAAAACAACTCAGTTTCAACTTTCAATATCAGCTGACAATACGTTCTGTAATGTAGATATATGATATGCCAGGTGCTTCATGGCGTGCAAAGTTTGTAAAGACTTATGTTTTAACTTAAAAAACGAAACTTTAAACTTTAAACGCTGCACTAGTTGCCAAAGCAGCTGGAGGAGTCTTCGAGTAATGTCACCTTCAGGGCATCACTTGAAGTGCTGAAAAAGATTTTCGTCACTTGCTTTATTCTCGAAAATCTAGACCTACAAGATGATGAAGAAGATGGGAGAGGCAACTTTGAGAATATTATCAAGCTCCTGGAGGGAGCCGGCTCAGCAGGCTTTTGGGTAAGGGCCTTCCTCATCAAGTCGGTTGACTACGGCACTCCGCAGAGACGGAGACGGCTGTTCTTTGTGGGGCTCAACAAAGCCACACAGTCGGAAGGGTCCCTGGACAAGATTGAGCAGCTACTCAAAGGCTTGCAACTTTCTTGCCAGCCACCAGAGTCTTGTCGCAGAGTTTGTAAAGTTGGATGTAAATTAGAATGTAGATTAGGTTCGATTGTAGACAGGGTTTGGAGATTCTAGACGCAACTTTTTAGTTCAGAGATGAGATGTAGATTCCAGAGAATTTTAGATCAGATTTTAGATTAGACTTCTTGAATAGCGTTTTGCATAGCTACTTTGCCAGAGTCCAGCATCATCCTAGGAAGATTTCATGCTTCCTGCGTCGCACCCAGCAGTTCTGACGGAGTTGGAACGCAAACAAGACAGTAACCATCAGGAACAACAAGGCCGTGGCAAAGAGAAAGACAAAGACAACGCAGACGTTGAGAAAGACTCCGTCATGATTGCAAAGTGGAAGTCGACACACATGGAACTGGCTGAGAAACGTATCTCAGCTGATGAAGCTGAAACGTGGCGAAACAACACTCGCGATACAGCGCATGCCCATTGCACATCAAGCATCCCACAACACTTGAAATTCCATCCATTTGATTCTGTACCAGTCTGTTTTACAATATTTACATGCTTGAATCTGAATTCTGCAAGTAGTAAATATATTATATATGCATGTAAATATGTCAGTATTCAGTATCAATAAGGTAAATTAGTGTACACACTTTAACTTTCAAACTCTTTTATTATTCAAAAACGTTACTCTCGCCAGACCGAAACAGCATGCCAGTGAAGCACGGATCGGCTCCGCGGCCAGCAGCCGGTATCTCTGGTCCCCTCTTCTCTGACGCGCCCCCCTGCTATCGGAACTATTCTTAATATCATTCACTTCAAAAACGCTACCCTTGCCAGACCGAAACAGCATGCCAGTGAAGCTTGGATCGGCTCCGCGGCCAGCAGCCGGTATCTCTGGTCCCCTCTTCTCTGACGCGCCCCCCGGCTATCGGAACCACTCTTATTATCATTCACTTCAAAAACGCTACCGTTGCCAGACCGAAACAGCATGCCAGTGAAGCATGGATCGGCCCCGCGGCCAGCAGCCAGTATCTCTGGTCCCCTCTTCTCTGACGCGCTCCCCTGCTATCAGCAGGGGTCGGCGGATCACCACTATTATTATTCTTTTACGTTGTGCTTGGGCAGGTGGGTGCAGATGTACAACTGAGAACATTCTCCTTCTGGCCAGCGGAGTCTAGAGTAGCCCGTGTGTGCGTTGCACGCACTTGATATAGTTGTAACTATAATATCAGCATATAATCATCTTTAAACGTTTAGATAATATTGTATATTGTAGATATTGCATTTTTTAAAATATTATTATTATCATATTATACTCTGACTCTATATTATATATTTTTGCGGTGGCAAAAATCATGGGACGTATTGATATCACATATTCGAGTCTATCACACATCAAGTTATCCCGGGGTGAATGAAAGGACGTTGGAACCTCAGGCCAAATCGCATGGCCGTTGGCTGTGCCGGATGATTTGCAGCAATGTGAATGGTTTCAATCCTTGTCTTTCCGAGAGAGGGAGGATTCTCGGTCATAGCGGCGTCTACCTTTTGTCTTTCAACTCACTTTGACCGAACCTTTCCAACTTTTAACATTGACTTTCTTCGGGAAGGACCTTTGAATTTTCATCTTGCATCCAAGAACGTCTTATTCCTGCTGAATGAACGCGACTCTCTTCGCAAAGCTGGGAAACGTGAAGTGCGCTTTGGTGATGTCTACCAATCAGCTCACAGAGTCCCTAAGAGCAGTGAGGAAGTTTCTGGGTTTGATTGAGCTTGGGGTTTCTTGTCGATTGGGAAACTTGAGGAAGTATGCAAATTCCAAAAGCTAGTCCTAGCACGAACGCGAACCCATTCAAATCAAATCAGTCCCATGGCCCCATAGGCCCCGTATGAAAACCAAGTGTTGTGCTGCATTCCATGTCCATCACTCAAAGGAAATCACGTCCCTGCCGTCTTCGAAACTTTGGGATCTCAAAGCCGAAAGGCTGCTGATTGGATGCTGTGTTTGGATTACTTGTTTTTACTTCTTTAAAGGTTGCATCAGAGTTGATTCCCTTTTGAAAATTCCAGCTGACGATTTCGGAAAACCAAAGCTTGATCAGGATCAGAAATGCTTCACCTCCAAGCCATTCAATTTCCAGAGGCGAAGCTGCGGAATTTCAGTAGCCCGAAACTGATCAACTTGGCAGGGAATGCGTAGCCAGCTGCATGTCAACAAACTTTGCATTGTTGTGTTGCGCGTGTTTTTGTTTTGAGTTGCTTCCGTCAGTACGGGCATCTATTCCGGCTGGGTGTGGTGTATCCAAGGTATACAGCCACTGTAATGTTGGCACTTGTGTTATCGACGTTGATGCACCTGGAATCACCAACCCCTTCTGAACAAGAAGATGAGGACGACGTCGGCATGTTGGTTCAGGCAGTTGCCAAGCGCCAAAGGCTCTTGTGAAATTGTGAATTTATGCCGGACCATTTTGGACATCAGGCCTTCTAGAGGCTTTCATGTCATGGTGGCATAGAATTTATGCTGGTCCATTTTGGACCCTTGGCCTTCTAGAGGCTTTTGTGGCATAGTGCAGGGCAGCGACAGACACAGACACAGCCAAACAGCAAAGACCAGAGTGAAAAATGCATCCAGCGATGTTGAAATGGATCAGCTTTTGACTTTGCGCAGGAAATCTTGCACATGGGTCGCCATAGGGCATCAGCTATGTTGTTTCTCTGTGCAGTTGAATATGACCGACCTGTTTCGGCCAATTGCACTGGTTTATGTTTCTATCCTTGTGCCACTGTGCTTCTTTCTTTGCACCTATTGTACCCTTTGCACCCGTATTCTTGCACCATCGCGCTTGTTTCTCTGCACCTATTGCACCTCTTGCACCTGCAAACTTGCACCGCTGTCCTGCCTTCATTGCACCACCGCACCTCTTGTTCGTACCCCCCGTCCCTTTGACTCGCACCAATTGCACCACCGCACCTCTTGTTCGTACCCCCCGTCCCTGTCACTCGTACCACTTGAACATTGACCATCGTACCCACTCCAGAGTATCCCTCAGAGCAGTGCTTATGAAAATAGTTAAATATACACACATACCCTTGCTGGTCAAAAACGCATATTTTCAATTGAATGACACGTCCCTATTCTCATACTTACTCATTTGATGGGTGTGGTATGGTTCAAGCCTTCAAGGCCTAGGGAGATGTGAGTAATCTGCTGTATGAATTCAGCTTTTGGGGGGACTGGACCTGTATTAAAGCACGAGGATGGGAGTTTAGTAGCAAGAACCATGGGATTCAATTCAGAGTGTATCGGGATGTTGACCAACAATCATTTTTGCATCCCGCACCGGCAACTGCAACACCCTTTTGCTGCCAATCTGTCAAACTATCTTGGAGAAACACGGGTACCGAAACAGACAGTTGCCAGCAGTTGGTCTTTTAACCGACGGGCACGCAGTTCTTGAAAAAAACAGTAGGTCAATGATGATGAATGGTTTCCCGAAGGGCACCCTTTTTGGGACATCGTTGCCTCTGACCTTACACAGCTTGCCTGTTTGGTCGGTTCGTCAGAATTCAGATGCTTTCCCACGGGGAAGGATGGTTCTATCACTGCACTAGTAAGGGGTCATGAGTCGTGAGCCCTTCAAGTACGAAAAAAATGCCCGCGAGGCAGCAACCCCACCAGTGCCATGTCCATCCTGGGAACGTCCTTCAACATGGAGCTGGCGGGCAGAAATGCTGGAAGCATGTTTGGGCCTGGGATCTACATGGCCGAGTCGTCCCTGGGCGCTATGAAAGCAGTGTCACTAAACCTGGGGGGTTGGAGCTTTGGACCTGGGGTTCTGTGCATCCAGCCACGAGTTTTCTTGGAGACATTCCGTTGACCTTTTCAAGAGACAGCCACAGCGCGATTTTTTTTTGCCAAGTTTCAAATCTTGAGAAGAAAGCGTGTTGATGAACGGGTCAAACCCATGTTGCTGCCCCTCTTAGACACATACTGTAGTGACATGGGGCTATTCAAAAGCTCTTGTAGCATATTTGGGGCGGTGAACATCCATAAATCCCATTGTGGATTCACCAGGTGATTTCTTGCCCACATTTCGGGTCAGCCCTCGCGTGGAGGTCTGTTAAAGCAGATGAATACGCCAGAGACGATACCAGTGGGTCCTACGCAGGCGGAATGTCATGGTGCAGTAACTAATGGGGTACCTTCCGTCAAACATGGTGTGCTGGAAAATCACCCATGTATGATTCCCGGAGGGTAGTTTTTTATTGCCCATTTCTTTATACTAAAGCATATTTATAGATTTTTCCTATTAAAAAAAAACCCTACTGATCTAGACCCTACTGATCTAGGGCTGGTCTTTGACATCCTGAATGTTTGGGCAATTTCATTTTTTGGATTAAACACATATAATGTCAACCCTGGATTAATAAACCCCAAACGGCTGTTGAATTGGGAGGGTACCATAAAAAAGTATCAGATGAAAAGACTATTGGAGGAGTACCTCCCCAATTAATAAACCATGGTAGCAATTCCTGTATGCCTTTCAATGTCCCACATTTCCACCCATTTCTTATTGCCATCCTCGCGTGGCCAGGCCTCTTCGCGGTACTCTTCTGCCGCACCCTGGTGGGTCGTGCGCTGCAAGTAACGGATCCAGTACCTTGACGTTGCGGGAGAATCCACCGTTTTTCAAGGGGAGAAAATGGTGGAAGATTTGGGAAACATTGGGAACATCTCAGAGTTTTTGTTGGGAAACCTGGTGGAAATTCATTCTCTTGTTTTTTTTTTAGAGTTTTTAATGGGAAACCTGGTGGAAATTCATTCTCTTGTTTGTTTTGTAGATTTTTTGTTGGGAAAACTGGTGGCAGTTCATGCTCTTGTTTTTTGTTTCAGAGTTTTTGTTGGGAAAACTGGTGGAAATTCATTCTCTTGTTTGTTTTTTTTCAGAGTTATTGTTGGGAAAACTGGTGGAAATTCATTCTCTTGTTTGTTTTGTAGATTTTTTGTTGGGAAAACTGGTGGAAATTCATTCTCTTGTTTTTTGTTTCAGAGTTTTTGTTGGGAAAACTGGTGGAAATTCATTCTCTTGTTTGTTTTGTAGATTTTTTGTTGGGAAAACTGGTGGCAGTTCATGCTCTTGTTTTTTGTTTCAGAGTTTTTGTTGGGAAAACTGGTGGAAATTCATTCTCTTGTTTTCTTTTGTAGATTTTTTGTTGGGAAAACTGGTGGAAATTCATTCTCTTGTTTTTTTTGTAGATTTTTTGTTGGGAAAACTGGTGGAAATTCATTCTCTTGTTTTTTTTGTTGAGTTTTTGTTGGGAAAACTGGTGGACATTCATTCTCTTGTTTTCTTTTGTAGATTTTTTGTTGGGAAAACTGGTGGCCGTTCATGCTCTTGCTTTTTGTTTCAGAGTTTTTGTTGGGAAAACTGGTGGAAATTCATTCTCTTGTTTTCTTTGTAGATTTTTTGTTGGGAAAACTGGTGGAAATTCATTCTCTTGGTTTTTTTTGTAGATTTTTTGTTGGGAAAACTGGTGGAAATTCATTCTCTTGATTCTCTTGTTTTGGTTTCAGAGTTTTTGTTGGGAAAACTGGTGGAAATTCATTCTCTTGTTTTCTTTTGTAGATTTTTTGTTGGGAAAACTGGTGGAAATTCATTCTCTTGTTTTTTTCAGAGTTTTTGTTGGGAAAACTGGTGGAAATTTATTCTCTTGTTTTTTTTGTAGATTTTTTGTTGGGAAAACTGGTGGAAATTCATTCTCTTGTTTTTTTTTTCAGATTGTTTGTTGGGAAAACTGGTGGAAATTCATTCTCTTGTTTTTTTTGTAGATTTTTTGTTGGGAAAACTGGTGGAAATTAATTCTCTTTTTTTTGTAGATTTTTTGTTGGGAAAAACTGGTGGAAATTCATACTCTTGTTTTTTTTTGTAGATTTTTTGTTGGGAAAATTGGTGGAAATTCATTCTCTTGTTTTTTTTGTAGATTTTTTGTTGGGAAAACTGGTAGAAATTCATTCTCTTGTTTTTTTTTGTAGATTTTCTGTTGGGAAAACTGGTGGAAATTCATTCTCTTGTTTTTTTTTGTAGATTTTTTGTTGGGAAAACTGCTGGAAATTCATTCTCTTGTTTTTTTTTTGTAGATTTTTTGTTGGGAATACTGGTGGAAATTCATTCTCTTGTTTTTTTTGTAGATTTTTTGTTGGGAAAACTGGTGGAAATTCATTCTCTTTTGTTTTTGGTAGATTTTTTGTTGGGAAAACTGGTGGAAATTCATTCTCTTGTTTTTTTTTTGTAGATTTTTTGTTGGGAAAACTGGTGGAAATTAATTCTCTTTTTTTTGTAGATTTTTTGTTGGGAAAATTGGTGGAAATTCATTCTCTTGTTTTTTTTTTGTAGATTTTTTGTTGGGAAAACTGGTGGCAGTTCATGCTCTTGTTTTGTTTTTAAGATTTTTTGTTGGGAAAACTGGTGGAAATTCATTCTCTTGTTTTTTTTTTCATATTTTTTGTTGGGAAAACTGGCGGAAATTCATTCTCTTGTTTTTTTGGAGATTTTCTGTTGGGACACCTGGTGGAAATTCATTCTCTTGTTTTTTTTTGTAGATTTTTTGTTGGGAAAACTGGTGGAAATTCATTCTCTTGTTTTTTTTTTCAGATTTTTTGTTGGGAAAACTGGTGGAAATTCATTCTCTTGTTTTTTTTTGTAGATTTTTTGTTGGGAAAACTGGTGGAAATTAATTCTCTTGTTTTTTTTGTAGTTTTTTTGTTGGGAAAACTGGTGGAAATTCATTCTCTTGTTTTTTTTGTAGTTTTTTTGTTGGGAAAACTGGTGGAAATTCATTCTCTTGTTTTTTTTGTAGATTTTTTGTTGGGAAAACTGGTGGAAATTCATTCTCTTGTTTTTTTTTGTAGATTTTTTGTTGGGAAAACTGGTGGAAATTCATTCTCTTGTTTTTTTTGTAGATTTTTTGTTGGGAAAACTGGTGGAAATTCATTCTCTTCTTTTTTTTTGTAGATTTTCTGTTGGGAAAACTGGTGGAACTTCATTCTCTTGTTGTTTTTTTGTAGATTTTCTGTTGGGAAAACTGGTGGAAATTCATTCTCTTGTTGTTTTTGTAGATTTTTTGTTGGGAAAACTGGTGGAAATTCATTCTCTTGTTGTTTTTTTTTGTAGATTTTCTGTTGGGAAAAAACTGGTGGAAATTCATTCTCTTGTTTTTTTTGTAGATTTTTTGTTGGGAAAACTGGTGGAAATTCATTCTCTTGTTTTGTTTTCAGAGTTTTTGTTGGGAATACTGGTGGAAATTCATTCTCTTGTTTTTTTTTTGTAGATTTTTTGTTGGGAAAACTGGTGGAAATTCATTCTCTTGTTTTTTTTTCAGATTTTTTGTTGGGAAAACTGGTGGAAATTCATTCTCTTGTTTTTTTTGTAGATTTTTTGTTGGGAAAACTGGTGGCCGTTCATGCTCTTGTTTTGTTTTTAAGATTTTTTGTTGGGAAAACTGGTGGAAATTCATTCTCTTGTTTTTTTTTGTAGATTTTTTGTTGGGAAAACTGGTGGAAATTCATTCTCTTGTTTTTTTTGTAGATTTTTTGTTGGGAAAACTGGTGGAAATTCATTCTCTTGTTTTTTTTGTAGATTTTCTGTTGGGAAAACTGGTGGAAATTCATTCTCTTGTTTTTTTTGTAGATTTTTTGTTGGGAAAACTGGTGGAAATTCATTCTCTTGTTTTTTTTTGTAGATTTTTTGTTGGGAAAACTGGTGGAAATTCATTCTCTTGTTTTTTTTGTAGATTTTTTGTTGGGAAAACTGGTGGAAATTCATTCTCTTTTGTTTTTGGTAGATTTTTTGTTGGGAAAACTGGTGGAAATTCATTCTCTTGTTTTTTTTTTGTAGATTTTTTGTTGGGAAAACTGGTGGAAATTAATTCTCTTTTTTTTGTAGATTTTTTGTTGGGAAAATTGGTGGAAATTCATTCTCTTGTTTTTTTTTTGTAGATTTTTTGTTGGGAAAACTGGTGGCAGTTCATGCTCTTGTTTTGTTTTTAAGATTTTTTGTTGGGAAAACTGGTGGAAATTCATTCTCTTGTTTTTTTTTTCATATTTTTTGTTGGGAAAACTGGCGGAAATTCATTCTCTTGTTTTTTTGGAGATTTTCTGTTGGGACACCTGGTGGAAATTCATTCTCTTGTTTTTTTTTGTAGATTTTTTGTTGGGAAAACTGGTGGAAATTCATTCTCTTGTTTTTTTTTTCAGATTTTTTGTTGGGAAAACTGGTGGAAATTCATTCTCTTGTTTTTTTTTGTAGATTTTTTGTTGGGAAAACTGGTGGAAATTAATTCTCTTGTTTTTTTTGTAGTTTTTTTGTTGGGAAAACTGGTGGAAATTCATTCTCTTGTTTTTTTTGTAGTTTTTTTGTTGGGAAAACTGGTGGAAATTCATTCTCTTGTTTTTTTTGTAGATTTTTTGTTGGGAAAACTGGTGGAAATTCATTCTCTTGTTTTTTTTTGTAGATTTTTTGTTGGGAAAACTGGTGGAAATTCATTCTCTTGTTTTTTTTGTAGATTTTTTGTTGGGAAAACTGGTGGAAATTCATTCTCTTCTTTTTTTTTGTAGATTTTCTGTTGGGAAAACTGGTGGAACTTCATTCTCTTGTTGTTTTTTTGTAGATTTTCTGTTGGGAAAACTGGTGGAAATTCATTCTCTTGTTGTTTTTGTAGATTTTTTGTTGGGAAAACTGGTGGAAATTCATTCTCTTGTTGTTTTTTTTTGTAGATTTTCTGTTGGGAAAACTGGTGGAAATTCATTCTCTTGTTTTTTTTGTAGATTTTTTGTTGGGAAAACTGGTGGAAATTCATTCTCTTGTTTTGTTTTCAGAGTTTTTGTTGGGAATACTGGTGGAAATTCATTCTCTTGTTTTTTTTTTGTAGATTTTTTGTTGGGAAAACTGGTGGAAATTCATTGTCTTGTTTTTTTTTCAGATTTTTTGTTGGGAAAACTGGTGGAAATTCATTCTCTTGTTTTTTTTGTAGATTTTTTGTTGGGAAAACTGGTGGCCGTTCATGCTCTTGTTTTGTTTTTAAGATTTTTTGTTGGGAAAACTGGTGGAAATTCATTCTCTTGTTTTTTTTTCAGATTTTTTGTTGGGAAAACTGGCGGAAATTCATTCTCTTGTTTTTTTTGTAGATTTTCTGTTGGGACACCTGGTGGAAATTCATTCTCTTGTTTTTTTTTGTAGATTTTTTGTTGGGAAAAGTGGTGGAATTTTTCCCTTGTTCCCCACCTGCCAGGTGAGGGTTGTTAGATTTTATGTCAGTTGCCTGGTCCTCCTCGTCCTCCTCCTTCTCCTCCTCCTCCTCCTGCTCAACTGCGACCCTCGACCACAGTGGTCTCGTCGGACCTCAACCACGACCATCCACGCCCAGTGTTCCCTGCCGGACCTCAACCACGACCATCCACGCCCAGTGTTCCCTGCCGGACCTCAACCACGACCATCCACGCCCAGTGTTCCCTGCCGGACCTCAACCACGACCATCCACGCCCAGTGTTCCCTGCCGGACCTCAACCACGACCATCCACGCCCAGTGTTCCCTGCTGGACCTCAACCACGACCATCCGCGCCCAGTGTTCCCTGCCGGACCTCAACCGCGAGTATCCACGCCAAGTGTTCCCTGCCGGACCTCATGTAGGAAGATAAAATGTCAGATAGAGTGCCAGAAGATTTGCCAGGTAGAATGCCAGAAAATATGCCAGAAGATATGCCAGATAGATATGCCAGAAGATATTCCAGAAGATATGCCAGATAGAATGCCAGATAGAATGCCAGAATGCCATATGTCGGAATATATGCCAGAAGATATGCCAGATAGAATGCCAGGAGATATGTCAGATAGAATGCCAGAAGATATGCCAGATAGAATGCCAGAAGATTTGCCAGATAGAATGCCAGAAGATATGCCAGAAGATATGCCAGATAGAATGCCAAATAGAATGTCAGAAGATATGTCAGATAGAATGCCAGAAGATGTGCCAGTAAGAACATGTATAAATGTCATGGTGGGGATCACACGAAGTAAAGTAATTTTTTTTGTAGATTTTATGTTGGGAAAACTGGTGGAAATTCATTCTTTTGTTTTTTTGTTTTTGTTGGGAAAACTGGTGGAAACTCATTCGCTTGTTTTTCGAGATTTTTTGTTGGGAAAAGTGGTGGAAATTCATTCTCTTGTTTTCTTTTGTAGATTTTTTGTTGGGAAAACTGGTGGAAATTCATTCTCTTGTTTTGTTTTCAGAGTTTTTGTTGGGAAAACTGGTGGACATTCCCAATTTTTGTGCGGAACATATGATTTCTTTGGAGAAATGCGAGAAGACATCCTGATTTTCGGATGACACCATCCATAAACGGATATGTCCTGTGGAGATTTTCTATCGCAGTGTTTGGTTTTCGGATGTTTGGTCAACAATACGCGGTCGGTTTGTTGCGATCCAACAAGATGATGAAATCGATGGGTTTTGCGCCACTTCCGATTCCAGGATTTCCAGGGATGCACATGCACAAGGAGCTGTCGTCGATTTCCAACCATCTCTGTTGGGGTTTGCATGGGGCTTGTTATTAACCCTAATTTGTCACAAGATTTCTTCATATGACTGTCCGAGAGTCAGAGACGTCTATTCTGCCGGGAACCCAATGCTCAGGGTATCCTGGGACGTACCAAAGTTGTAGCAAAATTGGGAAGCCCTAAGCCCCAATTCTGCTGCTTCGGAACCAACATTTTCTGGTTGAATCACACATTCTGCTGCTTGAGTCTCAACCTGCTTAATTATATACAGTACCCTTTTTTCGTAAAAAACACATTTTCGTTAGACAAAATTTGATTTTCTTTGCAATTATCCACCATTGTTTCCCTACCGAACCCAATTTTTTCCATGGTAAAACCCAGCATTTCCATGGTAAAACCCAGCAATTTGTTCCTTTTACTTAAGCATGATCCCAGCTCCAGCCACGCCCAGGCAGACTATGGTCCGTTGGTCACTGCGGGCGACTTCCACTCGGTGGTGGGGGACCGCGAGAAGGCGGTGGGGACGTGGCTTGGCAGATCTGGTAGGGACGGTAGGGACTTTTGATCCTTGGATGAATGGGGGTTGACCCATGAGATCATGATGATCATGATGGTTTTTCGCCATGAAATCCATGAAATCCGGAAGTTCGATCATGAAACATGATGGTTTTTTATAGTTTGACAAGCTGCTGGTTTCATTGGGTGCTTTGAGTCGACAGATCCTGTGAGTTGGATGGAGAGGCTCCGGTCGTTGGTGTATAGTGACTGGGTGGTGGTTTTGGACATGTTTGGACATGTTTGGAACATGTGTTGCATCTATAGCTGGGTTAGAATATAGGTTTGTGTGAAAATAGATACACCCGATTCCTACAGATTAATTAGCTGGTTGGTGGTCTGGAACATGGCTTTTATGACTTTCCCATCATATTGGGAATGTCATCATCCCAACTGACGGACTCATATTTTTCAGAGGGGTAGGTATACCACCAACCAGGTGAGGTTCTTGACACATTTTTGCTTTTGAACTGAGTCAACCGCTTTGTCTTTGAACACAAATTCATTTCCTCACGCTGTTTGGGACCCTTTGCAGGAAAAAACATATTTACACTCATATATGTGGGATGAGAATTCTCAACCGTTAATATTTTGCACGTGGTTTTTCAACCACCAACCAGAAAATGAAGGCTTTTCAACTTTAACATGAAAAATATGAGTCACATGCCGTTTTTTTGAGTATAAACAATCCAACTATGGTCGACTATGGTACTAGCAGCCTATGGAATTCATGACGATCGAAAAACCACTGCCGGGACCCGACTTCACCAAACTTCAGAACGGTTTGTGAGTAATGAGTACCCTCTGGTAAACTAACATAGCTATTGAAAATGGCCATTTATAGTGGATTTTCCCATTAAAAATGGCGATTTTCCATAGCTATGTTAAATTACCAGAGGGTAATGGTTTTGGAACAAGACTTGTATTTCTGTACTGCCGTAATTTCAGAGGAAAATTTGGTATATTCATTTTTGTTAGGTGGTGATTTCCCTATCGATTGTGATTTCTTGTGGTGATTTCTGTGTGTTCAATTCCCATTTTGGGTACCTGAAGCACACCCTTTACACCTCCAGATTTATCTGCACTCCCTGCGTTACGAGGTTTCGTGAATTTGTCTTCTTCCATGAAGAGTCCATCTACCCGGAATTTGCCGTTTCTCAGCCAGACCGGGCCGACCATGGGCTGACCGATCTTAGGTGATCTTTGGGGAAGTTGTAGAGACCTTAGAGTAGAGACCTAGTTTTGAGATGGTCAGAAACTTCTGTATTCTGAGGACAGAATACATCAATCCCATAGGATCCATGTATGGTATATATGGTAACATTTACCATCAATATACCCCCAATGTTATTATATATACCATACATGGATCCTATGGGAATGGAAGAACATGATTGTGGCGTTGACCCATGTTGCTTCCCGGCTGGTGGACTCATCACATATCATCCCAAAGGGCCTTGGAAAATCATGATCCACGTGTGCCACATTACCATACTCGTGTGCCACTAATATCATCCAGGTGTACGAGCTACTATTGTGATATGGCATCTCTCGGGATATTTACCCTCTGGTAAACTAACATAGCTATTGAACATTGCCATAGAAATAGTGGATTTACCCATTACTAGCATGGTGATTTAAACCATAGCTATTTTGACATAACCAGAGGGTATAATATTTAGTGGGTCTAAAACATTGCGACTAGCATGGCTCTTACATGCTCTTACCCTACTTCCGATGCCTGGTCGCCATGCTCCTTGGGACTGAGGTTTTTTACCGCCGAGAGATGTAGGGCATCGAGACTCATCCCGGACCTTGATGGTGGGAAGTTGGGGCTCCACATGCGACTTGCAAGGTGCAACTTGGGATGTTTTATCCATAGTAAAACTATGGTAAAAACTATGGTAAAAATTATGGTAAACTCAATTCATGGTGAATTTGAGTCATGTGAATTCATAGAATCCATAGTGAAGAGGTTGCTTGAATCTCCGTGATGTAGGACTTGGAGGAGCATCTGGATTCACGGTAAAAGTCAATTCACCTTGGGATGTTCCTCCATCCATTGGGTTGCTACCTATTTGAACGGCTGATTGAAGATCAGCAGGACACCCCATTATCTTCAGCCAGAAACTGTTGGCCCGCGCGAAAAAGCGACGGGCTACGCGGCTACGGTGAAATTTAAGTGCAGTGCCACCTCGGGATCTCAGCTTGTACAGTGGGATTCCGTGATATTTATCAACCAAAAAGGGTGCTGTAATCAGAATTCTGTGCCTTTCTTTAATGACAATTGTACCTATATGTACCTATGACATGGGACTAATTGTAACACACATTTTCTTGGCACAGAAGGAAGTGGCTCGGCGGTTTCAAACATTACACGTATATATATATATATATATATATTATACTTTTATTGCTTATGTTTATATTTGGGACGATTCGACAGCCACACTTGACCAGTACATCTTTGGGATGGGCAGTATCAGGCACTGTTGGAAAAGCATTCAACTGGGGTGCAATGCGGGGTGCCAAAAAATGGCCATGAGCCATTGGGGAACATGATTTTATTTTCACCATGGGATTTTGGATGTGCAATATCTTCATGATCATGGCAATCCCTCCTGAGAGATCACTCCTGATCTGTGGTATCTCGCTCCGCATGCAGAAAATCGCGCAGCATTGCTGCTGTCTCATGGTGTGAAACTGTTGATGCCGAACATCCCCATCCAGTGCCTGCATTGGAAAGTGAAGACTTTGTGGACATGGTGACATGATGTGGTTCTACTGATTGCAGGCCACTACAATCAGCATCAATCAGCTCAACGATAGAATAGAACATCTACATACCGTTTGTAGAGGACTTTCCTGCTGAAGATAGTGGATTCCTGTTGCCACAGTCGCTGGCCAAATCATATAGCTTTTGCTGGGAAGAATCCTCCCATGCAGGCAAAATCCCATCCAAGCGTGTTCACATGATGTAAACGCAACATCTAGATAAACAAGGGGTAGCCTTGATCCTTATTTGGCAGGGCCCGTTGCTACTTAATCGACTTGACTCAAGTGCGCCGGGTGTATTTGCTTGATGATTTCCATGCCTAAAAAATCCCCAATTCACCAGAGTTAGTTCCAAGCCCTTCGCATCCCGCTTTGCTCGTTAGAAACCATGGCTGTAACCCTGCTATGGAGCATTGATATGGAGGTCTCCTAAAATGCTGGCACCCCCAGATCATCCATTTTCATAGGATTTACAGTACCATGAAATAAACGTGCATTTTTGGGGCGCCCCCATTTATGGAACCCACTTCTGTTTCTGTTATGAACAGTTTGCCAAGTAGGGCGAAGTCCGATCCCTCGATTGACTTTTTTCTCCGCAAAACTGCGCAGCGCGGCTTTCACAATCCTCGCTTCGATGAGGAGGCGCAAGTTGCTGATGCAACTTGGGTCAAATGGTTGGCGACCGGGTTTCAGCGGATTTCAGAAACAACTGTCCAGCCAAATAGGAGGCTCATGTATATCCCAAAATCATCGAAGAACATGAGTTGTCAATGGGTCAATTCTTACCAGATTGCACTTGGTTTCCAAATATGGTGCCGCATTCCGAACATCGCAACATGTCATCCTCGGGGAAATCCACAGGCGGCTGCTCAGCAGGACCGGGAGGCACTTGCTCACCTGTTTCTCTGCTCCAAGGGGTACCCCCCAATAACACGGTGGAAAATTCTTGGAAAATGCCGGTTTGGCAAAGCCATAGGACCATAGGAACCTCAAGAGGTTCAAGTCATTTCAGATCACTGGGTGATTTTTGGGATGATCCCGAAAAAAGGGCCCTGTCCGTGATGTTTGTTGGTGTCTAAGCATAGACGAAACAGATATATCAAGATCTAATCTATCCATCATCCACCATAGTTCCCAGTGGCTGATATCCCAAAAATCCCCAAAAAGATAAGCAGTTCCCAGGAGTCAACTCCAAGAATCAAATCGTCAAAGATGTATAGTAAATTGAACATTTTCTGCATCCTAAAATCGGGGGATTTCCAAGTTGCAAGTTGTGAAGATATGTGAAGATCCCATTGACATCAACACTCTATCGGAAAGAGAACTCCATGAAAATTGATCATTTTCGAAGTTCACAAGTGCCATTAGATTGTTTAATATCGTCTAATCATTTTATAGCCATTGTTTAACCATTGTGAATCATGGAAAACCATTGTTGATTCCCCTATGTTTTGCCATTCTTCAAGCCTTTTTAGATCCCCATGGGCCCATGGGCCCCCTCTGTTTCACCAGGCAGCGGAGGAGGTGATCCATTTCTGGTGCGATGAGCTGACGACGGAGGACTGGCCTCTTGGAGAATCGGGGGGGTTCCATGGGAATTCACATGGGTCAAGGGCCATGCAACAGGAACCGATAAAAATTGGAGGTAGCTACCATAAGGCCTATGTCTGTAAGGGGATATAGCCCCAGAATATGGCCTGAAAAATGGTACTAACGTACCTCCATCAATTGGATCCAATATTGAATGCGCTGGATCCATGGGGTTATCCCATCTGTGGAGTCCGCATTCAGAATTTCTTTCAAGTGGATTATCCCTTGGTTGTTATCCCATCTATAAAATGACTCTCTGCTTGGTGGTTTCAAACATGGCTGGATTATGACTTTCCATCTATCTGGGGTTTTAATCATCCCAACTGATGAACTCCATCATTTTTCGGAGGGGTTGAAACCACCAACCAGGGAGGTTTCCTAAAATAAAGGTACCCCAAGTTCGCTGGATGGTTGAAAAATCATGGAGAATCCCATCTATGGATGATGAAAAAACGGGTCCCCCTATGGATTGGAAACCACCATATGGGGATATAGTTCATTCATGTATATGTACACGTATTTGAACGTGTATATGTGTATGTATTGTTACATGTATATGCTAGGGGACCGAAAACCGTGTGGTGATGCAGTTTTTTTTCTTACACTGTGTGGGATGAGGTGGGATGGGGTGGGGCAATAGCGTTCAATAGCACATGCGCACATACGTCATGCTACGTTAGAGGCGGATTGACCACCCGCAGTCCGAGGCTGTTGGTGTAGTGTACGCATGCTCTTGGTAATTGCATTACATCAACATGTGTAAAAAAACCATGTTGAAAACAACAGCGCAGGCTGTACGCAAGGCGCTGCATGGCAAAAACGGTCGCAATTTCGACTGGCAGGTGTGGGAAAATGACTAAAAGGCAGGCTGTGCAGCCTCTGATTTTTGGGCATGCCAAACCCCCCCCGCAAAAAAAATCCACACAACAAACTGCTTGAAAAGACAAAGACAATGCAATTGACACAAATCCGAGCAAATGAACAATCCAAGTGTGCCTCAACCTTACAGTGGACGGACTTTCTATCATACATCTTGTGAACAAATGACCACGCTGCCACTCGCGGCTTCCCGTACGTCGGGATGTATATGTACATGTTTATGTATATGTAAATGTAATATGTAATATGTAATATGTAATATGTATAATAATATGTAACATTCAGCATGTAATATGTAACATGTAATATGTAATGTGTATGTAATGTGTATGTAATGTGTATGTAATATGTATGTAATATGTATGTAATATGTGATATATGATGATATATGTATGTAATATGAATGTATAATATGAATGTATAATATGAATGTTTAATATGAATGTATAATATGAATGTAATATGTATGTAGTAGTATACATACACGTATACGTATATGTACATGTACATGTATCTGTAAATGTATATGTGTATGTGAATGTGTATGTGTATGTGTATGTGAATCTGTGTGTGTATCTATATGATTGTAAATGTATATGTATATGTAAATGTATATGTATATGTATGTGTATATGTATATGTAAATTAAATGTAAATGCATATGTATATGTTTATGTATATGCTCATGTATATGCCTATGTATATGCATATGTATATACTTATGTGTATGCTTATGTATATGCTTATGTATATGCTTACGCACATATAATACATGATGATCTCCGTATATCATGTCTAATGTTACGGCAAGACCCTATGGTTTGCCCGCAAGGTTAGAATGGTGTTCAAATATTATCCTTCGACATGCTCAAAAACCTGCGCAGGCCAAGTGTTTTGGTATTTCCCAGACGACGAACCCTAAACCCTAAACCCTAAAACCCTAAAACCCTAAACCTAAAACCCTGAAAACTCTGAATCCTAAACCAGAACACATTGCGTGTACGCATTATTTTCTGCAATTTCTCATGTTCGACAGCAGGGCATCCTCAATGTTGCAGTCCGGGCAAACCACGGGGTCTGTGCGTAATGTTATATATGGCTATGGGTCAATACCTATAGATACATTTTTAGTGGGATGAACATCCATTTACCAGCTATTTTGATGTTCACCAGGGGTACAAGGTTTTGACCCATCCCCATATGATCGGTCATGGTGTCGTGGTTTCTTTTGACTGTTCATAGTTTGTGGTTTCGATGAATTGGCGATATTTGCCCACCTGAAAAGGGAACATGGTGCTAAGCCAAGTTTTGGGGCACATGATTTTCGGACAAAACCATGTACCCTCTGGTTATTTAACATAGCTATTGAACATGGCCCATTTATAGATGGTTTACCTATCAAAAATGGCGATTTTCCATGGCTATGTTAAATAATCAGAGGGTATATGTTCTCTTGGTGGTTTGAGTTCAATGGTTTTCGACAAGAAGGAACTACCCCCCGCTGGGGAACTCGTCATGGAAACGGCTGACTTCCCAGCCATGTGAGTTCCATGGATTTTCCCGCACCAAATTGGTGGGTTGAAAGGCATATTCCAACATGGGTCATGACTGATGCCCCCATTGAACATCACCCAACCATTAGGTATATGGTCAATGCCATGGCTACTTTTTTAGGTGATGTCCAATATACCCAAAATGGGACAGTTACTAACCCCTGTTCCAAATTTATCAGAGTTGGTATATTCCCATATGGGATTTGGGGAAAATAATTCCCATATGGAATTGGAGTGTATCTTGATTTTAAAGATCAGGATGCCCTGGATGGGGAACATATACCATTACGGTTTCGTATACTTCTCCTAACTCATTGACACATGGGAGGAATGGGGGTTTCCATGGCCAGCCAAGTATGAAATCCCGATTTCCAAGAGTGAACCCGGCACTTGGCCAATGCTTAGTGGAGGGTGGCTTGCGGGTCTCGCAAGTTTATTCATCAGCAATCCAATGAGCAACCGACATATATCTGGCATTATCTGGATAATTCTTGAGCAATTCATGGCATTAGCTTAACACACCCGATTTTTCAGGCCGACATCATTCCGCCTGCATCTGACATTTCGTAAAACCCGATTTTTTGTAGTTGATACATTGGCATCATCACCAAACCCACAATTGCAATTCAATGGGTGTACCCCATTTTCAGTTTTTAATGGGAAAATCCACTATAAATTGCCATTTTCAATAGCTATGTTAAATTACCAGAGGGTACCTTGGTCAAAACCATTCCCAATTCCTGACGTGAAGCTAAGGTTTCGACAGAGCCACATCCTAGACGACCGCATCCGAGAGGAGTTTGGGGTGTGGAGGCCAAAGGCCGGGAGGTTTTTCCATGGCAACCCCCAGATGTAGACCAGTTGGAAGCCTGGCAAAACTATGTGGGAAAACATGGGAACACCACAATCTATACCCGCTTTCACATACTTTTCTAACTTTTTTGGGACCCTATACCAAACAAACATGTCTTTATGACCGAGGTTTTTATCCGTTCTAATGCCTTCACATTGCAGACCACATCACTTTGGTCAAGGAATACTTGCACATGTTTGACTTCTCTGCAGACTTACTCCTTACTCTGAAGGTGTGGGTTTTGATTGGTGGTTTCTATTTTTCATCCGATAAATTGAATCTGTTTTGGATGGGTTGAAAGAACTGGTTGCGAAGGTGGACCCTTCAACTTCTTCGAACTGGGAAGTCTTGTGAGCTCGTCAACAGCTAGAACGTGGTCATGTTGGAAAGTTTTTGTTTTGTCCTTCAGATACCTATGACCTACCTCTTGTAGTTTGTCCCATCGTTGGCCTATTTTTTAAACTTTGATGTCCTTTTCATTTTTTGATGGTCATGCGGTGGTGATACAACACTGTGAATCATTGTCCGATGATCATCAATTTTCTCCCCATCAGTTTTTTCTTTTTTACTTTTCTTTCCCCATTCCTAGTCATGGAAAAGGCCAGCATCGAGACTTCCCAGGATTGACGTTTGGAATCTCTTGTTGATCGGTCAAGTCGTTGAATCTCAGGGTCGGGTGCTGTCCCAATTTCCGGTGGCTTAACATGGTAGCTGGTGAAAAAACATGTAAACGCCATTAAAATGGGGTTGTTATCCCAATCTTGGCTGCTTAAAATCATCCTCTTTGGTTGTTGAAGAAGCCGCCTTCCAAAAACCGGCGCTGAGGCGCTGCACTCCCGCGCGGCCGCGGGGGAATTGGCCGGATGGGCTCATGAGAAGGTGCCGCGTTGCAGGATTTCACCATATGTTGCAGGGATTGATGACATCCCAAAACTACTACCAACTTATGGAAGTTATGAACAGAGTTATATATAGTTATATACCCACTAATAACCCCAACTGCACCCTCAAGTATGTAGTTCTCAACAAGTTGTTTGATGGGAGTTTTGAAAAAATGTTATTTCTTGCGCTGATTGCATTCATGCAACTGCTGATGGGTTCTTACTTTTTCCATGACTTTTTGGGGGTTGCTAAGCAAGGCAATGTAATGATGGGATACACCTCAGTTTTATATATCAGTTAAGTTATCGTTCAAGTACGATTCCTTGGATGAACCTCCAGGTATGTGTGAAAATGGTGGATTGGCTGGACGGTTGGTAAAACGGAAGCCCGCGCTCTCCCGGTTTTGTTTGGATTTTGTTAACAAGTTCGAGGGATTTACGGTCCAAAGCGTAGGATTTCAAGCACCAGGAGGTTTGGGAACAACCTACATCAACCTACATTTGGAGCACTTTTCTCAAGATTTTCGGAATGATTTTTGAAGCGCCCTTTGACGAGGATTTTGTCCACCAATTTGTTCGGGTCTACCAGATCTCAGGTCACCGAATCATGGGATGCCATGGGATTTTTGGTCCCAAGATTCTTCATTTCCAGAATCATTTTTTTGGATAGTTGGAACATGTCCAATGTCCAAAAAAACTTATCCGAGCTATTTCTAAGATGTTTTTTTGTGTAACTTTTGAGTTTGCCTCTGGGATAATCATAACTCTCCAGTGTTTTTTTCAAACAGGACACCTGTTTGGCCCTTGTCATCATCTTGGACCAGTTCTCTCGCAACCTGTGCCCGGAATCATGGTGAATGTTTGGGGGACTCATGCCTAAATGCCCCTATGATAAAAGCTATTTATATATGATAAGTATACAGCATGCACTTATATAATACTTTTTAAAGGTTGGTGAATGATCATAAATCAGAATCCAGCCAGATGTTTGATTATATATATGATTATTGAACAACAACATATCATATGGGTTCGTAACATAGTGGTAAAGGGGATAGAATGGGAAAGAGGGCACATTATTCCTGTAACATCATAGGTTCCAGGAGTAACAGGGATCTAAGCTCATACACAATATGGAATGTTCTTGGGATATAACTGATATAACCAACAAATTTGATTCATAAAATGATCTATGTTTTTTTTGTCTAAAAATGGGGCACTCTGCCCCAAAATCTGATGGTTTATGATCATTTTCTCAATTGAAATGAGACTTTTTGGGTTAAAAAAAACCGCAGCCATATGTTTTGACAACGTAAGTTGGCTGAACTCGACTCCTGAACATTTCACAATCTGTTTGATCCTATAAGACCCCCAAAAATGGGATTTAGAAACTAATCCTTTCCCCCCAGTTTAAACTGCCCAGATGGGTACCCTCTGGTGAACTAACATAGCTATTGAAAATGGCCATTTATAGTGGATTTTCCCATTAAAAATGGTGATTTTCCATTGCTATGTTAGTTCACCAGAGGGTATTCAATTTATGAATAGATCTAGTGAACCTAGTACGCCACACATTTGGGGTATTGAATACTATATCGTTTTTTTTTTTTTTATCGGCAACATACCCTCTGGCAATCAAACATAGCAATGGAAATCCCCAGTTAGCCACGTTTGATGACACCGGAAGCTTTTTGTCCTTTTTATTGTTGGTTTCTATCCTCATGGTGATATCCCCATGAAGAACACCAACCAGAGTTGATGTTCCCATGGTATTCCCATGAGATATAACAAGAGGATATATCCCCTATGAGGATATCCCAACTATAGTTGATGTTCCCATTCATTGCTATTCAAAATCACTTGGCCTGTGGCTTGGCCTCTGCAGATGAGGGGTTTGGCACAGGTACCGTGGCAGCAACAGCGCCTATTCCTGTGACGCTGCGGCCCGTGCAGCGGCCAATATGGCCATCATGCGTGGAGACGACAAGTGGGGGTCCTCAAGGGGATGGTGTTGGGGTTGGGTCAGAGGCAAAGATCTCTTTACAAACTGGTGATTTCATGGGATTTCATGGGGGTTTAATGCGATTTAAGCAACACATATATGGGGATATCAATGGGATACCCTCTGGGAATCAAACATGGCTGGAACAATCCTCGAACCAGGTCATCCCATGGTGAAAAAGCCGGAGTTTTGAAAGTCACTGCACCCGGCACTGTATTAAAACCGAACATAGACCATAGTATAACATACCTGAACATAGTATATCTTAAACTATACAATAGTATAACATAGTATAACATCGTATAACATAGTATAACATAGTATTACATAGTCATGTGTCCATTGTGTACCCAAGAAAAAAAACAACAATTTCCGCTGGTTTCGGCTTCGACCGCGGTTACCGATTCGCTACAGGACATGGCTCCCGGGACCCAAGCGATGGGCGTTGTACCTGCCTTTCATGCACTCGGATGACCTGCAGGAGATATGACCTGCTGATGTTTGTTGATGGTTGTTTCTGTTTTTGTCTGTGCATCGTTCTTTGATTTTTTGTTTGTTTGTTGGTGTCTGATTCTTTTTGAATGTATGATGATGTATGGTCACGAACTCTTTAGGGCCTTGAAATTGGTCGCTGCAATGCAGCTACCCATGGGGACTGGGGTGGCTGGGCGCCCTTCGAACATCTGGGAAGCCCTCCAGCCAACTGAGGAGTTCGAAAAAATTACATTCAAGATCATACGTGCTTGCATCTTAAGACATTTCTCATTCCAACATGATGACTGGATCTTCTGATTTTCTCAAAGGTATGGTGCCCTGATTTTCATAGCAAAATGGACTGGAGCTATGTTCACCCAGTCATATGTGGTCATCCCAGAATTGTGCATATACTCAGTATGTACACTATATATGCGAATTTACTGAGTGAACATATGTTTATATATGTAAATGATATGCAAAACACTGTAATTGTCATATATGTTGTTGATTCTTACTGATTACTACTATATATGCGAATTTTTGCCGCTCAACATGCACATGTTTATCCACACATCCATAGAAATCCCTATTGACATGGCTTACACCCCCCACGTATTTCCCAGATCAAATCAAGTTCAGTCATGTTATATAAATCATGTTCAATCAGGTTGAATCATGTCAAATCATGTTAACTCTCAATCTTTAGCCGCTTTTCCCAGCTAACCATATATCAACCATATATTAACCATATAGTAACCATATATCAACCATATATCAACCATTTTCCCAGTACTGAAGCCACTCTTGACCGTGGTCCAGGACAAGGCCCGCTGCGTCAACCTCATGCGCGAGGGCACCCTGGGCAAGAACCTCCGAGGCATCGGAAGGGATCCAAAAATCATCCTGAAGAATATGGAGGATGGATACTTCCATCGTATTCCCATTTTCGTGTCGATTTTTTTGGGACAATTCCATATTCTATCTGATTCTATCTACTCCCGGATGACTACTATATATATACACATACCATTAACGTGACCATTTTTATAGGGGGAAATGGTGATCAGTGATCATCAACTAGTGGATGGAGTAGGGTACCTTATTATTTGAGACAAACCATTCAGAGCAGTGACACCATGATTTTTGACGGATCAATTACTGTAGTGCCACGGGGTATTTTGATGGAAATTGAACTACTGTATCTTGAATATGGTGGTCTGACCAGAAAATCCACGGTGATATTAGTGGTACTATTGATGGATTATGGTTGTTTGCTTATGAACCTATTTGGTTTATTGGGGACTATAGAGTGACTCATGGGCTGGGAATGGATAACAGTTGACACAGGGCTCTGAACATTGCCGGTGATTTACAGACGCTCCAGATATAGTAGTGTTTGCTATAGTCAATTTCATTGCCTTTTCTTTTACATGATTTGTCACCATTTGTTATTTGTGGTCACTTTTTGGTGCTGGCACATTGCCATGTTGATTGGCCAACTCAACCAGATCTAGAGTTTATACAGTCAGTCAGCCGTTTTTACGCCCGTCAACAGTATACTGGGGCAGTTGGAGTTGACCTGAGGGTAGCCTTGAACACGGGGTTGATCTTTCATCGTACCTGCTGTTCCAATGATGCCAGCAGGGTATCCTGTGGGTGGCTCGAGCGGATTTCCCATGGATTGGCTTAACACGATTCAAGTCACTGTGACTCTGACCAGTGGTCGCAGTGAGAGCCTTCCTATTTCACGGTCCTCCAAAGTAGGGACCTGAAGACTCAAGCACAGAAATCCTCTGTACTTCTCACGGCTTGTCACTGCAGACGCACGCATCCTGAGTGATCCTGTGCAAACACTCAAGGCTGCAGGCAGGGCTTCAAGATGGTGACCAGCTCACAGGAAAACTGAAACTAGCGTCAACTGAAGACGCTTGTGCTCTCAGGTTCTGTGGGGGCGATGGAGTTGTTACACAGGATTTGGTGGTGACAGCTCTGTAGTCCAAGATCAGAGGGGTGTGCAGCAGGTTCGGGGCACGGAAGCTGCATTTTCTGCGATCCTGCAAGATGGCTCTGTTGTGACTTGGGGAGAGCCATTTCACGGTGGTGACAGCTCTGCAGTCCAAGATCAGCTGAGGAGTGTGCAGCAGATTCAGGTCACGGGTAGTGCATTTGCTGCGATCCTGGAAGACGGCCTTGTCGTTGCATGGGGCAATGAAGGAGAAGGTGGTAACAGCTCTTCCGTCCAACATCAGCTGAGGAATGTGCAGCAGTTTCAAGCCACACCTAAGGCATTTGCAGCAATCCTGGAAGATGGCCCCGTTGTTACGTGGGGCACTCCACAATTTGGTGGTGACGCTCTGCAGTCCAAGCTCGGCTGAGGAGCGTTCAATATATTCAGGCCATTAAGGGGATATGTACATAAGTATCTAACCCTTTGCCTGTACCCGATCCCGCTTGCTCGCGAAGAGCATTGTTGACAACGAGCTCTTGGTTGAGGCGCGAACGGGTGAGAGACAGGGGAGAGACGAAAAGGATGTTGGAAGAAGAGTTGAAAGTGCTTGGAGTTGCTGAAAGGGCAGTGAAAAGAATCACATGCACACTACAATGTGGTTCTTCGGCATGGCTTTCTGGTTTCCTATTCTTTTCTATCTTGGAGGGTCCGGTGGGAACCCGCGCCAAACAAGCTTAAGGATGATGAAGAAAAGAAGACGACGGTGCAAATTTTGCTGCGATCCTTCTATGGTTAATCTATGGATAATCTATGGAAAATCTATGGTTAATCTATGGATAATCTATGGTTGATATATGGATAATCTATGGAAAATCGGCTCTGTTGTTACATGGAGCAATCCAGAATCCGGTGGTGACAGCTCCACTGTCCGAAATGAGCTGAGCAAAGTGCGATCCCGGGACATGGCTCGGTTGTTGCATGGGGCGATCCAGAACATGGTGGTGACAGCTCTGCATTACAAGATGAGGTGACAAGGCTGTAGGTCCGCAGCAGAGGGTTCAGCCTGAACTTCATCATCTTCATCATGACCCACAGGATCCTTGATGCTGAAATGTTGAAATAGCATGAAATGGCTAGATATATGTTGTGCTGAAGCTGAAAAATCTGAGTCCGCGGGATGGGGCAATCCCACAGTAAGCCAAAGCAGTTAAAACATGCATGGTGACGTCACCACTAAGCCTTAAGCATGGTAGAGGTATGGTGGATGTGAGCAATAAAATTAAGCAAGTGAACCTGACCCAAAACGATACACATAAAATTGAAGAAAAATTGAAGACGAATAGACAGTGTGACTGAGACAGGGAGAGAGGGAGATAGAGAGATTTTTGGAGAGGTTGTGGGAGAGGCAGAGAGCACAGACAGAGAGAGAGAGAGAGGCCCCCAACCTTTCGGGTTCATCCCAGTATAATGTGGGTAAACAATAATGACCCACCCATTTCAAAATGGTTTATACCACCTATTTATGGAGAGCCCATTTTTCCCCATGCACCGCGCAAGGTGCTGAACGCCATAAGGAGGCGTTGCCAAAGCTGCAAGCCACGCTGTCCGGTTCAGGCGATGGTGGCCGGAAACCGGAAAACGAAACTGGCTGGAGTCTTTAGCAATCTTTAGCAGCAAACATAGGGTTAATATCAAGTGATATATCATGATATATCTATATCTATAATTCTCTCTCTCTCTATATATATATAATATATATATATATAATTCTATCATTTCTCGACAGAATTAGCAAAGTTGAGCCGTTGTGCCATTCATCACCATGAACTATCATTTTTTTCCACTATATTCAACACTATTAACTACCAGCCAGTGCCCGCTCTTCGGAGGTCACGAACGAAAGTCCAAGGCCAACGCTCCGAAGCCTTCGACCAGCGACAAGGCGGATCGGATGACCTCGGAGGGTGTTTGAACGGGGAAATCCTAGAAATTGGGATTGAAACTATTGAAACACGAAAAAACTGGCTGGAGAGATGAGAGAAAAAGGGGGATATCAAAATGTTGGATCTGTTTTCACCAACATTTTGATGAGTTTTTGTCTTTTTGGGTCCGAACATAAAGGATTGAACCTCAAAAAATATGGCCATTTGGATGGAAAAATGATGAGAAAACTCTGGCATTTTGGCGAAGGCGCACCTGACCCACCAAGCCACACCGGAGCACAGGGAGGAGCAAGGGGGTGAGTTGTGTCGAAGTTGGGAACTCAAACTGTTCACCCCAAAAAAGTGGACTGGATGAATATCAAGGGTTTTTTTGGAGCTTTTTGGGTTGTCTGATGTTGTCTGATGTTGTCTGGATTTTTTTTTGAGATTTGGAGATAGATGTTCACTCCCCCACAACTGAAGCAAGAGGAAGCTTCTTCAGGCTTCATTCTTGAGCGGGTATCAAGGTTTGGTTGCATGTCCCACGTGGATATGTCATGATATGTCTCAAAGTTGGAGGCTCTTTGGAACCCCCAAGATGGATCAACATGTCAATTTCATTTTTTGGGCCTTTCTGAGATATGCCGGGACTTCGCCGTGTCATGCGAACGTACCAAGGGCAGATCCCAACATTTTTCAAAGAAGCGATGCTAACAGGACTTCGCCCTCTCCGATGAGGAAAGCGACTTCAGTGATGATGAAGATGTACAAATCTTCAAGGTGCTCTGGTAATAGATACAGCTATGGAATATTAGTGGAAAGGTGATATCCTGGAGTCACTGTACAAAGTACAAACTAAGTTTCTCACTACAACTGGCGGTTCCAGTTGTGAGTGGTTCTGTAACTCTACTTAACGGGGATGAAGTTCTATCACATCCCGGGTATGGGAGGGATCACAATAATGCACCTCCACTTCCGTGACGATCGGTGCAACAGCTGGGCACGTGTGGTAGCAATGAAGGGTGAGGCCGGTGAGGCAATGACGAGGACATGACGTATACCGTCTGGTAATTTGTTACATAGCTCATAGCTATTGAAAATGGCCATTTATAGTTGATTTACCTATTAAACATTGTGGTTTTCCATAGCTATGTTAGTTTACCAGAGGGTAGTACAAGTCATAACTACTGCAGTTTGTACCGCTCCATTCCAAGTAATTCTTTGAGTGTAGCACCACCTATCCTCTGGCAAGCCAACTCGGATGTGAAAAACACATGAATACACAATATGTTCACTTAGGCAAAAGTGTTCACAGATGGTGTGTTGTCCACTTCCAGGTAAATTTTGTGCCGGTTTCTAGAATCCCGTGGTTTAGAAGATCCCATCTTCCTTGTTAAAATGGTCCTTAAATTGCTATCCCGCCCCATTCTTGGACGAAACCAATCCCTACACTTGGTTATATATCCCCATGATGTTTGGCTTAATCCCAATCTCTTAAGGGTAAATCCACAATGGTAACGCTATAAAATCCTGTGAATTGTCGCCAATGGATGCTAGACCCCAATCATCTAATATCCCTTGATATAGCAAGAATTCGCCAGAGTTTCCATTGTCAAAAATCAACTTTTCCCATTATGTATATATATATATATATCCAATTATTTTCCATTATATCATCCAAACAAATTGGAAAAGAAATGGGGTTTCTCACTTTTTCCACAAGAAAATTCCATGACTTTCCCATTTCCCCAGGGTTTTTCAACTGTCTCTGGTGAAGCTAGGCCCTCAGGTCGGGCGGTGGGTCGTCCCTGGTAGGCGAACACCGCGTCCCACAGTCGACCGCGGGATGGGCGCAAGACCTACTCCATGCAGGTCGAACATCCGTTCCATGGGTTTTCATGGGGATATTTTTTGGGGATGTATTTTTTTCATGATCTGAAGATTCGCGGGAATTGAATGGATATTGATGGGATATGGGTTCATACCCTCTGGTAAACTAAGAGTTTGCGAACTGGAAAATGGCCATTGATGATGGATTATGATGGATTTACCTTGTAAACATGGTGATTTTCCATAGTTATGTTAGTTTAACAGAGGGTATCTCCAAATTGCCATTTCATTCGGGAAATATGGTTATATTTCATGGCTATAATCATTACAATTTCTGAAGACATTTGGATTTGGGTGTGTTTGTTTCAGTGGAGTGTACCCACCAAGTGGCAATTTTAAAGAAGGACCATTATTATAAACGAGCGGATTTGGGGGTAGCATAGTTCAGACAAATCCAGGTAGGGAATTCTGTAGGTGATAGTTGGCCGGAGAACCATCCGAACAATATCCAAACATATGAGGGAAATCATCCCTCAAACATCCTCAAACGCATATCAAAAAAGGCAAATTTCATCTGATTTTCAGCACAGGAATTGTATGGAATTGTAGAATTTGCCCCAGATTTTCATCCTTTCCACTGGAAAAAGGAAAAAGGAAAAAAACAAAAACAACTCCGCACTTCCCAAAATTGGTTGAAGATAACATTTACCAGAACAAAAACCACTAATCTTTGCTGGGAAAAGCCATAGATATTCCCATTTTCAAACCCATTGGACCATGAGGCGGCTCTAGAAATCTCCTCTTTGCCGGTGCTACCCTTGAACCACGCTGGGGGCCCTGTTGAAGGCCCTGAGTTTTGTGACGGTTGTCATGGCAGAAACCGCAGAGGTTAAATCTTCATGGTGAGTACACCAGTGGCTGCCATTGGGATTCAATGATCAATGGTCATTTCAGGAACCGATTTATTGGAGCCATATATATCCATATATGATATGCCTATTTTTTAGGCCTATGTATATAAGGGAATATCCCCACAAAATATGATGAACATCAACTTCCACAAAGAACTTGACAGTTTCTTAAACATGGGTTCCAATATTCCCAATGACTCTTGGCTGATCAGCCGTATTCGGGATGATGATGGTCATATGACTTTTGTCTGATAGGGTACCGCCCAAAGCCAGTGGTGCATCATCATTTTCCCTATTGAATAGCAATTTTATGGCTATACCACATTTCCAGACACACCCATATATTGAAACTCAGCAAAATCTTTAATAAGGTCCTTTTAGTGAGTCCCTTGAACTGTTCAATAAAAGCCAATCTTCATTTTTACTGCTAGGTGAACACATATATACATGTAAAGCAATTTATATATAGAGCATAGTTTAAAAGAAACAGACGTCCAAAACATTGGCATCCTTTGCATATGCATATATACAGTATATATACATGTATATGGACATGTACAATGTACAATGTAGAATGTACAATGTAGAATATACATGTATATATTATGTAATATTCTGTATATGTATTCGTATTCCTTCAATTTTTGCTGGCCTCCTCCCTGTTCAGGACATCCCCTTGACTCCCAAGGCCCACGCCCAGCGCTTCCGAGAGATGCGTTTGGATGCGCAGATGCAGCAGGTGCGACGTTTCGGGATCCGGTAGGGTGGGAGATGCCCGAAGAAATGTGGTTTTTGCTGGGAAAGTTAGGGAAAACCAAGACTGGAAGAACATGATATTTTCATGGGATGTAACGGTGTTTTCATAGGAAAATATGGGCGGAACTAGCCCAATTCATGACAATTTTGATGGAACACATGGTGAGTTTAATGGGTTTTCCTTGGGGGTTTTATTGGGAAATCATCAAAGCATGGGAATTTAACCCTGGAATTTAACCAACCATGGGATATTTCATGGGCACGACCAAATATCAACCACTAACATTGGGACGGAGTCATATCATATCCTCATGGACAACAAAGAAAATCGGTTTGAGACTCAAAGAAAAACACATCCAACCCTGGTTCTGTTCTTGCAGTCCCGATCCCTCATGTTTGCTGGTCTAAGATGGTTTCTGTTTTCAAAGATGGATGATTCCAAATAGGTGACTATTTTTTCAGATTCTTCAAGCACCAACATACAGGATCATACAGGCATATAGGTGATTTTTGTTTGTTAAAAAAGGGATTTCAAAGAGGGTTTTTCAAATAGGTGACGATTTTCCCCGTTGATTCGACCAGCACACCCAGGAATTAAAAGTGGGGCTGGAAGCGGCAAACCTTTACGGATTCTTCAGAGACACCAAAGGGAGTATCTGCATGATTCAAACCGGGATGCCCATTTTAGGAACGAGTTGCAGACTACCTTTGAGGTTTGAAGTCAGAACTCCAGGTGATTGATAGAAGGATCAAGTTACCACCTTCCAAGCCCTCTCTGTGTTTTCATGGGGTTGAAAGTCCCACCGCTTGAGAACGCTGAAAGGTGGACCATGGTGATTCAGACGATTCGTCAATTTCCATGGCCATTTTTCTTGGTTCTGGCCCTTCAAGTTGTAGGGATCATTGATTGGATCTGACCAGAAATCTGCATGATGGAAATCTCGCCAATCAGCAGAACCCGTACAGAACAAGTCACCGCTTCTCCCAAACCTATAACCTTATTAACCTTCTGTTCTAAACATGGAGCCATTTGGGGGTTTCTTAAAAAAGGGGGATCCCCAGAACCCAGAACCATTGGTTTTAATACTAAAATGGTCTAACTTGGATGATTCGGGGGTACCCCCACTTTAAACTTTAGGAAACCTTCCATTTTTCCGAGTTTTGTGTCTCCAATTTTTTTGCCCGTAAGTTCGCTTCCCAAGTTTTGGCGCACACCCCACACACGCACCCACTAGACTCACTAGATATATAATCAGAATTGGTGAAATGCACTAGGCATCACTAGGCAAATTACGCACATTTACGAGCAACAACCACCTCGAGGTAGAGTTTCGAATCCCCCGCGCAAACCATTTACTGCATCAACCCTGAATATTCAGCCGTGCGACCGACGGTATCATCAACCTGCGGTGATGTGGCTTGTGCCTTTCAGCGATGGGGTGCTCGTGTGACGGCCAATGCAAGCCGTCAGTTGCTCGCCACAGAACTTGTGGCTTGTGTGACAAAAACCCATAAAAAACACCGTTGGTCAGTGTTTCTCTAAAGATTTGGGATACGCCTAAAATGGCCAAATTGTCCAATCACTTCAAAAAAAAGATTTTGAAGGCACTTTTACTATTTTTACACAAATCCACATGGTTGCCGTGATGTTTTTCCTAATAACCACGACCTCCCCAAAAAGACGGCTCAAGATGAAAATTTGGTCCTTTGGTACCCCAATTTTGACCAATACCCATGATATGGCTATTTCAATGTCTCAAGATCTGGGTTCCCTACAAACAATCTGTGCCAATGTTTGATTGTCTTTTTCTGATTTGAAATTGTAATGTTTTAGTGAACTATGGTAATTACAGTCATCTCCAAAGAGATAGAACAGTACTTTTCGACTATTGGAATGTAGGATTTGATCAGTTTTTTTCTTCTTTGGTGGGGATTACTATATCTTAGGTCTACCCTCCCCACCCAGTAACAACAGTACATGGTTTTCCTTTAATCTACCCCAAAATTAGATATCAATTTTGATAGTTAACAGATGTTAACAGGGTATATCTCAATGTTGTTCCCCACAGGCTATCTGCCTGATACTCTAGTTTTGGAAGTTTTCAGGATCCCTTCATGCACTGAGGCGTCCGTCCGCAACGCTGCCCCGCGGCCAGCTGTGGGGATAGCCGCAGGACGAAGGGCGCGCTGGGCGAGAATTGGCTGGCGGTGGCAACTTGGTGGCTATTTATAGTGATATTGGATATCCCACAATGTGGGGCCCCCAAGATAGCTAAGTTGGTGCAAATAACTCCAATAACTATGGTTTATGGTACTTATAACTATAGTTAATGGGGGTTATAAACCAACTTGTAACTGGGGGGCCCCACATTGCATGTATGACTGAGATAAAACACCCGACCCTCCAGATGGGGCAGTTTAAACAGTTGGGTTCTTTTACCGAGGTCTCCTTCCTTGAGACTTGTGAGGCACATGCAGGCTGGAAACAGACCTGGCACAGCAGAGACCCGGGGTTTTTTGACAGGTGAATCATCTCCTTTCGTTATGGATTTGGTCCAAACTTTCATGGCAGATGCTTGTTTTCGCCCTCATGCTGAGTCAAACCAGCAAATTTTCAAGGACTCCCACCAAATGTTTTGCTTACGAAAGAGTCTCTTCTTTGATTTCTATGTCAAAGGGGACATATTCATTATTTTCTACATATTTTCTACATATTTTCTACTTTTGACCTGGGATTTTTCCTACATTTTTTCCCAAACGCGCTGTTGTGCTGTTGCGCATTTCAAGAGCCAACCTCCTGGACAACTGGCATGTGTTCAACAGCCACCGTGGTGTGATTTAAATGGTTATGAATGGTGGTGAATGGTTCTTAATGGCTAATAATCCATTAAATTAAACTAATGACTATTATATATAATGGTTTTTATAGCTATCATGATTAGCCTTAGCTAATGAATGGTTCTTGATTTCTTAATTTAAATGAATGGCTAATGATGGCTATAAGAAATCCAAGTGTTTTTTAGCCATCCCCAATTTAACATGCAGCGTTTTTCTCAAGAGTGAGATAAGATGGAAGACACAGGGTGTGATTGTTGATATTTTTTTACACATACCCTCCAGTTAATACAGACGATATGGAAAATCTACCATTGGCAGATCATTTTCCGAAGAGGGAAGCATGGGTTTTCAATCTCTCTCTCTCCCTCTCTCTATCTCCCTTTTCTGTTAATTACCCCCAGGGTAGTCTTTAAAGGTTGCTAATGGTTCCTAATGGAATTGAACCACCAAGAACTGAATTTTATATCAGAACAATAGGGATTTACCATTATCATCACTCCCAAACACATTAAAACACATTAAAAAAAATTAAACCACATTAAAACACATTCAAACCAATTTATCACTATAATATATATATATATTATATTTTTGTATATATATATAAATATATATATATATAAATACAATATATATATATAAATAAATATATAAATAAATATATATATATATATAAGTATATATATATATAAATATATATCAATATGTATAAATATAAACATATATATAAATATATATTAATACGTATATAAATAAAAATATGTATAAATATATATATTTATATATATAAACAGATACATATATATATATAAACATATATATATAAACATATATATATAAACATATATATATATATATCTAAACACATATATATATATATATACAAACACATATATATATATAAACATATATATATATACAAACACACATATATATATATATATAAACATATATATATATAAACATATATATATATAGACATATATATATATATATTTACAAACACATATATATATATATAAACATATATATATATATATAGACATATATACATATATATATATAAACATATATATATATATATATAGACATATATATATATATATCAACATATATATATATACAAACACACACATATATATATCAACATATATATATATACAAACACACACACATATATATATAAACATATATATATATAGACATATATATGTTTATATATATATATACATAAATATATATACAAACACATATATATATATATAAACATATATATATATATAAACATATATATATATACAAACACACACATATATATATAAACATATATATATATATACAAACACACGTATATATATAAACATATATATAAACATATATATATATATAAACATATATATATATAAACATATATATATATAAACATATATATATATAAACATATATATATAAACATATATATATATAGACATATATATAAACATATATATATATACAAACACACATATATATATAAACATATATATATATTATATATATACATAGACATATATATATATATATAAACATATATATATATACATATATGTATATTTGCTGGGTTTTTACTCTTCTTGGGGGTTGCCCCCAAAAAAATCCATGACATTCAGGTGACTCCTCCTCGCTGGCCGCGGCTTGCACGCACTTGGCGCGGATCTTGGGGGATGAGGCGCGTGTTGACCGTGTTGAGCCGTGGATTACCCTCTGGCAAAGTAACATAGCTATTGAAAATGACCATTTATAGTGGATTTTCCCATTAAAAATGGTGATTTTCCATAGCTATGTTAGTTTACCAGAGGGTATATGATGATTATACACTATGATAAACATGATCATAATCCAAATAATATTAGACTACGATAATCTATTATATAATCATCTGTAATACGACCATAATCCCAATATAATCCCAATATAATCCAAATATAATCCAAATATAATTCAAATACAATACCCCATAAATAGCTATAGTACCCAGGTTCACATAGCTGTTTATCGAAAGTTGATAGTAGGGGATGTATTGAGAACTACTGTACTCAGGAATAAATAGGGCTTTGTATCCATTGATAAAGGTGAACACTAGTGGTTAGCAACTGGACATTTCAGGTTGGTGAGTATAATTCGCTCATCATCATCATCATCATCATTTTCTTGATATATCACCTACATAATTCATGCTTCTACCCATCAGATGCCATGTGACCGTCCAGCGGATCAGGCTGCCTGGCGCGAGGCTCTCTTGGAGCAACAGCGTCGGGGGAACCAGGGGATTCCATGGGCAAGTCATGGGACAAGGACCGATAGATGGGCATAAAGTGGACATTTAATTATTGGGAATACTCTGTATCTACCGTACCTATCTATCTATCTATCTATCTATCTCTCTATCTCTCTATCTCTCTATCCCTCTATCCCTCTATCTCTCTATCTCTCTATCTCTATCTCTCTATCTCTATCTCTATCTCTACCTCTATCTCTATCTCTGTATCTATCTATCTCTATCTATCTATCTTTCTTTCTTTCTTTCTATCTATTTCTGCACGGATTGGGATTTTTCCAATCAACGACAAAAGAAGGTAACAGGGACCCCACAGCCTTCAATGTCCAAATCTCAAATAAAAGGATCCTAGAAGTGTTTAATTTTCAACCCAACTTGGAAAAACAGGGTGGTGCCCTCAAGTTATAAGTTGCTCTATAAACCCACAACGATGGATATATTGACATAGTTGCCATAAATCCATTTCTAAATAACAAGATTCATCCAACTTATAAACCAACTTAGCTGGGATTTTTCTAGACTTAGAGTGCCAAAACCCACTTATAAACAAACAAACACAACTTAGTCGACTTGCACATGGACTCGGCACAGTCAGGCCGAGCCTGTGGCGGCTGCCTGCGCTTCGAAGGTACTTGGCGGCGCAGCTACCTCTGCGTCCATCGGCAAGGCAGGGCCGCCATGGGGAGCAACGTCCCATTTTTTTGGGACGGAAGAGGGGAGCAACTCTGTTGAATCGTTTCTTTTTGTGTTGTGTTGAATCGCTTTCCCTGCCACATATTTGCGAATAGCTGCAAAAAATCTCAGACAATAGATGGGTTTGTTTGGAAATCAGGTACCACTCAATCCTCTGGTTGATGATGGTTTTCCCTTTTCGAATGGTTGTTGGAGTATGGAGTATACCCTGTTTTGAGACCAACCCATATGCAACTTGATTTTCCACCAACAAAAACTGTTGATTGTTACAGAAAAGAACGACATACATATTCGATTAAAAATCATCATTCTATGGGCCTAACCAGCTTGCCAGGTATTTATATTTGTAACAGTATTCAACCATCAAGGAATAGAGATGATTTTAAGTCTTGTAGAAATACCAAACAGTGATAGATGGTTTATTACCATATGATTCATTCATAACTTAGTCGATTTAACCAATGAATGATACTTTGGATTAGGTCCCAACTTGTGAACGTGGGTTATACTAGCTGTTCATTGTTGGATATACGGTTTTCACCATTATTTCGCCCATTTGTGCGATGGTTAAATTAAAACCTCTATTGGATTAATTGGTGAAATGAATGAGCTGGCATCCCCGTTTGGATAGTTAATTGGCACTGCCTTTCAATAGGGATTCAATGATCATTTCACCAATTTATGTGTACCCTCTGGTATTCCAACATAGCTATGGAAAATAGATGATTGACCTGTTAAAAAGGTTGGATTTCCAGTTGCAAAGTGTTTGATTCCAGAGGATAATAGACGCTTAACAGTGGATATACGATCGATGGTGAAAGGTCTTAAAATAACATCAGACAACAAAAAAACATAATCCATGAACATAATAGTAATCCATATAGCAGTGGATAATAGATGGTCAATGGACTCTAGCTGGTACTAAGAACGGAACAATCGTAACAATCTTATGATACTGTTGATGGTTGCGAAATCCTGCACCCCCTTGGCTGCTTGAAAGCCTATAAATAATGGGATGTTTACCACCTATCAACTGGTGCAAATAACTCCAATAACTATGGTTTGTGGTACTTATAACTATAGTTACTGGGGCTTATAAACCAACTTATAACTGAGGGGCACCACATTGTATCAACTGGTGCAGGATTTCTTCCATCAGTAGCAACTGATGGTTATCATTTGACCTATCCATTTGCCTCGACCGACTCGTTTTTCCGAGGCTGCCCTGGCCGTGGCGCCGCAAAGCCGCGGTGGTCAGCGAGATGGGCTCTGCAGCCTTCGCTGCCGAAAGCGAGCTGGGCAGAGGCGGGCCAAAAAAATGGTGGGCTGGATGGGTACCCTCTGGTAAACTAACATAGCTATTGAAAAAAACACCATTAATAAAACATCTATAAATGGAACATCACCATTTTAATAGGTAAAACATCTATAAATGGAAAATCACCATTTTAATAGGTAAAACATCTATAAATGGATATAAATGGTCCATTTTCCATAGCTATGTTGAATTACCAGAGGGTAGTTTACCCGAGGGGAAACGAAGAGTTCGATGTGGAACGCCACTGAAAGATCAGGACACCTTGATAAACTATGGGTTTTCCACATCGAACTGTTAGTTTACCCCAGGGTAATCAGTTTTTTGCTATAAATGGAAAATAAACATCATCAGCAAAAGATTAATTTGTTGAGTACCAAAGATTGACCATGAGTTATGGCAATTTCATGGGGAAAACGATGGTGATGAATTCCATCAAATTTGTTGCTTTGGCAAACAAGAATCAGACAAAACCCAGGTTTTTTGGGTTTTGTCGTGATGGGCCATGAATTTCAAGAGACCATGCCGCACCCCATTTAGCATAATTCACCCAATTCTACCATTGGTGTGTGTGTGTGTTAAAAACAATACCTTGGGTTATCGGGATGTACCACCTATAACGTGATAAGTACAACAGTAAAGAATGCCATCGTCGTTTTTGCCGAGGAGTCATCAACCTTACCATACCTTACCTGGTTGGCGATCATCCAAGTGGAGAGGAAAATCCATGAGCTTCCCTATAACTTATGACTTTTGATGTAACAATGTTCTGTTACTGCCAGCAACAAATGGGTTTTATTTGATCGGTTCTGAACTGGTGGTTAGCACCTGGAAACGCTTTTTGCTTGTAATCCCGTCCCCCCTATCTGAAAAACACCTCCTCAAGTCCCGATGTCGATTTCATCCATTGCATCTCCACCTTGATGTCTGGCTGTTCAATATTGACAGGAATTGACGCGGGATGAATTCACCATTTCAGGGATCAGCTGCTCCCCATATGACTCAACAGAGGTCTTGCAGCGTCGCAAGTGGCTGGAGGGTGAGGTGCCCATCCTTTCTCCAGAGAAGCCCTACTTGTTAGATGCCAAGGTCAGGGCCATGTTCGACTGGAAGAGTCGGTTGGATGACCTTTTTTTGCGGTCAAAAGCGATGAACTTCATCCCCCATATTTTTGTGGATGAAGATTACCGGCTCTGAAAATTTGTGAACTACAGAATATTCGGATTTTCGGGTTTTGACCCATAGCCATAGACAGTATATGCTTCTATTTTAGGGATTCTATGAGTATGGATGATCATAGTCCATATGAATTCCCATGCCCATGATATCCCGTGATATCTCTTGATGTGTTCCACTGCAAGAGATCGGCGCAGGTGGCCACTCTGACTCTGTTGCTGGTACTATGATGATTATTCTCATCATTATATTATCATCATTATAACATGACTACATTATACTATAATGTATATTTATATATGTATATATATATATATATATTGTCTTATATCACAGTTTTGGATGCGATATCACAAGATGTCACGGGGTATCATGGGATATACCGTGAAATTCATGCATATCCACCAAATACAGGAACATGTTGATACACCAAAACTGGCCGATAATCCCCATATTATCCCGATGATGTTCAATATTTGCCATTTGCATGTAGATTTCACAAAATGACCTATGCACTTGCTTTGAGCATCCACAACTTCGTAGTTAATCCCACTATATATCCCCATTAGATATACCTATACCATTAGCAGTATTATATATATATATGCATCCTCATTCGATATACTATTATTATTAGTCCCACTTAAAACCATAATATTTCATCATGTATCAGTTCGAATATAATGAATTGGTTTATAAGCCCCATTAACTAGTTCGATGTATGTATCATAAACCCTGACCCAGTGAAATTGGAGTTATTTTTACCAACTTAGCGATTCCGAACTGGGGCACTACTTTGTGTTAACCAATAAAGCCATCATAAAATCACCATAGAATCACCATATAATCACCAGTTTGGAGGTTTCCTAAAATGGTGGTACCCCCAATAATCCAAGTCATGGATGTCCATTTTAACATTGAAAAATACGGTGACTTGGGGATCCAAAGCATTTTATTCCTCAAGCCAGCATTTATATTAATCCCAATGAAGAATGGATATGATGGATATAACTATATATATAGATACATATATATATATATATAACTATATATATAGATACATATATATATATGTATATATATATAATCTCACAATACTGCCCATTTATTTATTCTCATTATAATCCCCCTATAATGGTTTATAATCCCCAGAAATGGATTATATATTCCCATGATGCTCCCCATTGGAAGCGCCTGAAGAGCCTGAATGGGCCTATGCCGTCTGAAAAAATGGTCGCAAGTTGTGGAAGATCCCCATTTTTTTTTTGGGATGACATGGCTTATAGATGAATTACAAACCAAGAAGATCGGTGGATTATAATGATTAAAATTATACATGGCTTACTAAGTGATTTTTTTCACTTCGAAGTTATACCCATATAACAGTGAACTACAGTGAACATGTGAACAGTGAACTTATATATGGCTTATCATTGTCACTCTATATTCTCCGCTTATCATCATTATTACTCTGTATGGCTTAATATCAATATTATCATTAATCTATATTAATATTATGAACTAAAGAAGCCGAATGGGGCCATTTATAAACCAGTGATACTATTCAATGGCGACTAATTAAATTATCAGCAACTAAGATAACTATTAACAAATAGATATTATTAATCACCAGTGAATAGTGATAACTATGAAAATAAAAGTTCACGCCCTATTATTCATCACTGGTTATTAATAACTATTCACAGGTACATCATCAATTTTAGTAACATTATTAATAATTATGATCAGTTTATTAATCACTATTAATCACTATTAATCTCTATTTATCACGATTAATCACTATTAATCACGATTAATCACTATTAATCACTATTAATCACTATTGATCACTATTAATCACTATTGATCACCATTAATCACTATGAATCACTATTAACTTTGATTATAAGCTCACTATTCACAGAAAGGCGGATAACAGATATTTATCACTCTCTGGCGAGCTGTTTAACAACTATTGGGGGATTTATATCATATCATTAATCCCACTATATATGACATAAATCCCCCATTCGTTATTAATCACTGGTGATATATCATATCACTGGTGAGCTGATTTATACAATATATCAGCAATATAGAGATATTAATATGTTATTACAACTCATTATTAACTATCAATCCCTATGAATCACTATTGATTCTTATTATATATCATTATCAATCCGTATTAATCGCTGTTAATCCCTATATGAACCTGGTTGGTGGTTTCAAACTTTTTATCATCTTTTTATACACAGGATGTCATCCTTCCCATTGACTTTCATATTTTTCAAGATGGTTCAAACCACCAACCAGATATAAATCAAGATATATAAATCAACATAAATCCACATAACTCCATATAAACCCATAATAAATCAGATAATAAATCATATAATAAATCAGATAATAAATCATATAGTAAATCAGATAATGATTAATCACCAGTGAACTTTCCTCCCACTTTTTCTTCGGCCAGGCGCTGCTGCCGCAGTACTTCGCCGCGTGGCCGGGCGCTTGGCAGCTGCCAAGGCTGCGGCGACGCTTCGCGCGGCGGCGTTTCAGCGTGGCGCTGCCGGGTGCCGGGGAGGCGGGAAGGTGGGGAGATCATGCGTGAATAGTGGGTGAATAGTGGGTGAATGTTGGTTAATAGTGAGTGAATGTTGCTTAGTGATGGTTGATAGTTCATGATGTTTAATCTTGGGTGAATAGTGGGTTGATAATGGTTCATGAAGGTTAGTTGATAGTGAATGATGCTTAAGACTGGTTGTTCATAGGAACTTTCCATGGAAATTGAACCTCCATAAGTTGGGATAAGACCCCAAGAGTTATGGCAGTTATGGTAAGTTTAGTTAGTAGTTAGTACCCTCTTAAAGACCCGGTGCCCTGCATTGGATTTACTCATTTTCGGGCATCCCACGAAAATCATTTTCATGAAATACATTTACAATCCCACTAATGCATCCCCTAATTAATACATTTTCAAGGGTGCCCCCCATTAAAATTTTGGGCATCTTGAAAGTGTATCAATTAGGGGATTGGAAGATATCCCCACGAAAGGTGGTGCCCCCCAGCTATAAATGTCATAAGTTGGTGTGTTAAACCATCGGACTATAGTTATAATCAACCCTTAAACCCAAACCCTAGCTAATCTAGTTGTAAACCAACTTAGCGATCTATGGGGCACCAGCTTGTGGGGATAAATCATTAGAAATGGGATTAACATAGATTAACTGGATAAGACTTCATTTTTGTGGGGAGAAAAAGAGAGAACACTTTTTGAACAGGTTTTCTGCAAACACATGCAAAGCCCACGTGTGCCCACGTGTGCCCACCACAGATTCCGCATATCCTTCGACATGCTCAAATCCTTGCGTAGAGCTAGCGTTGCTTTGATAAAACCCTGAACCCCTACTGTACTGTAAGCCCTGAAATCCCAACAACCTAAGCCCTAAAACCCTAGATCCTGAAAGCCTAAAGTGTTTTCGTTCATCCTCTGGTGACAAGTAAATTGTTTGGGTACGGTATTTGGAAGTGGTCGAACACAGGAAAGCCGGTGCGAAGAGGTTGAATTGACCCTTCCATTTTATGGGGATTTTACTTGAATCACGTATATTTTTCTGGGGTTGCTACAAACTGGAAGAAATATGCAAGTGGGGTTAACTGATGGCAATTTACCTGTTTGGAACCTGGGATGGATTTTTTTCCCACGGAATGCCAATGTTTTTTTGTGAAAACCCAATGTTTGTCAGTGAAACCAGATGTGTTTTTGCAAAATCCTGATTTGTAGTTGCCATACAAGGGCCGTGTTTGTTTCTCAAGTCCAATTTTGCCAACGGTTGGATATCCACTTTTCACAGACAGCTCGCACCATTTTATAGCTACACGTTTGTTACGGTTACACGGTTACACGTTTGTTACGTTGAATCCGCCACTTTCGTGAAAAACGTGTTCTCCATGTTTGTTACTGAGTTATCAACAAGTTCAACTACCCTCTGGTAGTTTAACATAGCTATTGAAAATGACCATTTATAGTGGATTTTCCCATTAAAAATTGTGATTTTCCATAGTTATGATAGTTTACCAGAGGGTAATCATGCAAAGAGTCCATGTGGGTTAACTATCTGCATTTCTTGGGAAACCCATGTTGTGTAAAAATTTCTCTTGCATGCAATACTACCTGGTGAACTGATATTTCTACTGACAACTCCCCCCTTGAACATTTTATAGTAATATAGCCATATGTTCATGTATTATATCTCCATTGTGTCTCCCATTATATATATACACATCATCCTGAGAATATATGCCACGTATCCTAATTATGGTTTCTTAATGTCCCCCACATATTTGTCCATGTGGATGAAAAAAACACAACGAGAGAAGCCTTTGGCGGTGCTGGAATGTCTGGGATTGGGGGGTAACCATCCCTAAATGGCCGAACAGACTCAGCCGCTTTGTGTGGTTTCTTTTCAGTATACCATCTGGCTATGACTAACAGTTCGCCATGGAAAATCACCATGCTATTAATAGGTAAACCATCTATAAATGGGCCATCTATACCATGTTAAATAACCAGAGGGTAATTATGTAGATACCATTAGATACCCATAAGTCCCAAAATTAATGCACATGAGTCCCATTTCCACTATATAATATGACCATTTAAAATGCCTTTAGATTCCAAGTATATCCTTGGTTTTATTCCATTATGGCTATTTGGCTGTGGCTCAAAATTATTGAGCTCCATTTTTGCATGATTAAATTGGTTCAAAATGTGTCCGGTATGTGGTACCTCCATTGTGAGTCAGATGGTTTGGTGAAAAACCCCTAGATGCTTCCAAATATCTCCAAATCCCCGAAACAACCTCTGGTTTCTGGGGGGTTGTAAACTGAAAAATCAGAACCGGGGGCTGGGAGGAAAAAAACACATGAAATCTGTATGGTTTTCCCACTATTTTCACATAACAAATCTCCATGATCTCCCATGAAATCACCACGAAATCCACCATTTTTGGTGAAAATCACTGAATCACCTGGTGAAAATCACCTGTTTCTTGTAGCTTTTCCCATGGATATTCCCATTTCCTGCTGGATTTTTCCCATGAACAGTCCCCTGCCCCGCGCAGGTCTTCCGCATGGAGCTGTGCCACTTCCTCCGCTACGCCTCAAGCGGCGCGGGCGCGGGCGACGCGCTGCCGCCCCGCTGGGATGCTGAGCCCTTGCCGCGTGGCGTGAGAAATGGGATGCAGTGGGTAAAACAATATGGAAAAACTATGGAAAACTATGGAGGGGAAAACTTTTTCTGGGACAAGGGAGGAAAATTGATGAAAATGGACTGTTTTCTGATGTTTGCTGCTTACTCTTCGTCAGTGAAAGCCTCATCATTGTCAAAGATCTGAAGTGGTGAAATAATCATCCCTGGTACACCAGCGGTTTAAATCCCCAAAAACTAGACTCAAAAGGCTCCTCATCATAAACTCAAAAAACGAACAAAACATAGCAAAGATATGGTTTAAATGTTCATCAACACGATCTTGGCTGGGCATTCTTTAAAGCCTATGGAGTCAAGCATCATGCTAGCACAAACTTTTGACTGAAGCTGCTAAATATGTGGCATGCCAACTATACACTTGAATATTTCTTTGCTGCAATAAAATGTACCAGTCCAGCCACTGTGAGCCCAGAAGAAAACAAACGTAAGTCATTGCATGGTCATTACATGGTCACTTCTGCTTATGCAAAGTGTTCTGCCCAATGTGGTGCAGGCTGTGGTTCACAAGCTGTTTGTGCTTTCAACATGTGTGCTTTCATTTCACCTGACCGACCCATACTAATATTTCCCATTACCCTCCAGTAAACTAACATGGCTATGGAAAATCACCATGTTTCATAGGTATATAAACTATAAATGGCAATTTTCAATAGCTATTTTGACATAACCAGAGGGTAGATGGCAATGTTCTAGGTATCACGGGAGCCTTTGTGCTCAAGAGTTTTTTCAGCTCCGATCTCCTGTGAATCTCCTCAATGGGCTGCGGTGCGAGTGCCACCAGTGCCAAGGTACGACTGGGCAGAGCTGTTTTGTTGGCCATTAACCTCCACCAGGGATGGAGGTTTCACTCAAAATGGTGATTTTTCACTAAAAAATGGTGATTTTCCACTAAAAATGGTGAATTGACCAAGAAAGATGGTGGATTTTTCAGTAACTTGCGAGGTTACAATGCCTTGTTCCTGAAAAATGGAATTGACTCGGGCTGTTGCGGCTTTTTCTAGTGATGAATGAGTGTCAAGACATAGCAATCTTCTGAAACATCAGCTACCAACCCCCAAAAAAGTGGCTTTAGGCACAGCCTCCCGCACTGATGATGATGCCTGCGGTTGTGCTGCTAGCATCTACCAGGTATAGATCGGCAGAACAGGCTCCAGCCAAGATCGGCATTCTATATACCCTCTGGTTATTTAACATAGCCATGGTATAGATGACCCATTTATAGATGGTTTACCTATTAATAGCATGGTGATTTTCCATGGCTATGTTAAATAACCAGATGGTATATAATTATCACCCAAATAGCTTCAAGCATCTTCAAGCCAAGTAGTATGAGGGCATGACTCCTGCAGGTTTTAGGCACTTCTTGTTTGGCTGTGCTCTTTCAGTATCCTTTCAGTATCCTATTTCAGTTTAACAGCTGGACAGATTCATATCCTTTAACTGGCTGCAAGGGCTCCTGAAGCTATTGATGTATAATTAAGATTAATTAAGTATCTAAGTCTGTACATCCATTCATGAACACACCTTCACAGCATCATTTCATGAATTTCGTTCTCGGTGATTGATCCCCATCTTGAATAGACGTACTGCAGTGATGCGCAGTGATTTGCAGGAACATAAATGTGTTAGCAATGAGTAGTATCAAGATTCTTGGAAAAACGTGATGACTATTGCATGTACTATTGTTTTGTTTTTTTAAACATTCCTGCCATATATATAAAATTTTGCTGCCATGTAATTATATAATTGTATACTTGTCAATTTGAGTTTTTTTTATTGCCATTTTGGTTCGTTGTTAAAATTGTAATCATGTCATATTTTTAAACAACAATCACAATGTTGTTACTTATGGATTTGTAGTTATTTCATGTTATTTCTATTTTTTTAAACATGATAATGCTACTGTGTTTTACAAGTAATTATAAAAGGCAACTAGAGTATTGGAACTATGCGGCAACGATATTTAAATATGTGAAGGGCCGGAGGTAGTATGAAACATTAGTTTCATCCGTATATTTAAATGTATGTTTAAATAAATTGGATTCCGTATGTTTAAATGGGGCCAAGGAAAACCTTCCCGGAGGTAGTCTAAAATACCAATTCGTATATTTAAAAAAACCGTATATTTAGATGTAGTTACGATATGGCTTAAAAGTAACTATGGAATCTCTTTTAAGTAATGTAACAACCATGAACAAGTCCAAAGGTAACTATAATGTACTACAATATAAGTAATTCCTCCGTTTTTTTTTGGCAGCTACTTTTGATATCCAGAAAGCAACAGCGGCTACACGGCGGGCGCGCCGACGCGGCAGGTCATGGACTTTGATCCGGTGAACTCATTGCTATTATTGTTTGGTTAAATCATAGGAATTGTACGGGGGGGATTTAAGATGATTTTAAAAAGATACTTCACTATGAAATTAATGGGTTGTAGATGGTTTTAGCCATTAAGAATGGATTTTGAGTGGGATTCTAACCATGGACCATCCATCAACTGTCGGGGTCTTACGTGGCTTTAGCTATGAAACATGTGGAAATCATTGATAGATGATGGTTTGTTTTGATCTACCTGATTTTACGGGATTGTGAGAACCAGTGATTGAGGAGATACTGTTCTTAACCAACCCGTATTTCATCGGATTGGAGAGGAGTATTTTTCATGGATCACCTGTCATTCTTGCTTGGAAAATTGGGACTTAACCATCCATGAATGGGGATGCACGCATCCATGGGACTAACTGCAACCATTATATACTACAGTGAAGATTGAACCGGCAAAGTATTGCAACTGCAATTCATTCAGAGTTGTCACACTTATGTGCAGTTGATTGAGTTCTGGCCTGTTTTTGTCCTTGGGCCCAAACATTCAGGGGGCCCTCTTGTGCAGCCAACTCGTTGCGCTACGCGATGGAAATGGGTCGCTTGTGACCGCGTTGTGAGGTGGCTTTCAGTAAGCCTTGGAGGACGATTTGTGTTGTGTATATCATTCTCTTTTTGGAACATCCAACGTCTGATTTTCAGTCGCAATCTCAGTTCCGATCTTGCTACCTGAATTGGTAGCGGAGCGAGGTGCTCCAAGACCCGCTCAATTCGCTCCACTGTGTGCTCTGCGGTAGCTGATGAATTCAAAGGAACGAGATTCAAGTGTTTCAACTTGGGATGGCTCATCAAGAACGTGGCGGAGGTATGTGAAGGAAATTGGTTGGTTTGTAGGATCGACAAAGTCGTCGCAACGGAAATATGTTGCCAACAAGCTGATCAGTAAACTCACAGGCTCTGCGAGATTGCTTGCGACGTCATGGTCCTTAAGGGACTTTGAAGGTGAACGAGGTGTTCCCTTGCTTCTCCAAAGGTTTGCATCGTCGCCATTGGTGAGATTTTCTGGTGAGGGAGACTTTGGGATTCGAAGAATTTTCTGAAGCTGTGATTCAACTCAAGGAAGAGCTTGATGGCGTGGATCCTGCCAAGCGAGTGTTTGATTTGCCCTGGCTCGGATGATGAAGACTGGAACTGGCGTAACTATGGTGGTTGGCGTAATTGGTCACAGTATCAACAAGACAATGACAATCAGTACGAAGATCCAGATCGCCCTGACCGTGGTGATTACAAACAAGTTCCACAACAGTCAGAGCATGGTTCGGAGACCAAACCAACCGCAGGTTCTCTGAAGGGTCCTGGTCCTTCATCACCGTCGAGAGGGGTACCATCACATAAATCTGTTGTTGATCCTCCCAAACCTGATGCTGGCGGCCTTAGCACTATGGATTCATTCATCCTCGACGTTTTGAGGGGATGGAGACTTCTGGTAGCGGCTTCACCTAGTCCTGATGAATGGAGAGATGTTTTGGCAACTACTGGTAACAAACTGGATTATCTCAGTGTGTCTGCAGCTCTTCAAACACTTTGGGATGAACAGTTGAGTTGAGTGGTAGCGCCAAGTGGCATGGATCATCTCAGTCTCACAACGGTTTCTGGACGGAAAGGTCATGGCCCGCTGACCCATGGCAAGATTTATATCTAGCATGGAATGACTGGTCATACGATGATGAGTCTGAATGGTGGTCCGGTGCTTGTGATGCAGCGGCTTCAGAACTTCCACCTCCTCCCAATGATGACAAGGAGATGGACATGGATCCGATGTTAGCTGAAGCAGTTGAAGCGGAAAAGGCCGCTGAGAGCTTAGCCATGGAAGCTAAGAGGACATGGGCCCAGGCCCAACAGGCCACACAACAACTTCGTAGGGATCGTGGTTTTGGAAAATCTGGTTCATCATCATCCCAATCTATTCGTGGTTACTTGTGTGGGGGACCTCATCTCAAAAAGATTGTCCAGATCGTCAACATCCATCATGTGTAAATCTCTTTCTCCTGCAGAACTTGATGCGTATTTGACTGGAAAATAAAAGGGTAAGATGGGTGCTTCCTTCAAGGGCAAATCCAAAGATGGCATGTACACGTACTGGGATGGTGGAAACTGGGAAGCGGACCTCTATTTCTCCAACAATGGCAAGGGCAAGCATATGAAGAGTAAGATGAAACCCTCCGCAAATTTTTATGGTATGGGTTTGTATTCCCTTCCATTTGATGATTTTGGTGTATGTCATGGTGATCCTTCTGAACCCCTTCAACTACATCCTTTGGAACTTTATTCAGAAAATGATGTTGGTCCTGTTCATCGGTCGGTTCCTCCTGGTTTTGGGATGTTGGACTGTGGAGCAACGGCTTCAGCTGGTCCAGAGGGTTCAGTCAAAAGGCTCATTGGGGCTTTGCGCAAACATGACCCGGAACTTCAAGTTAGCTTCAACTATGAGAAACGCCCCTTCTTTCGATCTGGTTCAGGCAAATGGGGTCAAGCACTATACCACATGGTCATTTCCAGTTCTTTGCCAAATGGTCGCTATTTTGACATGTATGTCCTGGAGAACCCCAAGGAATTCTTTGAGGATTGGTTTGCCGATGACATGCTAGTCCCCATTTTGGTTGGCATGGATCACATGAACAAGGTTGGTCTCATCTTGGACTTTAGCGATGGCCATGCGGTGAATGGTAACGAACCCCCTTGCAATCCCTACAAGTTGGAGAAAAACACCAAGGGTCACTATATGGTGAACATTGCCCACTACCTCTTTGACTCCATCACGGAATCCGAGGCGGGCATCCAGCAGCTTGCAGCAGCAACTTGCCACGAGGTGCCAACCATGGATGGGCACCACATGTTTGGGGAAGATTGGTATGAACTAGCCGTGTTGTCAAATGGTGTTGAACTTCAAGTACATGAGCATGAAACACAACATGGCAGTGCACGTTTTCAAATGTTTCAGCAAGTTGTTCAGCGACGTTTGCAAATCAATGCTTCTTCAATCTCAGAAGCTGTTGGCGGTCAAGTTCACGAGGGCGGTGGTGATCTAACCCATGGCCCCGAAGAAGCCATTAGCTCCTCTCGACCACTTCAAGGAGAAGCTGGCAGATCCTCGCGATCCCCGCTCATGCAGCACGTCTTGGCCAGGCCATGGACATGTTGCAGAAAGATCTGACTCCTCTCAAGAAGCTCCCCAACAAGAAGCTTGTCGAAACGGCGATCGAGGTCATGGAAACGAAACCACGGATCGCATCTCCAACCACAAGATCCAGCTCAAGGCCATGGAACTTCACCAGATGTCCCTCAAGCAGTCCTACCTGGCCATGATGAGCGGCGATCCAGCAACTTCGAAGTCGTCACCGGCAAGCGAAGTGGACACTGTGTGGAGCACTCTGACCGACATGGAGAAGGAGGAGCTCAAGGCGATCACCAAGAAGCGCCAAGCAGCCCTCGAGGAGGACGATGTGGAGCTGGTGTCGGAACATCACACGACACCCCAGTGAATGAGGCCGTCATGGATGATGGGTCTGAGATTGAAGATGTCACGAAGAAGGGCAACTGTTAATCCTGGCGAAAGAGCTGATTTTCTTCATGCCTCAGAAGAAGAAGAAGCGAAGCTCGTTCTTGGATTGCTTGGCACAGATTCGAAGGGTGGTTATGACTCCATTATGGTGAATGAGAGCCCCATGCTTGGTTTGTCAAACACTCGCTCTGCCATTCAAGCCTTCCAGCTGAAAGCGGCCATTCCACGATGTTTGACTAGACTCTTATGGCTGGCCAGTGACTGGAATCTCTCCGATGAATGCCGGAAATCCATGGAATTCTTTTTGAAACGCCGTGTTTGGATGTTGAAATTCGATCCAAGCTTTATACAATCTGCTAGGAAAGAACGTGCAACAAAGGGCACACCAATCCAGCAGTTGCAAGGACTACAGACCAAGAACTCACAAAAATTTTGGGGTGATGCAATTCATTCAGAGTTGTCACACCTATGTGCAGTTGATTGAGTTCTGGCCTGTTTTTGTCCTTGTGCCCAAACATTCAGGGGGCCCGATGGAAATGGGTCGCTTGTGACCGCGTTGTGAGGTGGCTTCCAGTAAGCCTTGGAGGACGATTTGTGTTGTGTATATCATTCTCTTTTTGGAACATCCAACATCTGATTTTCAGTCGCAATCTCAGTTCCGATCTTGCTACCTAAATAAACCCAGTAAATGTTAGCACCTCTTTTGGGGCATATGATTCTTTTTTTTTCATAGCACCCTTTCAACGGTAAGTCATAGGGCAGATCGACAATGAAGAGAGTCATTGTAAGGTTTGGGAGCTTGGATACCTTGGAAAACTTCAGCCCAGTTGGTTTAGAATCCAGAGGGGATATTCCATAATATACACAATATATATATATATATATATCCATATATCTCAGGATTCTGGTGATATTCCACAATAACTTAAGAACTAAGATTTTCATCTTCATATTCATATATATATATGTGTGTGTGTCACATATCATATATCATATATCATATTTTATAAAAACTCCTTTCCAAGGCATACACAGTTCTTCACCAATGTCCAGGAGAGCTTGGAAAGCAGTTGACTCTGCGTTCCTGGACTGCGACGCCCATTCCGGGAAGGCCATGCCCACCGAATCGCTCCTTGGCTGCGAAGAAATCGACACCCGGGGCCCATGGCTTTATAGAAATCTTTAGAAGGTATTGATTAGCTTCATATTATGACTTACTGGTGCTAAACGCAGGGAATGAGGGAATGATCCACTGGCTCACTAGTAATAATCATCCCATTCCCCCATTCCCATCCATTCCCTACTAAGCACCAGTAATATGAAATAAATTGGAACCAAGTGTTGGTTCCAAGTTGAATTTCTGATTGCTTTCCGCATGCTCATGGACACTATATACCCCCCCCCCTACCCCCCCCCCCTGAAATCACAGGTTGGGAAATGAGTTGGCTGTTTGGGACTACTTTTCGCAAGGTTGGTTTAAACAAGGAGCCAAAACATCATTCGGATGTAAGATTCGATTTGTGTTTTTTCCGGATTCTATTGCAGCTCACCGAAGCCCCCACTGAGCCCTTACTAAAGCCTTGCTAAGGCCTTACTAAGGCCTTACTAAGCCACTGCTGCGTGTTTACTGAAACTCCTGAGACGTTTTTTCTTAGAGGATCCTGTTCCTCTTTTCCGCCTTCCCCACTTTTCGCAAACACATGAAGTCTTACTAAGGAGTCCAGGGTACTTAGTAAGCATTCCTGACCTGGGTAAGTGGCTAGGAAGTAGATCCTAAGGTGTAAAGGCTGCTAAGACCTTACTAAGTAGGTAGTAGCTACTTAACATATATGCTAGTAGGGGGGGGGTCTAGGGGGGGGTGGTATAGTGTCCATGCCCGTTTCGGTAGTGATTGTAGCTTGTACCCAAATGAGCCAAGGCGCTATGCACGAGATGCACCTGATAAGGATGGAGAAGTATGCGGACAAGATTGAGAAACCCGTCCATGACTGATTGCTGGATTTTTGTGGAAATCCGCTTTGGCTTCAGATAAATTGAAACATTTACGACACGGATACGGCCAAATGGTTCAATTGTTTTTTGGAGCAGTTTCCTAAAACAACATGGGGTTGGAAAGCATGGGATGAACTGTTTTTTGGATGCTTAAATTCTATCTAATCATCATATTCGTTCATATTCCATTTGGGGACTAATCAACCATGTATGCAAGCCTCAAACTTGAAACATCGATGCAGCTTGAGCCAAACGGGTTGCGGTCCGGGAATGTGGCTATCCCAAATCATTGGGTGTTACGCTGATGCTACGGACAGCTCGCGCGAAAGTCGAGGCTGATAAAGGTCCCTGGAATTCCCACTGATAAAATCCGGGATGTTGTTCTTGATGTCTTCAGTTCTATGACTATGCGACCGGACCTAAGATTATCCACTTGGGTTTCTGGCGGGGCAGGTCGGACTGTGTTTGCCCTGCAACCTCTACCGCAGAAAAATCCCAATGGAAAGCGTTCAAAATGGAAGACCCAGGAGACCACAGGTTTTAGTCAAATTCTAGTATTAAGGTAAGTATTGGAGTACCCAATTTTGACTCATACCCATATATATATATATTGGTGAATACGATCAGCAATCTATACATAATGGTCGACCCTTTTCAATGGCACATTCACGCCCGACGCCCTCGCAACGTTCAGCCCACATTTTTCTAAGGAAAGAACCCCACGAGCTCTTCATGAACGTGGCTTCCAAACGGCTCCATGCTGAGATCCTGTCCGAACAGATCCTGTCTGAGCAGAAGACAACGTCTGAGCCCACGAGGAAGATTGAGCGAATCCGTATTCGATAGTGTCCGGAAACAAAGCCGGTGCGCCCAAACATGATGCTTTGACTTAAACTGTTGAAGGTGGACTGATCTAATGTGTTATAACCAATAATAAGCTATATAGATATCCTCGACATTACCATAACCCCCTATATTTGTAGCTTGCCAGCTATCTGGGGAATTAGACAGCATGAGCACGAGAGAAAGCTTTCGGATTTCATTTCTCCAACCATTGTCGCCCTCCGTTCGTCCAATATGGCGGGCTGGAAAATGGATGAAGATCAGATCCACCAGGCTTTTCGCGAATCCACGGCTTGATTTTTTCCGCAGCTGGCCAGGTTGGAGTAGCGGAGGGCAACATCGGAGTTTCTTCCCACGGCACAGTACAAAATGCACCGAGGACGCCTTACAACAAACAAGAACCCTGCAGTGAGCAGTGGCAGTCAGCCAAGGCTGACCATTCCTCAACTGTGGGAAATAGACACTGAACACAGATTCGACCTTGGGCTGCGGCCCTGGTTTATTTTGCAGCAACCGGAGCGGCGACCCCGAGAAAGATTGGATGGTTTCAACATGTTTCAGATCTTCAGACTGACGATTTTTTTTGTGGGTCACCAATTTTTTAGGAACCCTGGTGGTTTCATGGGCCTCAGGTTTCAAAGGGTTATGTAATCTATTTTCCATGTGTTTCCCATTTCGTTCCTGTAGCTTTGACTGAATTTAAGAACATCCCACCAAACCTGAAACGGCCTGAACACCCTCCAGGACAAGGTATACCAAAGCTTGGAAGACCCAAGCATACCTGCTGATTTGCCGGCCGTTGACTTGCCGCAAGACTGTCTACAGAACAGCACATCCAACGTATGTGCTGGCCCTGCAAATTTGTTGCGGGCTTTTATTTTGCGTGTTTTTCAAGAATACCTCTGTGGTGAGGAAAATTTCCGGTGGTGAAAACAGCTGAAGGATTGAAACCACCGAAACCACCAGCCCCAGGCAACAAAGGCTGCAGTGCCAGAGCTTTGGCAGCCACTGTGTTTAAAGCTTCCAAGGTTTGGCTGGCACTGCTAGGGACTGGATCATTTTTAACGTCGCTGGCAACGCAAAGTTGGGAAGCTTTGGTTAAAAAACATTCTAATCCAATCCATTCAAGTTTCTATTCTCGGTGGAAACCTCAACCTCCCCGCATAATTGCCCACCTTCCTTTGTTTGGCTTAACCGCGACCAGCCCTTCAAACCCTGGGCATTGCCATGGATGCCATGGGACGCTGAAAATGAATTGGCCGCCCGTGAGCTGCTGAGCCATGCCCATTTGCTGGGTGCGGTATCTCCAATATGACTCAGGTGTTTACGACGTTTTGCCCCTTCATTCCACCGTTTCAAGCTAGGATGAATTACCTTTTTCCATCGGGGAGTTGTTAAATCCGTTGGTCTGAAAATAATATGATTTGCCATCATATTTGAGTCGCTTTGCGACGAGCACCACCACGCCCTGATTATAAGAAAGGCTACTGGCCGGAAGCAGGAAGGGAAATTTTCCGTCAAGGGGACTTTTCCAAGTTAAGGAGTATGGTGGCTGGGGATGTGGAGTAAGAACACGGGCCTGCTTGGCCCACCTAAGCCCGACTGGGGGGGCAAACTTGGCCGTCCTTAACCTTCGAAGCAACTTCAGCCCTTGGGGGGAGCTGCATCCCAAGTTGTGCCCAACATGCCATGAACGTGGGAAAGCGGATGTTTTCAGCATGTCGGGTTGAGTCGGCACTGTTGGTCTGGCCTTCCCCAGAGGGGCCCAAGGGTCCAACATGGCCGTTTGGCGGCTTCACACCAAAATTGGGCCCGACGAAGACACAACATAGGGAACATCGCTCAAACGAGGCTTCATTGTGCTTAATTAAAAACCATGGGAAAAGCATAATATATATAATATAGATACTGGGGAACCGAATCACTACAAAAAAAGTGGGTCAAAATCCAATAACTACAGCAGGTTATTTACTGGGCATGCCACAAAAACCATGTTTCACTGAAAAACAGGTTTTCCTCAAAAGCACCGCTTTTCCAGAACCTGATGTCGTACCCAACGAAAATTAAGAAGATGTCACAGGCCCTCTACCCTGAGCATGACCGGAAACCGTTTGCATGCTGGCTTAGAATCAGTTTACAAATTCCCAAAGATTGGGAGGGATTATATAGTTCCCAAGTCAGTTGAAATGGGGGCTCGCAGTTTCAATGCAAAATAGGAAGAAACAAGTGTGCCATTCAAATAGTGCCTCCTTTGCAGAAATGCGCGGATATAGTTCGATGCATTGGAATACAATATAATATTCCCATAATCGTGCCTGAACCACATTTGTCAAAAAATAGTGGATTTGAAGTGAGGAAAAAACCGTATGAAACACGTAGGAACACCGCAAAAACCTGTAGGAAACCCATAGGAACACTGTGAAAGCCCGTACAAAACCCGTAGGAATGCCGTAACAAAAACGCCCATAAAGGCCCGTAATGGAAAACCATGTTTTTTTCCCCATGCCTGGCTATCCAGGTCTTGGCGTGTAAAAATCGGTTCGATGCGTCATGCTTGAACTCGGACAGCTGGTTTAGCGGCTCTTTGGATTGCCATTTAGATTTGGATCTAACGGGATTTGGCCCAAGATAGAAAATATGCCAAAGTAGGCATATTGCCAAAAAGTTCATTTCAAACAGTTTGTCGAAAAGTATGTCGAACAGTTTGGCAAACAGCTTTCTAGGGCCAGGTTCAAACCGCATGAGAATGTGATGGGCCGCATTGAGCGGCGAGTGATTGACGCACAGCTTGCGAAGCACTTCAAACCCAAACCTGGATAGCCACCAAAATGCGAAATACATTAAAAACCGAAACATCTGTTTTTTAGGTGGAAAATCGGGTTGTTTTGGACAACCTGTTTTTTTTTCCAGCTTTTCCGTTCCGAAGGTATATATATATATATTATATATTACAAGTAGTACCGCGCAAGGTGGTGGCGGAAGTTTCAGAATATGAAACCTGTAGGAGAGCTTGGTTGTTGTGAATTACGGATGGCAGAGCGAATCCACTGATGGACTGAAAAGGTGGTTGGAGTTGTTTCTTGAAGTTGTTACAATGGTTGCAGTGATCACCTGGCCGAACACTTCACAACTGCTGGATGTAGTGTGGTGTAGTGTGGTGTAGTGCAGCTGTAGTTGTAGGTGTAGTGTAGTGGAGTTGTAGTTGTGGTGTAGTGTAATTAGCGTAGTGTAGTTGCAGTTGCATGTGTGGTGGTGTAATGAGTGTAGTGCAATGTAATGTAGGGCGATGTAGTGTAGTGTAGTGTAGTCTAGGGTAGTGTAGTGTAGCCTAGTGTAGTGTAAAGTAGCGTAGTTGTAGTTGTAGCTGTCGTTGTAGTTAGTGTAGTGTAGTGTAGTGTAGTGCAATGTAGTGTGGTGTAGTGTAGTGTGGTGTAGTGTGGTGTAGTGTAGTGTAATGTAATGTAATTAGTGTAGTGTAGTGTAGTGTAGTGTAGAGTTACTGTAGTGTAATGTAGCGTAGTGTAGTGTAAGGCAATTAGCGTAGTGTAATGTAATTAGTGTAGTGGAATGTAGTGTAGTGGTAGTTGTAGCTGTAGTTGTAGTTAGTGTAGTGTAGTATAGTGTAGTGTAGCGTCGTATAGTGTAGTGTAGTGTAGTGTAGAGTTACTGTGTGTAATGTGGCGTAGTGAGAGTTACTGTGTGTAATGTGGCGTAGTGTAGTGTAAGGCAATTAGCGTAGTGTAATGTAATTAGTGTAGTGGAATGTAGTGTAGTGGTAGTTGTAGCTGTAGCTGTAGTTGTAGTTAGTGTAGTGTGGTATAGTGTAGTGTAGCGTAGTATAGTGTAGTGTAGTGTAGTGTGGTGTGGTGTAGTGTGGTGTCGTGTAGTGTAGTGTAGTGTAGTGCAATGCGGTTTTGTTGTTAGTGTTAGTGTAGTGTAGTGTAGCGTTACTGTAGTGTAATGTTGTGCAGTGTAGTGCAATGTAATTAGCGTAGTGTAATATCATTAGTGTAGTGTAGTGGAATGTAGTGTAGTTTTAGTTGTAGTGTTAGATGCAGTTGTAGTTAGTGTAGTGTAGTGTAGTGTAGGGTTGTAGTCGTAGTTGTACTTGTAGTTGTGGTAGTTAGTGTAGTGTAGTGTAGGGTAGTGGTGGTTGTAGTTGAAACTGCGACAAAACCCTTACGTTTTGCTCGCAAGGTGCACAATCCCGTGCGCCTGCCATGCGAAACGACATCTGAACGTCCAAAGGTGGCCCGAGACCGTCAGTTTTTAACACTTTTCACTTCGAAATGTGGTTCGCGCCACAACGGCGTGCACTTTTTAAACGTCGCAAGCCCCAAAAGTGTTCCGAGGCTGAGGTTTTTTTGTATATTTGATTTCGAAATGTGCTTGGCGCCACAACGGCGTGCACTGTTTCGACATCTCAACTTCCAAAAGTGCTCTGAACGTGGTGTGTTTTACATTTTGACTTCGAAATGTGCTTCGCGCAACAACGGCGTGCACTTTTTGAACATCGCAACTTCGAAAAGTGGTCCGAACATGGTGTGCTTTGTACATTTTGACTTCCAAATGTGCTTCGCGCCACAAGGGCGTGCATTTTTTCGACAGCTCAACTTCCAAAGTGTCCGAACGTGAGGTGTTTTTAGCTTTTTCACTTCCAAACGTGCTTCGCGCCACAACGGTGTGCAACTTTTCATCTCTCATCTGGCCAGATGGCCTTGCACCCGCCACTTTGGCGAGCCTACTTTTCGACCCTCCGAACCCACAAATCACATTGGAAAAACACAGTGAATCGCGACTTTCCTATCTTTTCGCGCACCGACATCTTCTTCTCACTCTTTCTCTTCTCTGATCTTCTCTCTTTGCTCTTCTCCTCTCTGACTCTTCCCACCTCTGCTTTTCCATCTGTCCATCTGGTCGGAAGTTTGACTTCTAAATTTCCCTCGGTTAATATTATGTATAATTTATGTATATGTATATATACGAATAATATCTTTCATATTTAACATATAGTTTTTTAATGTATCACATGTATAGCATATATATATATATTTCCAAATATAAGATATGGATCTAATTTCTTATGTAATAGAGAACATTTCATATATATTTATATATTATACATATTTACACTTTTTTTCAAAAGATAAGTAATATATAGCACATTTAATATAGCATTTAATATATTATATAAAGTTCAGATTTTCTTTAATATATACAATATCAAATACATACAATTTAAAATACATAGAATACAAAATGTAGAAACAATAATATATATATATAATATGATATACAATACAACATATCTAATAGGTAACATTTTTTAACAAATAGTATAAATTGTTTTTTTGTGAATACATAATACCAAATACAGTAAATATAGTGAAATAATAAGCTTAACATATTTTAAAATATGAAACATATCATGTAATTATTCAATTTTTCCTTTATTATATAATACATATAGTTTTAATTTTATATATTACAATATTGTAATATACAACATATAATATTTCAGATATAATCTATGACTTTATTATATAATTCAAAAAAAAGTAATGTGTTATATATAATACACGAACATATACATATACATATACATATACATATCTATTTATATATATATATCTAGGTGAAAACGCCCCCATGTTGAACCTGAAATTGATCCAAACAGGTCCAACTTGGGCCCAAGCTGCACCATGTTGGACCCAAGTTGGAGTCGATGTTGCGACCATGTCCACTCGAAACGGCAAATTTGGACGATGTTGTGTCAATATGCAATATGTGCAAATTACCGCAGCAGGGAACCGACATTTGGCACCCTGTCCCAGGCAAAAGTGCAGCTGAAGCTGCATGCAATCGGCAATGCATTCATGTGGCCCCCAACTCGGCACCTTCAGTGCAGACGGACTTCGCAAAAGATAGCAATCGTGGGGGCCTCCGCCATGTCACATACACATCTATCAACTGTATCACAGGAGCGTTTTTGGCTCCAGGAATTATTGCTCAGATCTCTTGGGGGTCTCCTCCGCAATGGGCTGCGGTGTGAGTGCGACGAGTGCCAAGGTGCAGAATTTTTTGGTGGATTCCCCAACCAGACGAGATTTCATCGGCTAGAGATAGGGAAATGACCAAGAAAGCTGGCGGAATTTGGTAACTTAGCAGGTTCAGCGATCAAGGTGTCAAGACATACCAATCTATAGCTATTGAATGCTGTTGAAACACCAGGTTCCAACCCCTCGAGCCAAGAGGAGGTTTTCTACAACAAGCAGTATCTAAGCGAATGATTCTTGCAGGTTTTGGCCACTTCTCATGTGGCTGTGTCTCTTTCCTTCTATCAGCTTGTCGGACTGTATCATCTTCTTTGACTGGCCGCAGCAAGGGCTCCAGAAGCCATGAATGTAAAATGTACTGATGTTGTACATTTTTGGGGTTAATCTCATGCGGCCTCCAAGTCTGTACATCCAAGCAAACACACACACACTCACCAAGTTCATTATTACAGTATTATTATTGTTATTTATTCTTCCCATGATTGTTTTTGCCATCGTTATTATTGTCATTGTTGTTGTTATCGCTATAATTAGTTATATATCATCATTATTGTCATTATCATTCTGTGTTGTTATCATCATCATCATCATCATTTAAATTACTTCTTTGTTCATTTTTTGTAAGGGTGGAGTTGTATTTAACACCACCTCTGCATTGCATAACTGTGCAATTCTTTCAGTCAGGGGTTCTGCGAATCTTGTACAACTCTTTCTTTGTGCTCAGGTTGTGTGGAATGATGTAACATGCATCTTGCACTGCTGAGGTTTCAGGTTTTCTTTTTGGTAGCGTGAAAACTGAAGATATCACAGTTTTACATGTTTTCTGAGGTCACGATGTTTACTGTGAGGCTTACAGGATGAGGCAGAGTGTGTGTGTGTGCATATTGCATTGGAATTGATTCGGACAGTTGGACAGGGCACGGCGATGTATCAACTCAGCTCATTCAGATTGATTGCTAGTGAGCTTATCATGGCTTGTCTATTCATTGTGTCTGCTCAGGTCATGATGCTGGTCTGTGGCACTTGGACAACATGTGCCTTTTACAAATAGCATGAAACAAGTGCTAACCACTCACAAACATTTCATGATACAATTCTTGGTGACAGTGATAGATCCCCATCTTGGTGGTTTACATGCAAACATGTAACATGGACATTCAAACTTGTGGATCGCTTCCGGGATCTAGGATTTTCCCTTCGATTCCTGGCACGACCAACAACTTTTGGCTTGGGTGGCTCAATCTTCTTAAAGTATATGCGCGTACATACACACACACATATATATATATATCATATGTATATGTATACATCTATATACATATACATACACATGCATGCTTGCATGCATGCATACATCCTCACAATCTTACAGTCATAGATTCACTCATTTATTCTTTTGTTGTTCGTTCGTTCGTTCGTTCGTTCCTTCATACATACATGCATGCATGCATGCATGCATACATACATACATACATACATACACACATACATACATACATACATACATACATACATACATATGTTACATACATACCTACAGAAACATACACATCCATCCATCCATCCATCCATCTATCCATCCATCCATCCATGCATGCATGCAGGCATGCATACATACATGCATACATACATACATACAGACATACATACATACATACATCCGTATATACATGCATACGTGCGTACGCAATTAGTGCAAGCGTGTTTAGCACTCGCATTAGAGCTAGCAATGGGTAGTGTGAATACTCTGATTATCATGATGACTATTGCATGTATTGCACTATTGCTTCACCTGTTTGCGCATGTGTTTCTTTTCCTGTATATATATATGTATGTAGAGGCACGCATTGTTGATGCGTTTGCTTGTCAGTCATTTTTAAAGGTTGTTATCGAGGTTATTGGGTTTCTTTTTGAATCGCCATCATCGCCATGCTTGAAATGTCGAGTTGAAACTGATATTTACAAAACTAACCATAAGAATCACAAGTATTGTAACCATGCAATATATGTTTTTCCACAGCAACAACTTATTGCAGCTTATGATATCGCATTTTGAAAAATAAGGGCAATACTGTTTGTTTTAAAAGTAACTATACACGGTAGCTATTGTGCTTGATGGTATTGCACCGTATTTGCGAAATACAAATGGTAAAACGCAACTTGTTAAAGGAACCCATGGTAAAATAAGGACACATAAGGAACAAATAGCGAAAACTAAGGTGATTGAAACATAAGGACAAAGAAGGACTAATAGTGGCCAATAAGGAAAAATAAGGAAAAAATAAGGACAAATAATGACAAATAAGGAAAAATGATGACAAATAAGGACAAATAAGGGCAAATAGTGACAAATAATGACAAATAATTGACAAATAAGGAAAAATAAGGAAGAATAAGGAAAAATAAGGACAAATAAGGAAAACTGGTGAAACATAAATTCTAGTTAAAACAGGGACAAAGAAGGAAAAATGATGGAAAATAATGGACGACAAGGAGCAAATAGTGAAAAATAAGGACATTTCAATCTTTCTGACATGTGTGAGAAGGTGTTTGGAACACAGGGCTCGTTTTGCCTGGGCTGAAATTTGGTCTATGAGATATCGTGACTAGAAAGTTGCAAAAACCGTAAGTATCCCGGCAGGAGACCCCAAACAGCATGGGGGGTAGGAATTCCATGTTTGAAATACAAGCAACCCTAGCTACGGAGCATTACAGAACAGAAACTGGTCAGGTTAGTTAGGCACTTTCGTAACTGCAGCAGCAGCAGCAGGAACTTGTTTGGGGACAAGAACGGACAAATGTCACAAGCTGGTCAAAGAATGACTTTCCATATTTGGAAAATGCCGGGACCAAGATCTGCGAGAATTCTCAGCAAAACTGCTGCTGCCCAAGACCATGACAAGACTGCGACTGACTGCCGCCCAAGATCGCGACGCACAGTTCGTGCGAGCCCGTGCAGTCGGAATGCACATGACATCGCAGACGAGCCAGTTTATGCTAGAATTTAGAGCAAACATGCCGTGGATCAGATGGAGCCCCCTGATCAAGCACCGGCCCTAGCTCCTACCGTAAGAGCCCCTCAGTGTGAAATTGTTTGGGGAACTACAGGCAACTGTTTTGGTAAAGACACATCATGACTAACAAATAAATATTCAATACAAACATGTAAGCCATTACAACCATGGTAAAACCATTCGAATAACTACAATAGTTTTTTTCTTCCAGAATGCATCGGCTCAACGGTGCAGGCCAAGGACTTTGATCCAGTGAATCCGTCTGGCAGGGCGCGTGTGGCGCAGCTTGACCTTTCAGCAGGCTGGGCTGGGCCGAGGGCGAGGGGGAAGGCCACTTGAGGCATCAATCGTACCTTTCTTGATTGGTAAAAATCATAGGGTTTAAAAGCGGATGTAACCATACTGCACCGTCAAATATGGTTCTATCTATGAAGAGCGGAATTTTAGTAGTGGGATTTTAACCGTCCATCAGCCGCAGGGGTCTTATGGGGCTTTAGCTATGAAAACTAGGTGGACATCATTGATAGATGATGGTTCATTGGTTGTTCTGAGGGTTCATTGGCCAACCTGGTTTTTTAGGATTGTGAGAACCAGTGATTGGGGAGATACCGATCTTAATCAACCAGTATTGCATCGGATGGGATAGGAGTATTTTTCATGGCCCCCCCATCATTCTTGCTAAGAAAGTTGGGACTTAACCATCTTTCAATGAGGGTGCAAGCATCGATCGATGGGCTAACTACAACAATTATATACAGTATTTGATTGAACCAATCAGGTAAACAGTTGGCGCCATTTTTGTCGATTTTTGAGATATGTTTTTCACCAAACAATGTGGTCACACTTGGGGTTCCTACGGTTGTTAAGGCTTGGCTTCGCTTCAGCGTTCGGGCATCTGTGTCCGGCAAAATTTGGCGACCCTTACGCAAAAGTTCCGCCATCTTCCGCTTTCGAGGGAGGTCTTGCACGAGATTCTACTTTACCGGCGTGCCGCGCTTGTTTTTTGAGCTATGTCCATGTTTCGTTGCAGGCATGTGACTTTCGGAGCATTTGAGGAGTGGAGCTTCGTTTTGCGTGACACGCGCAAGGATGGACAAATTTTTATTCGCGTGGCAGGCATGGCGCCTTCTGCGCGTTGCTAAAACGCGTGGTCTGGGTCGAAATGAGAGATGTGCTTTCGGACGTCATTTTTGTGTGCTCCCTCAACCCTCTCGTCCCTTTGTGCCAGATCGCTCTCGTCGTGGCCTGGTCCTCATTTTCATGGTGTCAGATTCCTCTCTCTGTGGCGCGGTTTTGATTTTGAGATTGCTCGCGCAACCCTCTCAGCACTTGCTCCCGGTGCTTTTGAGATCTCTCTCTCTCTCTCTCTGCACTTTGGGCCTCTCAGATCGCTCTTGTTTTTGCCCTTTGCTCATTTCAATAATCAAGGAAATCTTGTGCCCAGAGAATTCTAGAGATCTTGTAGTTTCAGAGATTTTGTCTAAAGATCTCTCACGGAATTCTTGTATGGATTTTTCATAAAGACCCTGTACTGAGATCGTGCCAAGAGACCTTTGATAGAGAGAGATCTTGTACAGAGACCTATCGTAGAGATCTCTTGCAGAGATCTTGCCAGGAGATCCCTTGCAGAGATCTTGCCAAGAGACCTCCTATAGAGACCTTGTACAGAAATCTCTTACCGAGATCTTGTCAAGAGACCTCTTGTGGAGAGGTTGTGCAGAGATCTTGCCAAAGGACCTTTTTTTGAGATCTTGCACAGAGATGTCTTGCACAGATCTTGCCAAGAGGTCTCTTACAGAGATGTTGCTAGGAGATCTTTTATAGAGAGCTTGGACAGAGATGTTACTTAGAGATCTCGTACGCAGATCTTGCGTGGGGATCTGTTAGACATCGCGTAGAGAGATCACTGGCAGAGACTCACCACACAAAGATCTCGACGAATGGGACGTTCACAGAGTCTCTTGCACAGGACCTTCTACAAATATCCTTACAAAGGGATCTTGCACAGCAGCTTCTACAGGGATCGTGTCAAGGAGATCTTGCGCACTATCTTCCACAGAGATCTTCGCACACGGAACTTGCAGAATCTGCCCTGGTATCTCTTCGCCATCCCTGCAACAGTGTTTGGGGCCTCTTGCCGGGATATTGTTTTTCATAACCTCCAAGCGGGAAGTAACTCATAGGGCAGGTAGATTCTATGCAAATGAAAAGGCACATCCTGCAGTCATGTTTTGCTTACCAGGGCTAAACGGTGGGAGAGAATCTGGGCCGTAATAATAAATTAATTTGTCAACCTCAAGGCACGCTGCCCCCCCATCAATTGGATTGATGGGTCATGGTTTGTCGGTTGGTATTAATGCAAGCAAGCGGTGTTTCGGATGAACCAACAAAAATTGGATAAAGGGTTTTGGAATGAGTGGTTTCAATGATGGTCAGGGCTGGAAATTTCGACTTTGATGTTTATCCCAGTTAGTAGTTGGTTCACAGTACTTAGGTATATATATATATACTTACATACTTATATTTCACATCTATTCCACATATACTCCGTATATAGCTATGTATTATTTCAAACCTTAGTCTCTTAAATTTGGATTCCTGTGGATTTCATATGTCCAGGGAAAGAACTATGGAAAGAACTATGTAGCAATCCATGGAAATAAGGGGTGTTTCCACCAAAAATGTCACCCAATGAAGAAACCCACCACTTTGAAAGAAAAACGCATTGCTCCAAGTTCTTGGACAAAAAACCTTTCAACATCAAGTTAGATGTTACATACAAACTTCGTATTTGAAAATATTGGTCCGTAAGTTGGAAAGGAAAACAGTATACAACAATATACAACATCTGTGTAATTCGGGGCCCCATAATTCTTCAAAAAGGAGAACACCAAAGAATGCATGTGCGCAAGCTCCAACTAGAAAAAAGAAGTCATAAAAACAATATTACGATGTGACCCTGTATACTGTAAAATTGGTTAACTAGTGCATTGATGAGTGTATGCATGGCTGTGTGCTCATGTGCATGGATGAACTGCAAATGCAAATCCACAGTTTTTAAGTATTGTTTTCGGTGCTGCGAAGACCATGGTAAAACTTAGGTAAAACATGGTGAAACAAATTTATAAACTGCAAACGGAATCCTACGTATTTGTAGCAGATCAAAGATGTGTTACTGTATTTCTGTCGCTACGTTGTTGTGCATTGGTCCGTAGCAGTGTTGCAGTAACAGATTACAATCATTATAAATATGTCATAATTTTTATCCAAATACAACGCTTAAACTTCATTGTTGCGGTATATACAAACAAACCCCGTCGATATACTTCCAAACTTTCAAACATACACGAACAAACAAGAACATATTATTCATCTAAAAACTCAAACAGTCTTATATAAATCATAAATACAAAGCAAGTAAAGTAAAGCAAACATCAAAAATATACTTATAAAGTTAAACAGTTGAAGTCAAATCGAGAAGTAAAGTCAAAGTTATGTTACAAGTTAAAGGTTCTAAGTTTTAGTTGTAAGTTGTAAGTTCAAAGTTAAAAGGTTACACAGTTATAAGTTACACAGTTTTTAGTGTCAAGTCATAACTAGAAGCTCTAAGTTGTAAATTAACAGTTATAACAATGTGTTTCAATTTTAAAACAGATCCTAAACCTTATAAATTGATTTATTGAAGTTTGATAGTCAAGAGTTATGGATTATGAGTTGTTTTTTACAAAGTAGCTATAAGCTACAAGTGTGTATATTTGGTTTTATCAAGTTATATACAAGTATAAAGTAAGTTAACATATAAGCCATTATTTGGGGTTTGCAGAACGGTTCGGAACGGTTCCGGAGATTTCCCCAGAACGGTTCGGAACGGTTCCGGATACTTCCAAAACCTCAGAACTATTTAGAACTATTTAGAACGGTTCCGGAACGGTTCCGGATTCAAAGCCTATAGACCCCAGAACGGTTCGGAACGGTTCCGGAGACCTCCATATAATAGCATATGTTAACTTGTATAATAGCATATTTTGACTATATAATTATTTAACTTTAATACATAGAGTTTGAACAAATAAACACATACTAGTACCATAAGCAATGATGATTCGACACAAGCGATACTTTCAAACGGATATTTCAATACAAACTACACAGTTGTATGATTTTGTTAGAACAGATTCCACAGAACAGTTTTCAAGACAGGTAAGATTTTGAAAGGGGCCACGCCTTCCATGAACAAACAGCTGAGAAACTTCCAGCCTTTTGTAGCTACATCCAGTTTCACCTTCTCCCTTGTGCTCAGCATGCCTTTGCACTGCCTGTTCAAAGACTTAGGTGGAGAAGTTGCCTTCCCTTTGTCGTTTTTCTGACTCCTTTCTCTTGTAGCCTTGGCCCTTGGAGCCACAGTGCGGCTCTTTGGAAGGTTTTGAAAATGCGAAACAGGAGGAACTGATCTTGACCGTTTTTTTGGGGGGGTTGGAAGCTGTGGAGAAATATCTCCGTGCAAAGTTGATGTCTGCAGAACCGTTCCGAACCGTTCCGGAGGTCTGCAGAACCGTTCCGAACCGTTCTGGAGACCTCTGCGCTAAGAAAAGTGTCACGTAAATAGGTTCTCTGTGCCAAGAATCCCGGGAATAGGAAGGCACGGACAAGGTTGAGCAATTCCGGATGCATTAGTCCCAACCTGAAAGTAACCCATCATCACCCTCAAGAACCCCACCGCTAGCGCTATATATATATATATATTCTGAAAAGTATCAAATCATGGTCCAAGAAATTATCGGCAGCTATATACAATATAGTTTGTTTCTTGTATGGGTAGTAGCACGGTAGTAGCAACAGTCTTGCCAGAGTGACAAAATACCAACAATATAGCCTGGATGTTGCACTGCTACCGCTACTGCATATTTTTGATCCAGTCCAGAACTGGTGGGGGAAAAGACAGCAATGGGAATGCATTCAACAACCAGCATTGCCTTTGTTCTTTTCTTGAAAAGGGAAGTCACATAATCCCAACAGCCTGAACACATTGCAGAAGCCAGCTCAGCGCGCCCAAACACACATGGACTGCCTTCCAAATAATTGAAATTACATATTGATAGAATTCGACTTCAGCGCCTGTTCCTTCCACCTAAGTATTTCTCCAATTGCGCTTAAACCGCCTGAATCTTCCCTCAAACAAATGCAGCATCATAAATTAAACCCACTATCTGTATGCGGGTTGTGTATTTATTCAAGGTTTCAAGTATTTGGGGCAAGGTTGTTAAGTAATCAAAGCTGAATTTAGCCCAGTCTCACACTAGAAAATTAATTAGCTGCAAATAGAATTCCACTTCGGCGTTTGTTTCTGTCGCCTGAGTATGTCTCCCATCTTGAAGAAAAAGCAAACCATATTTTCACCCAAATGCCAGCGCCAGACTAGAATTTGGAATGCATAATCTACTTAAGCGCACATAGAATTCTACTTAGGCGTCAGTTTGTGACGCCTAAGCAAAATTATGTTTGCGCCTAAGTAGATTATGGATTGTGTTTTCCAACAGCCCCAGACTAGATTTCTATTTGCGCATAAGTAGATTATGAATATAAATTATGTCTTCCAACAGCCCCAGGCTAGAATTTGGAAGGCATGGTCCAATTAAGCGCAACTAGTAATAGAATTCTACTTAGGCGTCAGTTCGTGACGCCTAAGCAGAATTCTTTTTGCGCCAAAGTGGATTATGAATTATGTCTTCCAACAGCCCCAGACTAGAATTCTATTTGCGCCTAAGTAGATTATGACTATGAATTTTGTCTTCCAACAGCCCCAGACTAGAATTTGGAAGACATGGTCTAATAAGGCGCAAATAGTAATAGAACTCTACTTAGGCGTCAGTTCGTGACGCCTAAGCAGAATTCTTTTTGCGCCCAAGTGGATTATGATTTTTGTCTTCCAACAGTTCCAGACTAGAATTTGGAATGCATAATCTATCTGGCGCAAATAGAATTCTACTTAGGCGTCAGTTCGTGACGCCTAAGTAGAATTTTATTTGCACCTAAGATTACCTAAGTAGATTTAGTCTTCAAAAGAAAGATCGAAACATAAGTTCACCCCAATCTCGAAATCATAATTTTATATCTATAGACTGTGGATCAGATAGGTATATAAAGTATCCATGGCAAGTTTTTGTTATTAGCAAAACTGAATTCATCACCGGTCCACAATACAAATTCAATTTAGGTCAAGTACTTCACGACTTTGAGTGCAAACCCAGATTGACGAATCTGGATGTGTCCTCGCTGTGTGCATTGTTTTGTTTCTTTACTTCTTCAAAAGCTTGCTAATTTTCCCTTGACATGGTTTCTAACATCACCTTCTATAAGATATCCTTATTGCCCTGGTTTCTTCCATAGTCCCTTCCATAGTTCCCTCCATGGTCCACAAGGCCCACAGGTTAAGAGGCTAAAGTTTGAAATAAACTATGTATATATATATATTCCGCGTGTATTCCCTTTACATTCCATATATATATATATATTTATTCATGTATATGTGGAATATAAATAATATATTATATGCATTTCTATTCCACAAATTCGATATACATACATACATATATATATAATTCCCTTTGCACCCCATTACATACGCAGTCCATATGTATATAAAAATAAATACACTAATGCATTCCACATATATATATATAATATAATGTATATTTTATTTCGCAACTATTCCATACATATATATATATATATATATATACACACACACATATATACTTGGCACATATGCCAAATATATTCGACATACATTCCATATTTTTATGTATATATTCCAGGTACATTTCATTTATTGTAAATTGCATAATGCGTTTTCAACCCATAGTTTTCAACTTGATGTTCACCCAACTTCAGGAGACGAGGTTGGAAAACAGTTGACTCTTCGTTCCTGGACTGCGACGCCCATTCCTGGTGTGCCGTGCCCACCAAATCGCTCCTTGGCCGGGATTCATTGGAAACGCACCCAGCAATTGAAAACAAAACAACCAAAAGCTGTTTTAGAAGGTATGATACTTTCATCTTGAACATTTGCTTAGTGCTGGGTCCAACCTGATTTTCTGGCAGCATTTGGGGTGCAGCCCCGAAATGGGCCAAGGCGGTATGCATGAGAGGCACTTGATGAGGATGGAGATGTACGCGGACAAGATTGAGAAACCCGTCCATGATAGACAACTGGGATTGCGTTGAAATCCGCTCTGGTTTCAGATAAATTGAAACACTTATACGACATGGATACAACCAATTCTTAATCTTGTTTCGAAAAATCACGGGAGTGTAGTAAGCATGGGATGAACTGTTTTTGGATGTTCCCTATCATATTGATATTCCATTTTGGGATGGGTTAACCATGGGAACCATTGGACCAGTGTCAGTTGCTGCTTGCTGAAACGCAGTACTTTACAATCCATGTTGCATGGTATTACCCGATTTTTCTTGGTAAAATCAAAGATTTTGTTCTTGATTTCTCCCGAATGGGATTTATGCAACCCTCTTTGACATTTTTTTGGACCTCACATCATTATCCAACTTGGGGTGTGGCTGGGCAGGTTGGACCGAGTTTGCCCTGCGACTCCTGTGGCACATTCACGCCCCACCATGGACTTGCAACGTTCAACCCACGTTTTCTAAGGAAAGAACCCCACGAACTCTGTGTGAACGTGGCTTCCAAACGGCTCCATGCTGAGATCCTGTCCGAACAGATCCTGTCTGAGCAGACTTTGTCGTCTGAGCGGATGACAAGGTCTAAGCCCACGAGAAAGTTTGAGCTAATCCGTGTTCGATAGTGTCCTTTCAAAGCTGGGGTGAAAATTGGTGCTTTGTAATTCTCTGATTTGTGTTGAAGATGGAAAGACTGATCTGGTAAAACTAATAGTAAAATAGTAAACCATCCTGAATATGATCATAGACTCCAGATAGCCGTGGTGTCAGTACCCTGCACAGCACCCTGCGACAGCAGCCTCTCCTGGAGATAGCATGCTGGAGAATTCGCCACCGAGCACGGAACCTATGAGAAGCAAGAATCCCTATCCCATAGGATCCATGTATGGTATATATATATATGCTAACATTTGGGGTATATTGATGGTAAATGTTACCATATATAGCATACATGGATCCTATGGGTATAGCTTGCCAACCATTTTGGGAATGAGAAAGCATGAACATGAGAGAAAACTTTAGGATTTCAGGTCGACCATTGTTACCCTGCGGCGGTAGTACAATATGGCAGCCCGGAAAATCCATGATCAGATCCACCACGTGCAGATCATCTACGGTACGTTTAATTTTTGAAGCAGCTGGCCATGTTGGAGTAGCGGAGGGCAGAAAAATTGGAGTTTCTGCCCACAAAAAACACAGTACAAACAAAGTACAAAAGCACCAAGGACCCCCCGCTTGCAACAACAACCCCCAAGTGAGCAGTGGCCAGTGAGCCAAGGCTGACCACTGCTCAGCTGAGGGAAATAGCGACTGAACACAAATTCCACCTTCGGCTGCGGCCCGTTTGGTTTGCAGGTAGCGGCGATTTTCTTTGGAGAAGCGTGTGCTGCCCTGGCGATTCTTGCAGAGGTTTCGAGCCTGAGGTTTCAAAAGACAGAGCACTTTGCATATGGGGATGGGTTAAAACTGATTATATATTACCATATTTGGAGGAATAACCATCCAAGAATCAGATTATATGTTGTTCTCAATGCTCTGAATTTAAGAACATCTTCAAACAGCCCTGCCCTCTAGGAGAAGTTTGTACTTCACAAGGAATACCAAAGCTTGGAAGACCCAGGCATGGTTTTTTTACGTGTCGTGAGGCCGTCAGCAGGTTATCACTGCGAAAAGCAGTTTATCCCTGCAAGAGTTTTTCAAGCAGTTTATCCCTGCGAAGGGTTGCAGGTGTTAATTTGTTGAACTTCCCAATAGATGCTGGTTAGTGCTTTCAACTCTGTTTTTTTGTGCATCAAAGCCTCGAATTTCATGTTTTTTCTGGTGATAAAAACAGTTGACGCGAAGGATTGAAAGCACCAACCAGTGCAGTTTAGGCGCCGTGCGAGGGCTTGGGCCCGCTAGTGTCAACATCCAACTTGGATGATTCTGGACGTGAACTGTGAGCGGGTGAGGGTCACCTGGGTCAAAACTGGCAACGCTAAACTTTGGGAAGGTTTGGTTATATTATACACATTAACATCTGTATATAATATCATATCAGACATCCACAAGAATTGAAGATCCCGTTAAGAACACATTCCAAGTCTCTATTGCCAACCTCCCAGATCTTCCAGTAGACTCAGTAGACCAACTGTCAGGCTCAACTGTGTTCATCCCAACGCGGGGTGACACGAGGAAAATGCGCATTGGCCGCTGCTGGGTAAATTATAAGAACGTCACCGCGACGTCACTCGAAATGATGGTTAGTAGGCAACTACACCCAAAATTGCCTTGGAAGGTGTGAACAATTATATATATAAGTTTGAAAGTCATGGTGAATATTTACAGCTGAATCATATTGAATCATATTGATTCATGCTCATTTTATTTTAGGAAGGGTCGATAGCTGATGAGTGAATATCTCATACTTCTCATACTCAGCATGGTTGCCAAGATCAGCCACATCAATCTTTGTGAAGGATAGGGCTAGCAATTTGGGTCTGAACATGTGGGGAAAAACCCGTCGAAATCCCGCTCCAAATCCCATGGGTTGCCATTCTATAGCTATCCCGAAATCAAGGCTCCGAAGCGCTTGGCGTAGCTTCGGAAACCGGTCCCAATCAAAAGACAAACACTCTATGCCAACCCAAACATTAACCCTGAAACTAGCAATTTTGGTGGACACAAATCTTCCAAACCCCAAGTTCGTTTAATTTTTAATGTAACAGTTGCTTGGTGTAAAAGCTGGTTGTGTGAAAACCAGTTGTTGTAAGAACTAGTTGGTGCAAAGGCTAGTTGGCGTATGAAATTTCTTCGTGGGAAACCTGGTTGGTCCCAAAAAAGGGTGTTTGTGTGTGTGTGTTTGTGTAAAAGCTAGTTGATATAAAATCAGATCCCTTGCAACAGTTTCTTGTGTTAAGAAAGTAGTTGGTGTAAGAATCACATTGACATGGCTTCAGAGGTGGTCCTACACAACCCTCGGCGTAAAACTTGGCCAATGACCACAGGAGGTAGTTCTTAAAATGGTTTGGATCCCAAAAAACTAAAATGATCATCCATGACTTGGATGATTTGGGGGTAACATGTCAGGAAACCTCCTTACTCGAATACACTGGCATATACAATATATCATGAATTTCACTTGACAACAACAATGGCTACAGGTGGTCAAAAGTAACAACCAGAAGTGTGCAAAGATGCGGCAGCTATCCTCCTGATTTTTGCGACCGCTGTCCAGTGGGAGTTTCAAGCATCGAAGTGGGGTATTGGAAGGGTTGGGAAGCTCCGCCTTTCAGGGATAGCCCCTGTCAACCACTAGTATCCACTAGAAACCATTAGTAACCATTAGTAATCATTGGTTTCTAGTAATAACCATTAGTAACATCATGGTTAGTCATTAGCAACCATTAGTCATTGATAACCATTATTCACCAATATTCACCATGACTAATCCATCTCACATCCCCATCTCGCCGTGTGGCACGTGGCGCATCTCAGGTACCTCTTTGACCCGTTGCCCCCGATGGCGCTCCGCCCGCTGCGGCAGCTGCGGCTCTGCGCGCAGCCGGATCTGGCGCGGGAGGTGCCCTCGCTGGCCGAAAGGGTGGCGGAGGTGACGCGTGGGTGGCTGCTGATTGGAGGCAGGACATGTTTGATGGGAATCTCACTGGTGGATCGTAGGGACATAATCATATACTTAATCATTGGGAATATCAGTAGCTAATATCAACAGTTACTATAGAGTATGTATATTGAAAGATGATATCATCGCAATGATATAGTAATCCCAGTGATGATTTCTTTATATATATATATACACATATAAGTTCCAAAAAATATGCTTCTGCGGCGGGTTCTCAAGTCATCATCATCATCATCCTCCTCCTCCTCCTCCTCCATATGTTGTGTTCCCTTGAGCATTTTGTAGGTCTAATGCAGATTAGGGCCTCCATTTGGGGAGTGGTTCTGATTTGGGATCTTGTTCTTTTTCTGCTCAAAAGTTTCCCGAGAGACGATTGCCGCATTGTGGGTTTCTCGCTTGCTGGACCCAATAGACATTGCAACAATACAACAACCCTGCTAGTTTCGTACCTCGCCCTGGCCTCAAGTAGTACGGGCTTTTGCTGCTGGAATTTCAAATTTCCAAGTTTTAAGCAGCCACGTTTTCATCTTGAAATATGTGTTATGCGCCAGTGTTCAAATCCATTTGTGTTTGGCAAACCACCAATTTCAATTCTTGATTTTGAACCAGTTCATTTAAGGATATTATTTATTTTCAGCGTTGCCGATCAGTGCAATCCACCAGCTTTGGTGCAAGAACCTCCCCCAGTCATAAGCCTACTCTAGTTTCCCATCCAACCATAGAAAAATGCGTGAAAACTACTGGTAAGGTGCAGTTAATCTAGTCACAAAACACTATGATTGTAATTATTCTTCGGTGGGATATCCACAGTTATATGTGGGTCATCAACTAAATATAAATTAGGAATAACATCCTCACGAAAAGGGCCCCCGAGGTTACTGAGTAAATTATAAACCCATGTATATAGCTAGTTCGATGTACTCTCCATAAGCCCAACAGTTAGTACAATTCTCAACCAACGTAGCCAAAAAATGCGGATATCATCACTAAATTCCCAAACTAGACTTAGAGTTTTGATCCCTAGAGCCATCCCCATTTATTGTTAAATTATCGCCAAATTCAACAGTGTTGGCAAGTTCCCCCCAAAAAACACAGATCTTATTGATTCTTCCTATATCCTCCGGTAATCAAACGGGGCAATGGCGCAATCCATATTTAGTTCGATGATTTTCCCAGCGAACTAAACCTCCATGGCTAGTTCGGGGATTTTCCAGTGGCCATGTTTGATTGCCAGAGGGTATCCAACTTTTGACTCTTGTCCTTGATACCTAGTGATATTCAAAACTTTGATATCCTTTGGTAATCAAAAACAGCAGGGTATCCAATTTTTGTTATCCCTAAAACCACCCTAAATTTGCCGAAACATGTTGGTAAAATCTCCCCTACGACGCAGAAATCTTATTGTTGACATCCCATTTTTGTTGCTAAATCCATTGAATTTCCCATTCAATCCAAGTAAATCACCATGAAAAATCCGCCTTTTTGTTGCAGAAAACTCACCATGAAAAATCACCAGTTTCGCTTTGTGAAATCACCACTCTTGCTGCTTGATTCACCATTGATTCACCATGAAATCACCATGATGAACCAATATTACCCTCTGGTAAACTAACATGACTATGGAAAATCACCATTTTCAATGGGTAAATCCACTATTTCAATGGCCATTTTCAATAGCTATTTTGACATAACCAGAGGGTATCCTGTTACCGGAGGGTACCACTTTCCATTCCTCACCTCCCGTTGCTAGGCTCAGGCAGCGGTTCGCGCTTCCACACGGACGCCTTCGGCTGTGGTGCTTGGAACGTGACGCTGCTGGGCGCCAAGCGCTGGGCGATGTATCCGCCCGGAGCACGGCCGCCAGGTGGAGTTTGTCCGGAAGATGGAGAAATGATGGGAAAAACATGGGGAAAATGGTGAAACCATGTGGAAAATGGATGAACATGGGTGATTGATGTATGTGTTACATTGATTTACTGATATCTGACCAGTGAAAATTGCTCAGGTTTGATCTGTTTGAAGGTTTTTCACGTGAGAGTGAATGCTTTTTTCAAGGACATGTGGCCAGGTTATGTGAAGTTTTAACTGGTAAGGATGCGAATGTCCAAGCAGTTAAAAGTGAGAGTTCTGCGAGGAGAAACATAAGTACGGATTCTCCCAACATTTACGCTTCTAGGTTCAAATATATTTTTTTTATCCAGAGAAAAAATCGTCGTGTATCATCTGTTTATCCTTCATCAAGCAATCCTGGTGATATCCAGAAACAGCCTTGGGGATTTTCAAGTAACAGGAGGAAAACAGTGGGAGTCGGACAGTCGCAAGAACCCCTCAGTCACCACGACATCCAAGGCACGGAAACGGTTTGGATTTTTAAACGCCGTTGGAAGTCGGAAGCCCCTAAGGTTTGGGTTTTGAAATTTTCGGTTTCAGATTGAAGAACGGTAAACTCACAGAAAACCATGGTATACCATGGTAAAACATGAGTTTCATAGGTAAATCATCTATAAAATGGTCCATTTTCCATGGCTTATTGTAAGTTTACCGCGCGTTTGTAGGTGTGTTGGACCTGGGTCCAGAGCGCTTTGCCGCCCCTGCGCCCATTTTCTGGTTCTCTGAGGCTCGTCCCCCATTGGATTCATGCCCGATGTTGTTTTGAAATGGGTATGGATCAATACCTATGAAAATACCATTTTTAGTGGGATGAACATCCATAAATCCCAGCTATTTTGATGTGAACTACAGAGGTACCAGGGTTTTGACACACTGCCAAATGCCGAAGTCTGCGAAAGTTCTGTAGGTTTCTGGTCCTGTTTCAAGTCGTCGCAGGTGCTGCCACAACTGAGAAAGGACCAACTGCCCTTGGAACTCGTGACAAAGGCCCCAACTTGTCGGAGCGACTATCCAAAATGGCAAAAAATGAGGAAAACATGATCCATGGGATGGGTGAAAACTGGATCAACACATGTGATTTCCAGGAAAGCCACAACCACTTGCCCGAGATTTTGAAAAAGGGTTGGGAAGCCCTTTATTACTATTGTTACCCACTATATATATATGTATACATATATATATATATATTATATATATATATTATATATATATTATATATATATATTATATTACTATAGTTACCATATGTAACATTATGTAACCATTATCAATAATGTTACGTAATGTTACTATTTTGAATCTAGTTGGCAGCTTCAACATGCTTCAACCATCTTCAAAATTTTCAACCCTCGTATAATGATCCCAACTGAGGAGCATATTTTCAGGGGTGAAAACATCAAGTAGTAGTTGCCAATTGTTGGGAAAATCTATTGCAATATAACTACATATTTATTACCAGTGTTACACACCATGATCTTGCTATAGCATTAATACTATTGTTCAATAAGGATTTCTATGATCTAATTGCTATTAGCTAGTAACCTCAGGCAATCAGTCACATGGCTTGCTGGAAACTTCCCCATGATTTTGCCATTTCGATACATGCCAAATTATACAAGGTGGCCCCCCCAGTTATAAGTTGGTTTACCGATATGGAGGTTTCCTGAGATGGGGTACCCCTAAATCATCCATTTTTATTTTCGGATTTTCCATTATAAACCATCCAGCTATTGGGGTACCCCATTTATGGACACCTCCATATCCATATTATGTTATATCCTCCAGAAACCAAACCCTAAACCGACTAACAACGTGATTCGTGCGACGTGCATCGATTTCGGCATATTTCGGCCGAGGCCGGGGATGTTCTGTACATCCCACCGGGCTGGTGGCATTGCGTGCTGAATCTCAGCCCTTCTGTGGCCTTCACCCGTGGCTCAGTCACGGAGTTGACGGCCATTGAGATGGGATGGCAATTCCATGCCATTCACGAAGATTCAGATGTTTGTTTCATGAAAGGATGGTTACCTTCCTCTAAAAACTCTCTAACTCTGTCGAAGATGGCTTTGCCAGATGAATTTCGGGATCCAAAGGCGGACTCGACACTTTTGGCTTGCGCAAACATGGCATGACATGAATGGTATGAATTTCAAACATTTTTTCCATGGAAAGTACATGTTCATTAAGCAACGATGTTTTCTGAATTTAAGTCATAACCCAATACCCTCTGGTAATTTAACGTAGCTATTGAAAGTGGCCATAGAAATAGTTGATTTACATTGATTTACCCATCAAAGATGGTAATTTTCCAGTTCGCTATGTTAGTTTACCAGAGGGTAATTCATCAACCATCCCCAGTGTTGCCATGGCTGGTAACCATCCTCAAGGTTTCTGGCCTTCCTGGAAAACCTGGACCCATCTGGAACCATCCAACGATGTGTCAGTCGCTGATTCTGGGTGATGAGCACCTTTTATCCCCCAAACATATGGTACTGTAACATTTTCCAACATCTTATAATCAGGCCCCAAAAAGATGGAAAAGTAAAAATCCGACCAAAATGGTGATGATTTATACTTTTCTATCATTTTGGGTGTTACTATAAATCCATCATTTCCCACATCCCTAGGCAACGTGGCCTACGGCTGCCGCGCAGCCCCCGGTGTTTGCTCCGCCCTGGCGGCTCGCGGCGACGCGTCGTCAAAGGTCGCCGTCGAAGCGGTGAGGGGCTTTGTGTGGCGCCAGCATTGCGAAGAAAATGGCGTGGGGGTTTCAATGGGGGAAGGTTTATTTCATGGAAAAAAACATGAAAACCATGGATGATTTATTTCGGGTACGGCCATGAGTATGGGAACCTCCATGTGGTGTTTCAATGTGGGAACATGTGGGAAAACAGTGGAAACATGTGGAGTTTAATCTGGAAAATCAAGATTTCACTGGCATGTGGGGTCCGTGGGTCAATCGTTTCTGATAGTCAAATGATTTTACTGATGCAACTTGATGGTTAGAGCCGCAAAATGGGACATGTAGCCAACAGAATATGGATTTTCAATATATAAAGATACTATGGACAGCACACATTGGAGATTTGGCCCAAGCAACAGAATGGGGGACCAACAGGCGGAGATTTCCCAATGATGGTTGCTAGCGCCAATTGTGAATTAACACACTGATATTAGGGGTATCATTTGCCACTATTAACCATCATTAGCCATTGAATGATCACTACTGACCAGCAAAACATGAGGGGAATTCATGATGTTTCGGTAGTTCCACATCACTGGTTTGGTTCCGCCAGGCCTATTTCCGCGATCGAAAAGATGCAAGCCGTGTGGTGCGCTATCAGTTCCTTGGCCACACTTCCTATGGAATGTGATATGAATATCACCATTGGTGTCACTATATCCTGGGAACCGCCATTGTTTTCATTGATCAAACTTATGTTCATGGTTCGTTTACTAGATCATTCATAGTTATTTTTTGTTTACAGATTTATCAAACATGATGATATCTATCAGATCATTAATATATATATAAATTGTATGTATATATATATATATGTTGGATCATTAATATTTATCAAAAACATGCTGATATTATCCCAGACTTTCATCCACTTTCCGAACGGTGTCCAGCGGGAAAGTCGCTGGAAACGACCATCGCCACCAGTTTTTTTTTCCCAGGAGAGTCATTGGCCATAAAATCGCCGTAAAAAGTACCACTGAGGTTTTTCCTTCTCAACTAATATTGGGTATTAATGGGATACTAGTGGTATATTTATGGTATATCATGGTATATTAATGGGATACTAATGGGATATTAATGAGATATTAATGGGATATTATATAATCGGATACTAATGGGATATTCATGAGATATTAGTGAGATATTAATGGGATCTTCATGTAAATATACGTTGTTTTTTTTGTGCATGGCATTTTTTGTGCGTATCCCAGGGGGTGATGGATGGATGCAGGTGCCTGGTTTGCGCAACAGACCACGAGTTCCGCATGAGCAAAGGAGCGGCGCCTCGCCGATGCGCCGATGTTGATCGGTCGCCGATGTCGGGATTTGGTGCCCCATGACACGTGAATTCCTATGAACAGACCAGTACCCTCTGGTAATTTAACATAGCTATTGAAAATCACCATTTTCAATGGGTAAATCCACTATAAATGGCCATTTTCAATAGCTATGTTAAATTACCAGAGGGTAATTTTGGGGCTGATGGTTTGGTATGACAAACAGCTAGGTCAACCCTGATTGAGTAGGTCAATGAGTGAAGTTTAGTCATAACTGGAAGTATGAACCACCCAAGGACCTTTTATTGCAGGGTATCTTTATCCATGACAAGAAAGTGTCTGTTTCGAATCAGCATTGGATATGATCCAACCTTCACCTGATATATATATATATAATATATATATATATATTGGAAAAGCGTTTGACTTAACCATATTTAGCCATTTGTTAGCCCCTATAGATCATTGTTTTTGTCGCTATTTCAGCAAGCTCCTACTTCTGGGGATCAACTGAGGTGGGCGATGGGTGAGCTGGCTGAGGTGGCGGAGGGGCTGTGGCCGTGTCGTCCTTGGTGGTCGCTGTACATCAAAAAGGGTCAAGGCAACTTGACATTGACATGTCTGATGGCAATGATGTAAGATGAACATAGATGAACAGAAAAGCTATCTCAACTGCTATCAGTTCAGAAGGTGTTTTTTGTGTACCATCTGGTTACTTAACATAGCCATGGAAAATCACCATTTTTAATAGGTAAACCATCTATAAATGGGCCATTTCCCATGGCTATGTTAAATAACCAGAGGGTATCCCTGAAGAAATGCCAGCGGCAAGTTGAGAAGTCGCTGATGCGGCTCATGATATCTCCCAGTTTTGGAAGCGCTGATTGGAGCAGATCACCCTGATCAAATATGCTGCTAAAAAGGCCGGTTTTGTTTGGCAAACCAATCTCTTTTTCTTACATCATTTGTTCGGAATGTGTAACTAGTATGCAGCAAACGATAATGTAAATGATGTATAATAAATATATTCCTATAAAGTTACACTCATTGTATATTCTAAGCCAATCGTTTTTCGAAACCTTCAAAGTCCCTGCCTCCACAGCTGGATTCCCAGCAGAAGTCTCTTCCAGCTCAGCCTGGAATTCTTGGTGAGTTCGCCCCTGGCTGGGATGAAGTAAAGTATCCCCTGGCATGGGTAACGTTACCAGGATGCGTTACGTCATTGGGGGAAACCCACATTCACTGTTCTGGCAGTTGGTGGATAGTCTATGACTTCAGGGGAAATGGATAGTCAAAGGTGTCTTTATTTGGTTGGTGTAGTTCAGATGATGATCCACAGTTGTCTCATGCTTCACGTATCCCCCTCACCAGGCAACACTGGATCTTCAGTTTGGAAAATCTTTACTCTTCACCCAACAATCCCAATCATCACCAAAATCAATGGAATTTCAGGCTTTAAATCGTGGCGGGGTTGAACATGGACCGCACAAATCCGCAAAATGCCCATAGACCATCATAGACAAATCCTTGGCTGAGCCATCACCGTCAGTCCATGCCGAAAACCGGCATCTCTGACACTGGCGAAAAAACGCTAGGCGTTTTGCGAGTCACCTTGGTGGCAGTCTGGATACAGTATCCATCATGGTTCAAAGATTCCTGACCATTTTCCCAATGATTCCCAATGAACACGTGGGGTATACCCCAGCGACCGTATATCCCACTGTTGAACGACAAGTGTAGACATCAGGTCCATCAGGTCCATCATAGTGGCGTACCGCTGAGATATAACAACACCTTGCTAGATTGTGGTGAAAAGAAAGATGTGTACAAATTCATAGAATTGGATGAGGAAATTTACAGGAAATCCGGATATTTGATGGTAAACACCATGGTTTCGTGTAGATTTTCCCTTAACCCATTGACAATTTCTACAGAGTTTGGACCACAGCACGTCACTTAATAACCTGAGACGCCTCTGAAATCGTGTGAGATGGTGCGGTGAAACCATCAGTTTTTCATGGCTTTAGATGTCTTTATATAAAACAGTTTTGGGATATATATATATACATAATAATAAGATAGATAGATAGATAGATAGATAAGATAAGATTAGATTAGATTAGATTAGATTAGATTAGAATAGATAGATAGATAGATAGATAGGTAGATAGATAGATAGATAAATAGATAGATAGATAGATAGATAGATAGATAGATAAATAGATGGATAATAACGGACAAGAACAGACAAGAACAAATAAACATAGATAAGAATAGATAAGAATGAATAAGAATAGATAAGAATAGATAAGGATAGACAAAACTAGATATGAATAGATACGATTAGATACGATTAGAAAAAAATAGATAAGGTTAGACAAGATTAGATAAGAAGATAGTATTAGATAGGATTAGATAAGCTTAGATACGATTAGATAAGATTTGATAAGATTAGATAAGTTCAGATAAGATTAGATAAGTTTAGATACGATTAGATAAGTTTAGATACGATTAGATAAGTCTAGATACGATTAGATAAGTCTAGATACGATTAGATAAGATTATATAAGAGTAGATAAGATTAGATAAGTCTAGATACGATCAGATAAGATTAGATAAGATAAGATAAAATTAGTTTAGATTTGATACAATTAGATAAGATTAGATTAGATTAGATACAATTAGATAAGATTAGATACGATTAGATAAGATTAGATAAGATTAGATAAGATGAGATAAGATGAGATAAGATGAGATACAATTAGATAAGATTGGATAAGGTTAGATAAGATTGGATAGATATATAGGATAGATAGATAGATTAGATAGATAGATTAGATGGATAAGATAGATTAGATAGATTAGATAGATTAGATAGATTAGATCGATTAGATAGATAATATAGATAAGGTAGGTAAGATAGATAAGATAGATACGATAGATTAGATAGATATGATAGATATGATAGATAAGATAGAGAAGATAGATAACATAGATAAGATAGACGAGATAGATAAGATGGATAAGATAGATAAGATAGATAAGATAGATAAAATAGTTCAGATAGATCAAATAGATAAGATCGATAAGATCGATAAGATAGATAAATTTAGAAAAGATAGAATAGAATAGAATAGATATATAGATAATCGATAGATAATCGATAGATTAGATAGATTAGATTAGATTAGATGATTAGATTAGATTAGATTAGATTAGATTACATTTGATTAGATTAGATCAGATTAGGATAGATACATAGATAGATAAATAGATAGAACGATAGATAGATAGATAGATAGATAGATAGATAGATAGACAGACAGATAGATAGACAGACAGGATAAGAAAGAAAGAAAGAAAGAAAGAAAGACAGAAAGAAAGAAAGAAAGGAAGGAAGGAAGGAAGAAAGAAAGATGTACCCACAACCCGGGGGGTTCGCCGCTGGCAAACAGCAGTTGACGTGCTCATTTTACCTTCGTTCTTCGCATTTCTGTTCGGAATTAGGCTTGTTTCTTTTTTTGCTTGTTGTGGCTGTTTGATGACGCTACGTGACTGACGTGAGCAATAACGTTCAATCGGTTGTAAACCTTCTCTCTAATGAATTCAAACACACTCTTGATGTTACGTTTTATACTTTCTCTGGAGAATTCCAAGAGGCTCTTGATGTTACGTTGTAAACGTTCTCCCGAGAATTCTAAGACGCTCTTGATGTTATGTTGTAAACTTTCTCTGGAGAATTCCAAGACACTCTTGATGTTACGTTGTAAACTTTCTCTGGAGAATTCCAAGACGCTCTTGATCAACTTTCAACCGACGGCGAAGGTCCCGTCCTGTGAGTATATATAATATATATATATATATAAATATTTGTAATAATAATAGTAGTAACTGCAAAAATAATAACAACAACAACAATAATAACAATAATAAAAATAGTAATAATAATAACACTAGTAGTAATCAATCATGATAGATAAACAATAAACATAATAATAACACTAATGATAAAACCAGTGTATATATATATGTAGTACTTATACTTATATACTTATGGTAGATAATCTGATTGCTCTGGCTGATTTTTCTTGATATCTCAATTTTAGCTGGTAACTCTGGAATTTCTCCAGGAAAATCTGATTTCCTCTGGAAGATGGTGACTTGGATGCGCCAAGGGTCGTCGTGGCGTCGTGACACTTTGCTCTCCAAATGGAGCGCCGTAGGGAGTGGCGCGTGGATGAGGATCACCCCCAGGTGGTTTGTAGGCCAGGGTTGGTTGGGTTCAATATGTTTTGTATTCTTTTTGGATATCTGGTTGGTGGTTTGGAACATTTTTTATTTTTCCAACTGACTTTCATATTTTTCAGAGGTTTTGGCTCAACAACCAACCAGATATGTTCTGAATTTCTTTCGATTTTGTTTTCTAGGCATCTTCGGGGAAGATTTGATCAGCCCGAGTCAGCCGCCACTGGGGGGCTCAGACCGACCGCCGCAGTGCCGAAAATGAGTTGTGTCAGCCCGATCCCAATGCAGCTGCTGGACATTCTCCCGAGGGAAGGAGGGGGGAGCTGTTAGGAACTATACGGTTGTATCATGTTGTATCCATATTCCATCATATTCCCCCCAAAAAATGTGGAGCCAAGGAGCTTCTGAGAGATCTGAGAGTTTCGCAACTCGAAGTTGGCCACTCTGAAAGCCTGTATTTTTTGGATCGCCATTGAAGATTCCTGGCGATCCAGCCATTGGGTGGGTCTCTGAATTTGTTTATTTGTGAAAACACCTTGCATATAGCTGATAAACAAGGGTTTCCAACCCCTAGACCCTCTGACCATTCACCATTTAATTCATTAAAAGTAGAAATATTACGACCCCTATACCACCACTGTATATACTAGTATTAGTTCACTCCTTACTGTTGCTATGATTCCAACTCCACAACAGTATTGTACAGTACTCCAACAGTAGTCGCAACCTATAGCTAGAAGCGTTAGCCATAGGTAGAGCCCGTAGTGTAGGTAGGAAATGGTTACCCCTTAACCAGCAGGGTCCGTAACCATAGTAGCCCACCGAACATATCTGGCTCAAGCGCTCCGCAGTAAAAGGAGCGTTTGCAACATCTATGGGACAGGGGAGATTAATTGGTTGTTTCTTGTTTTTCCCCCTGTTTCTCTGGTTATCAGCCGTATTGGCTTAGTGTTCTTTTGCTGGGAAAGTCTTAATCTCCCTTGTCGGTAACTTAGGCCCCACGCAACCTCGTTCACTGCCTTTCACTTTTCGCTGATTTCCTGTTTCACCTTGTATGGTACCAGAGGGTCTGTTGGAGGGGGCTGCTTTGAGCGCCTCCGAACCGGTTGCCGAAGGGAACCCGGAAGCAGAGGCGGAAGCTGCTGAAAGCGCTGAAGTCACTGTTGAAGGAAGTACCGGGTTCAACTGGGCAGACGCCTCTGAGGACCCGCCCGTGCCGTCAGCTGGTTTTGAAGTGGGAGGGGCTGCATCTAGCGCCCTACAGGACGACGCCGACGAGGACTTTGACATCTTGAAGTTTGACGCACTGTCTCTTTTGGATCCAAAACCGGAGGAAGTGGTCACTACTGAGCAGTTGTTTGAAGCACTTGAGGCCGACTTCGATCCCACCGCCGAGCCAGCCGAACAGCTTGAGGCATCCGAACCAATCGAAGCAGAAAATAATCTCGAAGGTGATAACCCCGAAAATCTAATTCCAAAGGAAGAAACTGATTTTTCCAATAACCCTGATCAGGAAACTAGTGCTGAGGTCGCAGACTCCGCCGCAGATCCGATTGTAGGAAGCTCTCCATCCGTAGTTGAGCCAGATCCTAATTCGACATTTGCTCCGGTATACGTCCAACACCTTGGAGGGGTAGCGGAAGAGGACGAAGTCGCGCCGCCCCCAACATCTCCGTTTCTTGAGCAGGAAGGGGCTGCCGCAGGCGCCTCAACAACTGGGCACGTCCAAACAGGCCACTCTCCTGCAGGACCGTCCAGAGGTCCCCGTGTCCGTGGAACCAAAGGCGGGAAGAAAGCCCAAACCAAAAGGCTTATACAGCGTTGGCAATCCGACTTTGATAAACTAGCTGACTTTCTTTGGAACGAGGCAGAATTTTGGCTCAGGTACGTCCACCACTCAGAAGCATCCGCTGAACTGATTTGGACTGTCCGTGTCTTTAGAGTCCTCTACAATCATTGTACGCTAAACCAAATCTTAGTCCATCTTGCTAATACCTTTGCTCCTTATAGAAATTGGGTTTTTACCAACGGATATCGAAGAGGTGAATTACATCTGGCTTCAGATACAGCTGCAAATACTGTGCTACCTGATAGGGATCACATTAACTTGCAAGCTTTTGGGGATCCAGATCCACCTAGATCCGTTTGGGACGACTACGATACCTATAGGGGTCCACAACCAAAAGGTAAGGCAAAAGCCAAAGCTAGCGTATTTACCCAAAATACTGAACTACCATCTGGATCCGAGCAAGCTACAGCATTAGGTGTTGACCCAGCAGTAGATAGGGGTGTTAGTTCTTCTGAAGAAACCCACACTCCATCACCAAGGGGCCCACCAAAGGCTAAAGCTAGGCCTAAGCCAGTGTCCGAACCTAAGGAACCCAGTCATCCACCGCCGTGGGTGCCATCCCTTCGACCTGTAGGCCATCAATCCGCTCCGAAGGTTTCAGAATCCGTAGCCAGTGTTCCGCCGCCACGTGCCACGGGAGGGGCTGCTGAAAAGCGCCCTAAACCTGAAGAGGCTGAGCAAGCATCCGATCCAAAAGCATCCGGCAAAGCATCCGTGCCAGAACCGGCTGAGCCTAAAGCATCGGACCCCAAAGTTGCTAAGCCCTCTAAGGATAATCCTTTAAAAAGATTAGGATCCCCACCTAGTTATCCAGCACCATCCGTGCCTGCACATCGAGATTTCCACCAAACTTTAGGACCTCCTCCAAAGCGGCCGCCAAGAGCTGCAACGCCAAAAGGAGAAAGGGCTGCAACAGCGATCCCTCCGCCACCATCTCATCCACCGCCATCGGCGGCTGATTTGGATAGGGCTGAACGTGGAAGACCACGTGAGAGAGCTGGCACACCCCCTGCCCGAACAGTTAAAGGTGGTAACATCGATAAGACCCCAGCTGCATCAGCACCTGCTGCGCCTAAGCCAGTGAGCCGATCTAGATCACGGGTTCCAGCCACTCTCACCCCGAGAGCTGACGGTTCTTTTGCAGATCAGGACACTGAGGTGTTGCGCCGTGCAAGGGGTGGTAACTTGGGTACCCCTAGTCTTAGTTCCCGACCAATAGCCCTAAGACCCGCTGATAGTAATTATCCACCCGTGATAATAAACTCTGAGGGCACTTGGGTGCGTATCTCAAAGCCGTCCGGCTCTGCAGGTAGGGAACCCACAACTGTTCCTGTTGCCATTCCTGGCACTGCTACATCATCCGTTGACCCCCACGAACTTGCTGACGAAGTTTGGCGTGATCCGTCTTTGGTTGGTAGCAACACTGCATTGGTATCCTCCCATAATACCCAGGTAATCCCGATCTCAGAACCTGAAGGCCTAGTTGCCGTTGATTCAGAAGCTGTAGAAGGGGTTGAAGAAGAAGAAGAAACTACAGTTCCTCCACCAAAAAGAAGGGCTATTGTTACAACAACTTCTTCTGGGCGTAGACAGGTTTACCAATCTCGACGTAGATCAATTCCTCAACCCGAACCAACATCAACTGCTGCTGCGCCAGGTGGGCCTCCATCTGAACCCGAGGCACCGGACGAGGACCCAGATCCCTTTGAAGGTGAACCAGAAGGTGAAGAGGAAGAGGATCACTCATCTGACCCTCCTGAAGCCCCTCCCGAGGGCGAAGAGGAAGTTGAGGTTGAAGTAGAAGTTGAGGAAGGGGCTGCTCCATTAGCGCCTCAAGAACCCAGCACTCCATCGCAGGCATCGCCGAAAGCTCCAACTACTAGAGGTAGTGTTAGTAGGTTTTTGTCACCCAGTGCAGAAGGTGCTGAACGTTCTAGATCTCGTCACAGGGACACAACCGCTGAGGAAGAGGCTCCAGTTGCCGTAACAACTTCTTCAACAAGAGTTTCAGGTACAATCCAAACCCAAATCTTTCGAGACGGCACCAAAGCCCAAGTTTTTGCACCTGATATCCCAACACCTAAGACTCCTCCAAAATCTATAGGCCCACCACCACCAAGATCATCGTCACAGCCAGCTAGAGTTAAGCCGCCTCCACCCGGAGTTAGTGCAGCAAGTAGGTCCGCATCAGCAGTTCCACCCTGGCGGGAAGGGGCTGCACGTGCGCCCCAAGGAGGTCCTCCAATCAAAAAGAAGTATAAGGCTCCTCCTAGACCTCCCTATAACTACTCCGTAACTGTTGGCCAAGCTTACGAGCCAGGTGTAGACCCTGATCCTCCAGAGCCCACAGAGGAGGAACTCAACGCAGCTTGGGCCCGCTCCAAGGAGCATCAAGACAGGGCTTGGGAGCGACACGTAGATTCGCTCGCAGATCGCAAGCATCGCCAAGCACTCGAGGCCTATAACCAGGCGGAAAAACAGAAGAGGAAGCACAATAAGGTGAAGCCACGTCCAAAGCAGCCTCCAATCGTTGTTCCACCTAGGCCAGAGAGACCTGTTCCAAAAGCCCATAAAACTGCATCCCCAAAACCTAGTCCACCTGCGACACCAGTGTCGACACCTCCAACACCACCGCCGCGACCACCTAAGGCGACTTCTACATCAACAGCATCCGTCCCTACTAGCGGTAAGGCAGGTGCTGCGTTTCGCGCGCCAGGGGGTAGAATAGATTTAGGCCCTTTAATCCGAGCTCGTCAAGAGCGAGGTGTAGGTGGCAGTAATCTAGTCGTGTTTTTCGATTGGCACGACACCCTCGACTGCGCTAGAAACGCCCTTGGTGTGTTTGATCGTTCTATTGTGGATAAGTTCGTGAACCTTGTACAGCTTGCACAGGGCAGGATCGAGTTCCACATTGTGTCTTTCTCCGGCGTAGCCCGTGGCCGCCAAACGGAAGAAGACGCCAACAATCTGGCGGAGTTCTGTAGGTCACAAGGCCTTCCATTTAGGTCAGTGACTATAGTTAACGACCCAGTGGGTCCAGGGGGCAAGACACCTGTCCTTACATCTAGCGGCGCAAACATACATCTTGACGATCGTCAAGACGTCTGCGACGAGGCTGCACGCGCCAACATCTTTACGATTTGTGTATACAAGTCCCACACATTGAGTTGGTGGCCCCAATTGGAAAGTGCGGTCAAGGATAAGGGGGTGGATTACTTTTTGCGCAACCACGCGCCGGTGCCTTTGAGGGGAGACCAATTCTCTCGCCGTAGGAATTAGCTTTCTTGTGGCTTGAACTTCATCGGCATCCAACTTCACATCCGGCGAGGCGGAAGGGGCTTGAGCAATTGCTCGCCCTTGTATAGTTTTGCCTGTCAGTGTCTTTCATTTTGCCTGAGGTTGTGCACCCGCACGCCCAGTACCGCGTCTCATTTGACACATCCGTGTCTTTGGTCGTCCGTGTCTTGTCTTGTTGTTTCACTGGGAGGTGCTTGAGCATCCGCTCGCGCCAGGACCCACTCGTGCTGGTCCCTTGGTAAAAGATGCAGTCTGGATTAACTCCACCAAGTGAGAGTTCAGGTGCAGATAGGTCTAGGAGCTCTCCAGAAGACCCCAAATTACCTAGTGGTACTAGAATACCTGCCGCTTCCACTATACTTGTTCCCCGAAGAGCATCTGGAAGTAACCTATCCCATAATATTCCCCAAGCTGAATCTTCTGACACCAGTATGGAGGATAGGGGTGGGGCTAGGCGGAGAGCACGTTCAGGTCCTGATCCATCCAGTAGCAGCAGTAGGCACAATCCAAATGTTCCCATTGACCTTAATGCCACACAAGCGTCTTTCTTGGCAGGTGCAGCTGTAACCCAAGCGCATCAAGCGTCCTTAATAGCTAATAATGCTGCCGACGTAGCACTCTCATCACAACTAGAAGTTCAACATGCCCAACAGGTTGCCAAAGCCATCCATGCCGGGGCCGTGCAACAACAGTCTGATTTTGCTCAGGCTGCAGCGGCGTACCAACAGCAGGCCACACGTGCCTACTTGGCTCAGCAGGAGGAAGCTCGGGCTGCCATTGAGCAGAGGGATAGAAGTTTCCAACTTTTAGAGATGAGGGCCCACCAACAAGTTCAGGGGATTCGTCATGAAGCTGAACGGGAAATATTGGCTAATAGGGGTGTAGTTCAAGAAAGGGCACAACAATGGGTTAATGATAACATTCGACCACTTCAACAACAAATTGCAATTGGTTCACAACAGTTGGTTGATCGTGATAATCAGTTAATGGATAGGGAGATAAGGATAGCACGACTCCAATCCCAATTGGATGCCATCCAGCAACAGGGTGCCCATAACATCCCAGTTGCAACCCCGACCCCAATTCCTGAATCACCAATGACCGTTCATACCGAATTTGATTTGTTTGAGGGCCAAAATAACCCTTTTACTTCAGACGTTATGGATGGATCAGCCACACCAATTCACACTCCACCTAGGCAACCAACAGGTATGTCTCCTAGGGAATCCCCTTTGATTCAGTTTAATCCTGTTTTGCCTGATGCAGCACAACCTGCGTCATCCACCCAAAATATGTCTAGTGTTCCAAGCATCCCCATAAGTTTTGGACCGCCTGTTTTGGTAGAAGCCCCCGAAGGCCTACCATTATCTTCTAGTGCTATTGTTCCCCTGCAGTCGGGTCTAGTACAACCTAGCCCTGTTCCGGCACCTAGTGCTGTGCAACTTAATGTTGGTACTGCGGCAAGTGAGCATTGTACAAATGAAGATCGCATTAGTGCGTTACAGGACCAAGTTTCACAACTTATGCAAGCGTTGCACACACAGACACAACTTGTAGCACAACTGCAAGCGGCGAAAGCACCAATGCCTATAGCTCCACCACCTAGCACCCCTCAAGCTTTGGCCATGGGAGGTGCTGCTTTGAGCGCACCAATCGGACAGACTGCAGCATGTTCCGTCGTCGCGCCTTTGCCACAACAGGTGTTGCCACCAGGCCTGCCGCCGTTGCCTCTAAGTAAAGCTGGTCTTTTACCCCAAGGGTCTCCATATGTTTATAACTCTGGGTCCCAACGTTCTAAGCAGTCGGGTAGTTCCGAGTCCTCATCAGATTCTGATGCTGGGCCACCCCCACCAAATCCATATACTCAATGTAGGATTTGTGGAGAATTTCATGATGAAATTAACTGCCCATACTTAACTATGAACATGGGGGGAGAAGATTTTTCGGACCAAGGGCTTGCGCAACCCCGTCCCGGAGATGCTGAAGTTAGGGACTATGCAGATGAGGAGGATAATACCATTAGAGTAAAATCACTCAATGATTTGGTTTTTCCAAACCCTCCCGAAAATGCCGGTCAAGCTAGGGGATATGTTAATCAGGTCCTCATGGCCATCGGTAAGCTACAGAAAACCCCAGGTAATGAAGTTTACCAATGGGCCCAAGAATGTATGACATCCACTGAAAATCAGCTAAAAACCGATCCACGCTTCCCACGCACGGATCGAGAAATCGCCTCAAAGCTTATAAAAACTTGCCGACGGGGTCGATTTGGCTTAATTTTTCAGCAAATGGTTGAATCTGAGCGCCTCTCTTCCGGCTCTATGCCGTGTGGACGCGTAATGCTCCAAAAGATCTTTCACTATTTTCAACTGGAACGCGATAGAATTGGCATGTTGGGAGAACGCAACTTGTTATCGCTTCGCATCCCGGGAAATACGCACCAAGATCTAGAGGCCTTCAGAGACAAGTATATTTATGTGATGTCTACAATACCAATCCAAGATTTACCGCGAGAGCAAACTCTTTTTAACCATTTAATTGACGAACTCGAGCGGACCCCTATCATGGCTGCCAAAGTGTTGAAAGCCCGTGAAGCCCCACTCACCAGCCACCGCAGATCGACTAATTGGTTGTGGGAAAAAGTAGAGCTAGTTCTCCAACTTGACCAACAACGCAAGAATCGTATTGAGTTTGATAAACAGCTTAAGCTCAAGCCTGCGGAGGGATATCTTGGTACCACTAACCCAAAAGTTGCAGGAGCCCCTGCCACCTCTGATCCTAAGGCTGCCCCAAAAGGTAATCCTAAGGCTGGTGTGCCTGGAGCCCCCGCTCCCAAAAATGCTAATCCAAAATCTAAGGCAGACAAAGGTAAGAAGGTAGAGGCTGCTCCAGCGCCTCATGCTAAAGCTAAGGCCAAACCAAAGGCCAAAGCCAAGGGCACAACCACTACTTCACCACCACCAAAAGCAGGCGCAACCACTCCAAGGAGTGCGGAGGCCAACAGGGTCGCCAATATGACCCCGGCCCAAAAGGCAAAAACACCGTGTATGTTCTATGCCTACAACGCCTGCAAGGCGAAGCAGTGCGCCTTCTTGCATTCTGCCACCGAAAAGTATAAGGGGCCCCCACCCCGAGCATTATCCAAGTCTAAGTCTACAACTAGCGTTCCTGGCAGTATGGCCACTATAGCTGCTGGCACAGCAGCTGTGCCCATTGTTGACGCTATGCCTTCCAAGCTTAACGGAGCAATCCCGTGGCTTTGGGACACTGCAGCCGGTAGGCATCTAATTGGCAAACAAGCCTTAACCCCAAAAATGAAAGAGTTTTTGCAACAATCTCCAAACCCAGTAGCTTTCGAGACAGGGGGGGGTAGCCAGGCTGGTCAAGAGTCAATCGCTTTTGACGGCAGCAAAATCTTAGAGGGAGAGGAGGTTTATGTCTTAAAAGATTGTCCACCAGCTCAGAGTATCGGCAAGACTGTTATGGATAAAGGTTATATGTTCGTTTGGGATCCCCGAGAAAATGTTCCATATCTAATTGCACCTGAGAACATCAATAGATGCAAACTTAAGGTTCCCCGCAATGCTAGGATTTGTGCCTCACGTGTTGTCGAATACGTTCCACAATATGATGAACAACTTAGTCCGCGTAACTTTGTTCCAGCAGAAAGGTTAACCCCAGTTTCTACAGCTCTCCCAGCTGATCCTTTGCCGGATGAGGATTCTGGTTATTCACCTAGTTTTGCAGGCCAAGATGTCGCACGACTTGAAGAAGTTGCTGAGGCCGATGATCCAAAAGATGCAGCTGCATCCAGCAGCCCACATGCAAGTGTACCGGAAGGTGCTGCTCCTAGCGCGCCACCGCACCCTTTAGATGATAAGTTGCTTGTTGAGTTAGGTGATGGTATCCCTATCAAAGATGAAGTCTTGAAAAAGGAAGCCACTAGCTTAGAGCATCTTTTGACGCACTACCCCAAAAATCCATATTGCCCATTATGCCATATTGCTAAGGATACTGCAATGCGGGTCTCTCATGTTAAGGATGGTAAGTCCGATGATAAGATTGATCCACCAAAACAACCTTTTGAGCAATTGGCCACTGATGATGTTATCCTTGCAAAAGGGTCTGAGCATTTTGGAACGGGGATAGGAGGGGTTAAAACACACCATGTGGTAAGGGACCTTTATTCCGGTGCACGAATAGCATATCCCCTATCAAAAAGAGATGTTGAATCACATGCCAAAAATTTTCGACATTTCGTGGGATTGAAAGCCAATGAACTTGCCACCCACACACTTATCAAAATGGACGAAGCGCAGGAATTGGAGCAGGCTGCCCATCAGGTCGGCTTCGTTCCTGAGACGTCCCTTCCCAACCGTTGGCCGCACAACGCTCTCTTAGAGCGCGACATCCGGGAGGAGAAAGAGTGTTGCAGGGTCGTTCATTTACAATCTGGTTTGCCCTATGAGTATCACACATACAGTTACCCATACGCATGTCTTTCCATGACTTTTGATAGACCTTCTATTGTGGACCCTGAAAAGACCCAATGGGAAGCTCTTACACGTGAAAAGTTTGATGGCAAGCGTTTGTGTTTTGGTCAACTTGTGTACTATCGCAAGAAGCATCCAACAAAAAGGACCTTAGAACCCAATATGGCTCCTGGTTTGTTTCTTGGTTGGCGAATCGATTCTGGTTTTCGTTATAGGTATGTTGTTCGGATATTAGATTATCAAGAGTTTCGAACTAGAGGTGCTTCACGTGTTTCCGATGTACCCGAGCCTGAACTATACCTTCCAGATGGTGATGCCTATTTTCCCGTCGGTTTTTCGAAGCATCAGGCCTTGATCAGGGGGGATGATCCCGATGATGTTAAACTTCCTGAAATAGCCCTGCAAAATGTTCCGTTTCCACCAGACGGCGGTTTAGCTTCCCCATCTACACCCGGCCCCAAACCTAGATCGGTTTATATCACCTTAGACCGCATCATAAAGTTTAAGGAGACTCCCGGTTGTACAGGGTGTAAGAATAAGACTCGGTACCACAATGCAGAGTGCCGTAAACGGTTCCAGAAACTAGTTGATGAAGAAAAGGAGCTGGAAGCCAAGTCAAAGCCCATATCAGAGTCGGTAGTTGCAGAACCTCCGACCGAGGTTCCTAGTGCGCTTGAGGATGCCCCCGTGGGACCACCACCGGAGGACAGTGTATTTGATGATGAAGGTGAAATCACAATTGCTGTTCCTTATAGCGTCTCTGGTGCTGCCACCTTGCCCCAGACTGCTCCCAGCTGCGCTGAATTATGTAGGGATTCCTTGCCAGTGTTCGGTGCACAGCCCGTGCCTGCATGCCCCGCAGTTAATCAGCCTCCTAAGAATAACAATAACCGTCGTAAGCGACGTGCCTTGAAGAAAAGCCAGAAATCCAATGAGAGATCAACACTGTTTGAGTTTGCATGTTCCCTCAACTCACAGCTTGGGTTGACAAGTGAGCAATGTAATATAAATCACATTGGGTTATGCAAGGAAAGGATAGACTTAAGTGATGAGAATCAATGTTCCCAACTTGATTATCAAATAGGTGAAGCCGCAAAAGTTGCACCACCTAATCTTTGGTCGTCCATACCATGCACGTCTGGTTCGCCTTGGCAGTATATCAATAGACGGAAGGGAGGAGCTGCTTATATGAAAAGATTAGCGCTCCAACTCCGAGAATCGAAACGACTTTTCAAAAGCTTTACCAAAAGGGCAGAATTAGTTTTGAAACTAGGAGGCACTGTTTCTTTTGAATGGCCACGTCCCTCAACTGGCTGGAAGAGACCAGATGTCGTAGCTTTCTTTAATTCTCACCCTGAGTTTATGGAAGTTGATTTCGATGGTTGTGCAGTAGGTCTTAAGTCCAAGAAAGGTGTTCCCATCAAAAAGCCTTGGAGAGTCCGAACCACTTCCCAAAGAATAGTAGATGTTTTTAAAGATAAAAAGTGCAGTTGTGAACAGCCACATGAAAAGTGTGAAGGTTCGGAAACGGCGCGATCAGCTATGTATCCTGCAGAGATGGCATTTTTGATTACCCAAGCGCTGTACCCTGCTAAGTGTTCTCAACAACATGCTCCCGCAATGCCATGCGCTCCACTTTCAACCGAACCTCAAGAGCACCGCGAAGTTGAACAACATCTTAAACATGTGTCCCCACTAGCTGGTTTTGAGGATCTTGCAGTTGCCATTGAAACAGATCCAACAGTGAACTGCTTAGTGTCGGAGCTTCTAGACCATGAGCGTTTGTTGTCACAAGCTTTCGGGCATGAAGATAACAATGAACCCTCTAAAGAGGTTCAAGCTATGGTAACTAAGTTGCTGTCCAGGGCCGAGATGTTATCCAACCCCCAAGCCCTTGATGCTGTTAAGGTCGAGGCCGATGGACTGATCAAGGCAGGAACGTGGTCACTTGATTCCGTTCGGGAAAAGGAAGATGTACGCGCCGAGGCCAAGCGCACAGGAGTGTCCGTTCATTTCGGGCAACTCATGACCATAGCGTCCATTAAATTCTTCGAGCTTGCGCAGCACCTGCAAGAGATGAAGGGCAGGATCGTCTATAGGGGCGACTGCGCAAAGGACGAACATGGCGCTGCAGCGGTCTACCAGGAGCTAGGGGCAAACCCGACTTCGGTCCAAGGTTTAAATGCTTGTTTGGCATACGGTTCCCTGCCAGGTAATAGCTCATCCGCAGCCGATGCTGTAAAGGCTTACGTTCAAGCACTCCTGTCTTCAAAGTACAAGACCTGGATAGAACTCCCGCCTGAGCTAAGACCAAAACATTGGCGAGATAAGTTTGTTAAACCTGTAGTCCTCCTAGTTAAAGCCTTATATGGTCATCCTGATGCCGGTGGCCTTTGGGAGCAGCACCTAAAGAAAATTATCCGCAACCTAGGTGGCCAAGAGGTACCTGAATACCCTGGTAACTTCTTTTTCCTAGATACTAAGTTGTTGCTTTCCACCTATGTAGATGATCTCACGCTTGCTGGTCCCACTGACCAACATGACGCCTTCTGGGCAAAGCTGACATCTGTTGTGGATATTGAACCACCTGAACCAATATACCGAATTTTAGGTCGCAATCATCTAGTAATGCCATTGCCCAAAACCGAGGGTTCCGAGGAATGTGCTGCGTTTCGCGCACAAGAAGCCTTAGTCTTTGACATGCTAGATTATGCACACCAAACAGTTGATCTTTATAAGTCCATCACCAACACCAAAAGTTTGAAGCATGCTGCCACTCCTTTTGTACCTGATGGTTCTGTCTCTGTTGAAGATGAAGAGGCTAAAGGTGAACTGGCACCCAATGCATGCCGCATTCTTATGAAGGCGTTGTGGCTTGGTCGGCTGTCCAGACCTGATATAATCAAACCCATAAATGATTTAGCCACTAAAGTGCAGTCTTGGTCCAGGGGGGACGATAAGAGGTTGTTAAGACTCATCCAATACATAGACTCTACACCCCAATACCGTCTAGTGGGTACCATCAAAGATAATCCCGAAGATCTTGAGTTACGTTTATACGTTGACGCAGATTTCGCCGGTGATCGTCTTAGTGGAAAATCCACATCCGGTGGGTATTTAGTTCTATATGGGCCTAACTCCTTCTTCCCTCTTGCGTGGGTCAGCAAACGCCAAACATCCACATCCCGTTCTACAACAGAATCAGAAGTGGTTTCATTGGCTTATTCCCTTTACCAAGAAGGCCTGCCGGCCCTGCAACTATGGGAGCTTCTCCTAGGGCGCACCGTGACGCTTAGAGTCTTAGAAGATAACCAAGCTACCATCCTGGTAGTACGTAAAGGTTATTCCCCTAAGCTTAGGCACATCACCCGCACCCATAAGGTTAATTTGTCCGGGCTGTCCGAAGTCTTCCGTGATGACTCAGCCGAGCTTGAGTACTGTCAGACCGACAGTCAGGCTGCGGACATCTTCACCAAAGCGTTGCCACCCCAAAAGTGGGCCCCGGCACTGCGCTTGCTTGGCATCCGCGTAGATTTAGGTAGTGAACTTAAACCCAAGGGAGGGGCAGCTACCTAGCGCCCTAACCTGTATACTAGTTGCCAGCGTTAGATCGGGTAGGGGGGAGTAGAAATATTACGACCCCTATACCACCACTGTATATACTAGTATTAGTTCACTCCTTACTGTTGCTATGATTCCAACTCCACAAGAGTATTGTACAGTACTCCAACAGTAGTCGCAACCTATAGCTAGAAGCGTTAGCCATAGGTAGAGCCCGTAGTGTAGGTAGGAAATGGTTACCCCTTAACCAGCAGGGTCCGTAACCATAGTAGCCCACCGAACATATCTGGCTCAAGCGCTCCGCAGTAAAAGGAGCGTTTGCAACATCTATGGGACAGGGGAGATTAATTGGTTGTTTCTTGTTTTTCCCCCTGTTTCTCTTTAAAACATCATAAAAAATCAACTAGCGAAAATGATCATAATCTCCGTGGGATTTCTTGGCAGTTTTTTTTTGTCCCAAAGTCACCAAGTTCGAGCATCCACGCGTGAAGTTTTTCTGCCCTTTGTTGAGTTTAAGCCTCCCAGAAACCATGGTGGATGATGGTGGACCATAAAGGAAATGTGCCATGATCCCAGTGGAGGACAGCGAGGACAGCTTATCACTGAAGTGGTTGCAGATATTAACCTGCAATGGTATGAACATTAATATAATATGGCATGAGAATCATGACTATTCCAAATATATTAAATGACGACCGCGTTTGAAATAATGTGAAGCCACTGAAGAATGAAATAAACTATCCACCTCAAATTACATCAGTTTACGGTAGAAACAGCTGTCAAAGATGCAAGTGGAGAACCGCAATTTGGTTGCTGCAGCAATTGATCTGGCTCACCGGTAGCCAGTTTTCCCTGCTGACCGGCCAAGGGGTTCATAGGACCTACGGTTCCCAAAAAGCAGGCCATCTTTCGAAGGAACTTCACTCCGACATGCAGAAAAGTAGCCTCCAAAAACATGGAGAATCCTCCGGACATCTGCCGTGAACTGCTGGTTTTTTGTTCGGATGGTTCGCCACGGAGTACCCCGGATCCACCTGGCAGCGTCTGAATTCAACTAGCTTTAGATCGCAATGAGACTTGTCTGCTTGGCCTTGGCGATTCTGCACCTTTCGGCAGTTCCACAGTGTCTTGGCTCTGCATGAGATGAGACATGTCCGGGATTTTGCCAGACCTTTTTTAATTAAGATCTGGTAAATGGATGTAAATGGGGCATGGAATTATGATATTTTATGCAATTTTTATGCTAATTATATGGGTTTACCGTTTTTGTTTTCCCAATTGATCATCAGGTCCCCGCATTTGTCCGGCTTCCTCCCTTTTTGAATTCCAACAGCCAGATGCAGATACTGTGTGGTTTTTTTTGCGCAGAGCTCATCATGCTGAATAGAAAGGTAATAAGGATAAGTTGTCAGAAAAGGACCATGCTTCTTGGTCTTTTATATGCCTACATAATTGAGTCGTCCACCATGAAAATTCACATTGGCCCAGCATCATGGAAGCCAACACACAAGTCATCATTCAGCTGGGAACATGATTTCTGGGTTTGTGGCTGACATCATTTTAGGAAATCCTACGGAGATTTTCTGGACGAAATCCTGGCTCCTGGACTGGCTCAAATGGATCTTCGTATCAACCAAGGTCCCATAGGTAGTTATATGTTGTTTTCCTGATTTATCATATTTGATCTTATGGTCAGATTTTGGATGCGCCTCATTTTATGTCACGTAGAAATCCACGTCTCTTGCGGGGTCCCCATAGTTCCCACCCTGCTCTGCGCTGCTCAGGAAAGAAACGCCAAGGACCACAATCGGTTGTGCGCATGCTCTTGAATTTGCTTGTTGGCCTGTTGCAGCCTGGCATTCTTCATGAAGGATTGAGGAATGGCTCGAAACCGGAAAACTCTAAATACATCTCGATTTCTGGAGCATTGAGTACAAAATGACCAGCCATTGTCACAGATTCAACGATCCGTTTGCAGAGGACGGAATCGGAACATTGGGCGATCCAGAAACAGCTTGAGGCCATCTGAGGACGCCCCCATAAAAAAGCAGATGGCAGTTTAGCAGGGGATAAAATATGATAAAACACATCTTTGGAACCATAGAATGGGGGGTATAACATGGTATAACTGATATTGAGGGGATGGGAACGTTTTTTTTTGGTGTCTAATCCTTCGGAGATGTTTTTTGGGTGCAAGAAGTTGCTACCTGATTCCCCAAATTCATCCAAATTCATCTTCATCCTGTTCGATTTCTGCGTGAAAAGCAACCCTTTTGATGGAATAAGACGAAAAATCAGCTCCGAGGGCAATTTAGACCAAAAAGAAGGCTTGAGAAACCGAACCTTGCAGGTAAGGGTGTAAAGTGATATTTACTGGTAGTAGAGTACACCAAGGTTCTGTGCCTATTTTGGTAGTAGAAATAGAAATGTAGGGGGATCCCCCACAAGCTTAAGATGTAGCGGAAAACATCAGGAGATGCATCTGATTCTTGTTGGTGTTGTACAAACCCATGGATTTCCCAATCCAGAAATCCACTATTTGATCCGGTGAGGCGGGACTTGAGCGCCAACGTCTGCGCTCAACTCGGCGTCTCCAGCGCCACAACGGAACCAAGGTGGATCAGTGTGGCAAGGGATATGATTCTATGTAGCTGATGAGTATAGCTGACATCTATAGTTTAACCATGTTTAACATCATGATGAATTTATATGAGGTACGATCAAAACTCTGGTATACTACTTATGTAAGGAGAGTTCTCTGGTGTCTGGAAAATGCACAAAACACTGTGTAGCGATAGACCCCCCCAAAACGATACCTGTGATTGTGCATGATGCCCACATCTGAAGTTGTTTTGCACAAAGTTACGTACATGCAAGAGGCTAAATTAGTGATACCCCTAGCGATACCTTAGCGATACCCATTTGTTCAAAAGTAGACCCAGACCAGACCACAAATAGATCTTTTCCTTTTTCCTTTCCTCTTTTGCCCTTCCTCTGCCCTTACTCCTTTCCTTTTCTCTCCCTTTCCTCTTCCCTTCCTTTTCTTTTCCTTTTCCATTCCTTTTCCTCTTTATTTCTTTTCCTCTTCTTCTCCTCTTCCTTTCCTTTTCTTTTCCTCTTCCCAATCATTTTCCTTTCCTTTCCCTTTCCCTGTTCCTTTTCCTTTCCCTGTTCCTTTTCCTTTCCCTTTCCTCTTCCGTTCCTCTTCCTTGCCTGGATAGCGATAGGCCCCCCCAAAAGCGATACCCAATTTTCGGGAACCATGCGAAGACAATGAGTTTTGACAACGGTTCATATGTTTTTATTGTGATTATGTTTTATCAGGGTATACCCACACAGTGATTATAAATGATTATAATATATAGAATATAGAGGATTATATGAATATATAGATACTACGTTCCTAAGTATTACCTGTTTTTTTCTGGACCACTGTGGCCCATTCCGGGAACCCTTGTCATCCAGCAGTTAACATCCTGTGGACAAGCAACAGGTAGATGACGGATGATGATGGTATGTAAATGGGTACCAAATTGACTATTCTCCCCCAAAAAGGGATAAGTGACTGGCAATTGAATATCACAATATTCAATGTTTAGTTGATCTACAACTGTGCGATTCTTGATGTCTCTGCTAGTGGCTTGAAGGAACATGCCGTTGCGATCGCGCGGATTGAATGGGATTTAGTGGGCATTTATCCAATAAACATGGCTATATCATAGAGATTTAGTGAGTTATGGGGATATTACGTTTTGCATGTCTGAAAATGGGGCACTAACCCGATGAAATTGCAGTTTCAATGGTTTTATAGTGGGGGGGTAGCCTGTTTTCAGATCCAAATAGGTCCGAAAAAAAAAACAACGAGCCAATTTGGTTGACTTTCTGAAAACTAATCTAAAGTACTAAAGAAGAACAAGGTGGCTTCATTGTTGCCCCATTTTGCGTCGCCATGGCCATGTCACAACAACCTGCACCCTGCAACCGAGTTGACTGTGGCGATAAAAAGTACTGTAACCTCAGTAGGGTTTTCTCTTTTCTGCATCGTTTTGGGGGGTATAACTGATAACTATCCTTACAATAACTTTCTTGAATGGAAAACAGTCACATATCAAACAAACTGGCGACTTGATCAGAGCTGCGGTACAGGTGAGTCTTTGGAAAGACCAACGTGTGCTACAAGCGGCACAGAGCTGTTCTAGCACTGCCGATTGTGACGCAAATGACTATTGCATGAACCTCGGACACAGAGCATCAAATGTGCCGGCAGGTCAAGTTGCATCGTAAAACTGTTGTTTTTTTTCCATAAGTTTGGGGATGCTACCCCAGATACCATGTTTTGACCATGGCTTTATGACTGTCGTAGAAATAGTGATGATGATTGGAGTCAATGTCAATATTCTGATTACAATAATGGTACAATGATGAAGCCTTGGTGAACAAGGATAGAAATGCCGCGCATAAATAGCTACCCGCAAAGGTGGCGTTTTCTCGATGACAAGGTTTCAACAGATATATATATATATATAATATCGCAATCATGCACGCACTTTTTTATTGTTATGCCAATTAATGACAATTGCAATCAAGACTAATCCGGATTCATGTTGGGGAACATCTTATAGCTCGAGGGTATTAAAATGAAAGGAAAGCACAGTAAAGACGAAAATCCCAGGTTTGGGTGTTGAACACGGATCCATTATACTGCTAATATCTGATAGTAACAATAGCAAAAAATGCTAAACATATAATCATATATAAATAAATATATGTATATATATACAGTAGACTAATAGTACGATCATGAGAAAAAAACAACTAATTCCTGATGGACATCAGGACCTGTCGGCCAGTGAATCATCGATTCACCGACTGAAGTTGGTCAACTTTGAGCCAAATCGAAGTGAATTGGAATATTTTGGAGGTCTGGATGGTTTGGGTCTTACCGTAATGACATCATTATACACCATTAGAATTATGATATTACGGTGTATAATTTAATGTAGAATTATGATGACATCATTATACACCATTATGATATATCCTGTGAAATTTAAGGGTCTTACTCATCTTACTCAGCGACTGGGGACCTCTCCCAAAATTGGTTGAGTTGAAGGGAACATTGAAAGCGGAAAGCGCTGGAATTGTGGTTGAAACGCCAGGATATCAACCGTCAATTTTTCCTGGTTTCCCCAGCCCATTGACACCAAGGAGTTGCGACAAATGCGCGGAGTACCATGCCTTGCTTCCAAAGGAACAACAAAGGACTGCAGCACTGGTCAGTGTTCGCCCCCAGCTGGTTCAGCGAGATAAGTATGATGAATGACATGAGATGGTCGGCTATATGAAGGTTGTGCGACTGCAAGGGGTGCTTTGAGAAAGTGGGGTAGCCTCTGGTGAACTAACATAGCAATGGAAAATCACTATGTTTAATGGGAAAATCCACTATAAATGGCCATTTTCCATTGCTATGTTAGTTCACCAGAGGGTAGCCACTAACCAGCTTCCAAAGCAGGCCTATTCTTCCAGTCCCCTCCGAAGAGACATTCTGACCCTGGCTGACTTCTAGGGGTGGAGACTAAAGAGAATGTAACCTACCCGGCCTGGTAAACTGTCCCATAACTGTGGAAAATCACCATTTTTTACGGGTAAATCCACTATAAATTGCCATTTTCAATAGCTATGTTAGTTTACCAGAGGGTAATTATTTTATATAGCTTTATGATGATTGTATCAAAGTCATATCCGCTTTTTTGTCAACATGATCACAGTTGGTCAACTTCTCCAACGTCAACCCCGGATAAACAAACTGCTGGTTGCCATTTCAGCAAGTCACCACTTTTTTTGTGACAAACCCCCAAATCTATCGGCCAAGGTCTATAAATCTAGGGGTGTCATTATCGGTCTGTCAGTCATACCCTTCAAATAGCCATGTATGCCATTTTAATGGGGAACATGGTGATTAGCACTATGGATTTAGGGCTACCCTTATTTTGAGACAGACCCTTATAAAGCTGCCTAATCTGGAATGGTTTGGCACCAGAAGGAGCAACATTTCATACACTTTCTGGTGCTTCGGTGCTTGAACCTCCTTGTCCAGATCTGACAAGATTGGAAACCCTCCCCAAGAGTTGTGGTCGTACATCATTTGGGGAGATGTAAGCATCACGTGATTCATCACTCGTCACGAAGAATACTATGGATCGAGTCAATGGGCGGCCTCTTCAATTCTTCCCATATTCCGCCCCTGTGAAAATCACCAGCATCACTTTCCCCATTGAAGCTGAATACAAATGGCGATCATTCCCTCGAAGGCGGTGGACCTGCGATCCCTGCACGACGGGTGCGAAGATTTGCGAAAGTGGGATGCTGGATCTATGCATGTTTTCCCTGTACGAATGGCATGTATGTAACAATTATGTACACATATGTATATATAATTATATATATATGTATATACAATATTATATAATATGATATTATATTATGACCCCCAACAAGATAGAACAGTCAAATCCTCCTAAAATACAGTGGTGAATGTTTTTCCCCAACAGCGTAAGCTAGCTAATGGGGTCCTCAGCCCAGAATAGCTCCGGTGTGCACTGGTGCAGGCGCCGGGTCAGGTTCAACAAAGTTCCGGAGAAGGTTCCGAAGGTTCCAGAGAAGGTCTGGGAGGCTTTGGCGCAGAGCCAGGCCAGATTCAACAGGATTCCGGAGAAGGTTCCGGAGAAGGTTCCGGAGAAGGTTCCGGGAGGCTTTGGTGAAAAGCCGGTCAGGTTCAACAGGTTTCCGGAGAAGGTTCCGGAGAAAGTCGGGGAGGCTTTGGTGCAGAGCCAGGTCAGGGGTTCCGGAGAAGTTTCTAGCACTTGGCTTCGCAGCACGCTTCAGAAGGATTTGTAAGAATAAAACGTTGCGGCTGTTGGGGATACCACCGAAGCTTATCTTCTTTAATCTTTTTGGGGATTACTATTTACTTACTATTTAATGTTATTTCATGGCGTATATCAGTATATCCCGAACATGTGGTCCGTAACCTAAAGTGCTTTTTTTTTTTAATGGGAATTCTCATTCATTGGATCGGTCCATCCGCTAGTCCTTGGAGGACCACAAATGTTCATCGTAACTGCTTAGTAACTGATGATGGTTGTGTGGTTAAAACCTTGCCATAAACTCATAAACCATCTGCTAAATCACCATTTTTATGGGTGGTATATTGGTATAAACTATTCCCAAATGGGTAGTTTATTGTTGTTTATTGTTGTTTTAACCACCAAACAGAACCCTGTTATAACTGGGATAAGCCACGAATCAGGGATCCGATCACCAGGGTTTTGCCAACGGATGATCCTCCTGGGGTGGTAGATATACCGGGGGATGGGCTTGGCGGCTTATGGGAGGATTCACCTCAATATATGGCCATAATATATATATATATATACACTTATACAATAATAATACATAATAATATATATATATAATAAAACTGGTCGCAGAGATTCAACACGACATTCCTATGTCGAACAAGCGGGCGTCTTTTCCTCGACAGCTGAAGATTCCCTGCGGGGTCGAATGGCTATGTTCTGTGCTGGAAGGAGCTGGATGCTCACGTGGACAAGCTGAAACAACACTGGTAATAATCTATTGTTTTGTAAATTGAAAAATCTGCCAGTGAAGACACGGAAAATGGTCGACAGGCCATGTCGACGACATCAACTTTCAGCTCACAAAAGGGGATTCGTGCATCCTTTTCGATCTCTGCCAGCATGGTTTTCCTCAAGACAAAATGCCTAAGCTTTGAAACGACGAACTTGCTGTGTGCCCGGAATTGGAACTCCAGAGCTCATATCATCTTGGTAAAAGTGCATCATGTAGTTGCACAAGTCACGCAACTGGCCCTGGGCATTCTTGCTGTGCGAACGACACCACTTGATGTAGTTCACGGCACGGTCATCCTCAGAATTCATCAAATCAAAATAGCTCATGTTGGCATTCTTGTAGGTACCAAAACTGATCAATGTGCGACCCCATGTCTCAACATCAGAGATGTCGGGTGGCATCTCTGGAAGCATCATCTTCTCCGGCGTAGGCCTCTCTCCAGACACTGGAAAGGGTACTTCGATTCCAGAGCCATGGGCAGCATAGGAAGCGGAAACCATCTCGCCAGAGACACGCATAGGAAAAGGTGCTTGAGCCTTGGGAGTCACCAGCTTCTTGGCTGGATTGTGGAGATCCATCTCCTCACGACGCTTCGAGCCATCAGTCATTGCCCCAGTCGTTGGAGACCAATCGGGCTCTTCCCAAACACTGAGAGTGTCACCAGTGGTCGGATTGATGAACAAACCCGTGTTCGGGTCATACACGGCACGATCTTCAAATTCATTGGAGGCTTTCGGAGGTGCTGCCCTTCCTTTGGCCTTCGCCAAAAGGCGCTGCAGCTCCGCTGACTCATCAGGCGTGAGAGACATTGCGTTCACTAAAAACCTGGGACAGACTTGCACTCACAAAAGGACGCGGTTGGGTCCTTAATTAGAAAAACGGCTGCACACTGATGTTACTGCACGTACACAACAGGGCGATGAGAACTAATCGAAGCACAAAGATTTGCAAGGATGATGAACATGCTCACAGAAAATCTTGGCAGCAATCCACATGGCGAACAAGAAAAGGGTGGAAACACAGGCACAAACAAATGAGTGATAGATTCAGAACATCATCTGGCAGCACTCACCCTATGATCAGCACGGACAAATGGTCTGATCAACCTAGAAAAACAAAACTAAAAGGGACTTGGCCAAGGCAAATCACTCACATACACCCAGGTGAGTGCAAGACAAGAAATTTGCAGGCTACCCTTCGTTTTTGGATTCCGAAAAATCAGAAACCTCCCCTTGTAGAAGTCTGTTACCCCCAGACGTCTGCAACCCTTCTTTGGAATCTAGCTCTCGATTTTTGGCACGTCGAGCACGCTCGGTGGCTTGCTGTGCCAGGACATGGTTTTCAGGAGAAATCTGGTATGACGCAGCTCTGACACAAGACCGGAGCAAATCTGCTGGGTCCATCTTATCCTTGGTTAAGCCATCAGCAATCATTCTGTTTGTTGGAAGCCATCTGACCTGGGCAGACAGAAGTCGTAGCGACTCCCGAATAATGACTATGTCAATACTGGTACGCCTATCTTCCACAGCAGTCGGTGATGATGGTGAAATAAGATGGTCGTACAGCGACTTGCAATCAGTTGCCAAAATGGCAGGCCTACGAGCTAGCATGGCACGGCAATCACGTGGTGCGAAACTTCCATCAAGGGCTTCCATCAGTAAAAGATTAAGCCACTCAACTGTTCCGGTTGCCGTAGCCAAAGCCTGGCTCTCTCCCCCAAGTGTTGAACTGACTGCTCGTGGCAATTTGTATGATCGCCAAACTGCAGGGGTCCAATGTGAAATGGCGCCAGCATGCATAGATTTGTCAACAAAAGCCAAAATGAAACCAGCTTGGGTATGTGTACCAATGTTCGCAAAGGCTGCATCAGAGTGACAACAAACACACAATTTGTTAGGGTCAATGGGCTTGAAATTAATGGTGAGATCTCTATGCATCTTGGCGCGACGGATCGCATTGTTTGCATCTCGCAAATGTCGGATGCGAGGATGCGGGAAAGCCTGCTGACTCATTGAGGTCTGCACTGCTAGATCTGGTCGTGACTGCGACGCAATCCAGTTGAGAGAGCCATTAATGGCTCGAAGAACTCGAATTTGACTCTCGGAGAGCAAATCATCAGGAGAGGCATTCTTCGGGATGGAAGCTGGTCGAAGCTTTTCTGCAAATAGCTTCTGGCTCATGGCTATTTCCTTAGTTTTCTTATCCTGGTGATAAAATGCTCCACAGAATTCTCCAGAGTTGCATCTCCATTTCCGATAAGGAAAACGAGCACGCAGGGCAGTCACAGCATCATTGAATTTCTTGCCAGCACCTCCTAGGGCGGTGTCATCAACATGAACACCCATCACACCAATGAGTTTTGATTCTTCTCGAAGAAAATACAAACAGGGGTCAAACTTGGAGCGCTCCCAACCAATACGACATGCTTCTTCATCGAAAGTGCGGTGCCATGCCAACGGTGCATCGTTCTGTCCATAAACATTGCCAGTCACTTCTATGATGGCTTCCGGAGGGAGGCCTGGGATGCCACCGGCAGGTTGCTTCGCAAACAATGGTCGAAAACGATCTGGCAGGGGACCTGCTTCTAAAAATGCCCCTTTGATATCTCCAAGTTGAAGATCCCATCCATGTGATGCAATGAGTTGCATAGTCAACATCCTGCCCATCTGGCTTAAAGTAGGTGACTGCAGCAGGCCATCTTGGACTTTGCAATCCAAGTCAGGGTCGAGATGGCCCTGAAGACACCACCTGCTCTTGATGCGGAATGTCGATGAATCACTGTCATCGATGGGTTGATTCTCTTCCATGGGTTTCTTGGTAATAACAAATCGACTACCAATGAAACGATCGGCATGCTTTTCTGCAAGTTCTTTGGCTCTCCTTCCATAATGGACTTTGACAGCTTGTTTATCCAAAATTGTTTGCCATTCGGCCAACTTTGACTCATCCACCATGGCTTGAACTGTGGAAACGTTGTTACTATGGGGGATCTCTTTATTGGTTTTCTTCTGCAAATAATTAACCAACATGACTTCTATGGGCACTTGTGGATCCTCCCATTGGTGACATAGTTCATTGATCTCTTCAACTGACAGAGCCTCATGCACATTCAGGGCTTCAGCCTCACTGATGCGAGCACGTGAGCTGGGTGGTTCAACGGCTGATTCCGGGCTTTCCAGAGGACGCTTTTGAGAATCAGTCTGGGCACCTGCAGGACTAGTGGCATGTTCAAGCAATCGTGGAACCACTTCCTTCATCATTTCGAGAAAATCTTGCTCACGCATTGCTGGAGGCCTGTACAAGGCAGCTGGGCCATTCTTTGATGGAATGCGGCGCATCGGACCATACTGGGACTGAGACTCCTCAGAAGGATCGACACCATTGGAACTGCTAGATGATTGGTGTGTAACCGACTGGAAACTACTAGGTTCAACTGGCTTCTCACTCTGCTCATTGGACAGTCCTCCGGGTTGTACATCAGTTGGTGGAAACTCAGACTCCATTGGGACATCAGACGGTGCTGGAACAGCTACTGATGAGTCACGTGGTTGGCTCCGATCGTCAGGACCAGGAGCCATTGGAGGATAGTGAGCTGGCACCAGATCTATGTACTGATGACTGCGGAACGTTCCACCCTCCAAGAGATCCTTCACTCCTAACAACTCGGCCTGAGGGGTTTCAAGGAGAGCCTTTTCCTCGGTTGTGGCTGGTCTGAGTTGTTCTGGGGCCACTCGGAAGATTTGCCTCCTATGTGCTACAACATAGTTCTTACCCACACTACCAATGACTACGGCAGTTCCATACCAACGTCCTCCTAACCACACTTGACCTTGTTGATACTTTTGGGCACGCCAATAGGCAACGAGATCTCCTGGTTGGAACTGCTGCTGCAGTCGGGGACGAGCTGAAAAGGCACGTCTCAGAGCCGCATCATCTTGCGTCTCGATCACTGCCCTACGGGCTGCTGATCTGATGGCCTGAGACTTTGCTACTGCTTCATCACTCAAACCAAGGGTGGCAGGAACAACATGCAACGGTTCACTCATGAGATCACTAGGAACATCCGGATTGCGGCCAAAAACATACTGATGAGGAGTGTAACCATATGACTGTATCATGGTATTCTTGACATGAGCATGAGTGACACAGTTCTCCCATTCAGCGCGAGAGCTGGGTGCAAATTCAGCCATGGTACGGTCAAGCACGCGGGAAAACCACCCGCCATGATTCTCGGTTCTGCCAAGTTGCCAATGTGCTTCACCTGCAATTTGATGCACGTGAGTGCCAAGACCTTCGAGATACCCTTGCAAACCCTCACCTAGATTAGTCTGAGCTTGATCCAGAATCACTTCTTTGGGGGGACCAAACACTTTTACCCAATGATCGGCGAAGGCACTTCGAATGACTTCGGAGGTTTCACGTTCATGAAATGGCACCATGATTTGATAGCAACTGGCTTGATCAACAATGTTGACAGCTTTAATTTTTTGATTGGGAAGCCATCCATTCAAGTTCTTGACATCAATTCCTACTGACTGATTGAACTCACGAGGACGTGATGACTTGGCAGGCAGAGGCACATGTGGCTTGATCTGTGATTGACAGAAACTGCACTTGTGCTGGTGCACCAGTTTCAAAGCACGGTCGGAAGCCTGAGCATGCTTGAAAATACGAACCATGTCATGTGTTGGAGGATGACCTAGATTTCGGTGCACCTTGTCAATGATCTTGAGGAGATCAGCATCGGATCTTTCGCTGGACATGTCAGGCTTTGCAGCTAAAACTTCGTTCAGCTGATTTGCAGACCATTCTGGGCACACGGCGAGGCACTCTAGTTTCATCTGAGCAAAACGGGGCACGGTGTCCATGACTGCCTCTACAAACTGTGGTGTGTACTTTCCGGCAAACGTACTGATCTGACCAACTTCTGGATCAGATCCGGCAATCACCTGATGGCATGAGTGCTTTGGGTGTTGAGGACCAGGACACTCACGAGCAAGTGTTTTCATGTCTTCGTGGGTGACCAGCAAATTCGTGGCTTTGCGGATTAACTGCTTGCTCTTTGGTATGTGCAAACCATATCGACACATGTGGCACGTCAGCAGGTGATGCTCTTCAATCAGTGCGCGGATTTCGGCATACGACCACAACTTGGATCCTTTCGGATGCTCCATGAGGGCTCTACCTCCTAGCTTGACCTGTTGTTCAAACAAATGACTGCAAAAACGGATGAACAAACGACTTTGTCGCACTTTGCGAGCGTACTCGTGAGGATCCATGGTGCACGCGTTCAAATTGAACCAGCCTCCCTCATGTGTGCACGGTGGGCTGAGCACGAGCAAATCGGGAGGATTCTCACGCAGCTCTTGAGCTACTTGATCCCTTACAGCAGGTTTGGAGAAGTCATAGCCCGTAGACAAGTCATAGGACCGGCAAACACCCTTGACACCTTCTACCAGTGGTGCAAAACGTGGTGGACAAAACACCTCTGCGACCAAAAAGGGTTTACCATCAATCTTGGACTTAACTTCAGACACCGGCTGACGGATCTGGGCATTCAGTTGACGCTGGCAGTGAACGGGCATACACTCAAAAGTGGACGTTTTCTCCTGAGGAACGAACTGAAATTCAGTGGTCACATGCAACACTTCCTTAGGAATAGGGTGATGATACCTACTTTTCTTATGATGTGGGGATATCCATTCATCAAAAAGGACTTCATGAGTTTCACTGTTCAGGACCCTCCTACGTCTAACTGATTGCCAAGCTGGACCTTGCTTACCTGTGGTAACTGTATGGTTCAAAAAGGAATCAGTTCTTGTCCATGTTTGCAAGTCAGAGTCCGGTCCTGCACTCATGTCGGCAGACAACTGTGCTGGGCTGGATAGCTCTGACAGCTTCGAAGGCTCAGTGGTGGCGTTCATCAAAACTTCCTGAAACGGCTGCTTCAAATCACCTACCTGATCGAGCAAATTGATGGCATACTGGCCGGCTGCATTGATGGTCAAAGGGACCGTGATCTGATCTGAGAACAGTGACAGCTCATTTCGACCAAAATTCACAACAGCTTCCAACAATTGCAGTGCATTTCTTGAAATCAACAGTGGGGCGGATCCTTTCACGATGGCTGCTTTGATGCTACCGGATCTGCCTGCAATCACAACTGGAAGCTTCACTGATGAATCTGTGCTTTCACGCTGTCCATTTCCAAACTTGAAATGATTCACCTCAGAAAAGGGAACAGGGACTGGAATGCCCTTAGCACGCCAGAGCTGTTCAAATTCTTTCAAAGTCTCCTGACCTACAATCGTTCGACCACAGCCAGAATCGATCACCCCAAAACCGGGGGAGCTCACCAGCAAAACTTCGGACAGGGGTGTCGAAAACGAAGGTGATGAGGGCGGTGACATCATGGCACGGGCAGCTCGTTTCTGTCGCAAAACTGACAAAGTGTCATACTTCTGGAACCCATCATCCAGTGACACTGCTGCCACAAAATGCTCAGTGAAGTGTTCAACAACCGCTGCACCAGTATCACTAGACTTGGCAGTGCTGCTACCACCTGAACCCTTTGATTTCCCTTTTCCGCCAGATCGGCACTCACGTGACCAGTGGCCGATTTGTTGGCACTTGTGACATCGAGTTTTCTTCTTCAGCTCCTCGATCTCAACTCTGTAGGATTTGCGCAGGTCAGTGGAAGGCCCAAACTTTCGACTGCGCTGCAGCCTACCCAGTTCTTTTCTCTTCTCTTTCCAAGTGACAGCAAGGGCTTCGGCGACTTCACTTTCTTCGAAAACTTCATCAGGCTCATCATGTGCTTGCTCAGCATGGTCAGCAAGCAGAGCTTCCACCTCCTGGATCACTGACTCTGATTCTTCATCTACAGCGACTGCATCATCAGTGGCCTCAATCAGACCGGCGCCAAAGCTGCGTTTCTTTGGCACGATGTAATCTGGGTAACATGACCTCATAGAGCGTCCAATCTCGTCCTGCTTGAGCACGCCTCCACTCCGAGCTAACACAACAGCCTTCTGTTCCTCGTTGAGGCCCGAACGGTTGAGAATCAACCATCCTCGAGCTTCTTCTGGAAAGCTCACTTTGCACTTTCTCTGACAACGATCAAACAGTTCACCAGCTCTTGAAATCCATACCTTCAGTGTTTCACCCTCATTTGCACGTAAACCAAAAACCGCAGTAAGAGTTTCAGACATTTCGTCTGATGTGTCCTTCTGGGGGAAACGACGATCAAGAAGGCCAAGGATGACTTTTTCTCCACCGGCTACCTGATATTCGCAGGGCTCCAGATGTTCAATGCAATCTAAGGCTTTGCCCAGCTTTGTGATAGTGATATCCCTTTGAGCCTTTTTTAGCCTTGAAGTCTGAAGTCAATCGCACAAGTGACATTGTCTAGAGGATATACGGATATACGCGTATGGTAGCACCCCAAAAAAATGGAAAAGTGATTTGTCACTATTTTGGGAGGAATTCACTTTTTTATTTTTTTTGGGTTGCTACAGTATACACTAATTATTAATTCATAGCAACCCATATTTTATGACATGTCACGACATGTCGCGACCACCCTAGATTTGCTCATAGGGCAGTCATGCCGCCGAGGAAATACTGCACCGTGGCAAATGATCCAGCGGAAGGCGAGGTTTTCGGCTGCACAAAGCTAAACTCACAGAATTGGGTGATGGGTGTACAAGAAAACCCTGCAATTACGGTAAAATTCCCGGTGAAGATTTTCCCTTAAACCAATCCATAAAACTAAACTGAATGGTGAACATCTTGGGAGATGTTCAACAACAAAAACGCTGGAAGGCATAAATGAATCTGAATGATGGCTGCTAGCCACATAGCCCAGAGGCGTCTTGCTAAAATTTGGTCAAGTAGGAATCAATCATGGTGGTAGTGGACGTTATGGCTATGATGGTGTGATGCTGATGGCACTCTTGTGTAATCTATAACCTGGCAATGAACAATCAGCCTTTTTCAATGTGACCCTCCGCTAATCCAGGGCAAAAAGTCCTTATAAACTAATTATAGACTACAACATAGGCTTTCACAGTGCCTTTTTGCGGGTTGGCAAAAGGTGGTGCCCCCCACTTATCTAGCTAATTATGCTGCTTTATTAATGCTTATTGCCCATCTCAGCATAGTTATTTCATCACCATACACCCAACAGTTATTCTAGTCTAGTTCTCCTAGATGATTTTTATTTTCCCAGTGGGATATCCACTGGAAATGGGGAATCGATTTTTTGGGATTCCGGATCAGCAACTCCAAGGCAGTTGTCCAAGCAGCTACCCGGGCTGCAGCGCACATTCGGAATGTGCAGCCGATGAGCCGCTAGGAACTTGAGATGGGCTGGGCGCCCGTACTTGGGGGATGCGAGGTTGTGGTTGTGGTTGTGGTTGTGGTTGTGGTTCGGTTGTTGTTGTTGGTTGGTTGGTTGGTTGGTTGGTTGGTTGGTTGGTTGGTTGGTTGGTTGGTTGTTGTTGTTGTCGTTGTCGTTGTCGTTGTCGTTGTCGTCGTCTTGGGGGGTTCACCAAGTGATATGACATGTGACATGTGCTATTTTTTTTGTCGATAACCAGGTTGAAATCAGCAAACATCCAGCCACAACCATCCAAGTCCGCAAGATCCAGCCACAAGAGGGAACGAAGAAGCAAAGATGCGGGGTTCAAGTTTCAACCTGGCAAAGTGGTGGTGATCTCGCAGGTGGCTTCATCCCCAATCTGTGATCCAACTGCGCGGTCCATTCGCAAGGGTTGAAATGCGCACACTGATTGAAATTTCTCATGCTGAGTTCCCAGTCTAAGTTGCTGTTAAAACGTCATATACCAATTTACGGCCAATTATGAGTTTTTCTGGAACTTTGCGACTTCTGTTACAACTTCTGTTCACACGTAATTCTATGGGAAATGAGGTTTTCATCAGCTTTCCGCTGCACTGTGTCCAAAGCTTCTTCATGTTTCAAGGTCAGTTTGTTTTTAGCAATCTCTTCAATGCTGAATAGAACTCGTTTGGAGTTGCAGGTTCCAAAGACTTTCGGAAAACACATCAGAAGACCAGACCAGATATCGCTGGGTCAGGCACTCTGTTGCCTTCCACCCGCCAAAGTGCAGGAACGTTAACACATCCGCCCACCCCTGACCCCATAATTTCATGAAGCAACTTCCAAGACAACGTGCCGTAGCGTAGCATCATCTTCGAGATGCAAGTGCACGGAACGTTAACACACTACGCTTACTACTGTGCATTCCGGGCCTCTCGCGGCTTAGCCAAGTAGCCGAGTAGCCGTAGTCCAGTTAGATCTGCTTGGTTTCCAGTGATTCCACTGGGCTCAGGTATTGCTTCTCCTGCCAACAGTGCGAGGCGCATATCAGCAACAAAGGCCCGAGGGCATGATAACCCCTCACCAGTCCATCAGGCAGCCTCATAGGCAAACATTGCTTCGAAGCCCCAACTCATTTGGCTGCTCTAGAATATTGACCCACACTTTGTGATACTTGAAATATATCGACATATTAAACTTAATTATATATGTTCAATCATGTTTAACAGGAGTATGGCCAAGAACATGTGGCTCCTGTTACGATTCCCGCGTGCCTTCGATTGACTGCCCATTGCCCCTTGCGTCACTTCCGACGGTCCGACCCGGTCCCGCTGGGCGCAGGAGAGAACAGTTCCATTTGGCGATGCGAACCATGCCCTTCTCAGAAGCACAGCTGCAGATTCGGAAAGTCATGGGGGATGCCGAACGCTTCATCGCTGGGTGAATCCACCATTGTGAAGAGCCCAGGGCCCAACACTTTCCAAATTTAGATGGAACCATCCCACCTGTAGATCGTTTTTCTTGAGCAACAGGTATGATGAAACATGGGATGAATTTTGGGGATGGCTATAAGTGATCTAAGAGCAGTGGGATCACCAATTGACTGGTTATTTTTAGTACTGACTCTACCATTTTTGGGGTAGCCAAGTTTGTTAGCAGCTCCAAGTGAGAATTTCTTATCAGCCCCTCATTTCCAGCCATTTCAGATACTGTAAGCTGGTGCTAAACGTAGGAGGGAATGACCCAGTCCATAACTATGAAAACAATCATTTCATTCCTCCCCTACTAAGCAGAAAGTTATTGGGATTACCCTCTGGTAAACTGTCCCATAACTATGGAACATCACCATTTTGAATGGGAAAATCAACTATAAAAAACCTCAGCGAATCCTCGCTGGGCTGGGGTGCATCCCATGGATTTTGGTATCCCTTCCAGTAACTAGTATTGATTTTGCTGAAGAGTTGTTCGATTTTCGGATTTACCTTGTTGAATGGTTGATTATGAGATGTTATATTATATACATACCTTTGAAATACGGTATCTATTCTATTTATCTCTGTCGCATTCTCTCGCTATATAAAATGGGCAGGACATTGCATCATATTGCGTCTAGTTATTCGATTTGTGCATTTATAGATATTTGTAGCAACTTCCAAAAAGATAGAACCGTCATCCTATCAAAACAGTATAAAACAATATAAAACCAGTGATGAATTATGTTCTGGGACTACTCCCGAAGCCAATCGCATGACAGCACCAAGGCGCGAACTGTCGAACTGTGTCCCCCAAGTCACCTGGGGAACCGCCGATTTTTTCCGGCCATCAAATGCTGTCGTTTTAACGATGATCAAACGATGGGGCCATTGTTGGGTTCCTAGGTTTGAGACGACCCTCTGTTTCCATGCCGCGGCCCCATTTTGGCTACCAATTTGTGGCTAAAAAATTTTGTTCTCTCAAGGTGGACATGGGGGTGAATCGCATGGCGCCTTATGCGCCTGGCCTCGTGATGGTCTTCTGGAGACCCAGCTGGAGACCCAGCTGTCGAATCATCACCAGAACCTGAGATTTCACGGCGTGGCATGGGAGATTTTTCTTTCGGAGTGTGAGCCACATTGCCATCATTGTCTCGGACGTTGGTCGTTGGCCTTCTATGCAGAGATCATTGGCTTCCAGCAAATCCAGCGGCCCAACTTTGATCGACATGGTGCTTGGCTCACCATGCCCAATGTGAAACAATGCTCCATCAGGTCGTGATTTGATCGTCTCTCACATTGCCCTGGACACCAATGAGCCACACAAGGTCTTGGAGAAGTTGCTGGAATACGAGGTGCCGTTGCAAAACATTCCATCTGATCCTCGGAAGGGAGAGAACTTGGTGGAAGCTTTTAAGAACAGTGAAGGGAAGATCATTGTGCGTGATCCCGATGGCTACTACTTGGAGCTTTACAACTGCGACGTCCCCACGGCCTTTTGCCTCTTCAAGGAGAATGCACAGGAGAAGAAGCCAGGGTATGTAACGAAGTACAAGAAGCTCATGGATGCCATATGATGCCATGCTCATCCATGCTCAGCACATACAATGAGGAGGTTCCAAGCCACAATCTGAGAGAGCGCTTGGGAGCACTGTGATTTTCGCCACCTCCCAATGTTTTAATTCAGCAGCCTAGATGTGAGATCCGCATCCAGCATGCTGTTCGTTGGCACATCAGGTGACAGGCCAGAGACCATGACCTTTGATCAGTGGTATGAAGAGGACATGCTGACGCGCCTGGAAATGATATGAAAGGATTACACTGATTACTACACTTCACAACATCCCGATACACTTTGCACTGCCAAGGTATAAGGAATCGGTTGGCCCGGTCGTGAAAGATGGTGAGAAAGACACTGACATCGATATCGACGGCCTGGCGGCTGAATCGGCCTACAACTTGACCGAGGGCCTGTTACGACTGAAGACTCGCTTTGCCTTCGGCAATCGTTGGACCATGGAGGGTTGGCACTACATGAAGGACGGCAGCCCCTGGTTTTCAGATAGTTGAACCTTAGGAGCGGGATAGGCAATAACATCATTGGTGCAAATTTGTCCTGTCCCCCTTGTTTGAGAGGCCCTTGGCAGGCGTTTCTTTGATACGTTTCCACATGCCAAACCAGGCATTTGCCCTAATTTGCCCAGCGTTGTCCTTTCGGCGGCAAATCTGCATGATGGGGTGGAGGCACAAGGCACAAGGATTCCATCTCGCATCTGACACCAGAGATATCCTGTTTCATGAAAGTACAGCATCTACAAGTCATTTGTTTGCCGTCAAAAGTAAGTCAAAACACACCAAATCAACAAGGAAAGTCTTGCACGGAGTTTGTGATGGCGGTTTAGTGTTGCAACGGCACCATTGTTGATGATGCTAGCAGCCTAGCACGCCTATTGAAGTCCAACAAGAAACTCTGCAGCACCAATTTCCCGGACCTTTTCTTGGATGCCGAGAGCCGCGAGGGCTTTCATTTCTCGAGCAAGACGCGACCGGTATGCGATTCCACATGGCTTGAGGGTGTCTCTACAAGGCTCTAGTGGCCCGGTATCCGTGGATCTCACCATGGGCAGTGACTACCAGTTTCTTGGATGCCAGTGATGCAGGTGGGCAAGCCGCTGGTTTGTCGGGGGATCATCCGCGGGCTCCACGCGCCACAAAAGCCTTGCATGTTCTGACTTTGTAAACTGTTTGCAGATTGTTTAGTTGGAAGATGCGGTCAGCTTTCTTGGTCTTTATATTCTTAAACATATTTTCATATGTTTTCTGATTATGTCTGAAATCGGAGTATCCCAGAATCCCCCAAGTGCCCATTCATCCATTCGACGTTCGTCAACAGGACAATAAACCATGCGATTCTTGGGGTACCCGATTCTCGGACAAGACTTGACAGGACTACTACCCCATGACTAGAACAGGGATGAACAACCCGCTGAGAATGGTATATGACATGGCTGTGGCTCAAGATTACAGCCCAAAATGGATTGCTTTATACTCAGCATATCCAAAATTATGTTCAACATATGGTTTTTGTGGGTCTTTGAGATTCCAATATCGCTTCTCATTTGCGATTGAAACAATATGCCCTTCACCCCTGTGGGAGGACTCAATTTATTGCTCCTTATCTGATGAACCCATGGAGGTGGTCAAATCTGAGAAATCTTTGGGAATACAGTACTTAAACATACTTAAACTACCGGGGTTTGTACGAAATACGTTAGCCCGGGTTTGGTACAAAGCAGGTTAGTGTGCCTGGCTACGCATTGTATTTTGTAGAGGGGTAGACTTGGGCTGGACAAATTATGGCTTACAAAAAAATGATCCGGGTCCTAAGTCTATATTCCAACGGGGATCTTAAACTAAATAGACACAATTGAGAAATAAATCCAAACAGTTTGGGGTGTAGAAGATGGACCCAGCTTTACCATGCTCATAAGTTTTTCTGTTTACCGATGTTGATAGATGGTCATAGACCCAGAATTCGAGGTCCACGACGTGTCCATTGCGATCTTTGCATCCAAATAGTGAGCAATTCTCCTCAGATTTGGTCGTGGCACGAAGGAGTGCCACAATGGTATTGGTCATCCATCAAGATAGGGATTCAAATGGATTTAACCAACCAACGTGGTGGTATAATGGGATATTCAAGGCAAATGAACTAAAACTGGACAATGTAGCGACCTCACTGTAAATAAGGGGAATTATCCCCAAATGGCCTTACTTTCGCTTGGTGAATTACTTAATTTTATCCCAGGTTCATTGTTTCATTGGGATTGCATCGACAACGATATTTACGGACTCCCCAGGAACCTCCAGAACCATGTCGACATGGCCATGGAAATGGTGTGAAATCACTGCAATGGGCACGACAGAGTATACAAGCAAACGGGGTGATGATTTTCATCCTACCCTCTGGTAAACATACAAAAAGCTATTGAACATGGCCATTTATAGTTGATTTACCCATAAAAGTTATGGTTTTCTATACTTATGTCAGTTTACCAGAGGGTAATTCTGAAAAAACAATTTCAAAGCACAATGGGCAGTTTGCTCCCCCAGATCTCTGGTATATCAAAGACCAGCTGACCGTCTGCAGCAGGAAACCCGTTATTTCAGATTTCCATGGTGGTGTTTGCGGGGGCATGCTGGAAACTGATGCGTGTAGATTACATAGCCATTGTTTGTGGGGTAGTTCAAACCCCAACAACATATCTAGTAGGGGTCCATCACAAAGGGTTTCCGCAGTGTTTTTTTCAGGTGGTTTCAAAGAAAAACAAACGGACCTGCCACTAGGGATGATCTGAATTTGATTCTCATGTTTGCGGGGGTTCAAAAAAGGGGGGCAAAATCATCCACAATTTGTAAATTGAAGAAGGGCAACCAATGGTTTGGGGTACCCTACTGTGAGGAAACACCTATATTTCAAGTTAGTTGAAAGCACCAAGCATTCACGACTTGTTTGAAGAATATTGAAGGGAATTTGAAACAAGAAGCCCTTCTGTTTTTGATGGTAAAAAAAACGTTTGTTTTCTGTTGGTAAACTTTCTGTGAAACGGATCCATTGAAACCAGTTTTGGCAACAGCTGTCGCCAAAAAGCGCACGAGACTGTAGCGAGAGCTCGGTTTTGCTCAAATCAATGCATACAGCCGCAATCTTTGCAATGGACTTTAGGAAGATGAGGCCAAAAAAGCGCACAAAGTGTTGCTGCTCGATTGGCCCAACACATGTTGAACAACTGAGGGCCCGAAGGCAGCGTTGAAAAGTCCGCACCGTGCATGCTGCGACCGCTGCTCTTGATTCGCCTCTGAGGTTTGTTGGCCATGCGCGAAGACGCGGACCAGTCCTTTCGTTCCACTCGTGTCCGACGTGGTGGAAGCGTATCATGCTTGGTTTGCCACAGAGATCTTGATTAAATCAGCTTCGTCAGCCGCATCTGCCGCACCTGCCCGCTGCGAGTAAAAAATGCATCTTCCCAGCACGTGTTTTTCACTAAAACTTCACTCTTTGGTTTGCTGGGAAAGTTTTCCGTAAGAGATGCGTAAGCTAGTTCTTTGAAGTTGTTGTGTCGTAAGCAAAACCTTGGAAAACGTAAGTGAACGTAAGCTCCTACGTAAGCTTTGAGTTCTCGCTCAGGAGATCAAAAGGAATTTTGAACACAGCTCATTTGTGCGTGCCTGAAGATGGGCGATAATTACCCTCAACAATGGCCCTTTGCTCATAGGAAAGCGACGGAGTCTGGTGTCCTATGTTCAGACAAGCACATTTTTAGCGTTTTTGATGGGTAAACAGTTGCATAGTTCCCACTAAAAGTGAAATCACACCAAGGTATGATGAACTGGTGGAAATGGCCTTACTGCTGAACAACGAAACGGATTCACTGGACATCAAGGAGGTACATCTGTCATCTCGTCGCCTGCCCCTACCCCCCATCGAATGTGGAATGCCGACCTTACGGAAGTTTATTCGGCCAACTGACTGGCACCGAGTTGAAACGATGATTGATATTGTTATGGACCTCCGCCGGCGGAGTTGCAGCAACGATATTACTTTCGGCATCCAATGCTCTTGCGACTTCCAGGTGAATCTCGGAGCTACCTTCGGTCCAGACAAACTTCTATCACTTTGGCCCACCAGGATGTCTTAACAGGTGCACCCACACATTTTTGGATGCACCTTTCATCTTTCGACGATACAAGGATCCAGCGACCAAGAGAGCAAGACTTGAAAGGTATTCGTGAAGAGGAACCGGTGGAATATATTATATACTTGGTTGAAATACAGAATATAAGAATTAGTTAGGACATTCAGGACATAGTTTTGCCTGGCTCCGCTTAAAGTGGAGGCAGGTGCGTGACCATGCTCGGTTGAACGTGGAAAAGCTGCGAAGAATTCCGCTACTTACCCCATGGACAAGTGGCATGTGGGGGCGAACAGCCTGGATGGCGCTATGCCCTTTATGCCCCAGATCGAAGCCTGGTGCAGATTGGAAGCCAAAAATATTTGATGCAAAACATGCAAAACATCAATAAAATCCCTGCTTTGACGTCCCAACTGGCTGTACTTCGGGGATGCTGGTTGGAATACTACACCATTACACCCAACTCAATGCTTCCACGGACAGTACGTGACCATTATTCCATGGCAGGGATGAAACTGGTCGTGGAGCCCCAGCTTTCCCAGGAAAGGCGGTTTTTGCTCCAAACTTTGGTGGTGTGCTGAACGCAAGGACAGTATCACAGGCCCGGGAGGTTGAACGGTGCACATACTGGGTATTCGCATGCAACCATGTGGGGTATGGATACAAGACATAATGCGTGGAAAAGCCACGACTTAGTAGTCAATTAAGAGTGGGTTTCAGTTAGTTTTGATATGTTCCAATCGTTTTTGACCATTTTTCGGGATAAAATGCAGCTATCCAATTTTGGGTAAACGATTCAGACCATCAAAGGTAGAAAGAAAACCCATGTGACTGGGATACACACAAACTGAATCACAGCCATGGATCATCTTCATCAAACCTTGTTTTCATCATGACTTGCCGCGTGGGATTTCCGAACTCTGTTGGCGAAGATGGCTGGGGTATACTGTGTTTCCGGAGAAACCCAAATATCATCGTGTTGCCTGCAACTTAACATAGTACCGCACAAGGCGGTGGCGGAAGTTTCAAAGATAGGAGACCTATAATCCTATACTATAGGAGAGGTGAGTTGTTGTGATGCATGGATGGCAGAGCAAACCCACTGGTGGACCAAAAGGTCTGACTCTCACTCTCACTCTCTCTACCTCTCTACCTCTCTATCTCTCTACCTCTCTATCTCTCTAACTCCCTATCTCTCTATCTCTGTATCTCTCTCTCTCTCTCTCTCTTCTCTCTCTTCTCTCTCCTTCTCTCTGCTTCTCTCTCTCTCTCTATATCTATCTTTATCTATCTTTACCTCCCTCTCCCTCTCCCTCTCCCTCTCCCTCTCTATTTATCTATCTGTTACCTATCTATCAATCTATGTTTCTTTCTATCTATCTATTATCTATCGATCTACAATATCGATCTATGGATCCATCGATCTGTGGATCTATGAACCTATGGTTCTATCGATCTACCGATCGATCTTTCTATCTATCTGTCTATGTGTCTATCTGTCTAGCTATCTTTTTCTTTCTTCCTATCCTATCCTATCCTATCCTATCCTATCCTATCCTATCTATCTGTCTATCTGTCTACCTGCCTATCTATTATATCTATCTATCCATCCATCCATCTATCCATTTATGCATCTAGCCATCTAGCCATCTTTCCATCAATCCATCTATCTACCCATCCGTCCATCTATCTATTTACCTGCCCCTCTGACTATCGATCTAGTTCTTTATCCGTTTATCTGCCTCTCAGCCAATCTCTCCCAACCTCTGTCTCTCTATCTGTCTCTATCTTTCTTGTTCTCTGTCTCTCTATCTCTCTTTTTTCTGTCTTTCTGCCTCGCCCTACCACGCTCTATATCGCTCTATCTCTATCTCTCTCTCTCTCTCTCTCTCTCCTCTCTCTCCTACCACTATCACTCCATGTCATTATTTACACTACACCACGCTACAGATACAACTGCGCCTCTAACTACAGCTGCAGCTACAACAACAACTACTACTAAACACTACGCTACACCAACACTACAGCTTTAACTACAGCTACACTACAACCACACAACTACAACTGCAACTGCAACAGCACGTACAACAACAACAACAACAACACCAGCAACTACTACTACTACTACCACCACCACCACTACTACAACTACAACTACAACTACAGTACACCACACTACATCCAGCAGTTGTGGATGAGGTGACCACTGCAACCATTCCAAAAAGCACAACTCCCACCACCTTTAAGTCCATCACTGGATTCGCCGTGCCATCCATGCATCACAACAACTCACCTCTCCTATAGTTTCCTATCTTCAATACTTCCGCTATCGCCTTGTGCTATTGAACTCGATTTTCCAACTTTCAAGTATGTATTATTTAGGTAAAAAACTGGACATTTGGGTCGTGTTTTCAAACCCGTTTTAATTTCGACACCGAGTCCCCAATGGCAGCCAATGATGATTGGCCCGGAAATCCTTTGTTGAAACCAGCTCCGTTCCCGGCCTGGATTTGCTGAGTCGATGATGTTCTTTTCCTTATGGGAAGTCCACTAGAAATGGGGCATTGATTATTGGCCAGTCCTATTCATGTTTGACCCTAAACCTTCACCAGCTGCCAGCAGCACAATATTGGATAGCCACCTATAATATGGGATAGAATAACATATAATAATATATGAATATTTTTTTTGGGGAGGGTTTCCGGCTCAGCAAATCCACGCCGGGCCATGGCGAATTGCTTCGCTTAGCGAGGCAGTTGTCCATCTTTACCCGGCTGCAGCCAGCATTCGGAGTGCAAGGAGGGAGTGCCCGGGCGATTTCAAGACTGAGATGGGGATATATCCCCAACAGTATGGTTCTTATATATAAATATGCATATCCACATTATGGGTGTATCACATATTTACATGTGTATCATTTATTTATTAATTATTGAATGTAGATCATACATGCATAAACAGATATGTGCTTATACATATTTATAAATATATACATATTTATAAGTATATACATATTTATAAATATATACATATATACATATTTGTGCATATATATATATATGTACATATACGCATGTATATATACGCATATATACAAATATTCATGAAATTCATGTATTATTACAGATATACATATTTACAAATACCCAATATACAAATATCAACATATATACAGATGTAAATATACAACTATAAAATTTTCATACACATACACACATATGTGTTCAGTACGTGAGACGGTGCTAGCGTAGCATGCCGTCATAGAAGAAAGACGATCATCTAGAGACAGACGCCAAGAACGTTATTACACCCCCCACCCCACCAAACCCATTTCACAAGAGTATGTGCAGAGACGTTCACAGACGTGTGCTAGCGTAGCATCCAATGCGTGCCAGCAAGTACGTGAGACGGTGCTAGCGTAGCATGCCGTCATAGAAGAAAGACGATCATCAAGAGGCAGACGCCAAGAACGTTATTACACCCCCCCCAACCCCCCCCATATGAGAAACCTCAAAAACCTGCATTTTACTAGTACGGTTTTCGGCGCGTAGGCATATACATGTATACGTATATACGGACATACATACATACATACATACATACATACATTTGTATATATATATATATGTACATATCTACATATTTATAGATTTATGTATATACATATGTACACATATACATATATGCATATATACACATATACAAATATACAAATATACGTATATACGTATATACGTATAAATACGTATATATATATATATTTATTACATTTAAATACACACATACATGTATACATATACACATATACACACATATGTATATATATATATATACATATACACCCACATGTATATATATATTCACACCGATGCATGCACATACAATATACATGTCGTGGTTCAGTGCCAAAACCAAATTGGGATGATGATTTGAAACAACATTTCTTGACCTGCATATTTTGTGACGGCTCGACTGCTTAGCTGAATTGTAGGTTGTTTTTGTGCAAAACACGGGGATGCATGCCATTTAGGAGGAAACGCGAGTTCATGGCCAATCTCGCAGCAAGTGATTTGCAAGATAATCAATCATGGGGGAACCAAGGGGAACCATCAATTAGGGATCAGAAACGGCCTGATGTCAGGCTTGTGATTAATTGCAATGTGTCCAGATTGTTGAGGTTAGCCCATTGCGGGACCCGCACAGATCTCACTTGCTTTGTCAATTGGTTGGCGGTAACCTTCCAGACACCATGTTTGCTGCTAAGACTAAGGACTATTGCGAGAGTTGTGATCTTTGCTTGCAGTTCCAAGCAAGTGCCCCTGACATGTTACAGGACTCCAGGCAGTGTCAGTTTTTGCGGGGATGGATCATAAATTCTTGGGGACCCAAAACCAGAGAATCTGGGAGAATCAGGACCTTGCATCGTAAGGTCCATGTGGTTTCACAGATTTCCAATGATTTCCAGACAATACCCCTAACATCCCCAAACCATGGGTTGGAAAAAAAACTGGTTGATTCAAGTTCGGTTGATTTCAGGGTGCGAAATACACCTCCAAATCGCCAGATTTCGAGGCCCTTCAGTACTGACAGCGACCTCAGCTGTTTTTTCCAGGTTTGCCAGTCGCTAACCATCAGACAATACGTATCTATACGTACCATCCGGCTATTCAACATATGGAACATCACAATTCATTTTTAAGGGTAAATCAATGTAAATCATCCTTTTTTTATCATCCATAAATGGGCCATGGTTTCCATAGCTTTGTTAAATAACCAGAGGGTACTGTACGATAGACCCTCCAATTTTTCGAGCACGGCAATGGAAAATCCCCATTTGGACTCGTAAAATCATGCAAGAATCCAAAGGATTTTCGATTGCCCAGGTAATTACATTTCCGATGCTCAAGGGTACCGCAACTACCCTGTCGGAATGTGGCAAAACCACGAGAATTATCATCCCTAGTTTCACCAAATATGGTTGTCGTATTTCAATGTATTTCAACTATTTCAACCATCCCAATAATTGGGCCTGATATTTGAAGGTGTCCTAAAAATGCGGCTACCCCCAAATCATCCATTTTGATAGGATTTTCCATGAAATAAACTACCAGCTATTTGGGGTACCCCCATGTAAGGAAACCCCCACAAAAAGGATGAGAAAATCATCTAAAATCCATGGATCAGATCCTATAGTCCCCAACACGGACAGGTTTGCCGGAACATCAACGTGCCAACTGGCCCTGTGAGCCCTGCCCCACAGCAGGAGGCCAGGGTCGACCGGTTGTATAGATCTACCGGGAAAATGCCATAAACTTTCTCGATTCACGTCCAATTGTGATAGATTTAAAATTTGAAGTCAATTAGCGTTGATATTCAAACAAATTATAGATCAATTTAGCATAATTTAGCCAAGTAGAGGGCATCATATATAGCTACTAGGCCAATTTCGAACCTGAGATCGTTTTTGCTGGATCTCGCCGTTGGCGCAGTGGGATTATGGATCCTTGATTCACCATGGGTTTGTTGAAGCTGATTTTTGATTTTAAATCCACCATGACTTGGGGAATCTTTTTTGTGAATATTTTTGAGTTTTGGGGGACACCTTTTTTGCAAATCCAAGACATCATCTAAGACACCTTTCAAAACATGAGAATTACGGTACTTTAAGATGTATTTTAAGTTGCTGTGCCATGCGGACCAACAATGTTTGGATCTTGTAAAGGATCACCTGACGCAGGTGGCATTTGTGAACCGGCGAGGCTATGCCAACTGGTCCCTTGGAGTGAAAGAGTGGACGGTTGAGATATGTTGACATCACATGACATCACATTTTTACAGGATGGATCCGTATATTCAACAGACCAACCCCGGTGTGAAATGTGGACTCACAGCGTAAGCAGCCCTGGCGACAAGCCGAGGCCAATGATGGCATCGATCGGACGTGCCCACCAGAGAAGGGGTGCAATGCACATGTACAGTGTCTTCCGGACGAGTACCTTGGCCTGGGTAGATCCAAATATTGCTCGAAAATTGGAACGGAAAGCCCCCTTGATTCATCATGTTTGATCATTTTGCCCATTTGCAACAGCCATGCAGTTGCAGTTGGGGTATATCTCCTGTTTTGAGACAAAACCAAACTTTTTGTGAACACCTCATGGGTGACATCTTCCGGATGCGTGGTGGTATGTCAGGGACCACACGTGCAAGTCACAAAGGGCCTAGAGTGCCTATATTGGATTTCCAGTCTTCGCGTTCATGCGACCGGTGGGAGCTTGTTGATTCGGTCAGGGACCTTCGCCCCAGGTATTGCATGGACTGCGACAAGTGTGCCGCATATCGTGACAGCTTACCTGCTGCACAACAAGCCTATTGGCCCTGCGGCTACTGCCCAACAGGTTGCTCCGGGCGGCTGCTTTGCAGAATCTTTGAACAGCTATCCAGTGGTTAGGGGATGTTAGGGGCATCCATATTCCTTCTTAAATGTGGAGCCAAGGAGCCGTTTCTCACCCACATGATAGACAGGGTCTTTAGGGAAATGTCCTGGCTCGCCAATTTTGTCAGTTTTTAAACCTAGTGTTGCCATACTGATTTGTACTGTTGTTGTCAAAAGAGTTGCGGTGCGTACTTGTTCAACACGTATTCTTTCGTGTGGAGACGGGGGTTCCTAAAGTGATTCCTCAGTTCCCAGATATACCGTCATACCCTCCTATTTATTGGATTTGTTTGGCTTAATGATTCATCATCGTTGGTTGATCTCAGTAATTTTGTTGATGTCCTTGTGCTATCCCTGGAGCTTGCCGCAAGATGGGTCGAGAGCATCAACTGTTTGGTGGTTGACTCCGCACATTTTCGTCAATTTCTCGAATTTTCCTAATATCATGTAGTCATGGATGACCATTCGTATTGCAACATCTTGCAACCAGTTGTGTAGTCCTTGCCAGGCTAGATTGACAGATGGATTACTGGATGGAATTTTCACGGAGTATCCAGACCATTCCAGACCATTCCAGAACCAAAGGTCTTGAGGGTTGTGTTTCACTACCGAAAATATGCCTTACCAGTCGTGTATCTGCAGGATTGCCCACCATCGCGGGTTGCCAGGCCGCGGGGGGCATTGCGAACGTCGTGTCTTTTGCTCGGTGGCGGAAGATGGGGTGAGTCACTGGGCCTCGATGGTGAGTGGTGAATCCTGGAGGTTGGGTCAATCTGGGTTTTTTGATTCCCAACATGAACATGGGTCATGACTGATGTCCCCATTGAACATCACCCAACCATTGGGTATATGGTCAATGCCATGGCTACTTTTTCAGGTGATGTCCAATATTCCCAAAATGGGACAGTTACCAACCCCAACATGAAGTCTTTGGTTGACTGCTTAGTTGTGTTTTCTTAAGCTATAGTTTTCCAGTTCAGTTTCTCGGCTGCAAAGCTCCACTGTTTTTGTTGACTCTGCGGGATATTCAATGTTGGCTATGGAGGGCTATGGAACCCCGAAGGCCACCGTGAATTTTGTGACCTGTTGTCCGTCCTGGGTGTGGTGGTTCCTTCAGCTATGGCTTGACAACAGATCTATTCAATCTCTTTTCTTCTGTCTCCTTCCCTTCATTTCCTTCCTTTCTCTTCTTGCTTCTCCTTATTCCTTTTCCTTTTTGCCTTTTTCTCCCTTATTGTGTTAACTGTTACCTTCTTCTTTCTTGTGATCCTTCCCTGCCTTTAGTCATCCCTTTATGGGCATAGGACCTTTTGATCTGTGGCCTTGGAACTTCCACTGGGTGTCAGATCCCAATTTTCCAACGGATTTTCTGTTGGCAACTTCCAGGAACCCCCCAAAAATAGAGAATAAGATCATCTCAACATTTATCAATGGCTGGTTGCTGGTTTCAAACATGGCTTCCATGATTTTCCATTTCACATATGGGATGTCATCCTTCCCATTGACGAACTCCATGATTTTTCAAGATTTTTCAAGATGGGTAAAACCACCAACCAGATGGTAATGGCATCCAATACTGTTGGGAACTTTTTTTTCTCTGCATGTCTCTCCCGCAGACCCCGGTCATGGCATCCAATTGCGTCTGAGGCGAATGTCCTTTGTACGAAGGAGATGGCCCTGTTTCTCGCGGTGAAGGGAAAAACTCTTCGTGGGTTTTGCACTCTACACAAAATGACAAAACCACGGTAAACAATGAATTTTTGGAGTCTACATGGGTCTACACTTTCTGGCTTAGTAAGATTTTCATAACTGCAACAGAACATTGCATCACATTCTGTTCTAAAAAGTGACCCCGGAATGGAGCGGTCACCCACCATGAACTGATTGTATCCTCAGAATTGGTTTTCAAGCAAAGTGAATCTAAAGTGAATGGTTTCGCAAGTCAGAGGCCCTTGTTTGGTACCCACAAGACCTATCGCAAGGTGTCCAAAAAGCTGCCCATTCTTTGCCAGGTCCGTGCAGCCTTAAAAAAAATGGTCTCAAGATTTGAATTGGTTTGAGTAAAACATCCCCAATTCAAAGAGAATCATGGAGATTGAAAGGTTCCTGTTTGTCTGGAACCCCACAGCTTCAGAGAATTACATTATTTGGGAGTAGATTTGAGGGTTGAAAACCGTTATCAGAGTTATCACCCCAGTCTGGCATTTTCTTCATTATAGCCATCGATATGGCCATGAAATCATCGGCTGATTTAAAAAAAACAACCCTGAGATGGACTGACTTTTGCTAGCTTTTTGGGACAACGCCCTAGCCATCGCCCTAGCCACATGGTCCAAACCATGGTCCGGCCCCCCTTTTTTCTCTCTGCGCAGGATGCTTCAAACACCAGGACTGCAAGCAGGGCGAGTTCTGCTGGAGTTGGAAAGCCTGTCAGGAGGAGGATGTCCGGAAGACGGGCCACTGGCCTGGAGTTGGACTGTTGGTAGCCTCTGGTGTTTTCAGCTGGCAATTTGGGATATCTCATTCATTTATGGTCATTTAATGTATATATATTATACACACATGAAATATATATATATATTATACACACATGAAATATATATATATATATATATATATTAAATAGGTATATTATTTCATATATGTTATAATTTTCTCCATTATTAATTGTATTACTTTTTATGCAATCATATTATATTCTTAAATTAATGAATTTTGCGATTAGATCTCATAGCTTTCAGTTGCCAGGTTAAAATTCCATGGCAAGGGGGTTGTGAGTGACTGCGGTGTAGAAACCAGCTATGAGGGAGGAATGAACCGGGGATGATGGTGCCAGTTGACTTTAATATATATATATATGTTGGGATCTATGGCGCAAACATCCCATACTTTCTTTAAGATCTTTAAGGGACTATTTGCAGAGTTTACTTGCCCTACATTATATAACCCGAGGCAAACAAAAACAGGCTTCCTCGAACATTGTCCCTTCAATTGACCCATAGACACCATAAAACACCAGGTTTCGTTGAGGTTGGTCCTCTGGTGGGCTCTGCCCGTGTGCCCGTGTGCCCGTGGATCGGGGTTGTGCCCGTGTGCCCGTGTGCCCGTGGATCGGGGTTGTGCCCGTGTGCCTGTGTGCCCGTGGATCGGGTTGTGCCCGGGTGCCCGTGTGCCCGGGCCAGCGACAGGTCCAGAAGTCCAGAAGTGACTCGTTTGCAGGCAGTTGCAGTCTGTCTTTTGGTTCCCCAAACAGTCCGTCCACAGTGAGGGGTTCTTACGGTAGGTGTAAAGGCAGGTGCCTGATCTGGGTGCTCCTCACTCTGGTCTGCAGCTTGTTACCTGTAAATTTCCGTATGGTGCGGCTCTTGTGACATGTTGAAGTGCATTTCGGCTGCGCAGGCTCGCACAAAGTGTATGTCTGCGTTCTGGCCTTATCGGTCTTCCTCCTCAACATCCTCCTCCTCAACATCAACATCTTCCTACTCAACATCAACATTATCATTTTCCTCTCCCTTGACACCAACTTCAATCGACTCCGCAGTACACAGCGGATGTTCCAGCTAGGAATGTTTGATTGGTAATTAAAACTTCCCAACTGGCATGTCACGACGATGTCCTAGGACTGATATGTGTCCGTGTGCCCGTCTATCTATGTATTGATCTCTCTTTCTCCCTCTTTCTCTCTCTCTCTCTCTTTCTCTCTCTCTCTCTCTCTTTCTCTCTCTCTCTCTATCTGTATCTCCGTCTCCCTTGCTACTTATTGATTTATCCTTTTGCCTATGCATCTATATGTCTGTGTGTCTGTCTTTCTATCTATCTACCTATCTACCTATCTACCTATCTACCTATCTACCTATCTGTCTGTCTGTCTGTCTGTCTGTCTGTCTGTCTGTCTGTCTGTGTGTCAACTGGTTGCCGCAGCGTGATGCCATGGCAGCATGAGCTCGTTGCCCGTCGTTGTAGACCTTGGTGTTTGTTTGACGTTCCTTCTTGTTGCATGACCATGTGGTTGCCTTGTTGTTTGCATGCAACTTTGTTCCGCTGTGCTGTGATGCCTTGATCTAATATTAATGTCGACATGCGGCGTTTCGGCGCTGTCTGCTGTAGATGGCATGTCGCTGTCCTCGCCGTGTTGTTTGCGTGCAGCTTAATGTCGTTGTTTTGCCTTGATCTTAAGTTAATTTCCACATGTGTCGTTTTGGCTCCGTCTACCGTAGATTCCTCCTCTCCCTTTCTATATATCCATTTATCCTTTTGCCTATGTATCTATATGTCTGCGTGTCTGTCTTTCTATCTATCTACCTATCTATCTATCTGTTTGTCTGTCTGTGTGTCAACCGGTTGCCGCAACATGACGTCATAGCAGCATTGTGAGCGCGTTGCCCGCCGTTGTAGACCTTGGTGTTTGTTTGACGTTCCTTCCTGTTGCATGACCATGTGGTTGCCTTGTTGTTTGCACAGTGTTTGCATGCAACCTTGTTCCGCTGTGCTGTGATGCCTTGATCTTATGTTAATTTCGACATGTGGCTTTTCGGTGCTGTCTGTAGTAGATGGCATGTCGCTGTCCTTGCCGTGTTGTTTGCGTGCAGCTTAATGTCGTTGTTTTGCCTTGATCTTAAGTTAATTTCCACATGTGTCGTTTTGGCTCCGTCTACCGTAGATTCCTCCTCTCCCTTTCTACTAATCGATTTTTCCTTTTGCCTATGTATCTATATGTCTGTGTGTCAACCGGTTGCCGCAGCGTGATGTCATAGCAGCATGAGCTCGTTGCCCGTCGTTGTAGACCTTGGTGTTTGTTTGACGTTCCTTCTTGTTGCATGACCATGTGGTTGCCTTGTTGTTTGCATGCAACTTTGTTCCGCTGTGCTGTGATGCCTTGATCTAATATTAATGTCGACATGCGGCGTTTCGGCGCTGTCTGCTGTAGATGGCATGTCGCTGTCCTCGCCGTGTTGTTTGCGTGCAGCTTAATGTCGTTGTTTTGCCTTGATCTTAAGTTAATTTCCACATGTGTCGTTTTGGCCCGGTCTACCATAGATTCCTCGTCTCCCTTTCTACTTTTGGATTTATCCTTTTGCCTATGTATCTATCTATCTATCTATCTAAACTAATCTTATCTAATCCAATCTAATCGAATCTAATCTATCCTATCCTGTCCTGTCCTATCCTATCCTATTCTATCGTATCCTTTCCTATCCTATCCTATCTATCTTATCTATCTTATCTATCTTATCTACCTTATCTTATCTTATCTTATCTTATCTATCTTATCTATCTTATCTATCTTATCTTTCTTATCTTTCTTATCTACCTTATCTACCTTATCTACCTTATCTATCTTATCTATCTTATCTTTCTTATCTTTCTTATCTATCTTATCTTTCTTATCTATCTTATCTATCTTATCTATCTTATCTATCTTATCTATCCTATCTATCTCATCTATCTTATCTATCTTATCTATCTTATCTATCTTATCTATCTTATATATCTTATCTATCTTATCTATCTTATCTATCGTATCTATCGTATCTATCTTATCTATCTTATCTATCGTATCTATCTTTTCCATCTATCCATCTATCCATCGATCCATCTATCCATCTATCCATCTACCTATCTACCTATCTACCTATCTACCTATCTACCTATCTATCTATCTATCCATCTATCTATCTATCTATCTGATCTTACCTTACCTTATCTTATCTTATCTTTTGTATCTTATCCATCGTATCTATCGTATCTTTCTTATCCATCTTATCTTTCTTATCTTTCTTATCTACCTTATCTACCTTATCTACCTTATCTATCTTATCTATCTTATCTATCTTATCTATCTAATCTATCTAATCTATCTAATCTATCTTATCTTTCTTATCTATCTTATCTATCTTATCTATCTTATCTATCTTATCTATCTTATCTATCTTATCTATCTTATCTATCTTATCTATCTTATCTATCGTATCTTTCTAATCTATCTTATCTATCTTATCTACCTTATCTATCTATATCTATATCTATCTTATCTATCTTCTATCTATATCTATCTTATCTATCTTATCTATTTTATCTTTCTTATCTATCTTATCTTTCTTATCTATCTTATCTTTCTTATCGATCTTATCTATCTTATCCATCTTATCTATCTAATCTATCTAATCTATCTAATCTTTCTAATCTATCTAATCTATCTATCTTGCCCGGGTGCCCGGGTGCCGGTCGATTGCCCGTGTGCCCGTGTGCCCGTGTGCCCGTGGATTGCTGGTGTGCCCGTGTGCCCGTGTGCCCGTGGATTCCTGGTGTGCCCGTGTGCCCGTGTGCCCGTGGATTCCTGGTGTGCCCGTGTGCCCGTGTGCCCGTGGATTCCTCGTGTGCCCGTGTGCCCGTGTGCCCGGAGGCCCGTGAGGAGACCTATCTCGTTTCGTTTACCCTCCGGTGTCCTCAAACATGGCAATGTGGAAAATCCACTGTTGGTTCGAGGATTTCTCATATATTCCCATCAAAACCTCCATTTGCAGGTTTCCTAAAATGGGCTACCCCTAAATCATCCATTTATAGATAGGATTTTCCATGAAATAAATCATCAATTTTTGGGTACTCCCATGACTATGGAAAGCTCCATTTGTGGGTCGTACTTCGTACTCCCAGGCAATTGTGGCGAGAAGCCACGTAAGGAGAGGGGTGGAGATGGGCATGGTTTGAATGTTTAAACCATGGGTAAACGATGGTAAATCATGGCATATATATTTTAAATAGTGGCAACGGGTTAATGTTTATAGTGGTTCGTTTTTCTTTTTTCACTTCTTTTTTAAACGTTGGTTTATAGGAAAAATAACCTCTAGAATCACTAAATGGGGATAAATAAATGATGATTTGTTGATAGAACTGGTGGATTTTTTGTTGAGTTTCCAAACTTTTATTTACACAGGTGCAGTTTGAATATGTTTGACTGATCTCTGCGCATATTCCATCCTGCTGACAGGCAAGATTTATCATTGATGATACTCTGAAAGTGATTCAATTGAAGTCTTTGGTTTCCATTTCCCCACTATATCATTTGATATTATTTATATATAATATATATATATACAACTGCTTAATAATCATCCCCATCCTTCATGGTTTATCCCTATTGTTCTCGTCATGGGCATCAAGAGGGGCAAAAAAAAGATGTGACTTGAATCTCCGAACGCTGGGTGTTCAGTGTCAACTTTTTCTGGCAGTTTTTTTGATCTATGAGAAACGTGGCCCCAAAAAACCGTCACCTCAGACCACTACACAAAGTAAGATTTTGCCAATTTTGGCCACACCGTTCATCCCTCTGGATCATCGCCCAGAAAGCATCCCCTGCAAAATGCCAGTTTCCCTTCCTGATCCCGAACCGTAATTCGTTTCACACAAATCATATAAATCAAAGGGAAAGATGGGAAAGTCCAGCCACAAGGGGCGAGGGAAATATTGGTCGCCCCCTTGTAGCTGAGCTTACTCATCGCTGCACCAGACTCCAGGACGGCTTCTGTAACCCGATCTCGACCTGCAACACGCGCCGGTCCATTGATGGGACTTGCCGAGGGGCCAAGGCATGCAATAGCCTCTTGGCATTTGACGGTGGTGACTGGGCAACATGACTGGCACAATGGCACCATTATTGCTACCTCACATGAAGGCCTGAAATTTCTTTTGCTGCTTCCACCTTTAAACATCGTTGGTGTCCACTCTTTCAGCCTCTGATTTTTTTCATCCTCACCTTTTTTTTGGGGGGTTATCAATGGGTAGAACCCACTTGGAACTCAGAACTTGTGAGATGACCACGATCTTCCGGCCACTTGTTCAGTTGACACCCAAGAGGGCCAAGAGGGTGGTTTTTCTCCAGGCTTTCTAGCCTTGATAGCTTCACCCTCAAGAAATTTGCTAACTTCTCAGAGGATTAAGCTCCAATCCCATCCCCTCTGTTGATTCATATTTCAATCCATTAGTTCCACCCCCCGCTGATCCAAGTGGAAGCCATGGGCTTTTCTATGTTTTTCTTATCCGAAAGGAAAAAAACTTCCCATCTTTGGCACTCCCGAAGCCCTGGTGAAACCAGGTCACTACGAATGCGGTGCGGGGCTCTTCTGTGTCTCATGGACCGCCTGCCAGCAGCGTTCGCCCGAGATCTGTGGACCGCAACCTGCGCACCGAGCCTCGGTGGATGACCCAAAGCCATGGTGCCATGGTGCCATGGTGCCATGGTGCCATGGTCATGGCAAAGCCATAGGAACCACCATGGCTGGGTGATATAAACATGAATAAAGGCCCATTTAATAGGTGTATACCTAGTAATACCAAGCCAGGGTCATTTTGATGGTGTATAAACATTAGTATAAAGCCATGCCCAATTTTACCATGGGTGGTATAAACATGTATACACCATCAAAATGGGTGATTGTTTGTTGCTTAACCAACATGATACCCATTTTGATATCATGCAACCAGATAATGACACTCGTATTCCGTTGATAGATCTAAATGCCCATTGAATATACAAGTTGGAGATAATGAATCTAATATTCCATGAATCATTTGGATAATGGGAGCGGAGAAACTATACAATTCTTGGAGTGTTAATGGATACCCCAATTTGCAACAATTTATATAAGATGTTTCCATGTTTATCCCAGAAAATATCACCATTTATAGTTATAGAGGATTGAGCCCTTTGCCAGATGGCATCAACCCGTACAGTAGTAATAACCCATATAAGCAGTGTTCAAAACCCTGTTGACTGATGATGATATGGGGGCTGGGGTTGTACTATCCTGTCTATATTGGGGAATATCAGAATCCATGAACTGGGAAATCCGTTCTTTACCAGCCAGTACAAAGGGACGACATTTCGGGTTTTGAACACTGCTCATGTCGGTTTTGACCTCAGTATCAATTAGGAAATTATATGTAAGTTCAATTAAATTTTAAGCATCCAACTGTAGATATATTCACGAAACATGAAGTATACTTACTTAATCAGTATTAGCAGGTTCATGAAACAGTTTCATAACTGTAGATATATTCATGACTGTATTGTCATGAATCATCCTAGCCCATGCTTCGCTATGTTACCATGTGATTACCATAGTTATACCCACCAATTGCCATCGTTGTGCTCTTAATTATTCCACAGTATAAGTTGTACCATAGTTTATACCATAGTTCATACCAGTGTTTCTACAATCGTTTATACCATAGCTAAACCATAGTTTATACCAAAGTTAGTCCATAGTTTTACCGTAGTTATGCCATAGTTATACCATAGTTTATACGATAGTTATACCATAGCCTATACCATAGTTATACCATACTTACTGTACACCATAGTTATACTATAGTTATACCATAGTTTATACCATACTCAAACCATAGTTTATACCATAGTTATACCATAGCTAAACCATAGTAATACCATAGTTTATACCATAGTTAAACCATGGCTTATACCATAGTTATACCATAGTTATACCATAGTTTTTACCATACTTAGACCATATTTTTTTGTACCATAGTTATACCATAGTTAAACCATAGTGATACCATAGTTTATACCTTAGCTAGTCCATGGCTTATACCATAGTTTTTACCATAGTTATATAAACCATAGTTTATACCATACTTAGACCATAGTTTATACCATAGTTGATACCGTTGTTTCTACAATCATTTATACCATAGTTATACCATAGTTTATACCATAGTTATACCATAGTTTATAGTATAATTTTACCATAGTTAATAAACTATCACAGTTTAAATCATAGTTTGGGTATACCATAACTATAAGAGTTTTATCATAGTTTATATCATAGTCTATAATAGTTACCATAGCTATAATTTTAACTGATGTACCTTACCTGAGGCGCTGGGGTCTGCCTCCCAGCCGAGCACTGCGTGCATGGCTTCCACCCACCGCTGGGGGGCGAGTGTCCCGTGTGGGCGGCGCAGAACGGCACAGCAGGCGGGGGATGAGCATAGATTTTCCCATTCAACAAAGGGGGTTCACTATGGTTTAATAATAAACTATGGTTATACCAAAGTTATTCCATAGTTATACCATAGTTTTACCATTTTTCCTTAAATCCATTGATGATAGGACTAGTCAACATTAATCATTAATAATAATGTAGGGCTTACCCATTTTTTTAAAAATAACATTAGCAATAATTATTATTAACCATAGGAATAGTTAACCATTGTTAGTTAACATATTTATTAACATTAATCATTATTATTAGTTAACCATTATTATTCACATTAATTGTTACTTACCATAGGAATAGTTAGCTAATCACCATAGGAATAGTTAGGAATAGTTAACTTTAATAATGGTTAATAATGTTATTAGTTTATAGGACTGGTTAACATTAACCGTTATTAATCATGACACTAGTTAGGAATTAACCATTAGCCATTGTTAAACACTTTGAATTAATCTAGGAATTAACCATTTTACATACTAACAATAGTTAACAATTAATATTACAACTGTTATCAACATTAATGTAGGAATGAGCAATTACTAACAACATAATAGGACTTGTAAATGTATAAGTTATAATGGGAGATACAACACTTAGTCATGATAATTAGTAATCATACCATACAACGCTAGCAATATTTATTTGAATCTTAGATTGCTACTACTACTACCATAGATGGGCGATGAAATCAAACCCTTGCTGTATGGTTGCCCCCCCGCATCCCCAAGTTTTAATGTTGTCTTTGGGCTGCGCGCTTGGGTGCTGTGGACAAAAGAAAAAATCCCTGAACGCAGAGGAAGCTATATAGACTTTTGTTCAACATTGAAATTTGAGTGTGGGGTTTTACTTGGTAGATGTCTGTAGGGTTTGATTTTTTGGTCCATCTAGTGTAGTTAAAATGTATATTTAGCATTACAGAGGATGTGGGAACCCCATTCACAGTTATTAACATCAACATATAGGTAATTATATAACCATACTAACTTATGGTAAGTTAATAATGGGATTAGATAATGTTACTAATAATGATAGAATATGATATAATACTAGTCATCAATGAAATAGGATAATTAATCAGTAAACATATAAAATTCTTATTATGAAGGATACCATAATTAGTACGAGCAATAGTTATAGTAACAATAGTAGGAATCGTAATAAGTAACAGTTAGAATATATAATTAGTAACTGTACTAGTAGTATTCCATTATTGGAATCCCATCCATTAGTATCCCATTGGCTCTATGGTTGATAAGGTTTTGATATACTTAATGTTAACATATATACTATATTATAGTTGATATTGTTGATATTACCCGGGTTTGTTGAAGGTTATCTTCATGTTCGCAATAGGAAATCCACTACTTGTGGAACCTATAGGGATTATCCTTGCTGTTTTGGGCCATCTAAAGCAAAACCAAGATTATAGTTTCATAGTATATAGTATAGTAATCATATTTTTGTATTTGTAGAATGTTACTATGGTTAAGTTATATAAATGATGCTATATTGTGAATAGAATAATACCATAATGATATGGTGATAATATTTTAGTAACTCATCACAATGCAGCAATAGTCAATGATAATGATATTGATGATCATAATTCGTGTATATATATATAGATAAGAATATATGATAATATATGGAGGTTTCCTGAAATAGGGGTAACCCCAAAAATCATCTCTTTTTTAGGAAACCATCCATCTAGGGTACCATTGTACAGGTCATCGAGGTTCTTACAGGTCATCCAGGTCGCCGTTATCGGCTTTTCGGGGTCAGGTGGTCAACTGGCGGTGACGGAGGTCTTGAAATTGAACAGTCGCTGGGCGGTTCCCGCGTCGCGTGAGTTCAACTTTTTCAATTGCTGGAAAATCATGGTGAATTCATAGGGGTTCTAATCACCAAAATATGAAGGTTCGTCATTTGATAGGGACTTTAGCCAGCAAAATATGGAGATATAAATGGATATGATTGATAGATGATGATTGGTTGATGATTAGTTCGTCATTTGATAGGGACTTGAACCAGCAAAACATGAGGTTTTTAAGTGGATAGAATCTAGATGACGGTTGATTGATGCTTAGTTTTGGGATTTTACTATCCAATATACTAGGATTATCACGATCCATTAGGGGAAATCCGCTCTTTTGCAGCCACTATCAAGGGAGGACAGAGAGTTTTGAACACTGCTCTATAACTGGGTGGCACCGTTGGCACCTCATTGTAGGAGTTTAATATATTGGGGATTTTCCAAATCCATGAGCTGGGAATCCCTATTCATCAACCTGGGTTCCCAATGGGAAATTCACCGTGACTTGGGAATCGCTGTTTTTTTTTCTCATTTGTTGGGGCCACCCTTGAGCACATCCAAGGATATGGGGGGTATGTAACTACTGTCAACGGACCAATGGGCTTTAATCATAATTTGGATTTATTTAGAAGTATATGAAAAAAAACACCTTGTATGAACATGGGGCAGACCCCAGGATTGCAATTTGAATGATTTTGAATTTGGAAACTTTGGAATAGGGGTAGATCAAAGGGATACTATACTTTCAGACAAACCCTTATGGGGATAGAACCATCAATCAGGATTTATGTGGATTCATGGATTGAAATGGTGAGATGGGAACTGGATTTATGGATGTGAATGGTTTGACGGGTTATGTCGGTTATGTGAAAAAGGGTGTTTTTTAATCCGAAAATCACCTCAAACCCTAAAAATACATGGCAAATGTTCTAAGCAAACCATGTCTTTGAGATACCCACAGCTGGGTCGAGATTTCGCACAGCTGCTGGGTCTCCTTTTCCGATTTCGGTGCCGAGGCACCTTGATGCTGGCGGTGTGGGGCCAAGCGATGAACACCTGGCAATCTATCCGACCTCACCAGGCGATTGCCATCCTGGCATCCTGGGGGTCGAGCGAAAACACAACTCGCCAGTTGAGGCTGAAAAATTGGATGTCCCATGAAAACCACATTTTGATGACGAAATTCTCCAAATTCATAGCCAGACGTCGTTTTTTTTTTTTCGTATGACAAAAAAAAAACGGCCTCGCGCCGTGTCGCGACGTCGCGAAAGGAACGTGACTTGGTCCTGGCGCAGTTGCACGACTACCAATCCAATGTTTCGACCAAGGACGACTCGGAGTGGCTTGGTGGCCGGCTGTTGTGATCTGTGCTGGATGATCCTGGTACAGGGATTCGTTGTAGCTGTACATGGTGTGTTTTTACCATTGTTTTTACATTTGTTTTTGTACTATATATAAATATATCACATATATATAATTTATGTATATGTTCTATTGTTCTTTTGAAGATTTACCAGTCATTGTTTTTAACTTTCTTGTTTATGAGTCGATTTGGGGGGTATTTCCCGTGGTGGATCCAACAGTATGAAATCTTGTAGCGATATCCATGTGGGTAAACGGGTAATTTATTTTCATCATTTTCCCGAAGCCCTAAAATTGGGGTTCCAGTCGTTAAAGTCTGGGGCTGTATGAAAAATCATTACTGAATAGCTATCCTTCACCACCTAGTTGACCCACATATCCCATACTCTTGCTGGTGATATCCAAATGTTCCATGATTCATGGTATCCATACATGATTTTTACCAGTTGCGGTCAAAATCACCACGGTTTCCCATCCCTCCCCGAGGTACGTGGGCGTCTACGAGGTGACCGCTGGCCGGATGCAGCTGCAAGACCAGGCCATGATGGTTCGCCGGTGAGGTGATCATATAGCCTCTGGTAAACTAACATAGCTATGGAAAATGGCCATAGAAATAGTGGATTTTCGCATGAAACTATGGTGATTTAAACCATAGTTATGTGGCAAATTACCAGAGGTTAACATCTAGATGATTAGAATTAATACATAGCTGGTAATTTGATGATTAGAATATACATAGCTGGTAATTTGATGATTAGAATATACATAGCTGGTAACATCTAGATGATGATTCTAGATGATAATTTTGTATATCCTAATCCTGATTTAACATAGCTATTGAACATGTCCCATAGAAATAGATGATTTTCCCAGCTATAAACCTCCATTTGTGAGGAAATCCATGGCTATGTTAAATAACCAGATGGTATTCTATCTTGATGCACTAGGATATTAGAATTCTCATGATTAGGATATACAATTATCATACATAGACTGGTTGGTGGTTTCAAACATTTTTTATTTTTCCATCTATTTTTTTGGTTTTAATCATCCCAACTGACGAACTCACTCCATCATTTTTCGGTCGGCGAAAAACCACCAACCAGCAGGATACATCTCCAGAAGATCACTGGTGATCGTCAAAGATAAGGATCTAAGCACCGATAGCGTGGAGAGATAGGGTTTTTTTCGCTTGAAGAACTCATGATGTTCTTGTTACCCTCTGGTGAACTAACAGTTTGCAATGGAAAATGGCTATTTATAGTGAGTTTTCCCATTAAAAATGGTGATTTTCCATTGCTATGTTAGTTCACCAGAGGGTACATCAAGCAGTTTCAGTCAACATGGAGAATTGATTCGCGGTTGTATTTTTTTCTGAGGTCATGATCAATGATGCCCTGGTTGATTTTAATCATCATAATCATCAATCTATGTCTCTAGGCATAGATAATCATAGATACTTAAGATGATACTTGGTGCCATAAGTAATCATGGTTAACCAATCTATGTTTTCCTAAGTCATGGTACAATATGGTACCCTCAAATCATCATCCCGTCGTTTTTTCAAGCCATGGTTTCGGGGTCCAGACCGTTGCCAGGTGAAGTTATCCTGCCCCTGGGTGGAGGTCAAACCTGGAGAATTTTTTGGGCAACGTTAGGCCATGAAAACTGTAACATGGAGAAATGAACATTTGGTTGGTGGTTTGGATACATTTGGATTATTTTTCATTATTTTTCCATATATTGGGAACAATGATCCCGACTGACGAACTCATATTTTTCAGAGGGGTTGGTTGAAACCACCAGACATCAACATGACGAAGTTCACCTGATTTTCATTTCTCTACGATAGGACCTGGTTCGAAGGGTGAAAATAAAGCATCTGAGGTAAACCGTTTAACCCAAAGATGCAACGAGACGCAAGCAATATCTAGGACTCGGACATCAACTTTTTATACTTTGATTTGTTTTTGTGTCCGACAGATTGACATTAGTTCTTCTCCATAGCGCGCATACGATGTGGCGTCCCTGCAACTTTGGAGAGGGATGTTGATCCGGGGAATGCCAAAAAAGTTGAGTCTAAACGGGGACTGATATTGGAATAGGGGCTTCAGAAAAAGGAATTTGTTGGAGACTTGGTTATTTTATTTTGGGAGTAGCTCATTTGTGGTGCTACTTTCGCGCATCACTATGATGATAAGATATGATAAGATATTACGTATGAGTTATGCAACGGATGGAATATCTCCACCTGTGATCTTATCCAGTTACGATTCCTCATCCAAATCCCATAAAGTGGTGCCGAAATAGCTGCTGACTTGCTCCTTTAGTTCGATATATCATGATATATCTACTATTCTTACCCAAGAGTCTTGTAGAAACCAACAGTTCTTGCAGATAGAAACCAACTTATCTAAGTTTAAGTAGTAAAACTTCCATTTGACGTCGTTCAACTCACCATTTCTGCTGGAAACCCATTTTTCAAACGGTCTGCAGGTGGCCATTCCAGCACATGGGCCCCGTATCTACGAGGCAGCTGGGGGTAGTTTCTGTGTAATGTACTAATTCATGGGAGTATCATGGTTAGTGATTATTAATGATTAATGGTAGTTAATAGAATGTTAATAGTGATTATGCAAAAATAGTAGTTAATAGTGAGTGTGAAAGGCACTTTAATAGTGCTAAATCGTGGTTCATAGTGATCATTAATGTTTTTTTTTTTTTTGTGGGACATCAACTACAACTTTCTGCACAATGGGAATATCATTGGGATATATATATATAATATACACACATATATATATAATGATATATATGTATATATATATATGAACGAACAACAATGGGAATAGCCTTCGGTAATCCAACGTGGTTTGCTGGAACATCCGCCATGACTAGTTCGATGCTTTTCCTAAATTTAAAGCCCCAGTTAGTTGGATGATTTCCATTGCCAAGTTTCATTACCAGATGGTAAACATGCTATGAAAATAATCCAGTTGTAGATGGTTTTATGTTCCCAGCTACATAAAGGGGTTGATCTGGCGTATTTCAACTGGTTTCTCGGTCTCCAATATGTCGTATTTCAACAATACAAAATGATGATCCCCAATGACTTTGGTGTAATTTTTTCATACCGCGCCTGAAACCACGAACCAGATGAGGGTACGTAAACAGAAGGACTCCAAAGTGGCTTTATGACTGAATTGGGAATTGTCATAATTTGCCAAGGTGCTTTGAATTTTACAACAATATTCTACAGGCTATGAGCCGGCAACGAAAGATGGCTTTGTGCCAAGAGGTTCCGCCTAAAATCCGCCCAAGTCCCTCATCCCAAATGGTTTATCCTCCTTTCCAGCCAGGGATTTGGACCAAAAAAACCCATGGTGTGAGAATAGGGACGAAAGCTACATCGCAGCCTGGGGCGATGCACGAATAGGGAGTTGAAAGTTCTCAGTGGATTTGGGGAGACACGAGCGATCGTACCCCGGCTCCATTTCCTTCTCAAAGTTGCAGTAGCTGCAGTGTCAAGCTCCATGGAAGACCAGCCATCAGTGGTCTTGAAATACATGAACAGAAAACAGACATCAACACATAGAACGTATACACGTTTACATGAATCTTTTAAACATCTGCTTCCTCACAGCTGTTTATTCCATCATATTTCAGCATGTTGCAGGCTTCAGCTACTGTAGATGGACAAAATCCTGCACCAGTTGGTAAGTATTGGTATTTTTTTTTTTGAAACACTGTAAATAATGAGATTAGAATGGGGGATTAGAATGGGATAAACATCATATTTCACCATATTTCACCATATTTCACCATGTTTCACCATATTTCACCATATTTCACCATATTTCACCATATTTCATGATGTTTTGAAGATGTTGCTTCACCTAGAAACGGTGTTTCAACCAGAAGTTGTGGCCTCCGCTCTTTCCATCCGCTGGCGTTCGTTCGAATGGAGGCAACTCGGCAGATCATTGGGGAAGCCACTGTCACTAATATTATATAACTGACTATATATTAATAGTATATATTAGTGGCAGTAATATTAACTGATAGTATATATTAACTAATATTAACTAATATTAACTGTCAGTAATATAGTATATATTAATATATTAATAGTATATATTAGTATATTGATAGTGACTTATCAGTATATAGTGACTAATTATACTGATACTATAGTTGCCTCACTATATAATGGTCACTTAATATATAGTCAGTTAACATATACTGATTCACTATTATATAGTGACTTATCAGTATATATTGACTTATTATTTCTCGTGAATATGTTGACTGTTATTCACTAGCTATGATTCACTATAATATATAGTATATAGGTCCGAAGATTATTCGCACACTTTCCGGTTTGTGTGTTTTATTCCATGTGTTTTCATTTTTTAAATGTAGATACTGTAACATGATGTACAATCATCCTGATGTGAGAAGATGATTCGGAATCGACCAAGCTTTCTCTGGTATGGATGGCTGTACATGGCTATTGGCATATGTAATAGTATGTAATAGTATTGAATTGCGTACTCTTAGCTATGGAACACCAATTATGTGTAGATCTCTTACCTGGGGAAACTCATGGATTTCCATATTCATTCTGGTATTTGCACCGAGGCAAACGATGAGGCAGGGTGACCGGTCGAGACTTGAGGTACCAACTCGCCAGATGATTGATACCATGCTGTTGGCTGGGATATTCCAAGGATACCCGACATGGTAAACTAACAGTTTGCGAACTGGAAAAACCACCATCTTTAAGTTCGGTACATCAACTTTTACTTGGGGCAAAAATTTCAATAGCAAACTGTGACCAGAGGGTAATGGTTGGGAAATGGCATGTACGAAGTCATCAAGCCACGAGACGCAACCTGCGCGAGGTGATGCCCGCAGCCAAGTTGATTTATAACTTGGTGAACTATTAGGGGAGATAGATCTATAGCTTAAGGATATATCCATATCCATAGATCATGATAGATCTAGAGGTTTTTTCTCCGGTTTATGGGATAGATATCCATAGCTGAATAGGATGGAAAATTGGGAGGCATATCTCCAGTCGCATGGCTTGACCCATCGAAGTTCCGTTGGTACCTGGAAAGTGGCATCCATCTCTGTTCGTTTTCGGGGAACATATCAGCATCCTGGTGGCATTCTGGTGGCAGCCACTTGTCTATCTTTTTTGCTTGCTATATGGGGATGGGTCAAAACCCTGGTACCCCTGGTGAACATCAAAATAGCTGGGATTTATGGATGTTCATCCCACTAAAAATGGTATTAATAGGTATTGATCCATAGCCATATGTTGCTATACTATGATTGAAAAAAACATCACGATCCAGTCGAGGTGATTTTTTGCCATCTTTTTATGGACCTTTCTCACAGTTGAGGTACTCGAGGCCATTGGTTTGGGCATTTAAAGTTGTCCATTTTGTTTAGTATATTACATTAATGTATATTAATGTATGTTAATGTATATTAATGTATATTAATGTTCGATGATTTTGGAGTTCCCCATTTTACGAAGCCAATGGGCTTGTCTGTGCTTGCGGAGTACTCCTAATTCCACAGAATGATCATCCATGGTTCCCATTGCAATGGTTATTTTGATATACCATGGTATACCTAATCTAGTTGGTGATTTGGAACATTGGGATTATTTTTCCATATATTGGGAATAGTACGCCCAACTGACTTTTATTTATTTTTCAGAGGAGTAGGTATAGAAAACCAACCAGTAATTTTTGGCCAAAGGCTTGTCATATATTAGTCCATCCCCATGTCCCCATGATGTCAGAATCTGCGCGTTGAATTTTCGGTGTATCCTGCACTTAAAGTGACCATCTCTCATGACTGGTTAAACGGCTGTGTACCCATCGATCGATCCATCAATCGATCTTTCTTTACAGTATCTCGTATATATATATAGTTATAATATATGTAGTTATATATATATAGTTATAGTTATATATATATAGTTATATATATATAGTTATAATATATATATATTGTATATAAGATTATACCCAGGGAGTACATTATAGACAGGAGACAGGACACCATTTTTCCGCATGTTCCTGTTCAGACGATGGCTTTGTGTCAGGAGGTCTCCGTGGCATCTTTGACGTTGCCAGATAGCCTCATGAGGAACTTGATGAGGACCTCAGTGTCTGACAGTGACCACTGGTCTTTCCCCAAAAATGATTGGGAGGATGATAATATACATTCATATAGATTAATATAGATTAATATAGATGATTGGTCATTAATATAGATGATAATACATTCATATAGATTAATATACTATAATGGGATGAATGTATATGACTGTATTATCATCAATGTATATGAATTAATATGGATTAATATAGATTAATATACATTCATATACATTAATGGGATGTTGGGATACCACATGTTCAGACACATCCACAGGTGAATGCTTCGTGATAACGCTTCCACGGGGTGATGTTTTGGGAAAAACATAGAGCAAACAATGTGGTTTTACGTCCAACATGTGGTTTCCTGTAGATTTTCCCGTAACCAATGCTAGGTTACGCCCTGGATGCCCTGGTCATGTCATTTCCAGTTGGCAACTTGAAAGCACCGCGGTTCCGCTGGACAGATATGGATGCGATTTGGCTCAAGCTGAGAAACTCAGCAGCTTCAAGGTGAGCAGACTGTCACTGTTTTATGTTCCCGCAGAATTTACTGAATTTACGCTCCTCATTTTGTCTCCTCATGTGATTCAAAGAAAACTGAGGCTTAGTCTTCAAATTCACTGATTCTTTCAGTCGGTCGAAAATGATCCCGTACCTCTGGATATCAAACACATCCTTCGATTCCAAGGAGGATTGATCTCTAAAACAGGGGTCTCCCATACATCAGGCAGCACAAAGCACCACGCCGCCCGTAGCCCCATGCCGCGTCAGGGGAGGAAACGACACTTGGCCAGAAATCGGCAGTTCACCTCAACACTGCTGGCATCTCGACATGAAGGGGGCAAAACACGTATACCCGGCCTGGTAAACATACAAATAGCTATTGAACATGGCCATAGAAATCGTGGATTTGTCCAGCTATAAAATGGTGGATCTTTCCATAGCTATGTTAGTCATTACCAGAGGGTATAGCAACCCATGTGTTTGGTGCCACAGTTGGAGAGTTGGAACCCCACCGGATTCATCGTCTTTTTGGTGGACCGACCTGGCAGCGAGGAAAGAAAACACGTACGGAGAAGGAAGCGGATCCAGGGGAACGGCAGAAGAAGCTGACCCCCAGGCAGAACGGAACCACTTGGAGTGGTTTTTTTCTGATTTTTGGATATTTTTGGTGTAAGCCCCCCAGGGTAGAACAGTAAAATCCTTCTAAAATGATGAGATAATAAGATAATCAATCACTTTTCTATCTATTTGCGTGTTGAACATAATGGACAAGCTGCAAACAAATGAAGGAACACCATGGAAAAGCTGCAAAGAATTGGACGTTCACCAGCAGAAATGAGGATATAATATGTTTCGATTGACCTCAGTTTTGACCATGGTTCAATTTGTTCAGTGTGGATGATCACGACCCGTTCTGAACTTGAAGCACCCACCATCTCATCGTTATTTTGTTTCTATTGTGTTGCTTGTAGCAGATCGTAGGTTGTTTTATTTCCAGTCTGGTTGGCTATATATATATATATGTATTTATATATATATATATATTTGCAAAAAAAAATCAATTGTAAGGCCTCTATCCGTAGTTTTGATGAATCAAATTCAAAAGCCATTAATGTGGATGGGTCAAAGCACGTCAAGTCACCTATTGCTATCACAAATTGGGAGCGTGCACAACTACCAACGCAGGTGCTTCGTGATCAAGCGCGGAGATGTATCTTGGTTGGGCCAGGGGATCATGGACTTCGTGGTTTTCAAAGGAGCAAATTGATGTTCATATTACAACACTTACGTATATATACTATATATTGATTATACGTGTATATAATAAATATATATATATAATATGTATATATATATATATACATACATATGTATATTCGTGATTTACAGTGTTACGCGGTGATTTAGGGGGATTCATAGGGGATTTCTGGGACTTCAGAAGGATTTAGAAGGATTTATGGGGATTCAAAGCAGCAATGATTCAATATATTATATACCCTCCAATTTAAGAACAGGGTCAGTATATTCCACCAGGCGTTTTGTTTTGTTGCACTTCATGTCAAGGAAGGAAGGGATTACTCTTGTTGCTTGCCTATGATGGTGGGTTGTAGGACCTGAATCAATAGGGAATGTCAAGAACTTAACTTAAGAAGCCATAATTTCCCAGATCTAGAAATCCCTGGGCTGATCATTGGGAGTGTACCATTTTTGTAGCAGATGATCACTTTTTGGGTGTAACCCCCTAGTTATATAATCAACCAGGGTTTAGGAATCCTTGATAATAATGAGAACATATCACAATCATCAACAATCCCCAGTATGTGGTTTGTGGTTGGGGGTTTGTAGCTGAAAGATGCTGGCCACTGAAATAGATACAAGTCAAACCTATCAGTGGAAACAGAGGCATCCCTAAAATGTAACAAAAATGGGCTTCAATTATATGTTTTCTTCGTCAGGAACAACCATTGCTGATTGAGGGGGATTTATTGGGCAATATCTACTGGGAGATGAGAGCCATCTTTAGACCTGGAAAACACAGATATGTCCGAGCTAGAAATCTAGAATATATTTGCCAGTATCAAAGGTTCTGCCTGGTTCGGAGCCTCTACTTCCGAACTTCAGGGAGAGGCAACCCATGACATAGGATTGTCATGAAATTTGCGGATTTGAGCCACTTGAACATAGGTCCTTTGACTCCTTTGGTTTAGCGTGCCATACATGACAACCCAAAGTGATATAGCTCATGTTATTCTTTTTGGAAAGTGCTCCTTGCCTATTTTTGGAAGGTGCTCCTCTGGTGCCTGTTGATACTGAAAACTTAATTACCGTCTGGTAAACTATATAACATAACTATGGAAAATCACCCTTTTACATGGGTAAATCAACTATTTCTATGGCAATTTTCAATCATTCAATAGCTATGTGAGTTTACCAGGCGGTAAGTTTTTTTGGTTGATTCTATCGCCCTTCTGGTTCGTGTTCTCCATCGTTGGAGCCGCGGAGCTTGGTACACGTACCATTGTTTATCAGTGATGGTTACCATCTGGTTATGACTAACATCGCCATGGAAAATCCCCATGCTATTAAGAACGGTAAACCATCTATTTCTATGGGCCATCTATACCATGGCTATGTTAAATAACCAGATGGTAAGTCGATTACTGTAGATCCCTTCTTTTGATGGTTAAACCAACTCATGTTCTTAAGAATGGCCATATCCCAATGTTTTTCGAAGGACATCAGGAAGATTTCATGCATAGCACCGCAAAACACTTGATGGTCAATGTGCTTAACCGCTAAACCCAAGTATAAACCACCACCCATATTGCAATGGCTGGTAAAAGCCATAGATGGTAGGTTCATGGTGCTTGGATTTGCCTATTTATTACAGAAAAAAATACAAATATCATAATCATACTGTGGATGGAAGAAATCCTGCACCAGTTGGTAGATGGTAAACATATTATATGTAAACATTCCATTATAATCTCATTATTTAATATTATTGATTGTTGACAGTGTTTCACAGTCGCCAATTCACCAATAGTCACCAACTGGTGCAGGATGGCCTGCCCATCCACAGTATCACCATAATCATCATAATAATCATCATAATAACAACTATTATAAGTATAATCATTATGAAGTTTATATCATAATCAGAATAATCATATCATAATCAACATAATCATCACAATAATCACCATCATATTCACCATTATAAGTATAATCACCACAATAAACAACTAGAAAATCATTATGATTTCATAAACAACTACAAAAAACACTATCAGAAATCATCTCCCATTCATCCATCGAGGTGGGTGATCGCATCAAAGACCTGGTGCAGGACTTTCGAAACGTCGGGGGCACCCAGGATTTTTTTCATGAGGGAACGATGTATAAACAAGAGATCTGTAACATATAAAATATAATATAATATATCTATTAGTCTATTTTGCCCTCCAATATATGTATCTATATATGTATATAATTGTATATATAGATATAGTTATATATATATATATATAATATGACTAAATATATAATATATATATATATATATTATATACACATGTATCGATATATTACACTATAAATCCACATGCGCGTTCAGCTCAGGTGATGATGCCCAACAGCGCCAAGGCCTTGAAAGAGTCCAAGCAGAACCGCGCACCTTGGCGAAACTCGCCAGTTTCGTTGGAACGTCATGGTGATTTCAGCTATAGATATAGTTAGAATATCATGGTAATTATTCATTACTGTATCCATGAAATGGTGAAACACTAGACACTTATTTTCATTGAATCAAATGGGTATGGATCAATACCTATTAATACCATTTTTAGGGGGATGAACATCCATAAATCCCAGCTATTTTGATGTTCACCAGGGGTACAAGGTTTTGACACACTGCCAAATGGGAAGCAAGAAATGATGGGTTTTCTAGACAAAAACTCACCATTTGATTTCCATCATGAGCTCAAAAAATCATTTAATTTCATGGTTTTCTAGAAAATTTCTAGACAAAAACATGAGCTTCTAAACTCACCATGACATTTGGACATTTGATCGGCTCGATGGTGGCTCCACCGTTGGAACAGCGTCGTCCGCTGAGGTGGAAGACTTCATTGCTGCGTCTTGGTGCGGAGAAGACTTTTACGGAACACGTTGAGTTGAGAGGTTACTTAAAATGGACATTTAGGCATCATACATACATATATATATATATGGTATCTATGGGTTTTAACCACCAGAAATCTGTGAATATTGGTATGAATTGATATGATATAACTATATATAAGTGATATAAGTGATATTCACTCTGATTGACTCGTTATAGGGCATTATACCACCCAATTAGAATAATCCAATTGGCTGAAATGTAGGCAATAGTTTTTTTTTTTAAATAAAGGATCTTTCTGAACTGGGAATTCCTATTAATTAACAAACCAGATCAAACCAGTATTTCATGAAATGGGTTATAGTGAATTATACTACATGGGTTCTTGGGGATTATGAACCCATATGAAGGCAGAATTTTGGACGATTTTTTCAGCAACGATGCATGGGATGAAGTTCACGGTGATATCAAGGCTGGGGACGCGGGGCGAGGCAAACTTCAACTCTTGCTTGACTCGGCAAGATGAACTAGTCACCCAAATAATATACCCTCTGGTTATGACTAACATAGCCATGGTATAGATGGCCCATAGAAATAGATGGTTTACCTTTAAAAAATGGTGATTTTCCATGGCTATGTTAAATAACCAGAGGGTATATATGTATAGTTATATATATATAGCACTGTAATAATATGTATATATAGCAGTATCAGTATCACGGTTTCATGGAGCTGTATATTCAGTCAACATTTGGATATCGAAGTGTGTTCAACCACGTTGCGAAGCAAGAACCATTTCGGTCGGAATGGCCAGTTGATCGAACTAGCATTGACTATCCCGAATTGCTTGGAATCGTCCCTTCTGATTGACAGATTTTACCCTGTAGAGATCCACATTTTTGCTGATATAACCTAGCAGCTGTCAGTTGCAACAACTCTACACTCTTCTGCACCGTCACTGCTGTGTCTTGAAGGTTGCAAGTCACTTCAGCGTGACACACCTCATCATTTTCAGCGCCACCAAAGCAGTGACTGGGACGTGAAGATCCGCTGATGGGGAGGTATCGGGTTTGTGAAAAACAAGTGGGGTCGTTGAACCACTGGATTTTAGGATACTCAACCAGTTTGGACAAAGCCACTTCAATGCTGGTGTTTTCAACCAGGAAAGCACGCACTGGTAGAACCCCCTCACTAATTGTCCATTGCCAGGTCGTTCACCAAAAGTCACTTGGGCAATGCGCCATTTTGGTGGCTTCAACTCACTATCTATACATATAATATCATATAATATATACATATAAGATATATACCAAAAAAATAATACAACTTGGGTACTTTACTAGAAAAACATCTACATCACAAACATAACATATCTAAATGATCTCGTCATTCTGATGGCCAAAACTTTATGGCTTGACCCGGTTGAGGCCACCTACATGAAGCTGGCTCGCTTGCCTCAAGGGCCCACCTTGACCTTTCGCGTGGACAGTGGCGAGTCCTGAAGGAAACCCAGGAAGTGGGGTTTTTCATGGTGGGTTTCATGGTGAAGTTCACGATGATTACCCTCTGGTTATGACTAACATAGCCATGGTATAGATGGCCCATAGAAATAGATGGTTTACCTATTAATAGCATGGTGATTTCCCATGGGATTAACTAATGATTCACTTAGTTAGTAGTGATTAATCATGATGAATCATTCACTAATGGTTATTCACAATTAATCATGCTTTAGTGAATCATGATTATATAATCATGGTGAACATATTCATGTTAGCGATGATTAATTAATGTTATGGTGAAATTAATCATAATGGTGATTCAGTGGTGAATTGATATTGTAGCCCCACACGTCAAAATGATGAAACAATATGAAACATGCATTGTCTCACCAAAATCACTCAGCAGGCTATCCAAGATTTGCTGTGCAACGAACTTGCACTGGTTCCAGTTTGGGATGCGGCTGCAGCCTCATCGATGTTGAGTATGTGGATTTGGCACATCATCAGGGAGCTTTGTGAATTGCGACACGGTTTCCAACCAAAACTGAGTGAAATTGTGGAGTACCATCAAGGAGACTTTCCCATATAAATTATCATATGAAGCAAAGGCCCAAAGTGACGACACGTTTTTTTTCAGGCAAAGTGTGCCGTTTCCGAAAACCAGATGGTCCATTTTTTTTGCGATGTTCCTGACGATCGCAGGTTGTAGTCCCAAAAATTGCAGCGACACAATGATTTTTGAGTGGCTAGACTTCAAGCGTTAAAAACCTATTGTTGGCTTGACTGGAGATCATCATATTCCGTGTTGCATTGTTGGTGGCACCGTTGTGGTTGCGGTTTGGTTCTGCCCGGGCTCCTACCAACGACCATTCAATGGCCGGAAGTCTCGAAACAGGCAGTGAGATCGTGCAAGAATTGCTATAGTTGTTCTTTTCTCATCATTTCTCCCATTTTGTACCATATCAATCCATATCAAAACTATAGGTGAAGCTACGCTAATGTGCTAATTAGTGTTTTTCGATTTATTGTTGATTTATCCACAAAATAGAACCATCAACGCCGATTCCGCTCACCGAAACCAAGGTTTCACGTTGGCGCGGGAGGTCCGAGTAGCCCAGAAGCGTCCACAAGGTGGGCATGGAGTTTCCAGTGTTCACATTTGCTTTATCGTTTACGTTTGGATGTAAAGAACATTGACACTATTCACTGGTATATTCTATGGTATGAGATTTTGACCCCAATAAAAAACTGTACTGTAAACAAATTTTGGTATGATTCATGATAGTATTTCCGAGTTTGGATATTTCATTTTTACATATTCACACGAAAAAAACAGTATATTCATGTTAATATTCTATATATTTTTTTTAAATGAATTTTATATTCATAGACCAATAGTATTACATAAATATTATATTACATAAATAATCTTGGAGTCTTATAATATACATCTTAAATATCTCGAGTGGATGAATTGTCGCGGGATCGGCGGACCATTGTATGACCTCTTTGGACCTTTGGCAATGCCTTCATGGCATGATTTTTATGGCCATTGAATGGTGGAAACTATATGGGAAAATGATGATTATACTGATGAAAAACACCAGGATTCTAGACTTTCTGGCCATAAAAATCTCATTTCATAGGGATGGTGATGATAAAATATGATAAACCATCCAATTTCTTCAACGGATTTCCCCCTTTTCAATTTTTTCAACGCCACAAATGGCGAGGAACTTCGCGAGACTTCGTGACTCCACCGTTGCAGGTGGAGAGAGTGGCAGGATGGGGAAATCAACATCTCGACATCGTTGCCGCAACTAGTTACTATAGATGTTTTCAGAATGTTTCCACACATCACGCATTTCCTATCCATTTCCCTGAGGAAATGCGGCATTGATCGGGTTAACTGTTGGGTTTATGGTAGATATAATGTAGAGATATCGATGTTGTTAGATGGGTTCACAAGAACGAACAAACATAACAACTATCACTTCATATCACTTCATTAATTCGTTACTGTAGTATAATATAGTATAATGTATTACTTCATAGTATCAATTATAAATTATAGATAATTGTATAATAGTATATTATAGTTAGTTTTGATGGATTTTCATATCACCTCATTACTTAGTATCACTTCATTAATTATCTAGTTACTTAGTTACTTATTCACTCTCGTAGTTAGTCAGTCAGTTAGTCAGTCAGTCAGCATGCCAGCCAGCCAGTCAGCTAGTCAGTTCGTTAGTTAGTCGGTGAGCTAGTTGGCTAGTTAGTTAATTAATTAGTGAGTTGGCTAGTTAGCTAGTTTCTTGATTAGCTAGTTACCTATACTTATTTTATTTTTATCTTTATCTTTATCTTCATGAGTTATTTCGTTTTGCCTTCATTTCTGACATCCGGTTCTCTTCGTGTCAGGTGCTGAATGGCCTTGGAGGTCCCAAGGCGAGGTTTCCAGGGGTCACAAAGTCCTGGTGATAACTAACTTTCGCGAATGTTGAGGTGATAAAAATCATGGGATTCACATGGATTCACCAACAAGAACTTTGCAAAGACTCAAAGACGACTCGAGACTGAGTGGCCTTGGAGAGTCTCTGAGAATTTCACAAAGATTCAGACTTGGGACGATAAGCAGCAGTGACATAGTGGAAATACATTAAAAAAAACCATGTGGGGGTGATCTGGTATTGACCCAAAAACGGGGACTGGGCAATATGCCGATCTGGGATGATTTTTTCCAAGAAGCCATAAGAGGACTGAAGAAGTTCAACACGGACCAACGGGAGGAAGTGGGATTGGCCGCATCCGCTAATGGTGTAGGGTTGGTGGAATCTCGCGGCAGGTGAACCCGAATGAGTTGATGATCAAAACTCTCCAACCGGTTTTTGCCAATCACTGGTAGTTAGAACATGTTAGAACCGCATCCGTAAACAGCTTGGGCGAAAGTCCGAGAATTTCAAGAGCATCGAATCCCGGGTTTTTGTGACTTCTAAAGGTGTCACCAAAACTCCCAGCCGGCTCAATGCCACGAACCAGAATGACAAAATATGACAAACGTTGAAAAATAGAACCAATTAATTGAGACCTGCAAAAGATGAATCATCACTTTTCACTGGTTTTTAAATGTTTTTAAAAAACGTTTTTGCTACCATGGTGCCATCCATTTCGGACATTCCTCAGATTCCCAGCGGTGAAGCTCACCGGTGCCAGGACTCTCCGGAGGGCGCTGGTGGTGGCAAATCTTTGAAGATGTCCGAGAGACAACTCGTGGCCGAGATGCTTCGAGGCCGGGGGTTGTGGGATCTTGAGATCTGGGGATGACTTAAAGCGTTGGACCAAAGATTTGGATCATAAGGATATATGTTTGGACAGGATCTGAAAGATGGAAATGGTGAGAAATCTTCAGAACGTGGTGATTCAACATCTTGCCCAAGAGGTTTTGTATGGTTTTGTGAAGAACATCCTCCGCATTTAGCCCCAAAAAAATAGTGGGAAATCCACCGTGAGCCACCTGTGTCAGGGGCCTTCCCAGCCATAGATGTGCCAAGCTTCAACCAGGCGTTTGGGGTGAAGGAGTCAATGGCTGTTGAAGGGTGTTCAAAAACTATGAATTCACTATGGCAACTGGTGATGTAACTAATTACGGAAGATGCGGATATAATGCGGGTATAATGGGTATATGATGGGTAGATGATGGTAGATGATGTTAATATGATGTTATATGATCTTATATGTGTGTATCTATATCTATCTATTTTATGATGGCTACATTTCATGGGTGCAGTGAAACTCGGTGACTTTGATGAGATGGGCCCTTTTTGGTTACGCGCGAGGTGGGACATGGGGCTAAGATTTAAGATGTTGATGCCCTGATGGGAAGGGATATCTACCCTCTGGTAAACTAACAGTTTGCTATGGAAAATCACCATCTTTAATGGGTAAATCCACTATTTCAATGGCCATGTTCAATAGCTTTTTGTATGTTTACCAGAGGGTCCTAGGATGATCTAGGTAGAATCGAATCGTGGCGATCCAAAACAGCCATACAGCTACTATGTCCTTCATATACATCTGGGATCATCTGGGTATACCGGTATACCGGTAGTTGATCGGAGCATGAATGGGCCGACTATTTTATAGACTTCTATCACATCTCACTGATACCAGGACATATCAGGACAATATATATAGATAATATATTCTATGTATGTATATATATATATATACATTATATTCATATATTATATGGAAATTCTAAGTTGACCATCGTGTGAAGTTGAAACATGTCACTAGATCATAGATGTAAATGGATTAGAAATCTGCTATCAACTAGATCATAGTTGAAACATGTTGAAACCTGGTCCAGGAACCTATGATAGGATCATCGCCGATGTCTCGAGAAGGCTATGGTTAAAAACCACTGGAATAATGATATCTCAATCTTACCCTCTGGTTATGTCAAAATAGCTATTGAAAATGGTCATTTATAGTGGATTTTCCCATGAAAAATGGTGATTTTCCATAGCTATGTTAGTTTACCAGAGGGTATCCCAATTTTCGTGAGTCATGTTTTCTCTAAGAAATGCTGCCAGTATGATGACTGCGGCCTGCAATGATGGCTAAAATGGACTTTGAATGCTCGAGCAACTCCGATCGGCGCTTTGCCCAAGTGAAATGGGTATAGTACCGGGCTATAGTAAGCCCCCATTTCAGTGGAAGATCCAGGTCTACCATAAGAATCTGCCAGTGAGGCTAAGGATCGTGGTAACTATGCCAAAATAGCCCAGTCAGTTCCAACAGTAGCACCATAACATACAATACACATAATATATATATAGCTATATATATATACACATGTAGCTTACAACATGTGTCCCAAGATGTTACAACACAATAGCAGCCATCAAACCCATCTCCAGCAGCCATAGCCCATCCAAATAATGAAGGCGGAGTGCCGCAGGGCGGTGCTCTTCCACTACGACCGGGAGAACGATGCGGTGTTCTTCCGGCACTTTGTGGCTAACTTAGCTTCGCCGTCAGAATGGATGCACCAGCCAGTAATATTGAACAAAAATCTGTGTCTCCCTTTTTTCATGGTGTAGCTAGCTGTGAACAGCATTTTAACCAAGACTATTCTGGCAATATGTTTGGGATGCGAACAGCAGGGATGGTTTTGACCCACAACCAGCTGAGATGATAGACATGCATAGGGATCTATTGGTTGTTCAGACTCAGACCTGTTTGGTTCTGCATTTCTTGCTGGTCATTGTAATGATCGATGATAATTATTGATTATCCATACTGTGGAAAAGCCATTAATCAAGCATCCCCGTATTACCATAGATGGACATAAATGGGTGTTAGAAATCATCCCCAAATGGTGTATTGTGTCTCTACCATATTCAGTTTGAAGGTCCAATTGTGCGCGTAGACCGCTTGTATTTGTTTGCCATTTATATGTGGTTCGAAAACGATCACGTGGAATTTGGCCAAGATTCATTTCTGGTCGTCTGGTGTGTCAGCGAATTTCACGGGCTCAAGACAAGGTTGGTTTGAAGATGAGCTTTTCACATTGGGCTTATCAATTTGGAGAGAGAAACACATAATCTAGTAAAACCATAGTCAACCATTTGATGACCCCCGTTTGGTCAGTTATTGGGATAGTTTATTATTGGGTTTACCTCATCGTTTGTCATATTTGTTATATACAAGTTCCGTATCCTTTCTGACAAATCAAGTGCATACAGTAATGTCATGCTGGTTTCAGGCTGATTTTTTCCCAACCAAAACCTCAAAGGGTTCAAATGTGTTTTTTTTTTTCGAAACCAATGTGCCACAGTACTCTGCAACCTGCAGCGTTGCATGTCTTATCCTCTTTCTTGATGTTTTTGGGCCTTGAACCCGTAGCACCAGGTGGTGGGTCGACGTCAACTCGGTGTCGAAAGAGGTGCGGAATGTTTTTGAACATTCCGAATGTATCCGAAAGGATGTAGGGAGAACTTCCTGGTTCCTCTTAAAAAAGACATAACAAAATAACACAAAATATATCATATGCTCCAATATCTATGAAGAGCATTAAAAAAATCATTAGCAAATAACCCCGAAAGCCTGGAGCATCAGATCTATTCATTCAGAGGTACCATATCGGGATGAATGGGATCATCCGGCGAGGCATCAAGAAACTCACGCGCTTCAACCGTTTGCCGAACCTGGCCGGCAAGGCCCGGCGCTCGGAGATCTAAAAGGGTTCCTTTGGGATGTGGGAAACATTGGGAAAACATATTTGTTTGCAAACAATTGAACACTTTCAAGTCTTGTTGCGAAAGTCTTGACATACCCCGCCCCCCCCAAAAAAAATATCAATGATGAATATTACAATATATGAATATCAATTGATATCTCCAATTAATATCGATCAGTTGGAACATGTTAGAACACCCGTTTAAAATCCTCAAGTTGTTGCCTCGGCCGTCAGGAAGACATTGCCGACTTCGTCATGGGCGGTGGTGGCGTGACGAGCGAATCGGAGGTGGATGAGAGCGCCGAGGTGGAAAGAAATCTACTGGAGACCCATGTTTTATAGATGGGTATAGGTGGTTAATAATGGCTGCATGGTGTTTTAATAAATGTTGATAATGGTCAATTATGGTTATTTAGCGTTATTGATGGTTAATAATGGTTAAGAATGCTTAAACATGGTTCATCTTCTAATCTTCGGAGGTGTGGTTATAGATGGTGATTGATGGTTAATCATAATTGGTGCAGGTTTTTTCTGGGATATAACTCCATCAATAGGGATGAGTCACTGACAAAGGCCTATCAAAAAAGGGAGGTTTCTCTGTTTGGGAAGAACTCCGTCCATGACAACAATCCAGTGGTGGAGGGAGGCTAAGGATAGCTATGGTTATCTATCTTCCCTAAATGAGGAGCCAATTGGAGCTACAAATAGAGTTTCCAAAGTACATGATAGTTAATGGGATTTATCACACAGCATTTGCATCGTTTTTTTTTTCGATCCTATTTATAGAACCTTTTTTTCCAGGTTGGTTGATTTGTGATGGGGGCTGTACTGCTGATTTACCAACAGAAATAGGGATTTTGCAGGAGAGAATGGGGAATGGGACAAGTTGGAAACCTGGAAATTACTGGTAGATGGGGGATCATCAACTACTACAACCTCTCCTTTTTGTTTGCCATGATGTCTTAAGATTTGCCAAGATGATGGGGACTGGCGAAAACTTGAGAACCAGCATCCTTTAGAGTATTTTTCACTACGATTGCTCGATAGGTGATTTGGGAAACCATATAGGTGCCAAGCATCCCAAGAGATGGTCATAGATGGTCCATAGACTCTGGCAAATCTTCCCCTGTGATTTAGCCAAAAACATAGGTTCTTTCGCCCATTTCGTTGAAACTTGTGAGAATGTATACCCTCTGGTAAACTTTCACATAACGAACTGGGAAATCACCATGCTATTAATGGGAAAATCCACTATTTCAAATTTCTATGGCCATTTTCAATAGCTATGTAACAAATTACCATAGGGTATGTATAAGGTCTCTGGACCCACAACTCTTGGTGCCCATGATGTTCCCCCATAGTTTGGGTACTCAAAGGACGCATCTCATGGATGGCTGGGTCTGTAGGGTTACCACAAAGTGGGTCCAAATGGAATGTTTTGCTCCTTGGCATGAGGAAAAGACGTGGTTCGATGTTCCAAGTTCGGCCCTACAGTGCCTGTTTGACCCATAAGGCTGGAGACCACCATTGGTTTTGGTAAGATTTGCTTCAAAACATGAGCAAATTCGTCAAAACATAACAAACCCGCAAGAGGACACCCCAATTTCCGAACAAATCACGGACATCAGTCTTTGCCACATGTTGCATCATGTCGTGATCTGGCTGAATTCTAGCGACCTCACCCGCGACGTCACACTGTAAAGGCTGGTGTGTAGGAGGGGAAACATCCTAACTGCCCAACGTCTGCCTGGTAAATTACACTAATTTGCTCAAAATGAGATGTGCATTTCTTGCCGCAGCCTTTTGGCTTCCAAAGATTTGCTGTCCGCATACGTCCGGTACAGGTTCGGCACTAGCGCACGTTTAAAACACTGGGCGGTTTGCACCTAAAGCGGGCAAACACGTTGCCTGGATTTGAGGAATCGATCATATTTTCCCCGGTTCAATCCATCTATGGGGAATCAGCAGCAATCATGTTCCGTTTCCCAGTCATTTTGCGCTGGGAATCAGGGTATCAGGGCGTCTGAGGACTAGAAAGTCTACTTTTTCTGGTTCCCATCAAGCGCTGAAATCTGAGGTTGACCATTTCAGATCAGCCATTGAAGCCTGGTGAGTTCGTGTCGTGGGTGGCACGGACGTCGCGATGCTGCTCGAAAAGATTGCTCATCAGAACGTGTTTGAGAGATCCTGGGCAAAGTTAAGGAACTGTAGCAGCTAGGATAGTTGAACCATGTTGAACACAAAATTTTGAACACAATACTGACCAATATTTTAACCGGTCAGAAGGAATCGACCGGAAGGCCCTCCTGTGTAAGACCGGAAATTCAGCCATTTCACCATTTCTATCCAATTTTCTCAAGTGACATGGCGGTTCACTCTACTTTAGTAGCTTTTATTTTTCCATATCATATATTGGGAATAATGATCCCAACTGACTTTCATATTTTTCAGAGGGGTAGGTCAACCACCAACCAGATGTAAGTGGGTACCATCTTATAACCCCCGTCAAAACCTGGACATTGCCCGAGGACAGCTTATCTACAAAAGGGATCCCTACCCACCAGCGGATTCTGGTCTTGTGGCCTTTCGAGTGGATGGTACCTTGGTTCAGCATGGTTCAGCTGATCTTGGGCCACCTGCGTTGACTCCAAAATGGAGGATCCGTGGATCGGAGCCAGAAATATTGGGGACAAACTGTATTTGCACTCCACCATTAAACCCATGTATGATAATAGCATTCACTACAGCATTGCGGCTCAGAACAAAAGGCGCGAGTCGCTAGCTTAGCGGTTGTGTTTACCCACATTAGGTTTATCAGTCTATTTGGGGATAATAGGCATTACCCCTGCTGAAACCTGAAAATACAGGTTATCAGCCGTAGTCTCTTAAAGCCATGGAAAGGACAACTGGAGACACCTCAGGTGGAGGCGCCCTTGTCCCCTCGTCTGGAGCAACGGTTGCAACAACTGGTTCACAACAAAGCTTGCCGGCTGGGACAAACCCCACGCCCATGTCAGTGGATGAAGGTTTCTTCACACAGCCCGTGCAAGCATATTTCCAGTTTGTGCAAAACAATCTTACCTACATCAACGAAGGTAACATTGATGCTTTCAGGCAAGAGGCGGAAGAGAGGCACACACATCTCATGGAGCAAAAGGTCCAGCAACTGTATCAAGAGTTTGAGGGAGTTTGCCTTAGCGAAATTGCCCATCAACGTGCAGAAGCTGATCGCAGACATGAACACCTAGTGTCAGAGTATTCAGTGTCCCAAACGGCAGCTGAGCATGAGGTAGCAAAACTGAGACAGGAACTTAGCGATGCAAACGCAAAGCTAAAGAACGCTGCAAATGCAGTTGCACTGGAAGCTGAACAAAGAGCCAACCAAAAGGTAGCACACGTTACAGCCCAGTATGAACAAAGGTTTTCTGAACTCAGAGGTAGCCTCGAGGCAGACTGTAAACGAATCGTGGACGAAACAGTGGAGTATGCAAAGAATGGCATGGAAGGTTTCAAGAAAGAGGAACAAGCTGCAATCCAGGAGATTAGAGAGGAATGCAGTAGGCAGGAAAACCAAGCTGCTGAACTCAATTTCCAATTGCAGGGACAAGTCGAGGATTTGATGGAGAAGCTCAACAAGTACAGCGCCCCGGAAATCAGTGTCGACAGAGCCGTCGAAGTTGATGATGCACAAGGCGGGAACAATGTCGATTTGTACATGACCCCAAAATCAGCGGTCGGTACCAAGGCTGGAGCAGAACCCATGCCAAACACCGGTATGAGTAGCTTAGCCATGGACGCTAAAGAAAGATTGAGCAACTTGTTCTCAACTACCCCTGCCGGATCAGCAGCCCCTCCAAAACTTCCACCATTGCCAGTTCAAAGACAAAATGATGACGATGCAAACCAAGAGCATAGTGTGCCCAGTCCTACAGTCATAGCAAGCGACCCTGGCAAGAAAGCAGCTGAAGCAGGCTTAGGTCTTTCAGGTCAACAATTGCTAGATCTCATCACTAGACTGACTTCAAAGGATTCAGATGGTGAAAAGCCCCGAACAAAAGAGGCAGAGACTATCAAACTGAACGACATGCCTGCCCCAGAAGCTTATCGTCATTGGCGAAATCATGTCAGGGATGAAGTGAAATCGTGCTCCGACAAACCCGATGAGGCTTGGCTTTGGCTCAATGAAGTCTTTGACAACAAAACCCCTAGGGAAAAGTTGGAGGAAAAGCTGCAGGAACCTGGGAAGTTTATCACACTCGACACCAAATTGTCGGCAGCGTTAACTCGCTCAGCCAAAGGTGATTTAGCAACAAAGATCCACAACTTCAAAGATGAGAAGTCAAAGAAAGGGATCCAAGTCAGAGGTAGGAGAGTCCTTTTGATGTTTGAAGATTACTTCAGGACGTCTGAGGAAGCTGGCAGTCTCTACCGCGTCGAGGACCTACTTGGAGTCGTTCGCACTGGAGAATCTGTGGAGGACCTTAGAAGGTTTCTTAACCGATGGGACGCCACAATTGCCGGCATGGAAACCCCACCAGATGATTTGGTTCTCAGAGACATCTTACTCAGACAAATCCGAAAATGTCAATTGATGAAGTATGACATTGAAGCATTCGACAGAGCTCCTGAAAAGTCAGAACAAAAGTCTTATGCATTCTTGTTGAGAAACATTCGTGATCTTTTGGATAGAGAAAGACTCCGTTCAAACAGAAACAGAATCGTTGAAAAGAACAAGCAGACCGAAAAGCCTCAGCCCGCTGCACCCGCTCAGGGGGGCAAAGATCGCGGCAGAGGAAAGGGCGACCGAGGTCGAACCCGTGGCCGTAGCCAGAGCAGTAAAGGGGATAAGATATGCTACAAATTCAGGGATGGCAAGTGTGAAAAGGGTAAAGACTGTCCCTACAAGCATGTCAAAGATTCCTCAAGATCTGGTACCCCCAAAAGAAAGGGTAAGGGCAAAGGTGGTAGCAGAAGTGGTTCCCCAAACAGAAAGTCGAAGGAAGAGATGGCCAAGATCCCATGCACTTACTTCCAACAGGGCAAATGTCGTCGTGGTGACAAATGTTTTTACAAACATGAAGTTGCAGCTGCACCCACAAAGGATCCAAAACGTACCAATAGCCCTGCACCAAAGAAGAAGGCCAGTGCAAAAGCTGCGCCATGCATTACTCAAAGGTATGCATGCATAGCAAAGGGAAAAGGGTTGCCAAAAGCCACAAAGGCCATGAAAGAACAATGCCATAGAGCCGTTGTGTTTTCATCAAAAGTGGAATACATCAAAGTCCCAGCAACAGGTGAACAGAGGAAGGTAGTGCACAAACCCCGAATCTATGAGAAGACGTTCCCAGATTCAGAGTCAGTGCCAAAACCCGACAAACTCGTAGCTCACCGTGCTCAGGTTTCGGCCCGACAGTTGCAGGAACTTGTGAAGCTCTTCGGCAGTGAGACGCAGCCCAAGTGCCGATTCCGATGCAATGACCCAGAAGGGGGAGTATCATGCAACCACTGTAGAGCAATGATTGGTCCCAAGAACAAAGTTAGTAACACTCATTTGCCCACTGTTGCTACACCGGCATCAAAAGATGGATGTGTTTGGTTGGTTGACACGGGCAGTGAACAGGATTTGATCAGTGAGGGTATGCTGAAGACTGCAAAGGCGACAAACCGCCGTATCAGCGACACTCCGATCAGCCTTGCCACAGCAAACGGTTCGACACGAGCGGATGAGGTGGCCGACGTAAAAGTCGATGCCCTACATCAGCCATTCTCACCATACATTCTTGAGGAAACTCCTGCTGTTCTTTCGGTTGGGGTCAGGTGTATGGAACAGGGTTACAGTTTTGTGTGGCCAGCTGATGGTAGGCCTTACTTCATTCGTCCGGACATGGGAGTCATTGAGCTTAACGTAGACGGCCGTGTGCCGGTCATCGATAGCTCTTGTCGTGTTTTGAACAGTGGACAGTTCAAGAAAGATTGTGATCTGTTACGTCTTTTTGCAATGGTTGCTGCAAAAGCAGGTTGTGCCGATGAAGAAGGTGTAGATGAGGGAGTAGCTCAAGATAGTGAAACCGAATACATCAGATCTAGAAAGGCATCTGACCTTGAGCAAGAGGCATGCAGTAAGTCTCACCAGTTTTGCCATTACCCCAAGAATCCATTTTGCAAGATCTGTCAGAAGGCGCGCATGATGGCGCCACCCGCAAAGAAGAAAGGGGGACAGAAAAGGTTGGAAACCAAAAGTTTTGGGGATCACATTGTCGCTGACCACACTGTAATCAAATCCAATGTGGAAGAAGGCGTCAAAGGTGAAACAGTGGCATTGGTGATGAAGGACATTCACACTCAGTTCAGACACGTTTATCCAAGCCAGACAAAATCGAGTGAATCATGTGTCAATGCTTTCAACCATTTCTTATCTCACAAGGATGAAGTTGGGGCAGTTTACACTGACAATTCACGAGAGCTTATTGCTACAATTTCAGAATTGGGGTACAGACATCAAACATCAACCGAGTATGTGGACAGCTCAAAGTCGTTTGTGGAGAGGGAGATCAGGCACATGCTTGAAGGCACACGCACAAACCTCGTGCAGTCAGGTCTTCCATTGCAGTACTGGCCAATGGCTATGCAGCATTTCTCCATGGCAGTGAACGCCACGCCACAGCTCAACGGTGATGATGCCCCATGGAAACTCAGATTCGAAGAAGATTTTCCAGGTCAGTTGATTCCTTTCGGTGCAAAGATACTGTTTTGGAACAATCCAAAAAGGGTTGACAACACATCTGGAAAGACATCACCAACAGCAAATGATGGAATCTTTTTGGGATACCACATTCAACCTGGTTTTGCATGGAAAGGTGAGTATCTTGTTGCCAAGTTAGAAGCATTGGATTACCATGCAGAAACGGGCAGCATCACAGTGCAGCGAGCACGACGTGTTGAGCTCATCGCGGGAGGTTTTGTCTTCCCACTCCGTGCATTGAAAGAGGCCAAAGAGCCCAAGCCGGACCGCCTAGTCGACAATGTCATTGCTGATCCTCGTCCGATTCCGTTTCAATCCGAATTGCAAACAGAGGAACATGCAGAAGAAAGTGAAGTAGCAATTGACAAGTCAACGGAGGCAGTGCTTGACGCACTTGCCAGTGATGAAAGGCCGGCTGAGGAACCAGTTTTTCCTGATATCAAGTACACTCCAACTGGTACTCCAATCCCGGATGGTTATCATTGGGACGGCACACGCCTTGTGAAAACGTACAAAGGGTCAAAACGCCCTGAGTCGATCCCATCGGATTTTTGGAAAATGCTTAGTCCGAAGGATAGGCAAAAGCTTGTTGAGGAGGAGGCTGAAAAGATGGCTGTAGGCAGCGGTGGTGCTGCATCAAGTTCAGCATCAAAGGGTCCGAAGAAGAAGAAAGGTGCAGTTGCTACTGCAAGAAAGCTTCGGGTAAACCCTAGCCCCTCAGGTGAGCCTAGTGTGTCAACATGGGAGGTCATTCCACAGGATAGACCGAAATTTTGTGTCCCTGCAATGCCGAAAGCAGTTCCAGCAAAACCTGAACTGCATCGCCCGGAATTGAGAGAGATGATCAAGAACAAGATCGCAGAGTTGGAATTCAAAGTGGCTCTTGAATTGTTTTCTGCTGTTGCACGTTTGGTTCCCAAAGATGAGGTTAGGAAAAACCCCAAAGCAAAGGCTGCCTTAGATAAGGAGTGGGAGAACCTCAGGACAAAAGGAGTATGGGACGAATCCAGAGTCAGGGAATGTAAAAGCATTGTTGAAGAAGCCCGCAAGAAAGGGGAAACTGTACATCTTGGTCGTATTTTTGAAGCCTGCTACGAAAAGGGGTCGGAACTTCCAGCTGATGATCCTCGTAGGAAATTCAAGGGCCGTACAGTCTTCCAGGGTAACAATGTCCGTGACCAGGATTCTGACCATGCGTTGTTTGCCGAGTTAGGTAGCAGTCCTGCTTCGATGGAAGCTGCAAAGCTTCTTGATGCGTTTGGTTCTCAGCCCGGATTTTCAAAAGCTCAGGCAGACGCCATTCAAGCTTACATCCAGGCCCTCTTCACTGGGGTGCCCACATGGCTATCATTGCCACGGAACAGATGGCCAGAACACTGGGAAAAGCAATTCTGGCAACCCATGGTTCCTTTGGTTTTAGCTTTGTATGGGCATCCAGACAGCGGCGGTATTTGGGAAAACCACCTCAACAGCAGAATCGGAAAAGAAGGTTGGAAACAAATTCTCCCCGACATATGGCAAAGTATTTTCTATCATGCTGAGTACAATTGCATGTTGGTTGTTTACGTGGATGATTTCAAACTCGCAGGTCCTACTGAGAACATGGACAAAGCATGGGCAAGCATTAAACGAGCAGTCAACATTGGTGACCCCGAACCCTATGATCGATATTTCGGTTGTCAACATGTGGAGTTTAACAATGTTACACTACCACGAAAAGCTCATCCTTTTGCACATGTTTTTGACTCTCAGGCGGCTGCTGCGGCACGTACACAACATCGAACAAATGATTTTTGGCAACATGACCCCTTCAACAAAACTTGGACAAGGTATCATCTCCAGCCACGGAAGAAGTTGTTCGAGCCTGGCGATGAGGGGGGGGAGTTTGTCAAGTCTTTACAAAAATGTTGAATTCAAAGGTCTCCCAGTTCTCAACATGCATATGTCAGATGAAAGTTCAGCTATCGTCGAAGATGACATGACAGTGGATCAAAAGATTCAGACAAAGGACTTCTGGACAGGAAGGACAATCTTCAGGTATGGTGACGAGTATGGCAACACTAATCAGTTTGCCCTCCCATCAAAGAACAGACCCGGTCCACACAGAGACAAAAGGGAAGCCAAGAATGAGAAGAAAGCTCAACGGTTCAAAAGCATTGAGAATGTCGTTACTAACAAGTCCGGTTGCATGAACAAACCTGTAAACCTGGTAAGGTACGACATGTCTTCTTTCATGGAATCATGTGTAGATGCATACTGTGAACTGGCAAAGGTTCAGAAAGATGACTTGCCAGTGGTTGCAACACCGTTCACAGAAGCGGGAATAGCCCGGCCAACTCTTGATGAGAAGGAGAAGCCAGGGAGGTTGCAACCGATTGCATCGAAGGTCCTGATGAAGATTCTCTTTGCGGCCCGTATGGCACGCCCAGATCTCTTAAGAGCTACTCAAAGCTTAGCATCTAGGGTGACGAAATGGTCCATTGAGTGCGACATTGCATTGCACAGATTGGTATCATACATCAAGTCAACTACAGATGTTTTTATGGAGGGTTTTGTGGGAGACTCGTTTGAGGATTGTCAACTGTGGTTATTTGCTGACGCTGATCATGCGGGGGAACATGATTCAAAATCAACTTCAGGTTGTGCAATGTTTCTTGTGGGGCCAAATACATATTTCCCACTAAACGCATTCAGCAAGAAGCAGACAGTTGTAGCAAACTCGTCCACTGAAGCCGAAGTCGTGTCAGCAAATCACGCACTCAGAGCAGAAGGTATTCCGATGTTAGCCTTGTTGGAGCAATTGGGCATTTTCAAGAAATTGTCGCAGAAGGCTGGGTCAAACCCCAAGCCAAACACCCTCGAACAAAACGATCCTGTTTTTACTCGTATCGATAAAGAGATCGATGAAATCAGGTATGGCAATGTTGAGGGGGGCCTTTCTGCGGCAAATATCAATGGTTTGAAGGCCCATTTTCCGGAGTTCTATCAAGTGAAGTTCATGGAAGATAATCAAGCTTCTATCACTGTGATGGGTACCGGTAATTCCTCCACTATGCGCTACGCCAACAAAACTCAGAACATCTGCTTTAAATGGATGAAACAGTTGTTCGAAGAAGATCAATTCGATTTGATAAATGTTGGCACCAATTGGCAGACAGCTGACATCCTTACAAAACCTTTTACTTCCCCAACTAAATGGGAACCTGCTTTGAGGTTGATGGCCATTGGAAAGACTTGGATCGACGCCGACAAGCCCAAGGTGCGCCAAGTAGATTCCAAGCCTGCGTGTCCAGCTAATGCCAATGATCAGGGGGGACGTGATGGTTCAAATTCTTTCCAAAGGATGTTGATTGAGTTTTGCTGTTCATCCGATTCGAAGCTATGCACTCCACGGCAAGCCAGTAAAGGGTGTAGACTTATCCGAGTAACTGAAAACGAGGATGGCACCACCCAAGGCTGCCGTAAATGGCTAGCCCAAGAAGTCCAGTCTTTCAGGGAGAGTAATCCAGAGGGTGAGATTTTGCTTTATGCTTCCTTGCCATGTGTGGGCGGCAGTCCATGGGGTTACATCAACAGTTTGACTGACAAAGGGGCTGAACGAATCGAACAGCAACAAAAGGAATTTACAAAACTTTTCAAATCACTTCAAAAGGTTATCAGTGAAATCGATGGGCCACATTTTTCAATTGCATTTGAACTTTCAAAGAACTGCAAGTATTGGAAATGGCCAATGGTCCAATCGTTTTTGAAGAGACAAGAGTTGAAGTTGTATCCATTCCACGGTTGCCAGTTTGGGGTTATTGACTTGGACGGGAATCCCATGAAAAAGGGTTGGATGATTGCAACAAACATGGAAGAGTTGTCAAGTCTATCGGAATACGTTTGTGATGGTTCCCACATTCATGGTCAAAGCCGGGGTACTGCACTGAAGCTTGCAGAGAACTACACATTCAAGTTGACTGACTTCATCCATGATTGTTTTCGTTCCAGAGCTAACCGGGCACAAACCGCCAAGAACAGGAAAAGGTTAGCTTTGCCCGCCATGAGCCGACGTTCTGATGATTCAAATTTGTCGATTGCTGAAAAGATGAACGTGCGGGCTCTCAAGTCGGCCGGTTTAAAGACCGTGCCCCAACAAAGCAACATGTCGGAGTGGCTTGCTTTTCGGAAGTGCCTTGATGTTCAGGGGGATAGGCACGCAGGGTGGGAGGACATCTTTTCTACGGTCCTCGCTTCATCAACCATCCTGGCGCAGGGCAACAGAACAGAGGACCTTGAGTTGGCTGCAGGATTCATGCAATGTTTCACCGCGCAGTCCATGTCAACTGACGCCCTGACGAACGTGCCGTGGGCAAAGGAGATCCGCCATCTGTCCGAGCTCGAACATGACTCACTGTGGGATCTGAGCTTACCTACTGAGTACGTCCCTGGGACATCAAGGCCGGCGGTAGACGTCGTGCCCACCATCTATGTGGTGACTTCCGATTCAACCTTGGCTCTGATCACTGGAAAGGGTAAGACTTTGAAGAAGTACACCTTGAAGGAGGATCTGGGGTTGCGAAAATCAGACATGGTTCTCGAAATCGGTCATGACATGCTCTGGGGTAAGGATTTACAACAGCTCTGCAAAGCAAATATTTCCATGATCAAGGAACTGATGGCGAAATATTCTTCTCATGGATCAGCCATCAGAGTTATTTCGGTAATTGTTTGGTCTGGGAACGAAATTTGCGGGGAATATGGTGTTGAACCCCTTCCCATTTGGGGGCAGAGGGAACCACAGGGTGACTGGAATGCCATCATGGACAGGGTCAAAGGCAACATTGTTTGGTGGAACAATCAGCTCAAGGAGTTGGGAGTGGATCAGGCCGCCCTAATCGGCGAGCCCGACCCGCTCACTTATGGATTGAGTCTCATCTTCACGACATTTATTGAACGTCTGAAGGAATGGTTCCACAAGGAGATTGCCAGTGACAACGATCGGATTCGGTGGATCAAAAATGACATGCTTCCACCGAGGCTTGAGCTCAGGGACTACTTTCACGCATTCGAGACCGAGCTCAACCGAAGCGAGATGATCGGATATGTCATGGCAACTCTCCACATGCTGCACATGACGGACATTTTGATCCCTCAGTACAACCTGTCTTTGTACAAGCGCAGGCGCCCTGCAGGTGAAGCCACGATGCGTGATGTGCCGCCAAAGATGGAGCACCTTCCAGTCAGGTTTGTGCAGGTCCTCAACTCTCTCAGGGAGAAGGTGAACAAGCCTGCACCGAGCGTCTCGACCCCAGAAAGCTTGACTGCAGAGGAGTTGAGGGCTCGCCCGACTGATGCTGGTGTCGCCGAAGATGATGATGAAGAAGGCGACCCATGGGATGCTCTGGATCCCGATGAGCATGAGGGCCCATCTGTTGGCAAAGCCAAGGCAAGCCACGCAGCTCCACCTGACCCCAAGGCGAAAGCTCCAGCGACACAGGAGGAGGATTCCACTCAGGCCACCTCAGCTGGTGAGCCCCTGCAAGAAAACGAGATCAAGGGGACCATTGTGCCAAAGCACACATTGGGACACCTTGACAAGTACCGTATCACTTATGAAGAAAACATCAATGCAGAAGTTGTGGAACACTGTGTCGTCGATTCCCATCCTTACGAATTGATTGTCAAGACCTGCTGGGAAATGGATGGGGCAGAGGCGTTGAAATTTCCTGACCGCATGGACCGGCACAAAACTAAGGTCAATGCGGTGACGCGTGGTCAGCCTGGTCAGGACACCTCTGGATTTGATGAAAACATGTGGCTTGACCTTGATGATTTCTTTCGCATGTTCAACCAGATGCTGCCAGCCAAGTTGCCTAGAATGACTGTTGAAGAGCTCATCTCATTGCTCTACTGGGACAGCAAGTGCCGTTTTGAGTTTCAGTGCATTGCCGGGTACCAGAAGGCAACCCGTAAAGGGTTAGCCTACTGGCCCATCAGGATCCGTGCAGTGCAGGGGCATACAAAACGTGCCATGGATGCCGCTTCAGCTGAGGACACGTTCAACGCAGTGGAAATCTACGCTCTGTCTGGTGCAGCAGCGATCCAGAAGATGAACGCCAAAGGTAAAAAGATTACCACTCCTCAGATGTGCCCTGGCGTAGTTTATCACAGGACTACAAAAGGCAATTGGAAGGGCATCATTGAGAACGGCTTCGTGGCTGGAGGAGGAGAACGAAATTCGTCAGGAAGAGCTCACTCCTATTTTAGCGACGTTCGTGTTGATGAGAAAGAGTATGTGAGCGGTTTGCGTGCTGAGCGACCCATTGAAATCAGGGTTGCAATGGCAGAAGCTGTCAAGGCTGGAATTGTGTTTTTCAGGACGGCTTCTGACGGCATTCTCACAAGCGATGTCGTCCCGCCACAATACATCATCTCTGTGGACGACACGGCAAAGAAGGTGAATCTTTATCGTCGCCAACAGGAGGTTGCGCAGTCTGCAGCAAGCAGTGGGGGAGAAGTTGGAGTCCAACAGCTTGTCGAGACCTTTGAGGCCAAGGCATCAAAAAGGACAGGTTCAACATCTCCGGCCGCCTCAACTGGCGCGCCCGCTGCAAAGACATTTTTCCCAGGGAAGGTGAAGCCTCCGCCACCAAATGTGGCCCAACTTGCCGGTATGCCTGGATATGCAAGCAGCAGACTGTTGCCCCCTCCTCCAAAGGGTGAAGCTCCGAAACCTCCTGCAGCAAAGGTTGAAGGACCGAAGACACCGCCAAAGGTTGAAGGACCAAAGACACCTCCAAAAACACCACCGAAGGAAGGGACTTCTGCACATCATGCACCAGAAGTTCCAAAAGCTGTGACCTCAGAAGTTGATGCAGCGGCAAAGGACGAACCTGCAAAGAAGAAGGCCGCCCTAACAAGCGTGCCAACAGCTGTGCCTGCAGCATCATCAGCTGCAGCCTTCTTGGAGCCTGTCCCAAAAGTTGCACCACCAAAGGCAGCGCAGAAAGATCCAAAAGCTCCAGTTGCAGAGTCGCCCAAAAAGACGCCAGCAGCAACATCAAAGTCACTGGTGCCAAAGCAGAAGTCTCGCCCTAAAGGCGATGACCAACCTTCGAAGAAAGAGGTGAAGAAGGAGGACAAGAAGCCGGTGCCGGTCAAGATCGAAGTCACGCAATGCTCAAGATGTTTTGCACAGACTTTCAAGGGACAGATTGAGTGCGATGTGTGTGGTTTGATACTTGAAGGGATCAACAAGGCCGACCGAACCAAGATTGCAGAAAGAAGAAAGGCCGCCCTTCACAAGCTGGGACTATACTACGATTTCCGTGGGGAATACCTCCAGCAAATCACACATGGCCAACTTGAAAATTTGGGTTTGTTGGACGATCAGGCAAGAGGAAGCTCAAGTCCGGAAGCCGGTCTATTGGCAAGGGCCAAGAGTCGCTTCGACCGTGCCTTGAGTTTGGGCTATGTGTCTGTGGCTGACAGGTTTGCCCAGGACGCCACATTCGCAGAGAGCGTGTTGAACGAGGGGGAGAACGAGTACGATTGTGAAAGGTACGACCTCCTCAAGTCCGCTCATTTGCCAAAGCCTGGTCGCACCAAAGCTCAGGTCAAGATGGGTATTTCTGAGCAATCCCAGCTGGAGCACAATGCAATGAGGCTGGTTTACTTGGATTTGGCCAGTCGCTATGATGTCCCAAAGTCTTTCAGGTACATCGACCAGCCATGGTTCTACATGTACCGAACCGAGATTTACTCCGAAGAAGAGTACATTGACTACCTCAACAGGAATCCTGGACATAATCTTTTGTTGTCTTGCACTGGTGTTGACAACATTGCTGTTCATGATGCCGAACGTCATTTGAGGTGGATTAAGGGACAAAATGAAGAGCTGTACAAGCAGAACGCAGCAGAGAAGAAGAAACAGTCTGACAGGGCCCGCGAACAAAACGAGGCCAAGCGCAAAGCTGAGCAGACTGGTGCGTACGGCCAAGGTCCCTCCAAGAAAGGCACCGCCAAACCGGTTGCCCGAACATCCACAAGCGTAGAGGTAGCCTCATCATCAACGTCTGCAAGTCAGTGGCTCAATCGCCCTCAGCAAAGTCATTCCCAAGATGATCGACAGTTCACCAATGAGTGGCAGAAGTGGCATGGGCGCTGGTACCAAAAGGTTATCAGGCATGGCCGTGTCGAATGGGAAGAGGGATAAATTGTGACACTGCTTGCATTGACGATCGGTTTTTGTATCATAGCCGCCTTTTGGGTTTCCTCAGGTCGTGCAAAGAGTTGGATCGGTAAGGCAGGCTTTAAAAGCCTCGCCCTGGTAAATGGGCAGCCTTGCCGTGTCCGGCTCACCTGAGGGGGGTGTATTTGCACTCCACCATTAAACCCATGTATGATAATAGCATTCACTACAGCATTGCGGCTCAGAACAAAAGGCGCGAGTCGCTAGCTTAGCGGTTGTGTTTACCCACATTAGGTTTATCAGTCTATTTGGGGATAATAGGCATTACCCCTGCTGAAACCTGAAAATACACAAACTGAAAGTCGGATCAAGCAAAATGGTCATTTGTGAAACTGATGATGAAGTTATATCCTTGATGATCTGATAATTGTCCAAGATGTATTTATCTGTATCACTGTATCATCATTAAAGTCCCCCCAATTACAAAAAAACACATGAGTTAGCTAAGTCAGTTGTCCCAACTAATGATGCCTCTAATTATCTAATTTATTCTGATGTCACAATTGACTCAATTGTTCTCTTTCCAAACATCACCTTTTTAGTACATGTGTGATATGTTGGGTTGGAACAACCAACTATATATCATATTATAATATATTATATATATTATTATATCATCATATATATATATATATTAACATATGATGTATATATATATATTACCAATATATTATTATATACAATATACATATAATTATATGTATATCAGATTATATCACTATCATTGAGTTGTTTTTTTCCAAACATCACCTTCGAGTTCGAATCCACCACCGCTGACGTCGACTCGGACGTCCGTGGACGTCCACGATGAGGTGAGCGCTTCGAAGTGCTCGAACAGACGATCCGCGCCAAAGGCGACACGTTGTTGGCCACGCTGCTGGATGACCCGCAACACGATGCCATGCCGGAGATCTGCGTGGAAGGGAACAAGCAACTTGGAGGGATGGGTGGTTTCAAAGCTCAGGGACTTAGGGGATTTTCATGGATTTTCGATGATGGCTTAGTCTATATGTTTAGAGTTTAGTATTAAGCATGTTTTGGGGGTACCCAAATTTGAGCCATAGCAGTAGGTATGAGATGACATAAACATAGATTTATAATAAACTATATAGTTGGGGGGGGTCAACCATTTGAGGGATCCTTAGTCACGCTTTTGTGACTTGGAGTGGTGGATGTTCACATTTTTTTTAAAGGGGAGAAGCGACAAAATTGGAGATTCACCGATTAACCCACTTGGAGTTGTTTTTCAAATGGATTGTGAGTTCAAGGGGAACTTGAATCTGGGGTGATGTTTTTTTGCCATCTAGTGGTACAAAGCAACAAATATGATGGTAGGGCCTGGTAGGGATAAGAACCGGAACATCACAAATCTGATTTTTTGATGTGTCTGAAAATAGGGTATATGATGGTGAACATGATGATAAACCATGAAACCCAGGTCGTTGTTGTTGTTGTTGTTGCTGCAGTCGTTGGGGACTTCACTCCGATGATGTAGAGTATGTGGGATATCTAGAACTTGTAGACACTTATAGGATATGTAGAGTATTGGCCCCAAAAAATGCAAAAGGAGGGTCATCCAATCTTTGCCCATTCCGAGATCATCGAACCCGAAGATGGATAAGAATGGAACAATCATGGCCAAATGTGCTTCCAAAGACATCTTTTTGTGATGATGTGTCGCATATCGTGGGGTCACCCGTGGTTCTCGTGAGCATGCTGCACTTGGGGTGAGGATGACTACCCAGTTATGGCACTTGCGCATACCGCCACATGTGTTTGCATTTTTCAGGTTCAAAGATGCCAATCATTGAGTAAAATCTCATAAAATCTCAGAATTTGAGGCTTTCCCAAAATAGGGCTGCCCCCAGTTCTCATCCATTTGATGTTCGGAGTTTCCCCATTAATTAACCATCCAGCCATTGGAATTCCCCTATGGAAACCGACCTCATCGATCCATCCCCTGGATCCCCTGGAGGCAACGCTTTCGATACATCCTCGACTGGCATCTGGGTGTCGAGAACGTCCAAGGGGATTTCCTCGCTCTGAGATGGGGAAAAATGGAAGTCTGATGGGGAAGACTGGAATGCTGTAGCCCAACAAAAAGAGCTGTTTTTTTAATGGGGAAACTGATGATACTGCAGCAGACACACAGTGGCTACGTATCAGGCTCAACTCAAACACCAAATGTAAAAGAGCGCTCAGCTCTGTTTTCACCGGTTGGACGCAGAGTCCAAAGTCAGCAGCCCATAGGTCGAGGCTGGGTCTAATCTATCAAAGAAAAGGGGCCCCTCCTGAGCCAAGCATTGCAGACAAGGGCCAGTGGTCGAACATGAAGTCGAAGTGGCGAACCTGACATGGATCAGTTGCACCAGCATAGAAAGAAAGATCAGGTTTGCCACTCAGGTAATCGTCGATCTGGTTGATCGCTGTCTTTCCTTCCTTTTTGTTCTTCTTTGAGGCAATGAACTGCGGATCATATTTCACAGCCCACAGCCATGTTTTGAGGAACTTCTGGAGGCCCACGCGACAGTCTGGACGCTTCTTTGTCAGACTATCGCCCAAGTCATAGTCACTGGCTACCCAGCGTAGCTTTGAGCCAGCACGCTGAAGATATTCTCGAAGTTGAAGAGCTTGGAGAGCAGAGCGAGTGTTGCTCAGGCCAAGGAGAGGACTCTCGTTGTAGAGCACTGCATCAAAACCACCTTTGCTGTCAGTGCAAAGAAGTCCTTCTACTTGTTTCACCATCTCTTCTGAGAATTCCACTTTGTTGGCATCGCGAGGACGAGAAAGTCCAGCACCATGAATTTCGCACCAAAGAAGTCGGGCGCGGAAATTCCAATCTTCACCTTCAAGTACTGCTTGAACTTCTGCGTCATTTGATCCAAGAGCTTTGCGACGAAGCTTCCAGGTTCGCCAAGCCAAAAGAGACATAGGACAAACTTCTCCTTTCAGAGCTTCAGGACCACTCATCAAAGTGATGATCCCACCAGTCGAATCACCTTTGTCTCGATTCGCATGCGCTTGGTCAGCCATTGTTATGAAGCAAACATCGCGCCAGGTCTTCGCAGTTTTGTGCTTGAAGAACTTGAGCTCATAGGATTCACGGCGAATTTCACCAATCATACGCTGGATTTCCATGGCATAGCTCATCTTTCCAAACTTGATGACTTCAGTGAGGAGGAGATTACAACGAGCACAAAGTTGTGGCTGAGTTTGTATTGCTAGCCATTGTAGTGTGCCAAGAGCACCACGGCAAGCAGCAATCTCATGAGAGGTCATTCGTGCATCTTCTTGTCGTAATCTATCTGCAGAGATGTCAAGGTCCGGCAGGGAGTCCACATAGTACTGCTGGTTGACGGTGATGACAAGGTCGCCATCGTTGTCACGTTTCACCTGAACATCAGTGCCAGCATGACGATATGCAGAGTGTTTGGCTGTTCCCCAACGGTACGCTGCATCTATTTTTCTGCAAACTTCGTTCCACTTTGCATTGTTTGAGTCACCAGTTCGGTGAAAGTCATCCACATGGCCGCCCATCATGCCAATGGTGAAGGGTTGCTTGGTCTCAGGGTCTTCATCATACCAAACCCAGAGACATCTTTCACCCAAGGCAGGATATCCGCCAAGTCCAGTGAGGGTCTTGTGCAGGTCGAGCCATAGTCCACGGGGAGCAGTAGTGCTGCCGTAGATGTTTCGCATGACTTTCATTATGCCATTGGTGTCAAGTCCAAGTGCTGATCGAAGTTCAGCTACACCATAAGTCCACAAGTTGGCATCTGCAGACGTAGGAGCCGTCTGAAGAAAAGCAGTTGCTAAATCCAAACCTTCAAGTTGCCACGAGTGTTGACAAGTGGCCTGGTAGAGCAAGTTGCGAGCCAACATAGACTGCACAGGTGAGGACGTTTTGTAGTCCACATTGCCAATCTCAGGATGTTCAAAACCTAGTAGCACAATTCGTGCTTTCGCCTTCTTGAGACCATCTGAAGTATGTGTTGAGGAAGGATTCGTTGAAGCATCTTGTCGCGCTTCATCTTGATCTTCAGGAGGCACAAGTTTCCAGGTTAACACCCAGCGAGCGCGGACAATGCGTCCACTGCCCATGGCTTCTCGAACTTCATCATTTCGGTGGCAGGCTTTCACTGCTTCATTCTTGAGGAAGCTGTCAATTTCTTTCCCCTTGGCACGTGCAAAAAGTTCACGATGTTGAGGAGACAATTTGCTGAGAACCACTTCAGAGTCACGCATCTTTTTGACCAGATACGCAGTAGGGCTTCTGAGGAAATTCTTGAACTGCCGGTTTGACACAAAGTCCAAGTCAAACTGCATGGAGAGGCAGTCCAAATCATTGTCAACAACCAGATTGTAAAAGTCCAAAAGTCCATCATCTGGTTGATGTAGTTCCTCCACCCATTTGAGGTCATACTGAGAGGAGTGTTGTTCCCTCAGCAGGGTTCTCATGTCTTTGTCATCGTTGATCTTTTGCTTCTTCGGGTCTGGTAGAGGTCGAGGAGAGACATCATAGTCGTTGACATCGCGCTCCAGCAGCTCTTCAAGGTCAGGAGAGTTAGAAGCCGCAGGTTCCAGTGCTGCAGGTTGAGAAGCACTGCCAGGTTCAGGTAATAGTTCAACATCATCATCACCTGCTTTGGGCTTCCAGTCATCTGGAGTCAAGGATTTCTTGCCAACGATCTTGGAGCGGGGTTGAAGTGCAGGATCAGAAAAAGTGACGCCTTTCTGAAAAACCTTCTTGGCCTTCTTGGCAACAGCTGCAGGCACAGCCGTTGATTCATCAGGTTGATCTGGCAGATCTGGAGATTCACGTTCATCTTCACCAGGAACCTGATCAGTGATGTCAAGATATTCACGTTGAGGTAGGACATCAGCTAAGGATTTCCATTTGGTGACGTCTTGTTTGTCACACACTTCAAAGGTAACACGCTCGGTGTCGGTGACAGGTCTCACCGAATGAGCACTGCAGCGCAACAGCTGCGATCCCACCAACACCCATAGGATGTGTCTTCTCTCATCGCCTTCTTCTTGATGATGAAGAACTTCATGGAAAACAACACGTCCTGGGCCAATCCAGTGAGGCTTGATACTTCGTTGAAAACCACCACGTCGGCCAGGAGCAAGTAGGTGTGCAGGCCATTGTTTGCGCCAAACCATGACTAAGTCCATAGGTTCGAAGGTGCGCAAAGGCTGCTTCACGCTGGAGTTCTTGAGCTTTGACATCACACGTAGAGCTCGGGTACGACGTGCAACTTCTTCAGCACCTTGTCGAGCTCGAACCAGGGCCTCATACTCAAAGTGCTTGGTGGTGTCCGGCAAGGAGTCAAAGGTTCTGATCTCTTCATCGGTTATGGTGTAGTCCTTGCCATAGCACCACTGAAAAGAGGAATAGCCCTTGGTATACTCAGTACTGTTGAGAGCCGCACACGCAAGTTGAAGAGAAACTCCAGGAGGAAGAGTTGGTTGTCCAAGTTGAATTGCAGAAGCCGTCATCTTCACATCTTTGATTGCTGATTCGACAAGTCCATGAGCCCATGATTCCTTCTCAGCCGGCAGGCTAAGTTGGATGCCCACATTGGTGAGGAACTCGTTCACGTCGGTGGCCGTGAAGACAGAGGAGTTGTCAGGCACAATAAGTCCAGGTTTCGGCTTATCGGCCAGCCACTTTTCAGCAATCGCCTTGATGACATCTTCAGAACTTTCGGACAACAATTGCGAAAGTCCATACGATTTCACCACATGCACCGCACGTAGTTTGGTGGCAAAGTCAATGAGCAAAATGAATTTGATCTTGATCTTCTGGTCGGGAACATGCCATTCGCTGGAATCAGCTCCAACGATTTCCCATGCCTTGCACAAAGGGTGCGTTGACGCCCTTGGTACTTCACCTGAGCTTTTGCTGCCATGTAGAAGTCGATCACAAGCATCGCATCGAAGATCGCGGGCCATTTCAATCTTCCATTTGGGAAGTCCAGCATCTCGGAACAGGTGAATCAAGTTCTTGTTCGTAGGGTGTCCTGCTGCACGGTGATAGTGCTGCAGTTTGACATGCCATTCTTGTCGTTCTTGTTCATTGACAACATCGCCATGTTGAGGAGCTTCAAGTATAGAGGGTTCATAGCCGTCAGACAAATCACCATCATCAGGTACAGGAGGAAGAACTTCTTCAGCAGGTAGAGCTTGAAGACGTTGAGTCCACTTCACATCACACTCTGCATGCTTGGAGTTCACCACAGCGTCAGGAGAAGTCAAAGCTTGTACATGACGTTGAGGAGCAAGTTGGTTCTTCCAATGCCGCACAATTGCTTCCACCATCCGCACTGGATAGTATGCAGAGCGAGCTGTTTCAATCCCCTGTATGAGAGCATGTTGATGATTTCGAGGGCAAACCTTGCACTTGAAGTTGCGATGGAAGAGCTCATCATTGGTGCGAATCTCCCAGCGCTTGCGGATAAACGCTGAATCATCAGAGTTTCGCATCCCATAGTTGCATCCATCGATTCTGCAGCGCTCCCATGATTGGCCACGTTGCAAAAGTCCATGCTGCAGCGAGACCATAGGAGGCTGAGACCATCCAGAACATGGAAAAGTCCACTCCCAGTACACATCAATGCCTGGGTCGTCATCAACAGCATTGAGGATGAAGTCCTTGGCATAGTGCATCATTCGACGGTCTCGTCGACGAAGATCTTCGAGGACCGCCTTGCGCTCATCAGTGTTGTAGTTGACATTGGTCCATTGACACCAATGAGTGCACGGTAGTGAGAGCCAAAGTTTCTTGGGACGCTTGATCTTTCGTAGGCGTTCCATCTCCATCCATGCAGACTTCTTGTAGAGGTCAAAACCTTGCTTATAGTTGATCCTTCGGGCAGGTAGACCATGGTTGAGAGCCGCTTGAGTCAGCCAACTGTTGTCAGCACATGCAATCTCCCATAGACATTCACGTCCATCCATGGCGATCTGCAAGGCGAGGTGACTCATGGTTGCTGTCATCCTCGTCACCATCTTCATGACCTTGGAGCCCATCGTAGTGGTCAATGGTAGGCTCGAGGAAGTCATTGGCTTTCCTCGGTGAGGATGACTTCGTCGGGTGGTGTCATCCCCTTTCTTGCAAGCAACAGGTTGCGCAAGTCGATCCTTTCCTGTTCGGTCAGGAAGTCCTCCAGGTTGCGACGATCTGGTGAATCCAAAATCGGATCCCAGCTGCTGTCGGAAGGACTTGTCATCGGTGAGCTCTGGTCCATGTAGCCCATGGTGACAACCATCTTCTTCTCCACATTCTTTGAGGCTGCCTTGGACTTTGGAACCTTCAAGGAGTTCTCGACGTTGGGCTTTTCCAGCAGGTACTGAACTTTGTTGTTCAGCTTCTCCTCCGCGGTGATCTTTTCCAGCCATGTTTCGGCCACATCGAAAAAGTTTTCGCAACAGTTCTTCACGATCATGCTTGAGAGGAGAAGATGTAGTAGAGGAAGAGGAACATGACTGCTGAGAGAGTGCGTAGGCATTCACGGGGTTCTTGCTAAAGCCCTTGCCATTGCCATCTTTCGAATGGTAAGGACTCTTGCCCTTCGAGCTCCAAAACATCTCCTGTTCAGACATGTGGGAAAACTTTGACTTACCTTTCTTGCCTTTGCCTTTGTTTTGGAAGAACGTGTCGATGGGGTCAATCATGTAGTGCATGCCCTTGCCCTTCCCAGAAAACTTGCCCTTGGGGTAGTTCCCATGACGTCTATCAGGACAATCCCTAACCAAATGGTTACCACCACAATTGAAACAACGACCATTGTTGACAGTGTTGACTTGTCCAAAACCTCGATCACGTTTCAATTGTTGGGTTGTTTTCTGGGCCTCTTGCCAAGTGCGCCTTGCTTCAGCAGCTAACTGCTCAGCAACCTGTTCAGCTTGAAGAGCATCTTGAAGTCGCTCTTCCTCGTCGGGTGACAAGGTAGTCTGAACTTCCTTGGCAGAGGAGGTTTCGTCGGGCCATTCATGTTCATGCCATTCATCATGATATTGACCATCATTCCACCAACCGTCATCGTTTCCCCAGGTCCACATCTCATCATAGTTAATCTCATAGCCATCATCCCATCCATCATCATGCCATTCATGCCATAGAGCATTGTTAGAACTTCCATGACGTCCAGCATGTTGTGAATAACGGTGGCCAAGCAATTGTTCATCCCAGAGTGCCGACAGAGCTTGACTGATGGCTTCGAAATCTAACTTGTTTTGGGTGGTGGACAAAATGTCCCTAGTTTCTTCTGGTGTGAGGCTTGCAGCCTTCAACAAACGCCAACCACGTAAAACACCCATGATGAAGGAGTCTGCCAAAGAAACTTCTGAAACATCTTGGGGTATTTTGGGCTTTCCCGGATCACTTACAGGTCCTGGCGCAGAATGCTCAGAGGCCGCACCAACTCGATGACTCGGTGAGGAGCCTGGAGCCGCACTTACAGGAGGTTCAGCGCCTTGCTCAGGAGAGGCTGCAGCTGCCGCAGTAGCCGCAGGATCATGCTGATGTTCCGCATCACCAGTAGTGACATCCATGCCCCCCATATAGCCATACTCATAGTCATCATCCCACCAATCCCATTCAGAAATAGGTGGCGAACCAAAATTTCTTTCAGCAGGATCAATACCGGTCTGTTCTTCCCATAGCCGAATGAGAGCTTCAGAAAACTCTTCATATCCCAGGGTTTCACGGACCAAGAAATTTGCCATTGACTCACCAGACTGTCGCCTAAATCCCAGGTATTGTTGAAGAATTGCAGCTGTATTTGGTAATGTCTTTCGAACCAGTGGAGAACCAGCTAACTTCTTCAAAAGATTCAGGGTACCGTCCGGAGAATCAAATTCTGTTCTTGACCATGACATAGCTAGAAGACGAGCAGGACCAGATAGTCTTGAAATCAATTTGGAGGCCACATATCTACGTTTTTTGGTGGGGGTCGATGCAACAAACCATGCAACCTCTTTTGTGTATCTACGCCAATTTTTCGCCTGTCCATCCCATGAAGGAACACTCTCATCACTGCGAGTCGCCATTGCTGCAAAATGCAGGCTTTGAGGCAAAAGTTGATCGTCAGGATCAAGTCAGTCTCCACTTCGCCTTCACGAAGTCAAACTCAAGGAAAAAGCGCTAAAATGAAAATGAAAGCTCGTGCAAAAAGAATCCAGGGTTGCCGTTCGGCAAAAGGTCCACCGCTGCAAGACACCGGCCAAGGTCACAAAGGCTAGGTCGGGTCGCAGCAAATAGTCAAGGTCCCGGAGCGTAGGTGCTCCGCTACCAATGCAGCAGACACACAGTGGCTACGTATCAGGCTCAACTCAAACACCAAATGTAAAAGAGCGCTCAGCTCTGTTTTCACCGGTTGGACGCAGAGTCCAAAGTCAGCAGCCCATAGGTCGAGGCTGGGTCTAATCTATCAAAGAAAAGGGGCCCCTCCTGAGCCAAGCATTGCAGACAAGGGCCAGTGGTCGAACATGAAGTCGAAGTGGCGAACCTGACATGGATCAGTTGCAGATACACCACAGGATTTTAAGGATCATCCCATTTATCCCATTTGTCTTGAAACTGAGGAACATCATACCCAGCTTAGAATTGTTTGTTGGAAAATGATCGCAGATTAGCCATCAACATGGTGTGATAGGCTTAATGACTCAATGGGATTGGGGACCCAAATGCTGGATGTTACTGGCACAATGGAGAGCATAAGTCCTGATTCTCTTGGTAGGACCCTGAGGAGCAATTGAGATTTACATCATGTTTTTGGGGTGTTTTTGTACCCAATTTTTAAGTTTAGACATGTTCAACCACAAGCCCATTGTATCCCATATATCCATATATATCCCATCTATATATCCCATTGATATCCCATATATATAACTATGGAAAATCACCAATAAAATCACCATTTTTAATGGGCAAATCAACTATTTCTATGGCCATGTTCAATAGCTTTTTGTATGTTTACCAGGCCGGGTATATCCCATATATCCCATTGATATCCCATATATCTCCCATCATCCCTCGGCAAGGTATCGCTATGGCTCCATCCTGCTGCCGCACAGCATCAGCCTCGCTGAGATGCGACGGGACTGCGCCTCGTGGTAAAAGCGGGGAACGTTCCAACAAAAATGGTGGATGTGTCAGTCCTTTTTAGGGCTTTCATGGTCAGCTTAACTGTTTTTTTGCAGTTCATTGGAGTTGAAATTCTGAGCTGGGATCCATGATATATGTTTTTTTAGAAAAAAATAAGCAACAATTATAGTCACGTTAGCATAACGGGATTAGCGCAACAAACTGGGAGTCAACCATTTGAACATCTTAAAGGCCGACATGACTGTCGTAGAAAACCAATCATTATGGGGATACGATGGGGATATTTCATGGGGGATGAATCCATATATATATATATATACATATATATATATGTAAAACAACCAACCAACAATAAAACAGTTACTTGGATATCACTGGTGCATGAATCGGGTGCACTGGCTGCACTGGCAATGGCCAATTCACGCTTATTGTTACCTAAAATTACCTGATTTACCTCTGAAAATGGGAAGTTCACGTGGTTGTTTGATTGCAGGATGAAATCATCATACATATCATGCTTTCCAGTGGCTCTATGTGGAGGTGTAGTTCAACTTCGCCAGTTAGCACCACCCGGTCCAAAGTCATGGGAGTATGAAATATGAGTCATGGTCTTGGTCAGGAAAAATGCACGCCATAGATTGTTCCGCAGAACGAACCTGTTTTGCGTTTTTGTTTTTTTTTCCGAAGGATGTGTGAAAGGGAACGTGTGGATGTGTCTGAAAATTCAACATGTCTCCGTCCGAATGGCAATTTTGGGCAGGTTAGATTAAAAAACCATAAATCCCGCACGTTCAGACACAGTCATGTAAGGAAAAAAGGTCATGAAATAGTTACTGTAGACCTAACTATTCGTTGTTGGAAATTAGTCACTTAGTGATGGCCAGCCTCTTTCAAGTTGAAAGATCACAGAAGATGACCATGATGACAGGTGCTTTCTTCCAGCTGCCAGACGATCTACCCATCCAACGTGAACAACCCACGCTGATGGAAAGTTTATGTTGCGCGAACCGCTTCTCGACTGAACTCGGGTTGTGCTTGTTCCGGTTGGCAAGAAAAACATGGTTCATCAGTTGAGACTCCAGGTCGTTCAAGCTAATGAACATCCATGTTGGGAGGAGCTATTACCTATGATTAAGCGCAACAAAAAAAAACTGCTTGCAGAGCTTGCTGCTGTGGCACACCCAATGTCATCAACCATCATCAAATCATCGCCATTTTGATGGGTTAAGAAACCATCCCCAGTGGTCGGTTTATGGCAGCCAGGGTTGCCCACATTCGTCAGTTTCTTTATGTTTCCTGGTGCTTTGGAACATGGCTTTTATACGCTTTTATGACTTTCCCATACTTTCCCATCATATTGGGAATGTCATCCTCCCAACTGACGAACTCATTCCATCATTTTTCAGAGGGGTGGCTCAACCACCAACCAGTTTCGTTATCGACCTAAATTGTGCAGTCTCTTCCGTTTCCATCGCACCAGTCATGACAGTATTCAAATACCAGCATTTCTTGGTGCTCTGGTGAGCCAGTGTGCTTACAGTGTTGGCAAGGTGGGCAAAAGGAGGATTGATAAAAAAGGGGGTTTCCTAAAGTGCCTTTCACCCAAATCATTAGACCATTTTAGTATTGAAAGCCATGGGAACCAAGGAGGATTGCCCATTTCAAGAAAGCCCCAGATTAAGATGATCTAGGTATAATTTTTGGTATTTTGGTTGGGTAGATTCCTGTGCACACGGGAATAGAATACCCAGCGAAGTATTCTGAATTCAGGACGCTCATTTGTAGAAAGCAGAGCTGGAACATGTAGAAACCTCATTTGTATTGCTGTACAGTCGGTAATATAAATATAGTCATTAATCCCATCTCAATGTTAAACACCCCCCAGAAACAATGGTTTAGTAGCGGATGAAATCACATATGACTGGGACCATAAAATGGGGCTGTGTAATATGATTCGGGTATGTGACTATTTCGATCTGGGTCAACATTTATCACCCCCAATGCAACATGTCCAAATTCGTCCCTTCGTAGTGAGGTGGTTTCATTTCCCATTCTATCTATTCCAGGATTACCATGTATATAAACACAAGGTCACAAGGTCCTCCTTGACTTACACCCAGGGAACCCACGAATGTCCGAATAAATGCCTACTGAGGATTCTACAGGACCTTGAAAGACATCAAACAGGACAGGTGTTTCTTTCATTCTTTGGCCACATGTCATCATGAATGGCTTGGCTTAGATGGGCTTTACCCTTTGGCAATTTAGGCTCGCTATGGAAGCCATGGCTGCCATGGCCCATCTATTTTCATGTTTTACCTATATACTATGTTCATTGATGTTCATTGATGTTTATTGATTTTCATTGATGTTCATTGATGTTCATTTTTTTTCCATAGCAACATCTTAAATCAGCGGCATTTCTCCATGAAACCCTATGGGCCCACGGGTATGCTTGGCTCGGGTTCCCATGGTCCATGAAAAAAGTGCAGCCAGCAGCCCCAAAAAATGCCGGAACCTGGGTGTTTCTCGGGATAGATGACATTTACCTATAGTTCCAGCTTTGCAATGTTTTTTTTTTTTAAATCATTTTTATCGATGACTTGGGGCTACAAAAATTTACCATCAATCCCCAAAGACATGGAAGTCCCTCGAGAGGGACTTGATCGCTGATCGCTCCGAAGATTACTGGGAAGTGCAGTCCCATGACCAGCAGCAGCTACAGAAATCACCTGATTTGCTCGGCGTACTCAACACATTTCTGGGAGAGGAACTGGTTTTTTTTCCTGCGATGTCGCGATGTCTCGTACTTGTAGGAAGATCTTATACCCTATGAAACGTGGCAGTTGAAAATTCCCTATTGCTAGATGATTTTTTCCAATATGGCTATGGATCAATACCTATACATACCATTTTTAGTGGGATGAACATCCATTTACCAGCTATTTTGGGGTTCACTAGGTACCAGGGTTTTGACCCATCCCCATATGTTCCCATATTTCCCATGGATTTTCCCTAGCCACGTTTGACCACCAGGGGGATCACATCTCACTTCCCAATGGACCAGGAGTGTGTTGAACGGCAGCAATCGGCTCAGAACGAGGCGGGTCGCCGTGAAAAACTGACCTTTAAGGCTAGCAGGGAGACTGGATATTGGGATGATAAGGACAACAAGCACTGGGATTCTGCAGATTCCCAATCTGACATGGCAATTGGGAAATTAGGAAATGGCCCTATCAAGCAAAATGGAGGTGTGAAAATTTTCGAGCATCATGGTTCATTTGAATCAACTTCCAATTTTGGGACATCATCCCACATATCCCCCGATTCATCACTGCCTAGTAAGCAAAAAAACCTGGGACAAACCCGACGAGAGACACAGCTCAAATCATCGCTATAGAGATGTCCCAATTATATATTAGAAATCCAATAGATAATCCCCTTGAGAAGAAGCATTATTAATATATATATATACATACTTAATAATTACTGGTAATTATATACCAGTAATTATATAATAACCATTCTTTTTTCCATTCTTTTTTCCCATGATCTCCCCAAAAAGTCGAGTTCATAACTCGAAAACCAGGTGGCAGCCATGACGCTGGTGCAAGAACTCCTGCAAAAGATGCAAGAGTCCTTGGTCCCTCGGAGGATGATCCTGCCATTTGGGCTTTGAGAATGTGGGATGAAGCGGGACAATGATTTTATCAACCATGATCATCATGAAGCGTTGGGTCTTGGATGGTTTCGGGGTATCCTATTTTCAGACACCCCCATATATATATATACATATATATATGTACATGATATGTATATATAATATACTATGTGTATACACATATAAATTTGTCAGACGCCAAATGCGCCACGCCCCATTGTTGGGCAATCCACTGGAGGTCCTCGAAAAAAACAAATAGAGCCGCCTTTTTACTGTATCAGTTATATACATCTTATAACCATTTATAACCTATACATACCTATACTATATAGTAACTATACCCCACTCCATTCAAGTATAGTCAATATTCCCATTCACAATAACCATAGGTTGGTCTCTAACAGCTTCTGTGAATAATAGTGATTATAGTTTTTTACAGTCCATATCTATTCTGATATGCCTACATGTTTCTAATTCAACCCCATATTACAGGTGTCCAAATCTGAGTTTCTAGATTTCTATTCCATATTCGATATATATATATATATATATACATATATCTTTCTAAGTTGGGTTCCAAAACTGGTTTCCAATCTGTTTCGAACAGCACATTTTGTTTCCGCCCTCCGAAAAAAGGCCTTGGCGAAGGGCAACGAAGACGTCGTGCTTCGCCGCTCGGTTGACCAGCACCAAAAGACATCCCCGCGGTCACCGGTCGCAGTTCGATGTGGATGTTTTAAGGTGGTTTCAGCATGGTTTAACCATGAAACATATAGGTAAAGCATCTATAAATGGGATATCTACATGGGATTTAATGGGAAATTTTGATGGGATTTTATAGTGATTCAGTGGGAAACATATATGGGATGTACCCTCTGGTTATGACTAACATGGCCATGGTATAGATGGCCCATAGAAATAGATGGTTTACCGGTTTACCTGTTAATAGCATGGTGGATCTTTCCATGGCTATGTTAAATGACCAGATGGTAATTGAAAAAACATTTCGACGAATGGGATTCTACTAGCAGTGGTTATATTTGCATGATGCAAGCTATATCATTCAAGAAAAAAAAATCATAGGGATTATGTGAGTTATGAACTAAATCTCAACTAATTATGTGTTGGTGATTATAACAGTCCTCTCATGATTTATTATGTAGGTCGATGTAGATTATGTGAGGGTTCTGTGTGGATTATGTTGGCTACAAAACCTCTGTTGGCCGATGATCATCCATGGGGGGGATCCCTATCAACCAGTACAATACATGACGAACACTGGACGAACACGGCTTATGACCTCAATATGAATTAGAAAGTTATGAGTCCAATCCAGTTATAATCATCCAACTGTGGATATATGAAACTGAAACATGAAGTACACAGTTAACTTTAGTCCTTGATCAACTTCGCTATGATCATGATTCAAATATGGGATATTGACAGTTGTATATGACATCCCCAAGACTTAGGGTGACTTATCCCTAAAACCATCATCATTACTATAGGAAACTCATTCCCAAACATCCAAGGATGTGTTAAAACCAATCAAACTGGGGTGCTCCAGGTCTATTGTAGGTACATGATAGCCACAGAGGGAACGTGTTACCGATAGCCATCTACCGATTTTGGCCACCCAAAGGTATCGGGTGGCCGTTTGGAACAAGCCTCTGAAGAGGGAACTGACACCGAGATAGATGTAAAATCTATCACCATTGGGGGATTTACCCTGTGGTAAATAAACATAGACCCTGAAAATCACCAATTTTTAATGGAAACATTCGTCTTCCAACCCCGACAACTGCCAGGGTCGAACTGTTAATTTACCAGAGAATCAAACCATTATAAACCCCATTAGCTATAGTTATATCTACCATAAACCATTGTTAAGCCACTTATAAACCAACTTAGCTATCTTCGAGAGTTGCCCAGGCATTGACAATCTCTTCGATGACAAGAACGGGCTCTTCCATGACACCAAAATGGAAGCAGTTGTGACTTGCTGGAGCCCTTAAAAACGAATCCAAGAAAAAAATAACGAGTTGGCTTCCCCAGACTCCATCAATTCTGGCGTGGGTTCATAAATATATATGATTCCCGATTCCCCCAAGTGGGGGTGCAGAAACACAGTTGTAAGTCGTCACATGATCGTAGTAGCGTAGCCATTAATAACCTCAACTCTACCCGCAAGTTTTCCTTGTCGCTTTTGTCGGTGGATCCCTGACAACTGGTTCGATGTTGCTGTTGCTGGGACAAGATTTGTTTCTTTTTTCTTGGCAATTTCCAACGTATGCATCATTGATGTTTGGTTGGTGGTTTGGAACATGGTTTTTATTTTTCCATATATTGGGAATTTCATCATCCCAGCTGACTTTCATATTTTTCAGAGGGGTTGAAACCACCAACTAGTTATGTTTGGTTGGGCCCGTTGGGGTTAAATAGCAGCATTTTTCCTTCCAAATACCCGGGTATGCTTTCAAATCTGTTTGGTAAATCCAGGCTGTTCAAAAACTCTCCTGGTAAATCCCTTCGGTGTTGAAGTGATACTTGGATTTTTTTCATCATTTTCCGCAAATACTTGGGGTCAATCCCAAATTCAGGCATTTTAATAGATCAATCTACTGACAGCACTTTGTGGTTGATCTCTTGTTCCGGTCGAACGTGGTCAGAACGAGTTTTCTGAGATTAATTTGTGGTTGATATCATTAATATATATATATATAAGATAAGGCATTTTCTCAAAACCAGTTGATCTGGATGATTTCTTTCATGACCTCACCTTGACGTTATTTTTCTGGCGTCATTTTAAGATATTTTCAAGTGAGTGAATTATTGGAATTCAGCCATATATCATATACAATAATGGCTATATACTGGGTGATGAGCGTGTTAATAATGACCATTACTGGGTGATTCATGGTTCATAACGGTGATGAATGTTAGTAAAGCAATAGGATCCACCATCCCCAAGCCTTACAAATTTCATGGGTGGTATAAACTTTACAAACCACCACTTTACATAGGTGGTTTATGACATTGAAGTACTGATGTGAATGGGATATACTAACCCATTGATGTCTTTACCATCAAGGAGAATCCCATCAAGACATCAACCATCAGATATATTAATCAACATATTAACTAATATGAACCATTAGTAGATTATATAATATTAGTCAATATCGTGGTTAACCATCAGATAAACAAATGTTAATGTCAACCATGGTCAACCAAGATGTGAGAAAAACTATCAGGTAATCAGGTATATTTTTGCTAATCAATGACTAATCTACTGATGGTTTATCAATGATGAATCAATATTAAAAGTCTTGTCCACTTGTAACTGGACTATTAAATGGACTCCCATTTGGAACAGACTCACTTGCCACTGGACTGGACTATTTACCATTGATGTAGATTCACCCATGGATGTCTTGTCGGTGAAAGCTGAACTCCCTCCGAGGTGACCGCTGCGACGGAGATGCTACAAAAGCACGGCTACGTGGTGAAGGGCGAGGACGCGTTTGGGGGACGTTTCGGCGTGAAAAAAAAGACAAGATCAAACAATATCAAAACCATACCTACTGTATGTTTATATAGTTTACTATCTGGTTATTTAACATAGCCATGGAAAATCGAAAATCACCATGCTATTAATAGGTAAACCATCTATAAATGGGGCATTTTCCATGGCTATGTTAAATAACCAGATGGTATATATGGTTACAATATGTCACAATGGATTAATGTGGTTCATGTATGGTGATTCGTGATGGTCTGATAGGGTTCGTATTGGAGCTGTTGAATGGTGCTTCATAATGGTTTGATAAGCTTTGAATAGGGACAAATCCTGGCTAAGAATGGTTTATGATGGTTTATATAATTATATAGTGGTTACCTCCGGTTACTTAACAGTTTGCTATGGACAATGGCGCGTTTGTAGATGATAAAAATGATGGTTTACCTATGAAAGTAATGATTTTCCATAGTTATGTTAAATTGCCAGAGGGTTAGCGTGATATAACCCAAACACTTAAACAGGGATTTAGACCAAAACTGTGGTGGAATTACACCCAATATCACCCATTTTTCAAACGGGGGATTCAGTGATTCAGGTCTAAGTTGAGGGAGTTGGACCCAAAGAATCTGGGAAACGATCCATGAGGATATCATTGGATCAAAGCAACGGTATACTACGGTTGATGATCTGCCGGAGGTGCTTTGGGAATCCCAAGTTCCATTCCCAGGAGAAGAAGCACGGAATTCGACGTTGCGCATGGATCTTCCGACTGACTCTCAAGGAGTCAACCTCCATGTGCGACGACGAGGACGAAAGCATCGATCGTCTTGATGAGTCCCTTGTCAGCTTCGGATCTATGGAGATCTATGGAGATCTGTGGAATCATATCTATGGATATCTACGGATTCATATCATGGGATATGGTGGTTTCCTATATTGTTTTTGTTGAGGCACTGGAACAGCACCCTTGGTTCGGAAAGCTATGCCGAAAACAGGAGCTCCACAGTGGAGTGTGTCCACCAGTTGTGCGTCAAAAACTACCAGGTTTACTGGGAATATTGTAACCCAGAATAAGGATACGTTTTAATCACCCAAATGGTTAATCTGTATAGGTTTCCGAAAACGGAGGTACCCCAGATTACCCCAGTATTTCATCCAGTCGTCATGGATGACCATGACTGAGTATTGAAACCCATGGTTTTGGGGATCCCCCATTTCAATGAACACCCATGTGGATTATCATACTGATACTATTCAACATTGTAATATATAAATGCTACAACATTATACTTGGTTGATGAATAACCTAGAAGGATCTACATAATCGGATGGGATAGGCGTAAGTTGAATCTCGTTTCCAAGGTGAGAAGCTTGCGGTGAGTGCAGGCATTGTGCGAGCGAATTAAACATCGTGAGCGATTAGCTCAGTTTGCTCCAGTCGAGTCATGCTGAATGTCGTCTCAAAGGAACCAGATGACCTGCACGTGTAACAGTTGAACATTGGCTGAACGCACTTTGGGATGCAAAAAGCCTGCGCAAGCCATTGTGAATTGTGCTTCGTTATGGTTTTCTCCAGGTTATCATGAGGGAACGGCAGATTCACAGGGTGTTCGTCAAAGCTCTGAGAGTAAACTTGATGATGCGCGAGCTTGTATCCGCAAGAATGGCAGAATCATCTTCTCCCATTTTCTCTTGTCTGAGGGATAGCCCCAAATATCCATAAATATCCAATTTTGAATAGGAAAAATATGGAAAAATCATGAAGAACCAGCTGATTTGGGATCCCATGGAGCTGACCTAAACCTCAACCTCTGATAGGTCAGTGATGGTCAGTGATGGTCAGTGGCTCATTTTCTGAGAGGTATTTTTCAAACGCGGAACACTTAAAAAAGCACCAGATTGATCAGAATTCTGTGGAGAATCCTAAGGTATATGGGGATTTCGGGATTTCCATAAATGGGGGATCCCGAAAATGCTTGGTTTACAGTGGAAAGTCCTATTATGAATCTATGATATAAAATTGATGATTTAGGGGCCTACCCCCATTTCAGGAAACTTCCATATATTGAAGGGTTCCTCTTTTATTGCAGTAAGTTCCCATCCCAGTTACCACGAGGACCCTGCAATCCTCCCGAGGGGCCCTCCAGGGGCCCGCCGTGCCGCAGATCCCTGGGTCTTTGAGAAGTGGCCGCGTGGCGGTGCGCCTCTCAGAAGCTGGTCCTCGACTGCGCTTGCTGTTGATCAAGGCCGAGACCGAACCACAAAACATGGGGGAAACTGTCAAAAGTGGCGACCAACCATTGATTAACCAATATTTTTTTGGGATATTGATGGTGATCAATGGGTACAATCATTTTTCTTTTTAATAGGCGACATGGTATAGTAATGGGATATCTAAATGGGTTTCTGGAAAATGATGGGATCATTTTAGGGTTATGTGTGGAAATGTATGGGATAATAATGGGGTGGACTCTAGTTTTAGCTTTGGTTGTCATCGCATCTCACGGTCACTATAGCTACCATAAAGCCTAGTTATTGCAGTTATAAAACCAAATTAGCCAACCAGGGGGCCTCTTGAAATTACGGTTTAAACAACAACATATCGTAGATTAACCGTCAAAAAATGGTGTTGCCAACCAATGTAAATTACAGATATGTAGGATATTCGGGTAGACCAACTGTTAAAGGAAAGGAAACTGATAGAACCTAATGCTTAGCGTAATCTAGTCCATTCTTTGGGGCATACAACGAGCGAATTGGGATGAATTTCAGCAACAGAAGTGGAGGTATAAACAATATATGAGGTGAATAGAATGATATAGTCTGAAAAAACTAGGGAGTTTTAATCAACTAAAGTGAAGATATAAAGCCAAGAAATGATGGGTACACTCTAGGGTGATTTTGGCCCCAAACCATGCTGTCCGTGGACTTCATGATTCAGCTGATGGATCGTTTTGGGGATGGTCACCTTGGGCGGTTGGCCTCAAGACTTCCCATCCATGGTCAGGCAGAAGAGGGGGTATGCACTGGTGGAAGCTTGGTGCAATTTGATGAGCCAGGGGGGTACAAAGAAAAAAATAATGATGAACAATCAATACCACCTGGGTTTCAAGTATGAATATATGTATATATATATATTTGATTATTACGTATGACTTATTATCAATCCTACAAAACAGAGTCCAGCCACAAGTGTGCAAAATTGCTTTATTTCAACATATCAGCTATGGGATCATTATCCCTAATCGCCGAGTTCCCGTGCGGGTTTGAAGCAACCGACTCTGTGCGCCCTCTGTCTTTGGATGCTATGACTCTTCCATCCTCAGCATCTCCCCAGATGATGAACTGAAGTATGACAATTGACTAGTACTTTGGGATTTTGGGGATGGGTTGGCATCTCAAGTTTTCAAGTGTACGACAAAAAAGGAGGAGACTGCTATGTACGCTGTTTCCTACAGACGCGCAGTTTGCCTTTTATGCCGTCAGGCTTCATCATGCCCCCAATGAGGGCTCTTCATCCATGTAATCGTATGAAGTTTGTGCCTTTGCACCCTGGGTCACTAGAGTAACTAGAGTGACATTGAGGCCAGGGATGACCCTTAGAAGTGAGTTGAAACAACACCATCCTCATCTGGAATGCAAAGTGTGGCCACGCAGGGCATGCCCTGCCTTTTTGATCAAGTTTCAAGATGAATAGCTGGAATTTCCTTTTCGAAAAACAACAACAACCGCTTTTTATCATATATATATATAATTAATTTCCAGATGACGTTCTTCAGTACCCTCATGAAAAGCATTGATTCTTGCTTGACAGTTGGTGACATGGACCATGTTCTGGATGCTTCACTCCTGGCCAAGCCCATGCGGCTGGTGATTCATCTCTTCTTGTTTGAAGGGGGAAAAGGCTGAATCCAGTTCAGAAGTGGGTAACAGCCATGTTAGTTCACTCAGTTGTAGTACATTTGGGTTATTGAATGGTCATCTGTCATCTGTGGGTTCTATATGGTTCTATATGGGTTATATGATAGATGGCTTATCTATTCTATTTCTTCTATAAATGGCTTATCAATGGGTTCTTCTGCATATGGGATCTCAAGCGCTTTCTAAGTGGGATGCCCAAAGTGGGCCCCAAGTAGCTCGTTGTCCCGCGACTCAGGTGTGATGTACCACCGCTTCCTGACGAAGACTCCCTCGCAACAGCAGGCGTGCGCCCAAAGCGCCGGTGTTTGTGGCCGTCGGACAGAGGAAGACCTGCAGGGAAACACTATGAATACTAGGGTTAGTTAATAGTTATGCGTATGATTAACTAAGCCACCAAGCCCCCAGCAATACAACATAATACAAGCATCCTTGGGGTCTATTGATCCGGGGCATCACCCTGCTATTTTTTGCTCATTCGCTGGACAGATGGGCAGATTGGCAGATGACCCAGATGACCTTGATATCCAAGGGGCTTTGGAGTAGCCGCATTCAAAATCTACGGGACAGGTCGGTGCAAATCCATTTCTGGGTGATTGACTTACTGGTGCTAAACGTAGGGAATGGATGGGAAGATAGTTATTGTCGATCATTCCCTCATTCCCTGCTAAGCACCAGTAAGTGAATGCATCACTTCATGTCGATTCACTGAACTATGATAGATGGCCATGGATCAAAAGCCATGACGGGAAGCTCATCTCGCTACGGAGTCCTAGAATCCACTGAGTCCGGCGGTAGTTTACCTCGCCAAACTTTGAGTCCCAACGTTGGGAAAGGGAAATACACAAATTGTTGGCTCTGACTCTAGGTCCACAGTTTTTTTTAAAAACCAAATAGCACCATTTTGGGGGGGTTGATCTTTTACATTCTTTTACACTTTTTTAAAAATATACTATTTTACATGTTTGAATGGATGATGTCAACTTTGACATGCTTCCACTGCTTGAATACCCACGCCCGGGCCTGGCCTCGAAAGCCCGGGCGTCTCTTCGGAATCCCCCAGAAAGCCATTGGGGTTTCAGGTGCTCCAAGAACGCGCACGACAGCGTCAAAAGCTCAAGGAACGCAATGCTCGGCTGGAGACATGGCTGCCGAGTCTGGCAAGTCTGGCGAGTCTGCGGAGTTAGCTTCAGCTGATCCGGCAAAGATTAGAACCGTTTGATGGGGTTTCATCAACAAACATGTCGGATCTGATCAAGAAGCAGAAGGATTTCACCAAGAAAAATCATGGCAAAAATGGGGGGTTCATCCACCAGACACGGCAAAAACCCTCTTGGGAAGATGTTTCAGTTCTGAACTGCCCGAAATCCATGGGAAATCTCCACGGTTCATAGACGGTTTCTGAGCAAATCCAGTTTGGGCAGCCTAAGATGGATTTGATTTGATTTGATGCAGAGGTTAATCCTTATCAGCACTAGCAGCCCCACATATCCCGTATGTTTGATGGAAGAAGAGGTACCCAAGTCTCAGGGGAAGCAAATTCTAACTGCTAATCAATATTGCTAATCCCTTCTCCCGTTCATATGAAACACCCCCAATCGAAACCATGGTTTAGAAGGGGGGGGTTTTACACTTATTTGGGACCATTTAATGTAAAAGCCCCTGCCGTTTCCGATGTATTTCCCCATTGAAAAGTAGACCATCTAATCCTGAAAATCTATAGATTAATGTGATGAAAACATATGAAAACTACAATTCCGATGATACTTTGATGATATGTTCATGATATTTTAATGATGACTTATAGGTGTCCATGTGTTTTTCATCTTTTTTGGAAGACATCCCATAGATTTCTACCACTTGACCAAGGAAGCCAAGGCCAAGGCCAAGGCGAAGCAGGGCAAGCGAAAGAGGGAGAAAGCAAAGGCGCCGCTGGGGACTTGGGTTTGTTCATGGGATGTTCATTACATTAATAGGATCATATGAATGGGATAATTACGTACATATAATTACATATCCAGGATCCAAGAATAAGAAATTCATGTAAGTTGTACGACTGTATTATTGTTGGATATTGTTGGATATTGTTGGATATTGTTGGATATTGTTGGATATTTTTGGATATTGTTGGACTCATTCACCACCATCAATAAGGTTGGGACGTTGGGTTCATACACCCAACCTGAGGGAGAGGAACTTGGCTTATCCCCAGGAGTTGTCCAAAATACTTTGAACGGAACATCGGGCATTCCTGTCTGTACGTGGATTTATTTATTTGACATTCTATACATTCTATACAGTCTATACATCACGCATGTGAGGAATGATAACTGATAGAGAAAACATCTGCTATAGATTTTAATTCATTTGCCATTGAAGCGTTCTCATTCTCGTTATGTACCACGTTCATGAGACAAACATGATAGGCATCCGTTGGAATTGATGGATCATCCAAGGCTTCAAGGTACTTGTGGGAAGAGTCGCGACTTACTTTTAAACTAAACTGTTTTTAAAGATAGAACAAACAAATCCTACTAAAATAGTAATGGTTTACTTTTCTATTTGTTTGGGGGTGTACTTTAAGTCATTTAGCTGATAGTAAGTCTATGTTGAAACACACAAGAGATCCTAATCAATTGCTTGCTTTGGGAAAATCTCGGGGGGTTATCATGATATTTGATGGAACAATTGGAACAATGGGATAATCCCATGGTTTCCGGTTAGAGTAAGATTTTCTCCAAATCAAACCAAGCCTAATATTGAATTTGACAACAGAAATGTGAGGTACGCATAGGTAGTGTATCTCAGGAAAATGGCAGGTCTATGAGTAGTCGCGATATTTTTGATCAGGTGGACATATCAATGACATATCAAAATCAAACGGCAGTGGGCCAAAACCCATATATATATATAACGTATATAATCCCAGTATTCGCGGGATATTTTTGGGATTTTTTGGGATGATCATCCCATATCCAGCTATGGCTCATTGTGAACTATGGAGGGCTTCCATGGGCATTGGCTGCCGCCCTAGCAGCCCTAGCAGCGCATCGCACATCCTCCAAGTTGCATCGCCGCCAGGATGATGACGATGATGAAGAGAAGCCGGCGATGACCAACATGGACGACGATGACGATTGAGCGGAACAACAACATCAGGGTAGGTCAGAAAATGGGGCATAACCCCCAAATTTGTGATTTCTATTGGAAAAGTGATGAAGTGGTGTGGATTTTTGGGGTGCCCTATTTTCAGGCAAAGCCATCATGGGTTTACCATAAATTTTCGGTGAATCCCAACCAGCCCTTCGGTCCGCGCGCGAGAAAGAATCTGTGGTCAGCGTCTGGGTTTTTCCTGTCAGCCCCGAAAACCAGAACAGAACTAAAACGTTGGAACCCCACGTTGCCAGACGCTATCAGCTATTCTCAACTTGAAAACGTTCTCCTGCAAAAACCTCTGGAAAGATCTTCACATCACCAGCACTCCAAATGGCCCTGTGATGCTTGGTGCAGGAGCACTGTTCCTAAGTATCGCTTTGAGAAGGATGTCTTCAAAGGTGCGGATGGTGCGGGCGGGCAGACTTTTTTTCGCGACGGAAGCCATTTGGGGATGGTAATAAGATCCCAGCCATTTATGCTTGTTATGTTTGGGGATGGTTTTAATACATGTCTATATATAAATATAATATGTTGTAAGGCTGACCACATTAGATTCATGAGATGTGCTACAATTTTCATCTGGTATTTTGTAAGGCTGACCACATTAGATTCATTAGATGTGCTACAATTTTCATCTGGTATTTTGTAAGGCTGACCACGTTAGATTCATTAGATGCTTTACAATTTTCATCTGGAAGCGACCGATCTGAATTTGTTAGGGTTTGAGTTGAGCTACCAATGAATGAACACTGGCAGTGCAGAATGCACAACATATAAGGAAATAAATAATATATATATATTATATATTATATACATTATATTATATATATAATATAATATATGTAATATAATATATATATATATATTATATTATATATAATATATATAATATATAATGTATATAATATATATATAATATATATAATATATATAATATATATTATATATATTATATATAAAAAATATATAATATATATAATATATATTATATATATTATATATATATAATATATAATATATATAATATATATGATATATATAATATATAATATATCGTATATAATATAATATATATATACTGTATCTACACATACATAATATATATATATATATATTATAACGTGATTTTAAACAAACTAAAAGATAATTGATAATACAAGTTGACAAACCTAGAAAAGGAATCTAGCTTAAGTCATTGGGTATCTCTCCAATCACAATATGGTTTCCTTTCCAGAACCCATGGCCCAAAAAATCGCAAAAGGCGCTGGTCCAAACTTGGGCTTCTTGACTTCCTGTCTCTCACTTTTCTCCCCAACAAAATCCACCAATTGTATCCAATCGTATTAATTGTTGAACATTTTGTGTTCTGGATATTAAGTCAGGAGCTTGATTTCCTACATCATCCTACATCATTTTTCCCAATTTGTAGAAAATCCATCAACATCTGACCACCAATCGCATCGCGAAAAACTTCGTCCAGGCATGAATCGACTGGCGCAGGCCTTCGCCTGCTATGTGACAGATCGGTCACTCCATGAGGCCGAAAGGGAATGTGACGGGCCATCGATGGTAAACAGCGGTCAATTCCTGGTAGAATGATGTGGTAACCATCGTATGTCCATCATATAATGTCGTAATATATGAGATACTGGTATAGAATGGTACAGACATAGAAACTCATGTTCATTTTATCGAGGTATATCTTATGGTTATATTAGTGCTTTGTGTGTCAACCACTGTTTACTATGTTTGTGTGCCACTATTTGTGATGATGCTTATTACTGGCGTTTGGAAGAGGATTTACCGTAGGTTGGAGATGATACGATACATCTTTGGAGAGCGAAAAAATGGTGTATGGAACGTACAGTGGAGAGGTGACTACAACCAGTGCGTAGAGGGATGTTGACATGACTAACAGCATTACATGTATGTATAATATATTATAATATCATATTATATGACATGATTTTATATGATATTATATGATATGGTCATGTAATTATACATATTATGTCTAAACATGAATGCTCAAATACATGAGTTGATGGTGGAGTGTGGGTCCTCGCCTGACGACCTTTTTTTGCCCTCATTTTTGGATATCGTAACTTTTGGTCGTTGGATATGCCAGTCATATGGGTTTCTCTCAACATGGGGTATACCCACCAAATGGCAATGTTAAATCATCTTAAATCATTGAAGAATAGGGACACTGATGATGACCCTCCGGTAAATAAACATAGACCCTGAAAATCACCAATTTGTCATGGAAACTAATCTTCCAACCCCTATCTGGCAGGGTCTATGTTAATTTACTGATCATTAACCCGAGCATTTCAGGGCACTACCCTCTGGTCAACTAACATAACTATGGAAAATCACAATTTTTAATGGGAAAATCCACTATAAATGGCCATTTTCAATAGCTACGTTAAATTACCAGAGGGTATGTTGTAGGGCATGTTCCACATGTTCCACATGTTCCACTACAAACGAGCTACTGTAGGACTGTCAGATCTATTGGGGTTCCGGGTTGTGAGCTTCATGAGTCGTATCCATTCATACCATGATGAAATCATATAAATATATATAAATAATAACCTTTTATAATCACCTTTTATTTTTTAAATCTTTGGCAATTTAACATAGCTACAGAAGAATCACCATTTTGAGAGGGCCATAGCTACCATAGTCAAATTACCAGAGGCATAGTGTGCAGAGTCCCATCGTAAGAAAAGCCCCCGTTGTGTACGAGCGGCGTTTTCGGATGTGTTTTCGGATGTGCGCTACCTTTTTCTACGGGAATATTTTAGACAAACCATCTCAAACCATGGGTTTTAATGAATCTAAGTGGCAAAAATATCATGGAAAAATCATGGTTCTTTGGCTCGGTTCAAGGGAAAACCATGGAAAACCAAGAGGCCAAGCCAGGGTTTTTCGGTATGTTTTTCCTATGTTTTTTGTGGAGGTGTCAACCGTAACTTTTCCCACCAATCCATTGAAACCTCGTGAGACGCCAGTTGAAGAGAGAGCAGACCTCTAAGGCGCACGGCGTTTTCGATCGCAGCTTCAGTAAAGACCGGGAGGAAAAAAGGGGAGGGTTCTTCGGGTCCTTCGGGTGGTGAATCAACGACGATCAATTTTTGTGTGTCTCAAAATGAGGAAATGATCTTCGAATGGAGATGAACCATTCATTGGGGATGAAACCAATGGGTGAATCAACAACACTCAAGAAAAAGGCGGGACGGCGGGACGCGATTGATTCTATGGTCAAGCCAATCGGCATTGTGGAAGCCATTTTCCACAGTTGCAGTCCCATGCCCTTTGAATGTACATAATAAGTATAATTCTATAATAACTATAAGTACAATAGTCACCCCCTTAGAAAAGTAAAGTCCCTCTAAAAATCCTGACAATTTGAACCTTTTCAATACCTTTCTATATCGGTTGAGAATTCTCAAATCACGAATCGTGGCTCAGGGAAAGAAAGGCTCCAAGAACGCGCCTGTCCTGGCGCCAAGGGCATCCGGGATCATCGAGCTTGATCAGAAATGATGCTGAGAAAGGGGATTCGATTTTCTGGACTCAGAAGCCACCGGAAGATTCCTGGTAATCCATGCAGCTGAAGTTGTGAACCCTCCAACTAAGAAACGTCGATGGTCATCCCGGAAAAAGTTGGCTTCATCTTAATGTGGTAAACCCATCAATAAACCATCCCCAAGTCACCAGATTTTGGGATTTTGCATCCCAAGTCACTGGGAAATCCCCAGGATGACCGAAAAGCCCATTCGTTGGAATAGAAGTGTGTGATTCACTGATGCTCATTTTGCAAAGCAACAAGTCATTGATATTGAAGAATCCATGATTTTTTGATGAATCATTGATTTATTGATTATTTGTTGATTGGCTGGTTGCCTCGCAACAAATCCTGGCCTTCACTGATGGTTTGCGGAAGGCTCCTATTTCAACATTGGACTCGTAGCTCATGCTTGTCACTGAAATCGACACTTTGTTGCTCACGCTACTACTGAACAGTTGTTCGTTTAAGATCATGCCAATGATATCTGGTCCGTTCATATGCGTGGCTTCACCAACCAGAATATGACAGGGGGGAAATCCTCGGCTCTCCTTGGAGGTTGTAGAAATCGACCATAATCAAGCCACCTGAACAAAATGGACTCTTGAACTTGTTAGTTAGATGGAAAAAAACATGTTGATGAATCTTATATATATATGATTAGATTTAGCTATACGCTATAGTTATATAACGCCATATGTTGTTGGTTAGATGTTGACTGAAGCTCTGGATCCACTCCGTCTAAGGTTCTGCGAAAGACGCTCACAGTAGGGGGCCTGGCAGGGCATGGCAGGGGGATTATTGATACAGAAGCGCGGACTAGTGGGTGATTCTAGTGGGTTATACAGTCGCAAGATATTACAAGTTACAGTATTAACATGTATTAACGCCTTAATTAGATTCTTAGAGCAGAATGATTTTAACATTGAAACTCATAACCCATAGGATCCATGTATGGTATATATGCTAACATTTGGGGTATATTGATGGTAAATGTCACCATATATATATATAGCATACATGGATCCTATGGGTAAGGGAAATATCTGTTGACCGGCCAGTACAATCGGTACAACAAGGGATGTTTTTCATGGCTCAATTGTTTCGATGGGGTCTGACAAAATACGGCCAGCGCTCGGCGCTCGAATCAAGCAACTGAATGAAAACATGTGTACCCTCTGGTAATTTAACATAGCTATTGAAAATGGCCATTAATAGTGGATTTTCCCATTAAAAATGGTGATTTTCCATAGTTATGTTAGTTTACCAGAGGGTAACGGATTTTTGATGATTTTTGTGCCTTGCATGAATTAACTGGTAATCCCTTTTCTTGCCTTTTTGAACGTCATAAGTGTTTAAGCCTAAGCCGGACATGGCTTATAGACTACATTGATGTGGATTGTACCTTGCGCGCCGTGGTTTATATTAATGACCTTTCATCAATCCTAAACCAACAAGTTTCATCTAAACATGAGCTCAAACATACTCGAAACTACAGATTAAGATCTGAGTTTTCCCATGATTTTTCTCCATACTTTTCCGCATGGGACCCATGATTTTCGCATGGATCCCCTGGTCCAATTCCGCCTCAGCTGAGGCGGAACATGTCATGCGCTTTCTGCAGCAAGACATGCCGCAGTTGGCCAATAAGTGGCTTGGGAGCAGGCCAGGTGTGTCATGGTCTATACCCCTCAGTTATGATACGTTTTAATGGGGAAATGAGGATTAGCTAATGGATTTAGAGGTACCCTATTTTCAGACAAACCCATGTGTTTTTTTACAGAAGATGGTTTAGAGAGAGGGGGTCTTTGGGTATGCTTTCCAGTTTGGGAAAATAAGTTCTTTTACTTTTGGTCCGGTTTCTTAGTCAAAGTTGAGGAGCAACTCATTAAACCGTCCAAGTATGTCCAAGTTTACTAAAGATGTTGAACGTTGGATCATTGGCTTGGGAAAATAGGTTTTGATCCAATGCACACATACGGCCTGGTGAAAGGTGCGCGAAACAACCGGGGGTGGCATGTTTTTTTTTTTTTTCGGGGAGCTCCAAGATTAATTCGTCGGTTGATGACATTGAATTGTCTTCAAAGGTTGTTTGAATTTCCAGATGAGTATATAGTGTAAGTTGAGTTGACTCATGTTTTGAGCATGAGTTGAAGCCAGAAACCATTTCTTAGCTGCTCTCCCAGATATTCTTTGGCTACATATCTCCATACTTTCGCCTATTTCTAGACTAGACCCTGATGGAGTGACACGGCCTGACATAGAAATTGGCCAACCGCAGCTGAGGTTGGCGTCGCTTCACCCAGATAAGATGCCAGAGGAGGGAATTGGCAATCGAATGGTGAAAACGGCAATCCAATGGTTCAATCTTATCATTTTTTATTTATCACCATATATTAAGAATATTAAACCACATATTTGCTCAATGACGGTATTTGTGGGTACTGCACGGAATTCTGCACTTAGATCAGAGAGTGGCTGAAGCGTGCACAGGGAGCATGTGAGAGTAAAGCCTCAGACTGGTGCAGCAGGAACAACTACTTTTGCATCACTGCCTTTTGGTACACATTCTACTTGTTCAAGGCTGCAGTACACATTAAACCTTTTTTCCTTGCCAGCCCTGGGATTCACTTCGTTGTCATATCCCTCTTGGTGGATTTCTGCAGCCAGGACTTCAAGCCGAGCTCTGTCAAGTTGCTGAAGCAGCTTCACGAACAGATTGAGGCGTGACGAATCAGAGGAAGTGGGGGAAAGTCCTGGAGATTTTTGGATGATGTTGAGACATATCGTTTTCCATGTTGCTAGTATTTATTCTGATTGGTGGTTTGGAACATTTGGATCATTTTCCATTCAGTTGGGAGTATCATCATCCCAACTGACGAACTCCATCATTTTTCAGAGTTGTTGGTTGAAACCACCAACAAGTTATTTCTTATAGGCTCTCCACATTTTCAGTCTGAAGTGTGGCCTTGCGTTGTAACAATTTCCTGCTCTTTAGGCCTCAGCCGCTGTGGATTCGCTGGAGGCAACACGAAACCTCTTGGGATATCTTGGGGCTGTTGAAGATGGGGAATCCAGAGGAAATGATCCTATGTTTCATGGAAAAATCATCATGTTTCATGGGAAAATCCACTATAAATCACAATTTTTAATAGCTATGTTAGTTTACCAGAGGGTATCATAATTTATTCAGATATACCTAATGTTGGGATCTGATATAATAATAGGATTTCATCCAGAGGAATTTATCCTAATCATAATAGGGTACCATATACTATATACCGATATTATCAATATGTTGAAGATACTCTGGAGGAATTTTGAATTTATCCAGCCGTACCTTAAATTCAGTTGTTTCTTTGATTTTATGTCGGCTTCCACTCAGGCACCATGTCTAAGTGGTAGCAGAGTAATGATCACGAAAGCTGGACGTAGCGAGTCCCCACTCGACGATGAGTACGGTCCATCATTGGAGTCACTGGTTGATTTTTGCTTTCTGAGTCCCCCAACATCCCCCAACATCCCCCAACTGATGGTTTACGGACTGTTTGTCTATATAATATATATGCTATATATGGCTATATCAAGATCATTGACTCCTAATAGTTGAGTAGAAGATGATCCCTTAGCCGAGCCCCACCAGGGCGGTGGCTCGGGTCCCTGGCAGGTCAATGAGAGCTTTCCCGAGCCAGATTGGAATCCCAGGGATGGCGATTTCAGTCCAGAAGGCCTATGCTTTGCTGGATAAAGGATGATCTAAACGTAGTATATACCCTCTGGTAATTTAACATAGCTATGGAAAATCACCATTTTCAATGGGAAAATCCACTATAAATGGTGATTTTCAATAGCTATGTTAAATTACCAGAGGGTACATAGATTGGATGTTCTATCTATCTATCTATCCATCCATCTATCTACCTATGAATCTGATTGAATCTGTCTATCTGTTTGTCTATTTGTCTATCTGTCTATCTATCTATCTTTCTTTCTGTCTGTCTGTCTGTCTGCCTGTCTATGTATCTGACCAATCTATTCTATCTAGTCTATCCTAGTCTATTCTCTTCTATTCCAATTCCAATTCTATTCTACTCTTCTCTTCTACTATCCTCTTCGATGATTCTCTTCTCTTCCATTTTCCTATTCCCATTCCATTCCTGGCGCAACCAGCCACTTGGCATTTGCTATCCAGGCTGCCAGCCAATGCAGCCAGCATTCTCCAAAGGATTCCATCAGGTAGTTTAGAGCATGGCTTTCAACTTTTCCCCAACCAGATTGGGGATGATGATCCAATCTGACGAAGTCCATCATTTTTCAGGGGGTGGCTCAACCACCAACCAGCTAATAATTGACTATAGATATATCATGATATATCCACCATAATTCCAAGCTATTGGAGTTAATTATGTCCACCAACTTACCCATTGTCTTGCGGTCCGTTCCTGCGTTCAGCCCAGGAAATCGACTTCCCCATCTTATCACCAAAAGGAGCCATTTTTGAAACAACCTACATTTGGACATAGCCAGTAATACTCTCTCCCCCCAAAAATTGAATATATTTGAATATATACTCCCTGGAAACAATGGTTTTGGGAGAGATTTGAACATAGTTGAGACCATGTAGGGGTGTTTAAAATTAGGGCGGGATTCTTGTATGGGAATGGCAGTTTGGTATTTCCTAGTTCTGGTTTAAGGGGAGCAGGACCACCCTCAAAAAATAGCCAGCCCAAACCAATCAATCCCTTCATATTTGTGTGATATTCTGCGTGTTCATTTCGATGGAAGGATCATCCCAATCTATGAATTAAGCTGTTGGGTGAGGAGTTACAATTTTTGCTGGTGCCATGATTATCATGTGTTTGTCAACGTTTGTTAGATAAATCTTTATGCCGCATGTTTGCTAGATAAGTCACTCAATTGATGGTTTCCAATCTTGTTTTGTTTGGAAAGATCGAATTAGACACCCATTTGTGTTGGTGAATTCCTTATTCCTTTTGGATGAGCCGCCCAATTTCTTGCCGAATTGCCAAATTTATTGTATCCCTGTCTTAGCTGGTGAGCAGCCCATTCTGTTGGGTGAAATCCCATTGATTCACCTTGATCATCTGATAATCTATGGTGATTTATGGGGATTTATGATGGATTTATGATGGATTTATGGTAGATTTATGATAGATTTATGGTGGATGTATGGTGGATTTATGGTGGATTTTTATATATATATATATATGGATTTATGGTGGATTTATTTGGATTTATGATGGATTTATTTGGATTTATGATGGATTTAGGATGGATTTATGATGGATTTATGATGGATTTATGATGGATTTATGATGGATTTATGATGGATTTATGATGGATTTATGATGGATTTATGGTGATCCCGCCATGTTTGTTGATCAAAGACCCCACATGAACTTCCGTTGAAGAAAAGCTCCCCAGGAGTCAAGAAGCGAAAAGCCGCGGAAGCGCAGGAGAGAAGTTGAGCCCGTAAGAAGTGACTGATGGGGATAGCCATGGAAAGATCCACCATGCTATTAATAGGTAAAGCATCTATTTCTATGGCCCATCTATACCATGGCTATGTTAGATTATGTTAGTCAATAATCAGAGGGTAGGGGGATTTCATGAAACAATCATTTATCCAGGCTGTCATGAGATCTTTGGATTGATCAGATGCCCACAGATGTCCACAGAAAGACAGAGCTACGTGCACGAGGTACCATGACTAAGTAGAGAACATATCCATTAATATATGGTTAATATATGGTTAATCCTCCAATTTCAGTTTGTAGATGTTTGGTTTGATGATCTCGTAGATGATCTCGTTCCAAGGCTGGTGCACTTTCGATCCAACATGTGGATTTGTTTTCGGAAATAGGTAATATATGGTACCACATGGTTAATATATGGTTAACAATGTGGAATACCATGGAATACCCCAAAGAAATTGCTTCATGATCATTTTCAGACAGACCCATCGCTGATTTCTCCATGGCTGGTGCTCTTGGTAAGTGAATAGTCCCATTGTTTCCGCGGTTTCGGCCGTTGGCTGTTTCGGATGATTCCGTTCTTCGGCAGGCTTCCAGTTCTATCATGGTTGTCTGCCCCGATTTCTGTTGACTGCAACAGGGAGTGGCAGATGTTCTATTTTGCTGATTTTCAGCATCACCTCTATATATATATATATCGTTTGCAGCATCATCTCTACCTGAATGATATTGAATAAATTTTAACAACCTATTTGCAGCCAATCTGCATGCGTTGCATGGGTTGTATCATGTTGTATCTGCCAGGCTCAACTAATCAGTAGGTTATAGATGGTCATACTATATACTGTTTGGTGGTTTGGAACTTTTCTTTCCATATATTGGGAATAATCATCCCAACTGACTTTCATATTTTTCAGAGGGGTTGAAACCACCAACCAGTACCTGTTTACAACCCATTATTTATAACCCATTGACGCCTATAACGCACTTACACTTACACTTAATTTTCCCAGCCAAAAAAACTCCTCAGCTGGCTGCTTTGTAGCGTCAGGACGATGCGGAGACCAAGGAGAAGCCAAAGAAGGCAGAAGAAAAATCAGAGAGTTACCCTCTGGTAAATTAACATAGCCATGGAAAATGACCCATTTATAGATGGTTTACCTGTTAAAAATGGTGATTTTCCATGGCTATGTTAAATAACCAGATGGTAGTGGAGAAAAAGCATGGGATTGGGACAAAAATCTTACGAAATCTTACGAAATCTTTTTATAGAACCCCAAATTTCATTGGGAGATGAATAAAATCTTAAGACTGTAGAACCACTTAAATTTCCTTTTGATTGCTGCTTCCGGTCGTCTCTTCTTCGGGTGAAGAGATCAGGGAACATCGAAACTTTGGCCAGGTCTGACACTTGGGATGATGATTCCGATTGACTTTAATAGTCATTTACTTGCACTAAGATATGGGGATGGGTCAAAACCTACTAGTATCAATTTTCATGGGAACATCCATAAATCCCAGCTATTTTGATGTGAACAGAAGGGGTACTATTGGTTTTGACACACGGATCCATATGGAATGGAAGTGTTTCTGAAAAACCACGGATCCAGGATGTTCCCCAGTTGCAACTCACCAGTTGCTTCACATCAATCCAGCCACAATGCATCGCTTTTTTCGCCAGGCCACACGCAGTCTCTCGGCCTTCTTCACCAAGACGACTCCGCAAAAGGAGAGTGGCCCGGCAGTTTTTTGGGTGGTTGAGATATGTTGAGATGTTTTTTTTCCATTTAGAAATGGAGGTACAGACTCTGGTAAACTAACATAGCGAACTGGAAAATCACCATCTTCAATAGGTAAATCAACTAATATTTTTTGTTTTTTCAATAGCTATGTAACAAATTACCAGAGGGTAGTATACTGTATACTGTAATATACAGTAGATCACAAAACTTGGAGGCAGTATATTGTAGATCTGGAAAAAAATCAATCATGGTGAGATTCAGGATGCAGATCGCCATCCCTGGTTTGCTGGTCCTTTTTTCAGCAATGATCCGTCGAGACTTATCTTACTCACCTGCCTCATGAGGCAGAGACGCTTCCTGAGATTTGAGCAACCTGTGGGGCGACCATCAGCATCCGGGGCGGCAGTGCAGTAACCCGAGCATTTTCCGGAGCAGCACACGCAGGAGATGGTAATTTTCCCTGTACCCTCTGGTGATTTAACGTAGAGAACTGGAACATCTGCAGTTTTAACGCATTAATCATCATAGATCATCGAACAAAATGGGCCATGTTCCATAGTTAAATAACCAGAAGGTAAGCAATGACATGAACACATGTTTGATTTCACCACTAAAGATGAGGGTCTAATAAGGTCTCACCAACAGAATTGACTGGCTGTTTTTCAATTATATATATATATCATATTATATCTTTATAATATATTCATTGCCCAAATTGGTGTATATTTGGATATATTTGGGCGGAACCACGACCCCTAGGATTCATTTGAGCACTCAAAAGGATGACTGAGGCAGGTTGCTGTAGGCTTTGGGCATTGTGCTACCGCAATGCGGGGGAACAAAAAGCCGTTCGTTTGCCGCTCTGGGGACGGGTGTGTGCTGTGCTTGAATCCCATGGCCAGCAACTCCACTTTAAAAATACTTTCCTGGGTCAAAAAATTGAGGTCATGACATTCTTCAGATTAAACAGCCGTTTCTTTCAAAAATGATGATTGATGATGATTGGATATCTGATAGTCAAACATCTATTCATCAAAAAATCACCCAAAATCCATTAAATCCATTTACAGACGATTTTCCAGAGAAAAACCTCCATTTCGAAACCGGGACTTCTTGCCGTTTTGCCAGGCACGGCGCTATATGGACGAGATGGAGATGTCGCAGAAACATTCTGAGTGCCGGCGGCAATGTTGGTGGCGCAAGAACTGATGCATTCCAACGTTCATTCCCTTTGTTGCAGTATTGTTTTATCAGATAATTTGTCGTATTTTATAATGTATTTTACCTGACATTGAAATTCACCATCTAGAGTAGTTTTCCATCCATCTAAGTTTTTCCCCCTACTTTCCGTGACATGTCCATGATTTCCATTGATTTCCCATGATTTTTCCATGGATTTTCCGATCATTTCTCCGTGTCTCCCTTGAGTTTTCCCTAAACGTTGTGGCTCTAGGTGCAGCTGCATCCTGGGTGAGTCTGGCGGACGCTGCCCTCGCGGAGCCGGATACTTCGTGGCGCCTTGATCTTTCGCCGGCTATGGTTACAGAAGCCATGGCTATGGCTTTCCATACTTGGTGGCTCATCCCACTTAGTAAGTGGGTTATAACCCCAGTTATAAATGGGATAAGTAGGGTTAATCCACTTATAACTGGGGTTATAACCCACTTACTAAGTGGGATGAGCCACCAAGTAGTCAGAGACCACTAAAAAGTATTGTCATAGTTGTGATAACACAATAATACAATAGTTGTGATAACACAATAGTTGTGATAACACAATAATGTTATCCATTGTCATAGTTGTGATAACACAATAATGGTGAATAACACAATAACATATACAATAACTATAATAGTTATATTCATCGAATAACTATCTGGTTGGTGGTTTCAAACATGAATTTTATTTTCCCCAATAGCTGGGATGATGAGCCAATCTTACTAATATTTGTCAGAGGGATTGAAACCACCAGCTAGAAAAAAAGTCTTGTCATAGTTGAGTTGAGAGATCTCTTGTTGAAGTTCCAGATACCCTCTGGTAAACTAACAGTTTGTCAACTGGAAAATCACCATCTTTACTGGGTACATCAACTGTTTCTAGGTGCCATTTTCAGTAGCTATGTAAGAAATTACCAGAGGTTAAGCCAGTTGACCTAGTTCATGATCCTTTCTTGGGTGGGGGATCTTGGGGGTGTAGTTTTTCTGCAGGTCATATCGGTCATATCCCAACTTCTGGGTGTACACTTAGGTGTAGTGAGATAGGTATGTCTGAAAATATGGAATATATTGAATATTATATATATAATATAATAATATATATGTATCTATATATATAATATATATATATATATGGACAAATTATATTTCACGAACCTGAATTAAGGCCACTTGGGGATGATTTCCCTTATTAGCCAGATGGTTTTCCTAAATCCATCTAAATAGTGAATCATCATGTTCACCATCTGGGATCCTTTGGGTAACCCATTGATACATCCGTCAAAATGACGATGGGATTTACTATGTTGGACACCCACTTAGAATATGAAAAAGCCCACTTGAAACAAGTTTTAGAATGTGAATTTAATTAATTGTCAGCGTGCATGAAACATATTTCGGAATGCACTTGGAATATTGAAATCCGGGGGGTACACATAGAATATTTTGGTAGTAATCTTAAGGAATACATAATTAATTATGCACTAATATCAACATCCCGACCATACATCCCAATAAAAACCGTCACTCCAAGCCTCCCTTCACTCTCTCTCTCTCTCTATATCCCCATCGCTGTTTTTATCGGTTTCCCCACCAACCTAAGGTATTCTACTGTGCTACCGCATATATTCTGTATTTAAAGTAATTTAAAGCACGTTGGAGCCATATCTAACTTGATTTTTTCTTGCACTAACATTAAATACGAAAGTTGTGAATAAATTTGGTAAATCGAAACTGCTGGTGACGAAATATTCCAAAAGTGTACCATAGCTATGGTGACGTCATAGTATATTCAATGAAAATTTGGAATATTAATTCTAACTGCTCGTCACCATAGCATCAAATTTGGTAAATCGAAGGCCTTGGCCATGGCCATGGCCCCAGGCATCCCGCGCACCCGACCCTCCGGACTATTGCAACGACGTCACCGTGTCGGGCGTACCTCGGACGCGATGAAAATGAACGGACCTGGGATGTGACTTGAAAAGTGAAAAATCCTATGAAAGTCCCATGAAAAGTCCAGTTAGGTGGTGAAATTCACAATGAAAAGCCACAGGCACTTTAGATTTGATTGGTTTGACATTGGATTGGATTTGGATAAGATTGAGAGAGGATGGAGTGCTAGACGTGGACATGGACATAGACATCATGCACGCGTTTTTTGGATCGGTTAAAACTCTTATCAGGTTAGATTGATGATAAAAGACCATTTAGAGTTTGTCTATAGGCTATACCTAAATCCATTTATCCTCAGTTTCCCATTCAAAACTGACATTTTTGGGTGTATAGCCCATCATCAGACGCCATTTTTCGTTCGCTTGTTGGGGTTGAGCGTATCGACCCTGGAGGCGCCCAATGGGCTGAAGGAGATTCTGCCGGCGAACATTCTGCAGGGTCTGCAGAACTGTTCGGGTTTTGCCAAGGCTGCGATTGGGCGATGAATTTTGGGGGGATGATTTTGGGTTCAGGAAGGAAGAATTACCCTCTGGTAATTTAACGTAGCTATGGAAAATGACAATTTTTAATGGGAAATTACACTATATATGGCCATTTTCAATAGCTATGTTAAATTACCAGAGGGTAGCTGGTGCAGATGGTGTAAACTCAGCCAGTTTTTGTTTCATGTCATGAATGGTTTCAAACACATTGACCAAAGTTTGGTGCATGTTTTTATTTTGTTTTGCTGATGGCAAATGATTGCATCAATTGGACATCAAGAAGTATGCCACAGGCAAGCAGGTTTCATACAATCTGTTAATTTTCGACTTGCAAACCATAGACATCAATCAACATGGGAAAGCAAGCAACATCCAGGCACTGGCCCTACCCTTCAGCTGGATCCATCCCTACGTTTTTTGGTGTTTTTTTTTAAATCCAAAGAAGTGATCCGTTATCCGTCAATAGATCGGTGATCTGGTAAATCCCGTTATGATTTCTGTTGATACAAACCCGTTGCAAGCTGGGTTATGGTGGGTTTATTTCACCATAATGAAAACCCCATACAGTTGGGTTTGTAAAGCCGATCAACTCACTCTATAAATTGTTCAAACCCTGTTCCTTGCGAAGTTTTTGCAGTTTATATCCCTATAGTATCCTATAGTACAAACTCCAAATGATAGTATGATGGATAGCTCAAGCACTGACCATCGATTATGGTATTTGTTTGTTGTTATCTTCTGGTTGTCCTATTTTGCTTGAGTCATTCTTATATCAAGATATATCAGGTATATAGTATATCTGTATCTTTGGGATAGGTTGATCACAGACTTGGATGAAGGGAACATTGATATAAAGTATATTTATGGGAAAAACTGGACACCAACAATTACATGGAGTATCAATGAATTCCTGCAGCAAATGAGAGATATTGGCAGCAAACATACAATTCACCAGATTTTGCCATCCAACTGACACTGCCAGGAATAGTTTTCACGCTCGAGCTGCTAGTTGAGGGGATGGTATATTGATATTAAGAGAATTGATGGTGACTCAGAGTATATCACATTACATCTCATTACTGGTTGGTGGTTTCAAACATTTTTTATTTTCCATTTCATATATGGGATGTCATCCTTCCCATTGACGAACTCCATCATTTTTCAAGATAGTTTTTTAAAACCACCAACCAGATGATATCACCCAAATTTCATGTGATTCACTGAGTGATTCACCAGATTATATATATCTGGTTGGTGGTTTGGAACATTTTCTATTTTTCCATATATTGGGAAGAATCATCCCAGCTGACTGTCATATTTTTCAGAGGGGTGGCTCAACCACCAACTAGATATGATATATATGATATGACATGATATGATATCCACGGATATCCCATCTTTCTGGCGATTTCAGCCTCCCACCAATCCTTTTTTTTTTGAGGTCACGACGACGGGGAACTTCACCCTGGAGTCTCCAGGGGCCTCGGTGAGGTGAAGAAAACGGCCGGGAAAACGGATGGAAATCCCATGGAAAATGGGGAAATCGTTGGATGAAAAGCTGCAAAATCCATCAAGATTCCATGAAAAATCCCATGGAAAAATCCCATGAAAAATGCATCAACATCCCGCCAACCTCCCGATTTTCATAGTGATACGACATGGGAAAAACAACACGAAAAAAAGGGTTTTCAAAACTGATTCGTGGATTCAGGTTTCTACGGCTGGACTCCTTCGCGATCGAGGAGGTGGGTGTAACTCATTTAGGCCATGAAAATCATGTTGAATTATGATTGATTAATGTTAATCATATATTCTATTTTATCAACAATATTTTAAGATCCATGATTAATGATTATCCAACATTGATGATAATCCATAAAATGGCTGATTAATGTTAACTATTGTTTATTTATTCATGTTATCCATTTTATGATCCACCTGTTTCGATTATTTTGATTGATGGTTTATTATATGCCCCACATTGTTTTTGGCTCCATATTTTCCCCATGATATCCCGCAGTCTGGATGAATTTGATCATTACCTCACGTTGTTTTCACTGGAATGATTGGAATGATGGGAATTGGATTAGGGGAATCATCCCCAAATGGCTTACACTTCCCCACATTTCCATATGATATCAGATATTTACATGAACTGGGATAGATTCTCCAGTCACTCCCCTACATTTCCATGTTTCTCCAGTGGGATGTGGTGTTTTCCATAAATGGGGGTACCCCATTCAATGGCTGGTTGACAATGGAACATGCTTTTCAAATGCCATGAACATGCCATGATCACTGCAAATACGCATGGGTATGCCTATTTCAGGAAACCTCCATGTGATATTTTGCCGAATTTCTCGAAAATAAATTTCTCGAAACCTCTGGAGAATCCAGGTGCAGGTCCCAGCTGATGCTGCTGTGGCATTGAAGTTTGATGGGCAGCACCTGCGATGTCGCTTGGTCCCGGGCCGGAAGGGTCAACCGTGGAGATCCTGAGGGAATTGTCCTTGGGGATGTCACCAAAACAGAACCTGGCTGAGAGGCCTTGGGGATTTTTTTGAGCCTTGGGGATTTTTCGAAAGCTGGTGATCTCCTGTGAAATTCTTGGGAATGATTTGGGAATGATTTGGTAGCTCCATATTTGGTGGTTTTTAGACCAATGGAGGTTTCCTCAAATAAGGCTACCCCCAAAACATGACATGCAAGTCATGGATGACCATTGTTAGCATAGGTTAACCGATGTTAACCCATGGTGACTTGGGATCCCCCATCTTAGCAGCAGCATTTTTGGCCAAAACCTGGACTTCAGGTGAATCTGCAGAGATCTCGGCCTGTGGCAGTCTGCATAGGCAGCGATTGGGGGCCACGTTGTCATCCAACCGTTCCGATGGTGAGATAAAACGGGGGCTTAATGGTGATTATAATGGTGATTAATGGTGATTATAATGGTGATTAATGGTGATTATAATGGTGATTAATGGTGATTAATGGTGATTATAATGGTGATTAATGGTGATTATAATGGGGATTAATGGGGGCTTACCCTCCGGTAAACTAACAGTTTGCTACATGGAAAACATAGTCTTTTTTTAGTACATAAACTGTTTCTATGGGGCATTTTCAATAGCTGTGTAACAAATTACCAGAGGGTAACACGTTTTCTGGGATTTACAAAAGCATCCTGATTTGTTTATCAATCGTAGTGGCCAAAAACATCTGATATCATCCCAAGCAGAATGACAAAAACCACAGGGTCACATCTTTTCGAGTCACAACAACAGGAACCGTACCAAGGAAACCATGTTCATTAGACACCAGAGAATTGAGATGATATTGTCATATATTGTCAATGGCTCAAATTGCTTGATGGAATGCTTTTCTTGTGGTCAGTTGTATCACCAGCATCACCCATATTAATTTGTGCCTACTGTCATATTTCAAGACATTTTACATGTGTGTTGGTGTTGTTTTTCTACATGTTGAAACACGTTGAAATGGGTCATATTTCAAGACATTTCAAGACATTTCAAGACATTTATTTCTACATGTGTGTCATATTTCAAGACATTTTACATGTATGTTGGTTCTCAAATCTCAATTTTGCAATTTGCTTGAAACATGTTGAAACCACTGTCACCAATCCATATGTTGGTGATTCACCCCCATGTTCTCATCCCCAAACCCCCCCTGGTAAACTAATAATAACTAATACAACCATGGAAATCCCTATTTTCTATAGCTAAAATCATCTACAAATGGGACATGTTCATAGATTTTCCCATTTTTCCCTAGCCTTTTGTAAGTTTTCAGGCCCTTTTTTCGGCTTCCACACCACCCGGGCTCGGCACCCCAGGGACATCAACGTGCCGATCGTCCTGCAGTCCTTTCACACGGGGACCTCGCCGGAGCGAAATCGGTGCACCTGGCGACGCTTCGTTTCGCGACCGTTCGTCGACTCCTGGGCTTCTGAAGGGAAAACCCGGTGAAATTCTCAGTGACTTACTGGATCGAACTGGATGATTCCTATAGGGGTACAGTAACTATCCCATAGCCGAAGTTTTCAGGTTATATAGTGACTTATTAGAATTTATCCAGATCAACTCTAGGTTTTCGACTTAGTTTTAGTATTTGGCGAAATTGGAATTTATGAAAAGCAAGTCCTTGTTTCCTGCGAAAGCCAGCCTAGTGCATTTGGGGCCTGCAAATTCTCGACCAAAATTTGGGTAAAAACCCAACAGAACGGTGAATTTGTTGGATAAACCTTCATTAACCATCGTTAACCAGCATATTTTGATGTGATTTTGGGTTCGCCAAATGTCCCCATGTTCATCCTTTTCCCCATGGACTTGGCTTTGGATTCGCCTGGCTACTCTACCTTTGTTTGGAAGATCGATTCATGGGTTAAGCATGTTCCAATAGTTACTATCCCATGAATCAACCATGGCTGGGGGTCATTTTACATCACAAGTATACCCAATAAACCTCTATTGGGGAGAGTTGATGATTGGAAGCCAACCATCAGCTGCTAGCCATTGGCCAGGATCCACTTGGGTCGCTACTGCACGTCTTGCAAAGCAGCTCTCAAGAGGCCAGGGGGAGGTCGGTACTTGGAAGTGATCGGGATTTCTACGTGTAACTATGACCATTGTTCTAGAGGTTATATCCCAAGTAGGAGGGATTCTTAGCCTGGTTATATAGCCTTAAGCAAAAAGAAGAAAACCTGGACCCCCTGAGTATTTGGAACTGGTCGGCATGGTGACTGGGGCCAAGATGTTCGGTTCTGGAGAGCTGTTGCGTGTTGTCGATGTCATTGCTCCATCTGCATCATCATCATCATCATCATCATCATCATCATCATCATCATCATCACAATCATCATTTGCATTTGCAGAATCGCAATCAGCATTTGCATTAGGATCACAATCACAATCACAATAAACATCATAAGCATAATCTTAACTAATAATCATAACAATAATAATCATCATAACAATAACTGGTTGGTGGTTTAGAACATTTTCTATTGTTCCATATATTGGGAATGTCATCATCCCAACTGACGAACTCCATCATTTTTCAGAGGGATGGCTCAACCACCAACCAGATAATCATCATGACCATAATCAAGAGTGACATCATCCAATCATTGTTATGATTATACTATTATTATTAGAAACCATTATAACTAGTAATCCATCATACATACTAATAACATCTAATAACCACCATCAGCATAAGCAGATAATAATCATAACCATGGTCAGCATCACGAGACGGCGAGGTTTCATCCCATCTTCTTCTATGACAGCGATGGTCAGGTGGGATTCATCACCAGGACGTTGTAGCTGTTGGGGGCTATACTTGGTGATTACGTCTCCCTTTTGGGGGACTGGAAGATAGGCTGTCCGAATGTGTCCAAATGTCTCAGGAGTGACTCTTTTCGTGAGATGAAAAGTTCTATGCTTTGAAGGAACTGACACCTTTCAGCTATATCACTTTGGTGATAGTCCATCTTGCATGACCTGGACAGTGGTCAGGCATTCCGATGGAGATGGCTCAAAAGTACCAATAAACGGGGCTGACTCCCATACAAGTACAATGACCAATTGTGAGCGTCTATGGGCTTTTTGAATGTTTTTGAATCATATCCAGATCGCAAGTTGACTTGTCGAATTCTGATACATTTTGCATCAGAAATGATTGAATAACAAATCTACAGGATTTGCCCATATGGCACCCTGTAGTTGATGGTAAAACCAGGTAAAAACAATGGATGCTACAGATTTCTCCAGTAAAATCTTATATTTTATGGTATTGTTTTGGGGTTTAAACCCTGGTGGTTAGCTGTAGATTTTCCCAACTGAATCAGGCCTTGCGGAATGAGCTGTCCTTGTACTCCATGCGCCGGGGAAGCCAAGCATTTGGCGGTTTCACACCAAGCGTGTGATTGCGCGGAATCGGGCAAAGACAGTAACAAACGATACCATTCCACACTACACTATACCATACTATACCATACTATACCATACTATACCATACTATACCAGGGTAACTACAACAAACCACCATATTGCCATGCAGATGACAAAACATATATCCAAGTAAACGTCAGCATGAAGATGTTGGTACGTATACGTATTTTGTTTGAGGTTCACCATGATCAGGAACACCGGAGATTGGATGGACCCCGCTTCGTTACTGGTTGCAATTCGTTGCACATATTGCAACCTATTTGATATTAATGTCAACCCTGGATTAATAAACCCCAAACGGCTGTTTATTTGGGGGGATACCATTTAAGTATCAGATTATGACTATTGGAGGAGTACCCCCCAAATTAATAAACCATGGTTTATTAATCCGGGGTTGACATTACATGATATGATTCCACGGATATCCATGGAAATTCTCATCTGAGGCAGCGACATGTTGCGACCGGCCAAGCTGGTGGACTCGCGCTTCTCGCAGCCCGAGCCAGGCGGCGGATGGCGGGGCGGTTGAGGTGTGAAAGATGGAAACTGGGAACGTCGAGCAACTGGTTGAAACACAAATATATAATTATATATATATATATCATATCATATCATATCATATGATATGATATCATATGATATGATATGATATGATATGATATGTATATGTATATGTATATGTATATATGCATATATATATATATGATATATATATGGGTAAATTCTAATAATTAACTCACCTCAAATAAGATGAAATAAGGCTATCTTGGGATAATTACTCTATGCATAAACCATCATTCCAGCGAGGTCGCAGTGAGGTCATTATACTTTACCCATTTATATATACATATATATATATACATATGAGCAACCATTGGTTAGTTGGAGAACTAGTAGTTTCATTGTTTGATTTACATGAGCAGTGTTCAAAACCCATGGTGGTTGATGATTATAGGGGATTATACTATCCTTCGTATATTGGGGAATACAATAATCCAATAGGGGAATCCCTACTAACCATCCAGTATAATGGAATAATGGTGGTTGAATCCATAGATAGTCTGAAACAGCCCAGGCGTAGCAGAGAGCATTCAGGGCTGCCCCGTACGGGAGGCCAGGGGTTGGGCATCAAAAATGGATGCAGAAATGGAGGTTGTCTGAAAATGTTGGGCAAACACCAAAATCCATTGGTTTATACATTTTTTTCTGGTGGATTAAAATTGAGGTGTTTATAACATTTTATAACCACCATTGAAGTGTTCCATTTCGGATGTGGAACTGTGGAAGCACCATTTTTTCCGAGTCAACGATTTTTAAATCTACCTATAGCATTTTGGTTGGGGATGCTGGTGAGTACTACGTACGCAGGCCATTGAGACCCTTGGGACCCCGGCTCAACCAGGATGATTATTCTCTGGTGACTAACAGTTTGCCATGGTTTTTCCATGACCCTAATCGAAATAGATGGTTTACCTAGCTATAAAATGGTGGATCTTTCCATGGCAAAGTGTTAAATCACCAGATGATTATTCTCTGGTCATCAGATGATGGTTTGACTTTGTTGCTAGGAATTTGGATGGGGATGATAGGATGATACTGGAAAAATCGAAGTTTCCTGGAAAAAAATGGCTTGAGTGCTTGGAGATCAATGTTTGACGGCATGTTCCCTTCTTTTGATTTACATAGCAGGCTGGTGAGCACAACCGCTACTTAAGCCGTCCCCAAGAGGATGAAAAATTTGGGTAAAATAAGCACCAAATAGATAGAAGTTACTACTCGATCAGCTAAGATCCTCAGAAAGTAGCAGTAAATCAATGTAAATATCAGTATATATCAGCCTTCTATATCTTTTGGCGGTACACAAATCCCATCTACTTGAGGATGATTTGCTAACATAGATGGGAAACTGACAAAAAAATGTGGCTTTTCTCACCATATCAGTAGATGAACCTCAAATGGACAAAACAGCAAGAGTAACCACGAAAACATGTCCGTCCAATAACATCAATTGCTTCCTACTAGGACTGCCTGGTTTTCCTCCAACAATAGGGAGCATTGTTGGAAAACAATGATAGGTATTCTTGTGGTACTTGGCCCCATGTAATGAACGTACCATTACATACCAAACACACACCATGTTGGTTGGCTATATTCCCATGATGACCAGTTAATTAATTCAATTAATCCATCGTAGTCATTTACCATATCCGTCTCCGATCCACTATGGGGATTGTACAACAGTACAGTATTTACTATGATGTAAATACATAATACATATAAATACTTGGTTTTGATATAGCCATAAAGAATATTGCGTAATAAAAATCATACATATCCCATGGTTCTTTCATTATGGTTGATTATATCCCCAAAAGCGTCCAATTGTTTTGTCTCCATCATGGTTGGCTATATACCGCATTAAAGTTAGTTTCGAGTTGGTTATATCCCGTAGCGAAAAAGAGAACATATCCCATGTTTTTTCTGTTAGAACTGGCTATCTCCCATTAAATATCCCATTAAATAGCCCATCATAAATATCCCATGAAATATCCCATAAATATCCCATAGATATCCCATAGATATCCCATGAAATCCCTTATTTAATCACCATTCGCCCCCATTAAAATGTCCCGTGACCCATGGCCGCCGCACGGCAGGCGACCACGGCCCGCGGCGTCTCCTTAGCGGAGCTGCGAGGGAAGAAGGTGCGGCTGGGGACAAACATTCTATTGGTTTTGTCATATGGCAGTGTGTCAAAACCTTGTACCCCTGGTGAACATCAAAATAGCTGGTAAATGGATGTTCATTCCCCTAAAAATGGTATTAATAGGTATTGATCCATAGCCAATATTGGATATGGTCATGATGATCATTATGCAAATATGGATGATGAATCTGCTGAATTGGCATCATATCTCTACAGCACTTGCCATCTGTGATGCCTCTGAGAAGTCTACGAGTCTTTTCCTATGATCATGATGGTTAATATTATGACAATTGGTATTTCATGGGTCGACCGTCATATATAGTACCATCTGGTAATTTAACGTAGCTATTGAAAATCACCATTTTTAATGGGAAATTCCACTATATATGGTCATTTTCAATAGCTATGTTAAATTACCAGAGGGTATAGTAATGAATAAGCATGAACCATAATGACCATAATCAATATTGTCAACCCTGGATTTTCATAAACCCCGAACTGCCGTTGAATTGGGAGGGTACCATGGTCTATCAATCCGGGGTTAACATATCATTACTATACAGTATGTGACAAGACCCATGAAATAGCAATTGTCATTATGGTCATGATGGTCATTCCTCAGATTGATTATTTGACTGTCTATTTTATTTATTCTTTGTAGTGTGTCTATATTGTTTATTGCTATTCAAACGAAACTGTTTTTATACGTTAATCAGATTCGTAATCATAGTTTCCAGTCACAATACTATTAATACTCAATACTGGTGTCGCTATGTACAAGTATGTAGTACCTTTTGTCATTACGTGTTCAGAACTGCCTTATAAAGCTTGTAGGCAATGTCATTCATCTTTTTTTCAAAGGCAAGTAAGGAAGGGGCAGCATTGGAAGCAAGCAAACTCCCAGTTGGTTGCACCAGCGAGAAAAGTTTTTTTTATTGTCAGCAATCAATCTTGAATTGAGAACAACTTAGATACAGACGGCAAAAGTGTCTGGGAGCACAACTTGATGCAGTCACAGTTGCTTTGTACTCCCGTTGTTTGTACTTGATACTACTGTACATCAAAATTGTCCTTAAATAGGTCATTTGTTTAAGAACAGCAGCAATACGAACCACCACCATCAACCAGCTGCATACAAAACCATGACATTTAGGGCGGTTGTCTCAGAATGGGGGACACCACAATTTTTCATGATTTCTCATTGTTTGTTATTTCAAATCAAATTGAAATTGATGACGCTTGACAAATAATCTGACAAATTATGGGGATACTTCAATTTTAATTTGTCAATGTCAAATGTTTTTTGTGCACTTGATTCTAATCCATTTCACCTGCTGTGGTCAAAAATGGTAGTTGATTCTTTTTGTTGCATCTTTCAGTGTCAGGAACTGCCAGCAGCGGACTATTCCTTGCGGTGGTGTTTGGGGGCCCAGGGTGGGGTGATGTCATCCTGATGATTTGCTCAAGGCTACCCTCTGGTAAACGTTTACATAACTATGGAAAATCACCATTTTCAATGGGTAAATCCACTACAAATGGCCATATTTAATAGCTATGTTAAATTACCAGAGGGTAGTTTATTAGGTGATCGGATGAACTCTTACCTGATAAGCTGACAGACCTACAGCCAGACAAATCACGAGCAGACCTACTGTAGTTCCAAGTTCCAAGCACAGTCATCAGATTTTTCAGTTTTTCTCGGGGATTCTCATGCCCAGAATCACCGAAATGATACGGTCAGGTGATGTGAAAATGGTGGGTGGTCATCCCTTTTCTTGGAAAAACACATTGATCTGGTGAATCACCTTGCGGTTCCCCCTTCGATGAATGTTTGGCAAACTGTCGAATCTTTGGAGAACACACCATGTTTCAGAACTCGAACGTACAGAAAAACATCTTGAATTTCCCAGTACTTTAGTTAGAGTTCTAAATCGTAGATATTTGGTTGAACATCCAGCCAGACTTGCCAGTTTTGGGGAGCATCGCGGAGCCCAGGTGTGGTTCAAACTGGGAGTTGTTCGATCACCTCCAAAGTAAAGCCCTTCGGCGTTGCGCCGGGCGAACGGGAACGGTGTCAAAAAATGGCGGTTTCGGGTTTGAAACAGCGAATGGAAATAAAGGGACATCATGGGAGAATGGGATTATACCGGGAATATCATTCATGGGATTTAATTGGCATATGATGATATAATGATGATAAATTGATGATGTGATGATATAATGATGATGTATTGTAGATATCATATGAATTAATATGATATATGTGTCCATCCCTCTAATCTTATCCACGCCCCAGAAACCATGGTGGATGCAGGGGATTTCCACATCATTGGGTCCATTTGAGATTTAGGGGGTGTTTGATATTGGGGAGGTGGGATTTATCAACCCCTTGGCGAATAGTTTTTAGATGTTTTTAGCATGCCCCAATGGTAGAATTGCGTAAATTGGCGATGGTGTATGACTGTATGATATTGTATGATTGGGTTTACCACAAATTCGAAAATCTTGCGCACTGTATGATCACCGTTCATTTTTGCAGGATAGTAAACCCACAATTATTTTGGAGTCTGTGGACACAATTGTGTATCCCCACACTAATCTGTATACCACATTAGAGGAAAATCCGAGGTCCGTTGCAAACATCTCATCCTTATTGTAATTTGCCCATCCAGATTGGACATAAAGAGCCTGCAACCATCCATTGGAATTTTTCCAACGGGTTGCAAGGGGACCGGCGGAGGCACCAAAGATATCCAATACATTGATATTCGACTCAATCTGGCTTGGAACATTGAATACCCTATGGTAAACTAACAGTTAGCTATTGAAAATGGCCCAGTCGAAATAGTTGATTTACCGATTTACCCATCAAACATGGTGATTTCCCGTATTTTTTTGTATGTTTACCAAAGCATTATATAGATATTTCGGCTTGTTCCAAGCCAGCCAAGCCCTTGTCACTGTCTTCATAATCTCTGTATTAGCTAGAGGCAATAGAACTTGTATATACAACTCCGGTGATGAACAAACTTGACGCCTTCCAATGGGACCGCTTTCGTCGGTCGGCAATACCACAAGTAAAAAAAAAAATATGGTAGATGGACTGACAGTACTTGTTTGGTTTCAAACGTTCTATAATTTTCCCTGTCTATACCAGGTATAATGCTCCGAGATACCATTTTTTGAGGGGATGAAACCGACAATCAGAATAGAATTGTGAGTAATCTTCATGTCCCAACACCTCCGACACTGGAATCTCCCTGTCATCAAGGTCAATTTGTCGAACAGCTACAGACATTAAGTGAACTGGGTCCCTAAAGATTGGGAACATTCGGATTGAAATATACCATCATGTCCCGAGCTCAGCGAATAACTATGAATTTACAGTGAGTAAGACAATAATGGTGAATAACACAATAGCATACAATAACATACAATAACTATAATAGTTATATTCATCAAATAACTATCTGGTTGGCTTCAAACATGAATGGATTATTTTCCATTTCATATATGGGATGTCATCCTTCCCATTGACGAACTCCATCATTTTTTGAGATGGTTTTTTGAACCACCAAGCAGATTATTATTAACCATCATTAACCATATAATAACCATTAATATTAACCATTATTAACAGTATATTAACCAGCAATAATAATGGTGAACACAACTTGCAGCACCTGAGGTATTGCATCGTGGGCGGTGCTTCTGGGGTTTTGATCATGGAGGTCACGGCGTTTGCCACGGCACTGGGGACTTTGGAGATCGGAAACATGACATTGAAGACACATTCAGAAATCATATACAGTATTAAGACATAATATATATATATATGTAATATTAGAATATTATATAGTATTATACACTATTATATAATATTATATGTGTTACTACATATGTTATTTTTTTGTATTAAAAAATGGATCAGTATGGATCAGTGAATTGAACAAAACATGAAAACAACACACATATGACATATGTGTAGTGTGTATGTATGTGTATATATATACACATTAGTATCATAAATGTACACATGGGTATGCTGAGGTGAGTTAAATCGCTTCTCAATGAGATTGCCTTTCAAACTTTGCAGGGGACAAGCATGACTGAGTTCCTGACCGAGTGGTAAAGAAGGATCGCAACTGGAAGTTGTACCCGCTCAGTCACCTTTGGTAAATCTAGTGAGAGATCCGCGGTGACGAACATTGAAGAAACGGTAGAACGTTGGACACATAATTATGGTTGGTGCTTTGTATTTTTCAATCCGACAGATGGGATCTTTACAGAGATTGATGATCCCCAAGAAGCATATGAGTATTATTCGTTGAAAGGTGAACAACTGTGAACAGCTCAAGCAACCAGTTTGATGATTAATTTTCCATGACATCCAGAGTTGCAAAAATATGAAGATGTTCCATTTCCATGACTTTGCAAACATATTACTTGATGAATTTTCAGCTTACTGGTGCTAAACGTAGAGAATGGATGGGAATGGGGGTTGCTTGGATTATGATTCATAGTTATTGTGGATATTTGTGGATTGTTCCCTCATTCCCTAGGTAAAACGCACCAGTTTGTTTCAGTATGTTTCAGAAATTCTTACTGGCGCGTTTTACGCAGGGAATGATGGAATGATGCAGAATCGCTAGCAATACCCTCTGGTAAACTAACATAGCTATGGAAAATCACCATTTTTAATGGGAAAATCCACTATAAATGGCCATTTTCAATAGCTATGTTTATTTACTGGTGGGTAATCATCCCAGCAACCCCTTCCCTTCGTAAAACGCACATCCTTCGATCATCCCATGGAACCCCAAAACATTCGACCAGGCTTCGTGGCTGGCAATTTCACTATGGGGCCATGGGGCTTTCCATCAATGGAGGTACTCAAAATGGATGGTTTATAAGGTTTATAAGGGAAAATCCTACTAAAATGGATGATGACTGGAGGTAGACCTATTTTAGGAACACCTCATGTATCTATATATATATTTAATGTACACACTGAAAATTCATCTGAATTCAATGTGTTTTTTTTGATTTAGAACCATGGTTTCCAGTCTTGATCTCCCTTTAAGTCAAACCAATGATTGGAGGATCTCATTGATATCCCATATTTGATAGTCTTCCCGGCTATCCCCCAATACTCACCAAATAAATCATGCCAGTAAAAGCCCCAAACGATCATTACTTTGATAACCACCATAATACTGGTTACATGCCTACAGTATTCTATTCCTACAACTAACCACCTTAAAATCAATACCAATCTTTACACATGGTATATTTCGATCATGTATAAAAGTATTTATAACTTATTTTTGTTATTATGATACCACTATTCATGTTCTTTTCATTTCTAGTATATTCAATGGGAATTTCAGGATCCTAAAATGGAGGTACTGTACCATATACGGCCATATTTTGTGGGGATATTCCCTTACGTAGGCCTAAAAAATAGGCCTTATATATATGATATGGTAGGTACCTCCAATTTAGGTTCCTGAAATAACCATCTGGTTGCTGGTTTGGAACATGGCTTTTATTTTCCCCAATAGTTGGGATGATGATCCAATCTGACTGTCATTTTTTCAGGGGGATTGAAACCACCAATTAGTAATGGTAACTAGTTAATAGTTATTTACCATCTATAGATGATTTCTAATTAAACACATCCATTTATAGATGATTGCCCTTCCCATTTATAGATGATTTTCCCATTAAAAAAAAACTATGGCAGTTAATGTTAAATTTATCAACTACATCAACCATAGCAACTATAAATTTAGTTGGCAATGTTTCATGGGAAAATTCGCTATTTCTATGGCCATTTTCTATAGTTATGTAAACGTTTACCAGAGGGTAGCCATTGATAGCATGGTCATTATAACTATAGAAAATGGCCATTCAATGGAATTAGTACTATAAATGGCCATTAATTACTATTACTTATAACTATAGTAATAATATAATATAATATAATATATAATATTATAGTCTATTACTATTACTTACAACTATTGATTACTATTACTGTATAATTATAACGTTTACCATTACTATTAGTAATCGCCTCACCTCCGCATGATTCCCAAAAAAAACGCCAGGCTCCAGACCATGCAGCAGATCCCAGGTTGCCCATCCCTGACAAGCAGGGAGAGGCGGGTGCGATGAACATCGAAACGAAACGCCCAAAAAAGGGGGCGCAACAAGGGAAGGACATATCTATGTGAAAACTATCAGAACTATAGAAGTTGGGGAACATGGGAACTTGAGCTCGGAGATTATAGCAATTGATGAATACTCAGAAACAATCGCATATTCAGAAAATATCTTTTAATTGCGTTGAATTGATTTGATGAATACTCCAAGTTTGGATCGTAATTTTTGTTTGATAGGGGCACAGGCACTCATGGGAAATTGACTGTATGTGAAAAACGGTGAAAACAACCTCTGGTGATTTGGCTGTGGGTAAAAGCCCGATCACTACCCTGTAGTTTACATCCTCGCTGGGGCTGGGATTTATGGATGTTCGTCCCCCCGAACTGTGGTATGATAGGTTCCCATACCTGCTTGATGAAATCAAATTTTGGACCAGAGCTTTTTCGTTTGAAATTTGAGGTGGTTGAGATGCGAGAAACTACCCCAACATGGTCCAGAAGAGGGGTTCATTTGATTTGGTCTGATTCAGGGATTGACCGTTTGCCGACTGGGATATTTAAACTACAAGAAAAGCATCCCTGGATGGGCTATTCTTTGAACCTTTTTTTGGATATGAACAGCAGGGTAATTAGGTTTTTACCAATGTCACATGTCCCACATGAAGTGATTGGTGGCACTTGTTTTTCCCAGTTTGTGCTGAAATCCCTTATGGTGATTGCAGTTGCTGCAGCAGCAGATACCTAAAATACTACTGTAAATAATAAATACAACACGGTGATAGAAACATCCACCATATATGGTTGAGTTTCCCAGCTATAACCCTCCATTTACCATCATTTAAACTCACTTAGCTATAGAACATCACCATGTTTCCTAGGTATGTAACATATTGTAAAATCATTAAACTAAATAAGATTAAATACACATTGTCACATAACTATAGAACTTCACCGTGTTTCATAGGTAAAATCATCAGACTAAATAGGATTAAATAGGTAATTTTCCAGTTACACTATGTTACCAGCGGGAACCCTGTGGATTTTCGCTGTGGCCAGGTCCACCTGTCGGCTGGTGAAAGCCTCAACGACTTGGTGGGGAGCTGAGGGTGATATGGGATATGATGGGATGTATGAAGCATATAAAATCCATACATATGGGATAAGATCCACTGATACTATATATATATATCATATATATGTATATATCTTATATATATATCATATAACCGGTTTCATATATCCATGAGTACTCTACATACAATATTAATACTCTGTAGTCAAGTTACATGGTAGATTTCCCCAAAACTGGGATGGCGCTGATCTGATGGGATTCTCCCAGCTGTGCGCCCGTGCGTCAATCAAGGGATATCAATGGCTTTAGTTGTTTTTTTTTTTTTTTAAATGGCTATATGAATATGTATAGTAAAAAGTAAAAATTGCTTTTAAAATTATATATTAGGTCATTGAAAATCCACTAATTGGTTTGTTAGTATATATATATATATAGATAGATGTAGTAGAAATGATACAACGCTACTGAAAAAATATGGAAAACTAAAACATTACCCTCTGGTAATTTAACATAGCTATGGAAAATGGCCCATCTATAGCTGATTTACCTATTAAAGATAGTGATTTTCAATAGCTATGTAAACGTTTACCAGAGGGTAAAAGCCAGTATTGAGAAACCAGCCAGCCATCAAGATGGGTCTGCTGTACAATTGAGGTGCCGGTGCTGTACTCTGCCTATGATGCACATCTTTGGAATGCCCTTCTCAATGGCGAGGACCAGCGGCCGGGCTGTGCAACGGTGCAACGTTGGATGTGTGTTTTGTGGTGGTTTCCTAAAGTAGTGGTACCCATGGTGTGACATGGGTACCCCAAATCATCCCTTAAATTAGAGCATTTTAGGATATTTTAGTATTTGAAACCAATGGTCTTGGGGTACCACCATTTTAGGAAACATCCTTTTTATGATGGATGTTTGAATTTATTTTGGAATCTAAGCATCAACGTACACATGTTTCGTGCATGTGCTGAGTGATGGAACACAACTGATAGCCCAGATTGAATATGATATCACAGTAATTTCGATTGCAACAGCTGAGTTGTCTCCCCAGAAGTAAAAGCACGTTGAAAATACGTCGGCTCCATTGGATCTCGAAAAACTGTGAGATAGGCTCTTCCTCTGACTGTAAAAACATCCATGAACATACATTCTGGTCCTAGATGCTCGTCTTTATATAATTAGGATATATCGTTTTTGAATCTTGGAACTGGTTTTCAGGGAAATTTTAATAAATTTTATACAGGAACCTTAAACATATTTTAACCACTGGTTTTTCAATGTCTTTCCCTACGTCAGATCGGTCAGATCTATCCATTCATAGCAGGGGGACGCTACTCCCCTCCCCGGAGGACGTGCTTTTGGAAGCCGGACCCAATGTGGGTGTGCGTCCTGCAGGGATGGCCAAGTTGCTGATTCAATGGGATGTTGGCAATGCAAAATCATTGAAAAAACTGTTCACATAGACTGAATCACAGTTCAATGATTAGTTTTCATGGCGAACTGTTGGTCTTCACCAGTATATTCTAGTATCATAGTTTTTTCTATATGGATCAACAGCCATCTGGTTATGACTAACAGTTCGCCATGGAAAATCACCATGCTATTAATGGGTAAACCATCTATAAATGGATTAAACGGACCATCGAAAAACCATGGCTATGTAACAAATTACCAAAGGGTAAATGGTGATGCAATGATTGCTGTTTGGGAATATTTTTGGAAGATAGAAGTTGACAATTAAATCACCAATACTGTATGATATAATATTAATCGAAATGATATGTATATATATATATTATATGTATGTATAGATATTGTAGATATTGTAGTGGAGATGATCATACTCCATGAAGTGGGAATCCCAATTTTCATCACCATTTTTGCAGAGGATATGGCGGATTAACGCAGTCATGTGCTCTGTGAAATCACCAGACATTCGGAAGGTTCCGGGACGTTCAAGCCATGTCTTGGACTGGATTTTTTTGAGTGGATACTTAGATTATCCCAAGTCCTAGTAACCTAGTACCTGGCTAAAGTGATAATAATGATGATAATGGTAAGAATTGATTATGTCTAATATATATATATATATTATATACATAATTACATTACCAACATTACAATACCAAAAATTAATTATGTATAACTAAGTACTACATATATATATATATATATACACATATGACCAACATTCTACAAACTGCTTGGGCTATACCCCCCATCACCGACATTTTGAGGCCAACACTCACGCGGTGTCGGTAGGCGGCGTGCGCATCTATGATGCCATGTGCCTTGGTGCACGCCACGGCCGACAATTTCACCATCATGGGGATTTATCCATTAAGAATGGGGATCTAATCATTAAAAACGGGGATTTAATATGATTTTTCAAGATTTTTCATCATTTAAACCATGGTGATTTAGCACTTATGAAGAATTAAAATAGCTGATATATAGGTGATTTTAAGAAGAACAGGGATTTTTGCATCAAAAGATGGCTGTTGAACTATGAAAAGCTGGTGCTATCTTCGGGAAACGGACTGGACGGGCACGGCTGAGGATCTGGTGGCGAGTCAAGCGGTTTTTTCCAGCAATTCCATAGGGAGGTACCAATAAAATCATGGATATCTATGGGATAACTTTGGGATAACTGGGTAAAGTGACTGGACATTGTACCAGTAGTTACCCTCTGGTAAACTAACATAGCTATGGAAAATCACCATTTTCAATGGGTAAATCCACTATAAATGGCCATTTTCAATAGCTATGTTAAATTACCAGAGGGTACAGCCTTTTTTCTGGTCGATATCGAATGACCATTTTTGCCGCAGCGGTGCCCCTTAGGACACGGCAATGGCACTTTGGAGGGTCGCTCGGCAAGTCGATAGCGAACGCGAATGGTGGCTGAACTGCGACGTCACGGCTGAATGATGCTTGGGGCCGGGGTTAACTATCCAGAAAGAAAGCCTTAGAATCTCAGATTGGTAAATTATTGTAATTTGTAATGATTTGTAATGAAATTATCCAATGACCTAGCCCGATTTGAAGGGGACTGCAAATCACCGCCCCAACACAAGAGTAGTCCAGCATTGGGAATACCTGAGAAGAGCACACAGTCGAAATGGTACACAGATATCCCAAACGGCTTTGTGTGTTTTTGACAACAGGTTCATAGGACTTCAAAAATAAAGTGGTTCACTTTTTGATGTTCGGGTTTGTCTGACACTATAGACTGAAATCTCATGCTGTATCATGCTTCACATCACAATGTTGCCCATTAAAGTGGCTGAACTAGCCTCCAACATAAACGGAATAAATGCATCGTTTTTGGACAATGCTCTGTATGATGTCGTTGGTGGTAGGCCACATTAGAATCATTAGATGCCCACAATATCCCCATGAATGTTAGTAAGTGTCAGTTTTTAGCAATAGTAAATCAGCCACATGTTGATGATTTTTCATGGCTTACGTTAATGATGGTTAATGATTAATGATGGTTAACAATGGTTAATAATCACTGGTTGGTGGTTTCAAACCCATCATTAACCATCATTAACCATTATTAAACATTGTATAAACATTGGATGGCCAGGGGTGGCTTTGGCGCTGAACGCTGGATCGAACATTCGCAAGTGCGGGATGTGGGGCTGCTCAGTTGTTCGACGGACCACAGATGTGGATCATGATGATAATGGCCATCGTATGAGTTACCCCCGTTACCCCCTGGTTATGACTAACAAAAAGCTATTATTGAACATGGCCATAGAAATAGTGAGTTTTCCCATGGTTAATAATGGTTAATAATGGTTAATAATGGTTAATAATGGTTACTAATGGTTACTAACATAGCTATTGAACATGGCCCACTCGAAATAGTGGATATGAATGGATATTTTCATGGGATTTTATAGTGATTCAATGGGATATTAATAAGATATACACTCTGGTAAACATACAAAACGCTATTGAAGCCATGGCCATAGAAATAGTGAGTTTTCCCATGAATAGCATGATGATTTTCCATAGTTATGGGACAGTTTACCAAAGGGTACTGTATTTATAATTAGCATTTATTAATATTAGCACTTTGTCATAATTTTTCAGCAATCCCCGTTAAACGGGGTCCTAATAAAAGGAAGCAATGATTGAATGGAAGATTCGTTTGCCAGTCGACATGCCTTGAGCTCCGAAAATTTTCGACCGAGATCTTCCGGTCGAGTTGTGGGATTGGCTGATTGGCTCAACCAGAAATCATCATTAGGACGTTAGGAATGATCATTAACCATATTTAACCACATTTAATGATCTAGTAACCACTACTAACATGGTCTAGTAATGTAATTTAACTAATGGTAACCACTAATGTAATTACTAATGTGGTTAGTAGTGGTTACTAGTGGTTAGAATGGTTCTCATTACTAGTAACCACTACTAACATCTCACTTAAAATGGGAAGTTTTTGTTGAGATGTTCATCTCCCTTGCATCAGATTTACTCAGGAGGCACCTATTCATGTTTCGACCATACCAGGTTACCATGAATGTGTGTCGTCCTTCAATGGATCAATACAACCATCTATGGGGGTGTCCATAAATGGGGGTACCCCAAGCTCGCTGGATGGTGTTTGTATTAATTAAAATGGATGAGAACTGGGGGTAGCCCTATGGCCCTATTTCAGGAAACCTCCATATAACCTATCAAATTGGGAATGGCCATGCAATTGTTTGATAGGAAATGTCACAGCATCAATATAGGACTGGCTCAAAACATCTCAAAACTATATACAGTATACCCAAAAAATGATTTTATCAGTCTTCTCTGAATCCAACATATAAAATTATACAAAATAAATCATACCATAAGCATACGTACACATAAGAAGTCATAACCTGCTAAATAATACACAGAATACGTCAACATTCATTATCATTATTAACACCATTAATCACCATCAATCACAATTGCCAATCTTTAATTCTCAATGGTGTGATTAACCACTATTATCATTGAGAACCAGTATTAATCAAGAACCATTATTGTCATTTAAGAACAGTTATACAGTATAAAGTTTTTAAATTTAATAACCAGATATAACCAGTATCCACCATTCATAACCAGCATTCACCAAGAAGACCAGCCTTTCTTGGCTCCAAAGAAACCGCCCCAAAAAACACGCCCAGGTGCTCTTCGTGTGCACGGCTTCGCAGAAGCTCATTGCATTCGACACCTCCAGGTGGGCTTTCGGATCTGACACCCTGCAGTTGAGCCATTCAAAATTCCCTGATGAATTGATTGCTATAGGGGATTATACTACTTGGTGTACTGGGGATTATGATAACCCATAGTAGGGAAACCATTTTCAACTAACTAGTATCATGAGATGGGATAGGGGTAATTTTTAATGGCTCAGTTGATAGGTGGTTTATCCCATTTATTTATAGGGGTTGCAACCATCCTTTTGGTGGTGCAAGATGTCGCAACCATGAAAACAGTATGTATAATAATGGTGAATGTTATGAATGGAGTCATATAATACTTCTGTTGATGGTTGATAATGGTCTATGAAAATAAATTATGGTTAATCATGGATAAGAACTGATAAAGATGGATAAAGATGGTGAACAATGATTAGGAATTGTTAAAAAACGGTTAATGGTTAATAATGGTTAATCATGTTGCCTAATGGTTAATAATTTAATGATTATTTTCATGGAGATCATTGGAGATTCATGGTTATTTTCATGGATATTCGCGTAGATTTTCATGGTGAAGAAGATTGATGGTGATTTTTCCGTGATTCGGACTTCCTCATCAAACATGTCATCAGTCACATGGTAGGCCGCTAACGTCGAAGTATTTCGAGATTTCTAGCTTATTAGCTTGGAAGATCCGAGGGAACTAGGGCTGGGGGATGCTCCAGCCGCCTGTTGGGTTACCAGAGGGTATACCCTCGGGTAAACGTTTACAAAACTATGGGAAATCTCCATGTTTAATGGGAAATTTCACTATAAATGGGCCTTTTTCAATAGCTACTGGACTCGTATATCAAATTACCAGAGGGTATATGTCTGTACTTACTTGTGGTTGCCAATTCAAAGTGATTTTGAGTATACTGCGTAAATGCATGTACATTGCTCATCCTGATACTTGTTTGTGTGAATTTTTAGGATACGTTTATTTACTAATTGATTGTTCCATTCTTACTTGGAAAGAGGAACCTCAGCCGACACTTTTTGACATGAAGCCACCAATCAGAAACCAAAGTTGAACGGTTTGCCAACACTCAAACTGAGCAGATATAAAACACACACCAATGGAAGCGCAATTTAAATCAACTTGGCCCATGTTGATCCCCCGGGGCTCAACCATGCTGATTTATCGACCCAGCTTGTGGGGATGAGCTTGCCAGCCAGCATGTGGGACACATTTGTGTGGCTTGCGTGGCGAAATCTGCTATGGGGGATCCCCAAGTCACCATGATGGCTGGTTGGTGGTTTGGAACATTTTTTTATTTTCCATAATATATGGGATAATCCTTCCCATTGATTAATATTTTTCAGAGGGGCTGAAACCACCAACCAGATGGAATTTTGGATGGTTTGGGGGTACCCCGACTTCGGAAACCTCGAAATTGGTGGCCGAATGCTGAGTTTCCATCCGCAGGTCGGATTACCAGTTGGTGAAGCTGGGAGAGGTGGGGTTGGTGGATTTTTGGGAGTGCCATGGCATGTGATGCCATAACTGGCCAGAACATACAGAACCAGCCGTAACTAACATGTAGACCTTGGGAATCCCTAACGAGGTTGGACTCCGTCGTTTTTCAGCCAAGTGTCAAGTGACGCAGGAATTGTCACAACATTGGTGTGTCAAGGACCCCCAACCCCCTAGTTCAATCCTGAGGGAATCTCTCAGCACCATTTCTGCAACTTGGGCAGTTTCGATTGTAGGTTGCCGATAGTTTCCTGTGGCTTTCATGTGTTTTTTTGCATGGTTTTCCTATGATATGTAGTTTTCCTGTAGTTTTCCAATGGTTTTCCAAGGTTTCCAAGGTTTTCCTATGGTTTTCCCATGGTTTTCCGTTGGTTTTCCCCTGGTTTTACCATAAAAAGAACGCCGCGTTTCGTCCCGTCGTTCTCCAGGCTCCGGAGGACGTGCAATGTGGACGCTCGACCAGCTCCCGAGATCAACATCTCATTGATTTCAAAGCAGGCCCTGGGGAGAGGTCCTGTTTAGGGTTTAGCCACTGGGTAATGGATGTTTATTTACCCTCTGTTAATAGTGGTTAATAGTGTTTAATGATAATTAATGGTGATTAATGATAATTAATGGTGATTTACCCTCTGGTTATGACTGACAGTTTGCTATTGAAAATGGTGATTTATAGTGGATTTACCCATTGATAGCATGGTGATTTTCCATAGTTATGTAAACGTTTACCAGAGGGTAGCGAGATTAGGATTCGATTAGGATTTATATGGTGGTGGTAACATTGTGTCATAATGTCATGATTATTTATATCTAATACAATTTACTAAGAATAGTCATTCACAATGAGTAAGAGTGAATTATCATACTAATACTGATGGTATGGAAGATATAGTAATAATATCGGTACTCATAAGAAGTAAAAATGCCAGTAATTGGTACTATCTAAAAATACTAATGCTACTATTGGTAACAATAGTCATTGATAACGAGTAAAAATACCAATGATGCTAATTGATAATAGCACTTGTCTACCCTCCGGTAATGAAACGTGGCTTGCTGGAAAGTGCCCCCATTTACTTCGATTATTTTCCCCTGTTCCAGCTAGCCACTGGCATGTTTGAGAAAGCACCAACTAGTAATAAGTCAGCCAGATAAGAAAAAGTAGGGCGGTGAATATTAGGGGAATATTATGTTTTCTTTGGAAAAGCTTTGGGATGGAATGAAAGATGAAGGTGAGAATTCTTTTGATCCTGGGAAATGCGATTCAGGCATGAAATGACCAAACGGGTAATCAAAGGATCAAACGTGGCAATGGGAAATCCCTGAAGGATGGAGGTTCTAATGGCCGAATCATCGACATAAATGATCGGTGGAGGTTGTTTTCCCTAATGCATCTGATTTTTTGCCAACTTCACTAGTCCTGTGGTCCCTTTGGTAAACACCATGGGCTTTTTTTGTTTGATCCCGAATATGACAATTGCTTGAATTCAACAGGCTGAAGCAAGATTACCAGCCGCATACAAGAACCTTGATTCACTATTGGAATTCTATGGGATTTCTAGGTGGATCCTAAAATTCAGAGGTGGAAAAGCCAAAATTCACCCACGCTTGGCGAGGATTCGTATACAAACCATTAAAAAAATGGTCGGGGATGGGTCCAGCCAGAATATGGAAACCATATTCCCACGAATTATCATAATGACAATATCATGAATATCACTATGTAATTGCCTAACTAGTAACTAGTTAAACCATATTGCCATAATATTGAAGAATATTACAGAATATGTTCATAATGTTTCATAATACATCATACCCTCCAGTAAACTAACATCAGCTGTGGAGACCATATTTAAGTTTGATTACCAGCGGGTAATTCCCATCAATATCCCCATTATTGTTGGTTAAACAGGGGTTGGTAACTGTCCCATTTTGGGAATATTGGACATCACCTTACAGTAGCCATGGCATTGACCATATACCTAATGGTTGGGTGATGTTCAATGGGGACATTTAATGACCCATGTTAAATCCTTTTTAATCAACTGGGTCATTATTATGGTTCAACTGGGACATCAACTGAATCAACAAATCACCCATCTATTATGGTTCAAATGGTTTAATCACCATAATAAAAAACGATTTGTTGGTTCAACTGGGACATCTTACACCTACAGTGACCTACAGTGCCTTGCCACTTAGGCTGTCCAGCTTTGCCCCTTGAGTTGACATCAGTGTGTGAAGCGTTGAGTTTGCTGCACCCAGGGCGCGGCAGGTGGCCATCTGGAAATGGATATATGGATGGGAAAATATAGATGGATAGATTGATGATATATAATAGACAATGGATAATCAGTGATAATCATCCATTATCATTGTACCCATTGTCTTTTGTCAACCATTACCAATCCTATATATATATATTGTGGGAGGTTTAATGAATATAGTAGATAGTGGTTGATAATGGATCATGGGAATTAAGAATGATAGACAATATGATATTCAATAGGTGATTAAAGGCAATGGACGATGATTTTCATGGTGATGCTTTGGTTATGCCCTTTTTTTGTTGCCATTTTGCTACCATAAATCTGTTAAACACCGGTGTTTTCTTAAAATCGGACATTCACGTGTTTTTTTTGTGTTCGGTTTTGGGGTGACCTCAATGCAGAGGAAGACGCTTTAAATCATGGTTTTCAGATCTTGAAACTGCTTTGGGATCTAGCTAGTGTCTGAAAATAAGCTACCTCCTTATACCGTTTCCAATGGATTACCAACCATCATTTTCCCTAGTATTTTCGAGCCATATATAATTTTCCCTCGTTTTCGAGCCATTGAAAATGATGAACATGGGCCCGTTTTTTCAGACACCCATGGGTCATGTCCAGAATGATACTGAGCCAGTCGTCCAGTCCTGTCCTTCCGAGACAATGGAGACTTGGAATCTATTGGGAAAAAAACGGAGGTCCCAGGATAGAACATGAAACTGCTAGGAAAGTATAGAAAATACCATGAAGATAGCAGGAATTGACTGTTGAAAATTTTCTTGAGAGCACCTAGCACCTAGTTAACCTAGTTGTCATTGTGAAAAACATAGCCACCAGCCATGGCAGTTTCCTTCAAGATCGGTTGTCTCTGTCTCCAGAAATCTGGGATCGCCGAGGTCGGAAATTCTTCAGTGTCTACATTGATGTGGAGGGCAACAGGCCCGGTGGCTACGCCGTGGCGCATCGCGCAGGATGTTGCAGGATGTTGCAGGATGTTGCAGGATGTTGCAGGATGTTGCAGGTTGCTCATATTTGCGAATCATCAATGTGTTCCAAAAGTCTGAAAAACATGTCCAACTCAAGAGATGATCATCAAGATTCCAAATTAAAAGATTTCCCACTGCTACTGGTGCAGTTGGTTCCCTCTAGCGGGGACGAGTTCCAGTGTGACGTTTCAGCGTCGGGCAGTAACTGGGACATCTGGGACGGTGACCCTTTGTGCCTACAAGTTCCTGAACCCAAGGATTCTCACACGGAGATTGGTGCATGAAAGGGGAATGGTCTCCGGCAAGAATTTTTCATGGGACAATGTTCAGGATCACCAATTGTTTGGTGGCAAAACACCATGGTTTCCGATTGATTTTCCCTCAAACCACTCCATTGAATATACTGTAGATGAATATATATATATATAATATACATACCTATCATACCATATGTGGGGTACGAAGATCCATATTTCATCCATAACCCCAGCCATGTTACGGTTGACCAGGGCCGTTTGCGCAAAGAGTTTCAGGAATCACTTGGTTTTCTTTGACACCACGCATCTAGACGTTCCTCAGCGAAGTTTGGTGCCCGGGGGGTTCAGGTGAGCGACGATCTTGATGAGCGTTTACAATGTGAGGCCCACCAGTTATAAGTTGGTTTATAAGCCCCAGTAACTATAGTTATAAGTACCATAAACCATAGTTATTGGAGTTATACGCCAACTTAGATATCTTGGGGGCCTCACATTGTATTGTTCAGTGAGAACTGGTAGGAATGGGGATAGATCGGATAGATATAGATTCGATGAATATACAATGGGTGATTACTGGTTGGCTGGTTGGTGGTTTGGAACATGACTTTTATTTTTCCCATCATATTGGGAATGTCATCATCCCAACTGACGAAGTCATATTTTTCAGAGGGGTAGGGCTCAACCACCAACCAGATTATTATTAACCATTAGAAAACATCATTAACCATATATAATAACCATTAATATTAACCATATATGGACCAGATATGAATATTATATTACCAACCAATGGTAGGTATACCACCAACCAGATGGTGATTCATGGTGATGGTCATGGTAGCCTTGATGGGATTTGGATCAACGGATCCATTCATATTTTTAGGGCCCAACGATTGGAGCTATGAATCATAGGATGGGCCGGGCCGTTGCGAAATCCGAATCCCATGATTTTGTTTGGCTCTCAAGCATCCGAACTTGGTGATGCAGGATTTCGCAACAACCACCATCCACAGTAGTTTATGTATATATGTTTACATATTAAGTTTATCCCCATGTAACATGATGGCTATAACTATAAGCATATTGTTTATCCACATGTTTCATCATCCACCGCCTGCAGGACTGGCATAGGCTGTCAGAGGTCCATGCCAACTGGGAACACGACGCTGGGTCAAAGTTGAAGACCCCATAAATGGACCACAGGAACTGGAATGTCTACCCTCTGGTAATTTAACATAGCTATGGAAAATCACCATTTTTAATGGGAAAACTCACTATAAATGGCCATTTTCAATAGCTATGTTAAATTACCAGAGGGTATGTTTATCAATGGATTGGTTTAAGGGAAAATCTTAACCGGAAAATATAGATTTTCCCATGAAATATTGGGTTTTCCGGTTAAAAGTTTCCCTTAAACCAATCCATTGAGTTTAGTCAACCATCTACTGGTTGGTGGTTTGGAACATGACTTTTATTTTTCCCATCATATTGGGAATGTCATCATCCCAACTGACTTTCATATTTTTCAAGATGGTTAAAACCACCAACCTGTCTAAGTATTGGGGTGCCCAATTTTGACTTATGTGTTCGACGATAATGATGATACCAATAGGGAAAAAGATGCTTGGATTTCCTAATGGATGCCAGCTGCTAAATCGAAAATGACGAACAATGGGATTTTTTTGTACCCTACTATGATACTTGGAGGAGAACCCCATGGGAAGTGTTCGCGATGTTTAGTGTACCCAGGCTTTTGATGCGGTAATCCTGTATAATGCCACTTAGGAGACCGATGAAGCAGGGTGACTAACCAGTTGCTATGCAGAAAATTCAACAGGCGTGAGTGATTCTGATTGGATCACTTTCTAGGGGGGGGGCATTCCAGAAATGAATCAGCGTCAAATTTGTATACCCCTGGTTGATTCATTCTTGCGTGGGATATATAGCCCCCAAAAAAGTGATCATGTCTCTCGAACTGAACCCCCCAAGGCCAGAAATTGGGTAAGCAGCTTGTTTTTCATGGGCGGGACAGGTATCTTAGATGATTTGCAATGCAATGTCAAGCTTGGGAGGAACACATATCCATCCTATGGCCAGTTCAATAATTGAGAAAATTACACTCTGGTAAACTAACATCACTATTGAAAATCACCATTTTTAATGGGTACATCCACTATAAATGGCCATTTTCCAGTTCACTATGTTAGTTTGCCAGAGGGTATGATCAACCATGAGATTTGCGGAACTCTATGGTTAGACAAACCGAACCTTCGACTTTCCGAACCGTGATTTCAACAACTGCAAAGTGAATAGAACAGATTTGAATCTTAGTTTTGGGTTGAAATACCCTCTGGTAAACTAACATAGCTATGGAAAATCACTATTTTTAATGGGTAAATCCACTATAAATGGCAATTTTCAATAGCTATGTTAGTTTACCAGAGGGTATACGCCTAGACCTTCCGAAAACTGCTGCACTAGGGAGGCTCCACAATGGTTGATTAATTGATTGGGTGGCAGATTCCAAAAAGCACACATTGCTCTTTAAGTGGACTGCCCAAATAAAACAACCCGTTGGGGTCCAGGAAATCTGAGGTCAACATAGGTCAACATGAAATCGCAAGGTCCGCAAGGTGAATGGTTTGTATGGCTGGGTGATGTTCCAGTTTTCATGGAGGGAGATGGTATGCTTTTCAATTTTAGCCAACGAGAAATGAGTGAAACATGGCAGGAAACCATTCTGCTATACAGCGGGAGTTGAGAAGATGATGCGATGACCGGGACAATAGTCCCCAAGTTGCCAGCCACCTAGTCAATCCCCATGACCGGATGCAGATTTTTCATTTTTTCTTCAACAGTGCCAGCTCCTTGCAATCTTACACGGAACCTCATGGGTTTGGAATGGGGAGATAATTGGAATGGTCTTGAATATATTCTCGTGATCGAACGATACGGGTTTTATGACTTCGATTTTTGGGTGGAACCCCCAGTTTTGCTTCAATTGCCCGTCTTGTTGGGGATGAACCCCGTTCCATGTTCTTTCCATTGGAGAACCATCATGATCTAGAATCTAGATGGCCACACCTGGGAAGTATACAAAAAAAAATACCCAAAAAAAGTCCTCATGTGTTTTTTTTTCGGTAAAACTTTGGTTCTCCATGTTCATTTTCGCTGGTTCATACTTTAAACATATACTACAATCAATTACTGTGGTCCCTTTCTGGGCTCAAAAAAAAGACCCATCCCCGCCGAGGAAACTGATGGTCTAGGACAGGTGCTGGTGACACAGGACGACGGAACGCGCCCCCTGCAAGGTGATGCCACCAACGCGCTAACTTGGTTTAAGTTTATTGGCTATATAAGACTATGGTTAGTGGCTTATATGGAGATGCACTGGCTTCCGGGTTATTAACTTAGAAAAACCTTAGGTTATATAACTTACATAGTTTAGAAAAACCTTAGGTTATATAACTATGGTTTGTCGTGATGTAGAATGTGGTAGGTATATTTCTTAGCTATCTCTACAATGAGTTGTTTTGTTTGAGTGACTTAACTATGGTTTTTCGTGATGTTTAGTGATATATCTATAATGGAGTGTATAAACCAACTTACTGTAAAACTTGGGGGTACCACCTGGGATACGTTCAATTTGAACAATTTGACATTCTCCATGAAATTGGTGGAACAACTCCCCTAGCCTGCAGGGAAAGTCACATCATACAGCAACCTCCCCAACCATGGTGTGAAAATACCTAGTCTTGTCTATGGCTGGTTGCTTGCTACAGGAGTCAGATGGGGATGATGTTTCGGGACTCCACAATCATTTGCAAGCTTGGACAGTATGACTTGCGTACGTCGCAACTGACGGGTCTTGCGAAGTTTGGAAACATGGGCCGTGGCATGTCATCACGTGACACCTCATTTGCAAGGCGCCAATTCATCTGGTTTGAACTCTGACGACTTAGTGACTTAGTGGCTGGTTTTGGCCAATGGTTTTGATTTTGTCAATCTGTCTCCTCCTCTTACTCCATATTATGTGGAGGATTGGAACTTGTTTCCTCCATGTTTTGTTGAGGGTTCTGCAAAAAGGTGCCGGTAGCATGTCTCCTGGCGAAGGCAATTTGCTGGAAAACTCTTGGGTTCAGGCACTTCCTGGTGTTTTTTTTGTGTAAGGCAACTCCGACATTAATCTTATCAATCTTATCAATCTTATCAATCTTATCAATCTTATCAATCTTATCAATCTCATCATCATCATCATCATCATCATCATCATCATCATCACTGAAGGTCAGATATCGGAAATTTTGTTCTGGGAAGGTCTTGTGCTGCGCAGGATGGCACCAAGCTGCTGGTCTCGTGGCAATGTTCCACTTTGTATTGTGGCACTACTCGCAGGCCGATAGAAAAGGTGGCGGAAATAGTGGGTTGCCAGGGAAGTTTATGACAAAGATTGGGTTTGTTTAAGGTACCTTTTTGATGATTCTTGGCATTTTCCATGACTGTTTACGGAATCAAATGGTGTTTTAATTTTTTTTGGGGACGCATTAATAAGCAAATCAAGGGAAATAGTGGCAGAGCCTGTGACCATGAGGTTGTTACAAACGGCTTCCAACTGTAACAGTGCTCAGTTGAGTTGAAGTTGAAAAAGCCTTGGGGGCAAAAAAGAAGCCTCTCCCACTTGTTTCAAGCATTGCCCTCCTGGTTTTTTGAAACATGCTTTGCTCGAAAATCCACCATTTCATAGCACTTATAGATGGTTACAGCACCATTTCTCTGGTTTTTTTTCGGAGCAGGACGGACACGTCCATGCCGGGCGAGCATCTCTATGCCTGGGCCTCGGTGATCTGGTTTACATCCTGCTCAAGTGGATGAGAACTGATGGTACCCCATGACTCAGGAAACCTCCATATATCCTAAAGAATGCTACACAATTTCCATGATCAGAAACCTCCATATCCTAAATAAGTTTTCAATGTTCCTCGAATTTCATAGTTGGGTATGGATCAATACCTATTAATACCTTTTTTAGTGGGATGAACATCCATAAATCCCAGCTATTTTGATGTGAACAGAAGGGGTACTATTGGTTTTGACACACTGCCATATTATCCTAAAGAATGCCACACAATTTCCATGAGGTAATAAGAAAGATTCAATAATCAGAAACCTCCATATCCTAAATATTTTTTCAGAATGATACATCATTCCAATTAATTCCAATTATAAGTCTGATTTAGGATATATATTTAGATGAACATCCAGCTGTTTGTACTGCTTTAGACCCATGATGACCTAGAAATCTATGGAATGGATAAAAAATATTTTCAGCGAAGGTTCCTCGAAGAATCATTTAGTTGCTGATGTGTTGTTGAAAAAAAAGCCCATCTACTCAATCTACTCAACAAAATGTGATGTATCATGGTTTATCATGTTTTTTTTAAATATCCTGATCTTGTTGCAAGCATCTGCAACTGCACTTGGTTGCTCTCCCGCTGCTGCTTTCTTCCCATAAAGTTGGAAAAAATAATGGGTTCCGAAAAAACTAGCGCTATTTTAGAGATCCATGCTGTAGCAGGTAGATCTACTGTACTATTTCTATTTGCTTTGATTCGCTTTCTTCTATCATATATCTGGATATATATCATATACATCTGGATTTGTATTTATTCTTTTCTGATGATATTTCTGGATATAGATGTATATTATATATACATATATATATATATATATATCATATATATATACATATATATATATTATATGTATATCATTTTTCTGGACATTTTTTCCAAGGTTTTTAGCGGCCCAGTTGTTCTGCCCCTGGCTATAGGTCCTGGACCTCACCGTCGGCTTGGAAAAGGGCTATGCCCCACCGGTGCTGGCGGCGGTGAAGATTCCTATGTCGCGAGGTGCCATGGATTTTATAACGGGAATGTGGGGGAAATCACCATTTTGACTAGGAAAATCCATGAGGTCTCGACATTTCATGGGATTTCAATGGTTTTAATGGGATGTGAATTTAATCAAGAAAATGGGATGTTAATACTTGTTCACAACGGTCAGTAATGGAAAATCATCTCTAAATGGTATATTAATGGATTATTAATGATATGGTACCCTAGGGTAAACATACAAAAAGATGTGGAAAACCAATGGTTTCTCTAAGAAAGTGATGTACTACTAATGCGTTTTCCACATCTATGTCAGTTTACCCTGTGGTAGGTGAAGAAAGGTTTAAAACGACATGATTGATGTGTAAAGCATCTGCAGAATGATGCACACATACAATGACAAACACATGCACATACACACACGAGGATTTCAAGGAACAACTTGGATTGGCTTTGCAATTTTCCGTGCTTGGTAGGTTCCATCATCAGAGATATCCAGTGCACACAGCAGTTTGGAAACCCAGGTTGTGGTTCTTCGCCGGTTGGGGTGGAGAAATGGATTTGCACGACACCACAACTATAAGTGCGGGGGGGGGGGGGAATTCATTGATGAATCTGATATGATGTGATGGGATAATGATATAATTATATACATCGGGATACATATTGTAGGTCTAGTCGGATATAGTCGGTATAATATCATTCCAACAATATATTTGGATGGATAATGACAATTAACCAGTGGATTTAGATGTACCATCCATGTGTACATTTCCATTATGAAATGGCTTGACCCATGTTCCATTCCAGGGGCATTTTTCTAACAAAAGGATGCATTTTGTAAGGACATTTTTCTGGTCAACCATGCCATTTTGTAAAAAGCGTGTTTTTTTGCTGGGCAAATCATTTTGTAAGAGCCAACTTTCTTTACAAAATGAACTCGGGGCCAATCATTTCATAACGCAATTTGGGGTTCATTTCAGGCAGTGCAAAAAAGGGTATTGAAATCTTGGCCATGTCCAGGAACCAGGGTTTCTTCTCTAATTTTGTTTGGGTTCCACCATTGATGTGTGAAGAACCGGCAAGACACCACTAAGTCAACCAACCAGAAAAGGTGATATCAAACTGTCTGGGATTTTTTCCAAACTTTGGGGACTGGGAAAAAAATTTGCGGGGTTCCCTGGGGAAAGTTGGACTTGTACAAGCAGGACATGTTTCCAAACAAACCATTTTTTAAGACACAAGCTTATAAGATGATTGGGTTTGGGGCATGGAAATTAACTTGGGGCAACCATTTTGTAAGGAGCCGATTTTTGATTTTTTTTTGGGTTCACCGGTGTTTGCTGGGGAATCACACCAAGCCTGGTGCCCAGCCCATTTTGTAAACCCCTAACCATGGATGTTTGTAAGGTTAACTCCTGGGTCCCTTACAAAATGGTTGCCTTGGGTCAGGGGGGTAAATGTGCAGGGGGATGATGTACCCAATTTTCAGGCAAACCCATCCAGATGCAACGTACTTATACCCATCCCTCTTTCTTTTTAAGCCCTCGGTCCAAAGCCAACAGTTTTAATGTTTTGAGAAGTAAAGTATAAATACTTTATATATAAATATATATATACACGTATATATATAAATCCGTTCACCATGTTAATTATGCAAATTCCCACAAAACCCAACACCATCTCCATATCGCTTGGGCGTGGGGCCTACTTCTTTGATGTTCATTCCTATTAGGAACTGACACATATTAAGCGGGTAGGCTTATGCAAGTTGGCTAGGCAAGGGTACTTAGGCTGGCAGTAGGGGTTCCTAATGCGTATAAACCCTTGTAAGAACTTCCATAAGTGGGGATATAGCGCCCCTATAATCAAGGCCATATACTCACGGAAACCCACATTTGTTATCATTTGTTTATAAATCCCTCCCCTTTTAGATGGTGTAATCCCTATTTTGGCCCATTTTAGATGTTTTTTCTGCAGCTGATTCCCATCTCCGAGGAATCTCTGCTTGCTGAGTCTTTCCTGGGACGGTGTGGCGGTCCTTGATGTGGGCGAAGGGCCAAATCAGCAGCCCGGGCAAACAAAGGAGAAGCGTGTTTTTTTTTTCTACACCGATATGGGGATCATGAAGATCCTTAAAAATATATCAAATAATAAAGAATTAAAACATATATTAAACTTATAAAATATAAATATATATATATATATATTATGTATATACATATATACGCCATGATTGACAAAAGAACAGAGTGGTAGTTTACACATGGTGATAATCTATGATAATCTGATACTTAAATCGTATCATAGATCGTCACCATGTGTAAAAGTTATAATATATAATATATGTATACATTCATTATTGATATAGTGACATTTTATGGTTATGCCTTGCCACATCACTCCCATGAACTCCTAGCCTCCGAGCGCGCATCCCAGGTTCAAGGTCGTTGCTCAGCACAGTGCCACCTTCTCAGGCGCCGTAAAAAGCGCGCCGTTGAGTCGTGGGAATGTTTTGGGGATGTCATGGGAATATCATGGAGATATCATTGGATGATAAATAATAATGGTGGTTAATAGTGGTTAATAGTGTTTAATAATGGCTCATAGTGGTTAATATCCTCTGGTTATGTCAAAATAGCTGATGAGAAAATGACCATAGAACTAGTGGATTTGCCCACTGAACATGGTGATGGAAACCATAGTTATGTTAGTATATCACTGGTATATCAATGATATAGTTTCTGCTGATATGAATCATGCAATGTCTGGAATGTAATGGAATTACGGAGTTATAAATCTGGGAGAAGTCAGCAACGCTATTTTTATGGGGGTTTAACTATGCTGCGGCCTGCTGTCGCCGCGATGTCAATGTAGATACTTAGGATTGGGGTAATTACCGCCCAAATGACCGAACTGTTCAGTTTATTAAATTGTTTTAGTTTATGAGGCATTGCTATATAAATGGGGATATGTCCAAAAAAATCAGACAAATAAGTAGATCATATTAGGGTGTCATTGACCACTTAGTAAGCGGGATGCAACCTCAAGAAGCCATTCAAAGTGGCCTTTTCTTGTCCCCTGGTTTCAAAAATAAAGACATTTGCTTACTTTTAAATGTCTTCTTTTTTTTTGCCATTCAAGTTTATATATATATATTATATGTGAATCATCATGGTCATGTGATGGCCTGCTTCTTTGTGATGGCCATGTGGCCTGTCATGGCCTGTACTTGGAGGGAGCATAAACCATCTCCCAGTCATCACCATAAATAGGTGGTATAAACATTACATGTAGGTTAACCATAGGAACCAACCATTCCCAGGAAGTCATGGGTGGTTTATTTATGGCTGGCATTGTGAAAAAAGCCACATGGCTATGAATCAATACCTATTAATACCATTTTTAGAGGGTTATTCACATCCATTTTAACCCAGCTATTTTGATGTTCACCAGAGGGGTACTATTGGTTTTGACACACTGCCATATCAAGGCTCGATGATTTTCAGATTATTATTAACCATTATCAAACATCATTAACCATATAATAACCATTACAATTCAGACATGAGTCTTTTTTTGGTACTTCAGGGTCTTGGAAAACTGGTCGAAAAAAACCTGTGGAATGACCTAGAAATGTTGGTCATTCCGCAGGGACGAACTCCAGCGATGCAGCGCAGTGGTTGGAACTGGCAGATGACGAGCATTTCCTCCGCATGGTTGGGGCTCCCAGGTGCTAACGGAATCTCGGGATGGTTCAACTCAGATCAAAGTGTTTATATCTAATTATATAATATACATATATATATATATGATTATATATATATACATATATATATATATAATATACATAATTTATATAGATATAGATATATGAATAGCAATTAGAATGGCTACATCGCATCACTGGTTCTGTTAATCTATTCAGAGCACATTATTGATACATGTGGATATAATGGCATATTAAATAACACTGAGTACTGTCAGATACTGTCACTATGAGATCCAGAAATGATACCCCGATAGCAAGTGTGAGCCGGGAAGTGATGATTTATTCCAGGGGCCTAAAATTTCCAGGGCACCTTTTCAACAACCCCTGTTTTAAGGTCTTTCAACGTCTAAATCGTGGTATCCTGAAGAGAAAACCTGAAAAAATCCTCCATGGAAGGGATCATGAAATCACCGGCGGTTCATCCCCTTGAGCAAAAGTCATGGCTGGCACCGCCAAACCGAGGAACCAGTCAGACATTTAAGTCGAAAAACCAGTTGCAGATAGTAATCCCCGGCGAATTTTTGCCACTAAGGGGTTATTGAAAGCCATAACCCCCTTTGGATTTTCTTCGTTTCGAGATTACTACGTGACAGCAACCGTGATCGACCGCGTAGCGCTGCGCACCCGTTGCATGACGTTGAGGAAGTTGGTGCACAGAAAGTGGTCGCCAGCAGGCGTGGCCACATGACGCTGAGAGTTGTGGCATATTTCTGCTCTTATAGACGGGGGATAAGCCCAAAATCTCTCTGAAATTGTCAGAATTGAACGAATCATGAAAATCGGAAGAATCTGGCATATCCAACCAATAATGTGATGGAAGATGTTGGAAGATTATGGGATATCCTACCAAAACGATGATGTTGGAAGCGGTAAATGATGTTCTCAACCATCTCCAGACACACCATGCTCTAATTAGGTTCCCACTTGCATGTGCTTGATCAGTTGCTAAGTGGTGTTTTTGGCACTTTATAACCCATAGAACCCTAATATATATACTATACTGGGTCGATATACCAGAGTTTTATAACGGGATTATGGAGAACTTTGGCGGATAATATTATGAACCCTTGCTTCGTGGTTAATGAAGCATAATTAAGTTCCATACAAGGTGGTGCCCCATAGTTAATAAAGTCGGTTGGTAAGTAGGTGGCAAAGTAGCTACTGTAAGATCTGTAAGTATAAGGAGGTTAACTGTGGTTTATAGTATAGACATATCTATTCTATTCTACCTTAGATCTATATACTTAATGGGCTTATAAAGTGATATAACGTGTATAAACCAACTTATCCTGGTTGGTGGTTTCAAACATTTTTTAATTTTCCATAATATACGGGATCATCATCCCAATTGACTTTCATATTTTTCGGGGTTAAAACCATTAAAACCACCCACCAGAAAGTGTATAAACCAACTTGTCACTGGGGTCTCACCTTAGTGTGTTTCAACCGGGTCCTGCAATGCCCCCTGGTTCCACCAGGCATCGGCGGAATCGCTTCTACATCGAGCGATGGTCCTTCGACCTCCCGGGCTGGTTGGAGCACCCGGCGCTGATGGGGTGATGGAAAGTCCCCGATATGAGGATCCCAATTACCCTCTGGTTATGTCAACAGTTTGCTCTTGAAAATGGCCCAGGGCCCAGTCGAAATAGTTGATTTGGCCCATTAATAGCATGGTGATTTTCCAGTTCGTTATGTAAACGTTTACCAGAGGGTAATGCATGGCCAAAAAAAAATATAAAAAACATCTATAAGTATGGTTGCTAACCATGTAATACCTATAAGTTAAGCAATCTTTGGAACGGCTGTAAGACGTGAGCCGTTCCAAAGTATCCCTCATCTATTGATGGGCTATAGGAGGGTTATACTACTCTTGGGACAGGTTGGTTGGTTGGTTGGTTGGTTGGTTGGTTGTGTAAAAGTGCGAGATGTTTCAAGCACTGTTGTCAAGCTGCAACTGTCGGCACCTTTTGCTGTTGCACGCACTCAATCTGTATGTTGTCAACAGGAGTTGACTCAAGGCCTTGAACCACAGGCCAGTGTTGATATGACATGTTGAATATGTACATTGACACGACCCCTCAGATGTTGGCTATGTTAGCCAGCAGATGTTGACTATATATTCTACATGGGTCTGTGTTCACTAAATGTTGCAACTAATGTTGAAACTATAAACATGTTGAAACTGAAACAGCATTTTGTTGACTACTCATGCATGAGTGTTGGTTCATCCTCTGTACAAATGCCGATGGCTTGGTTATCTTTATACACCTGTTGCAGCCGCAGGTGTTGGACGAAAAAACACTTGCTTAATTATGCGCACTTCAAGCTCTCATGTGCTGAGCGCCATGTCGCGCAGGGCTCTGTTGTTTTGGTGCTTCTGCACCGGGATGTTGTCTGAGCTCCATCCCTGTTGTGATCATTGTTGATCACTCTGCGTCGTTCTCTTCCATGTTGTCTTCCATGCCGGTTGGCGCACGATACTTGTTCACTTCATCGAAGTGCTGTTGGAGGTGCTCATCTGTTGATTGCTCCATCAGCCATGTTGCCAGTGTTGAAGATCCCCTCAACCTCTCTGGTGTCTTCACACCAAAGTATTGGAATTGTTGTCCTCCTTCAAGGAGAGGATGCCACTTGTTGAGGACCATCCTGATTTTGGTCCTTGCTGCCTCTGGCAAGAGTTCCAGTTGTTGAGTGCCACCGTACTGAATGGCTTGTTGAAGCATGTAGATGAGATGTTGTGGGATCTCATCTCCAACTGTTGCCAAATTCACAGGAGTGTTGTAACTCCAAATGAAGTTGTTCGACCAGCTGAGCATGTTGAAAATGTCGAGGAACCCTTGTTCCCTGTTGAGTGCCCACAACTGTTGAGTGACCAGTTCTGTTGACACAAAAATGGCTGCACAAAAAAAGGTTGAATACACGACTGTTGTCAACAAACGGTGTTGACATCATCATGCGTCACAAGACATGTTGACCTTCACGTTGGGAAGGATCTTGTTGAAATAAGTCATCCTGCAAAAAAGGAAATCATGTTGACTAAGTCAATGATGTTGATGCTGATAGTCGAAATAGATCACCATGTTGGGATTCCAAAAAAGGTCTTGTTGAAATACTGGATGAAACGAAACAAGGGAGATGTTCATCAACGTTTGTTGATGACATCGGTCATGGCTCAAACGCGTCCGTGTGTGTGTGTGTCTGTGTGTGCATTGTTTGCTCACGCAGTTGTGCACGCGTGCGCATAGTGCATTAGCTGCCCGGGTGTTGTGAAACTGCTGTTGCTGTATCCACTCTCTAGTGGATGTGGTGCTGGGTGTTGAGCCCAGCTGCCTGCAGGTGTCTGTGGAGTGTTTCTGTTGAGATGTATTTGGTGAAAATGTCTGCTGGGTTTTCGTTTGTGTGAATCTTATTGAGTCTCACGATGTCATGTGAGATCAGTTGTTGTATGAAGAGATGTTTCAGGTCAATGTGTTTTGCTTTTCTTGACGATCCTATCCTTGTTGCCATGCTCTTGCCGCTTGACGAGTCTGTGTGGATCTTGATGTTGACCTTCTGGACGTTGAAGAGCTCCATGAGGAGGTTGCGCAAATGAAGTGCTTCTGTTGCTCCTGTGTTGATGGCGTATAGCTCTGCTTCAGCACTTGACAGTGCTATTGTTGCCTGTGTTCGGCTGCCGTAGTTGATTGTAGCTCCAAGTAGTGTGATGAGAAAACCTGTTGTTGATCTCCTCGTTTCTGGGCAACCTGCCCAGTCGCTGTCCACATAGATGTTGAGGTCTGGAATCTGTGTTGGAGGTATCTTTGCTGTTGGTCTAATGACCTGCCTGTAGTGTTGTGTTCCTTTGAGATACCTAAGAAGGTGCTTCAGCTTTTGTTGGTCTGCCGTCGTTGGTGCTTGTAATGCTCTGGCCAGCTCCTTTGTTGCGTAGCTGATATCGGGACGAGTGTATGTCATCCATTGTAGTTTACCTACTGTTCTCCTGTAGGCTGCATGTTCGTCTGTTGAAAGAGGCTGTTCATGATCAGCTGTTGGTGCCTTCAAGGCTGATGTTCCTGGTGCCGGTGCTGGGTTGCAGTTCAGCATGTTGTTCTCCTCCAAGATGTTGGCCACGTAGTCCTGCGATAGTGAAATATCGTAGCTATCACCATTGTTGGTGATGCTGCGTCCAAGGAAGGAGACTGTCTTCCCTGGTTCAAGTGTACCTGTTGGTCGAAGAAGAAGGTGTTGCTGAATTGCTGTGAAGAGCTTGTCCACCACTTGTTGTTCTCCTAGGAAGAGAAGGTCATCGACGTAGACGAGGATATAGCAATCTCTTGTTGGTGTCATAAAGATGTTGGGCTCTGCTGTGCTGCGTTGAAGTCCAAGTTGTTGTAGGACTTCTGCAAGGTGGTTTTGCCAAGCTTTTGGACTGCTTCTCAGTCCATAGATTGCTTTGAGGAGTTTCCAGATGATGTTGTCCTCTGGTCTGTAAAACTCCTTTGGTGGATACATGTACAAGTCTGCTGTTGCTGCTGCGGCATGTAGGAAAGCTGTTGAGATGTCTCCTGTTCTGGCGATCCAACCTCTGTTGAGGCAGATAGTGAGAAGTGTTCTCAGGACGCAAAAGATAGGTGTTGAGGCATAGATGTCATCAAGATCGTTGACTGCCTCTGTGTAGCCCTTTGCTACAATTCTTGCACGAACGTTGTTGCCTTTGTCTCTGAGAACCCATCTTGACTGTATGATGTTCTTCTTTTGTTCTGGGGTCAGAGTGTTGATGTCGACTTCCATGTATACCTGTTGTTTCTTCATGGAATCGATCTCATTCTTCATTCCTTCAATGGTCTTCTGTTTGTCGAATCCTTCTGTGTTGTTGACCATTGGTTCCAAAAGGATCTTCTCTGTTTGTTCTTCTGTGATGTCGTCACAAGTGTATGCTGTGATTTCGACCCCTTTCTTTGTTTGAATTGTCACCTTTGTGATTCTTAGTTTGCTTGTTGGTGGCTCTTGTGCTGTGTCAGGCCTTGCTGGACCTGTTGCTGCTTCTGCTGTTCGATGTTGCTTTGGCAGACTGCCTTCTGCCACTTCGTCTGAAACTGTTCGTTTTGGTGATGGAAGTGATGGTCTGGTGTGACAGCTTGTTGGTGCTGTTGCCATTGGTGAGTCTGCAATGGCACATCGTGTTGATGTACCTGCCGGTGCTGCTGGTTGCTGTGCTTGAAGTTGTGGCTGTTGTGTTGTGTCTGTTCCAAAAGCTTGTGTGCCTGTTTCTGCAGTTGCTGGTCTCCTCATTGGCTTGTAGACCAGTGGTGGTTTTGAAACGTATGGTCCACTAGTGGTGTATGGGAGTGTTGGTGATCTGTTGATCAAGTCCATCAGTTGCTTGTTGTACTTTTCTGGTGCTGGAAGCCTTCTGATTGTTCGTGCTCGAACAACCTTGTTGGAAATCCCAATGAGGTTCTCATTGGATGTTGTGTCTTTACCAAGCCATATGCCTGGCATGAAGCGCTGTTCCATCTTTGGAATGACTGCTGAGTTTGGCAACATATAAAGAACTGTTTCACCAAACTCACAGAGTGGTGTTTTGTGTTCTTTATGCCATCTCCTGAAGAAGCTTGTGTTGCCATCTGAATGTATGGCATACCTGTTGAGCAGGTAAGCTGTGTGTCTCACCATCCATGCTACGATGGGATGTTTGCTTGTAAGTCTGATGTCGTAGTTGTTCTGCAGTTGGGACTTCAGTGTTCTGACTTGTCCCATGAGTGTTCTGTGAAAGCGTTCGACGCTGCCTTGTGCTTGTGATGTGTATGTTGGTGCTTGTCGAACTGTGATGTTTCCTCCCATCTTAGCTGCTGTTGCTCTGAGAAGTGCTATGAGGTGATCCTCCTGATCTGACTGTAGGATTGTGCTGTTGAGTACAGCTTGTACTCTGCCACACTCCATGAGGAATGTTTGTATGCATTGGACGTGATATTGAAAGTCTGCTGTCTTGCTGTTGACAAGAACTGCCATGCTCATGCCTGTTTCCACGTCAATGCCTGTGAGGATTGGTGTTGTTTCCTTTTCCCCAAGTGTTTTGAAGAAACAAAAGTCGAATTGTACGACTGGTTGTTTGCTGTGTTGTCGTGGGTGGTTGTCTGCCCGTCCTTTGTTTTGAACACATGTTGGACACCAACTCCTGTAGGGAAGGTGTGTGAGTTCATGTTCAGCACGCTCTTGTGCTGTTGGCTGCTCTGGTGCTTTGATGCCTTTTGCTGTTCTGGCATCTAAATGTTCTTCCTCATCGATGTTGTAGTACTCCTCTTTGAACGCCGTGCTCTCCTCAAAGTTTGTTGAACCTGTCCATGTGAAGTTCATTGTTGCTGAGGTCTTTGTTGTCCAGTCATCATCAATCCTGTATCCTCTGGCTCCTGATGTTGGCTTAACTATTGTTTGTCTTTGTGGCAATAGCTTTGTGACATCTGGACCATCCATTGTTTGTTGTGGGATGTAAAGCTGAGTCCGTTGTTGTACATGGACTCTCTTCCAGTACTGTCCTTCTTTGATCCAGTAGTCTGCTGTTGCTGGTGTGTCCTTTGGTCCTGGAACTGCTGTTCCTGGATATGCTTGTTGCTTCATGGGCTGCTGTTGCTGTGGTACCAAAGGTTGTTCCACTGGCTTCTTCTCTCTGTGTCGAACTGCTGATCCTGTAGGCTGCTGAGCTTGTTGCTGCTGTTGCTGTGTCGTTGGCTTGGCTGCCGATGCCTTTGGTGTTGCTGATGCTGGCGCTGAAGCTGCTGTTGATGCCTTGGGCAACGGTGGTGCTTTTGTTGTCTCTTTGACTCTGAACCATGTTTCTCCTGACCATGCTGGTCCTGGAAGTCTTCTGTTCTGTCGTTGTTGTGGAAGGTCTTTGTATCTGTCCTCAAAGTCCTCAAGTGTTCCATCTGGCTTGTATGCTATTGTTCTTCTGTAGTTGTCCAGCTGTTCTTCTGGAACTGGACATTGTGCATCTGGTGTGAAGAGGGCCTTCCTTGTTCTCTTGTGTACCCTCACCAGATATCCTGTGCTGTTGTATATCCAAATGTCGTTGTTGTGTGTGACCCATTCAGGTCCTGTTGGTGTAATTGTCACTGGCGACACTGTTGCTCGAATGCCATGTGACGTCTCACATATGTCGAGCTTCATGTTGCTTGGCATTGGGCTGATGTTGACTGTAAGAAAATACAGTCCTTGTTGTTGCTTCAGTGTTGCTTCAAAGCCGTTGGTGTTGGTGATTGTTGGGTTATCGCTAAGCTGGATGTTGAAACCCTGTGATGCCAGTCTTGTTACTGACAAAATGGGTTGTGACACGTCACACACATAAAAGGGTATGACGATCGGTTGTTGCTTGCTGTTCTTCATGTACACCCATTTGTAGCCATAGACTGTGATGTCTTCCTCTGTTGCTGTTGTAAGTCTTGGGCCTTGTTCTGGGTGAAGTTCATATGTTTTGTATGTTGGGGCAAACCATGGTGGGCAAACATGTGTTGCTGCTCCACTGTCAATCATCAAATCTTCTGTGGTGTTTGCCGGTTGCTCAGTTGCTGGCTGCTGCTTGTTGGACTGCTGTATTGAAATGGCTGCTATGTGGAGTTGTGGAACTTGCTGTTCCTGCGCGCTTGTTGGTGGGAGTGCCAGTTGTTGCTGTGGCAGTGCGCTGACCTGTGTTTGGTCATCATTCCACCATTGGCCGTCATAGTACTGTTGTTGTTGATACCATTGGGTTGTTGCATCATCTTGCCAATGGCCAGTGTATGTGTTGGTTGTAACCTCGTTGAGGTTGTGTACTGCCACACGGCAGTCTCTTGCTATGTGACCTGGTTGGCCACATCTGTAGCATCCTTGTGTTGGGACCCCTTTTCCTTTTCCTGTTGGCTTGCCTTTGCCTTTGCCTATGTACCCTCCTTTGTTGTTGGATCCTTTGGGCTGCATTCCTTGCCCAATCTTTCCTTTGCCTTTGTTGTATCCGTAGCCATATCCTTTGCCTTTGTTGCTCTTGTTCTTTCCTTTTCCTTTGTTGGGCTTCTTTCCTTTTCCTTTGTTGTACTTTCCTTTGTATCCTTTGTTGACAGCTCCAATGTCCATAGGTGCCGGTCCTCCTTGGGCGTGTGTTGAGACGCTGGATGTCCCAGGTTGCTGGTGTAGCCTGCTGAGGGCTGTGGTGGCTCTGTAATATTCCATGATTGTTTCACGTACCTCTACGTATGTTGGTGTTGCTCCTGCATTCAAGTGCAGGTGTTGTTGCAGTGGGCCTGATGTCTCGTTCGTCAGGACTGCAATTTTGATTTGGTCTGGTAGTGCTGTGTTGTTGTCTCTCTCATACCTTGAGAGCTCGAATTCCCAGTTGGAGAATGACTCCTCGAAGTTGTTGCTGTCAAATTTTGGCTTGAGCAGCTTTGTTAGGTACCCTATGCTTCTTGTTCCTAATGGTATGGCAAACCTGTTGCTGAGCTGCCTGTAGGTCTCAAGTCCCATCTCATGTTGATACTGTCTGCACACTGTTGCTGCAGCTCCTGTTGTTACGTTCACAAGTATGTACTTCAAGTTGTTGTCTAGTTGTACCCATCTGTCGGCTTCCTCCATGTTCTGTGCTGCTCCTCTCAAGTCTGCTTCTGTAAGTCGTTGTGTGGATGTTGCTGCACGTCGTAGGATGTTGGGGTAGAATGGGTCCATGAGGCCCATGTATGCTGTGAATTTGTATTTCCACTCCTCAAATGTGGAATAGTTGCCATCATATGTTGGGGGCTTGAGTTTGAGTCGGTGTGTTGCTGCCAACGCTTCTGTCTGATCCTCTAGTGGTGCTGTTGGTGATGCCGCCATTGTTGCTTTGTAAAGTTTTGTTGAAGCTCCTCCAATGTCTTGGGATCAAGGCTTCTCCCTGTTGTCAGAGTGTTGTTGTTCAGCTGCTGCTTCCTCTGTTGTCTGGTGTGTTGTTTGTTGGATGTTGTGCACAGTAATTGTTGAGAGTCCCCCAGTGTTCTGGGATCAAGCCCTCTGCCTGTTGTTTACTGCTGTTGCTTGGAGATGCCCCTGGTAAGGCAGAGCTCCGCTACCATGTAAAAGTGCGAGATGTTTCAAGCACTGTTGTCAAGCTGCAACTGTCGGCACCTTTTGCTGTTGCACGCGCTCAATCTGTATGTTGTCAACAGGAGTTGACTCAAGGCCTTGAACCACAGGCCAGTGTTGATATGACATGTTGAATATGTACATTGACAGGTTGGTTGGTTGGTTGGGACTTTTTGTATTCCATAGGGAAGCCTATTTACCAACCAGTACTAACAGTTCGCCATGGAAAATCACCATTTTTAATAGGTGAACCATCTATAAATGGGCCATTTTCCATGGCTATGTTAAATAAACCAGATGGTATATTGATGGGATCCATGTTACCATATTTTTCGCAGCACCATGGATCCGTCATGGGATTGTCACGTTTCAGTACCAGAGGGACTCCCCGCATTCGCCGATGTCCTTCGCCCATTGGTAGATTTATAGGGAGAGTTCCACCCAATTGAACAAAAAAATGCTGCATAATCGGAAACCGACCCCTTGGTCTGTCACAAGAGGATGTCATTGTACGGGTGAACATACATATGCTCTATTTGAGACAACAATGGAAGTGAACATCTCTCATAAATGGAGGTTTCATGGGAAAATCATCTATAAATTCCAATTCTATAAATGGGTAATGTTCCAGAGCTAGTTAAGTAACCAAAGGGTAATACGTTTGTCTTTTTGAGCAGAGAAGGTCCAATTTGTGAGGCCTCAAGTTTGGCAGTCAAAGTTGTTTCAAGCATTTGGACTTGCACCCGTACCCTTTTTTTCATGGTCTACATAGAAATCCCATGAAATCTCATCCCCCCCGTTCATATGAAACAACCATGAAACAACCCCAGATCAATGATAGTTTAGATAGTTTCATTAGTCATGTTGAGTAGGGGATTTACACATCATGTTTACACACATTTGGAACCATCAAAATGCGGATTCGTCTACATAAATTTGAAGCTTTGATCCTCGATGGATGCCGAAATTATCCAAAGAAGAAATATCATCAGCTCGGCTAGGTGATTTAATCGATTTAATCATGTTTCATCACCAATGTTCATTCATCGTCGCGGACTTTGCCATTAAGACCATGGTTTCCTGCAGATGAGGTCCAACGGTGGGAAGGGCAATCTGATGGACAGTGGGGGGAGCCCAGATGCGCGGAGACAGATGCAAGGAGGGTCACTCATCTGGTTGGTGGTGACTGGAACATGGCTGGATTATGACTTTCCCATCATATTGGGAATGGAATAACATCCCAACTGACTTTAAGTCCATCATTTTTCGGAGGGGTAGGGCTCAACCACCAACCACTCATTTACCCTCTGGTAATTTAACGTAGCTATTGAAAATGGCCATTTATAGTGGATTTTCCCATTAAAAATGGTGATTTTCCATAGCTATGGGACAGTTTACCAGGCCGGCTAAATCCATTGACTTGAGTTTACTCAGTCGAATCCAACCTTTTTTCGACATCCAAACATATTCAACAGTTATGGCCATTTACCAGTTATAAGTACTTATAACATCTTATGGCCGTGTGTCAAAACCTTGTACCCCTGTAGTTCACATCAAAATAGCTGGGATTTATGGATGTTCATCCCATTAAAAATGGTATTAATAGGTATTGATCCATACCGTTATAACCCCATTTATGGAATGTATAATCCCATTTAGAACCAATTATAAACACTTATAATTGGTAAACGGCCAGAACTGAACCAACTGAAGTGTCGTCGTGCCCAACTTGGACCAACTTTTACCAACATTTTCTCCAATGGCTCTGTTTTGTTTAAAGCGGGAAACCTCCCAGTTCTGGCCGTTACATATGGAAAATGAGGGTTTGAACAGGTTTAAACCATCCAATTCGAGGTGTCCCTCTCAATTTTCAGGTAACCAGCTCACTATCTTCAGCTTTGTGCTGCTGGTAGAGTCTATATAATCAACATTCACTTAGATCTATCGGGAAAACATGGGAAAACTGTTGTAAAGATTTGTACCTATGGGTACTATGGGGACGGTCCTTGCGATAACCTTGCGATAAGTGGTGATTGAGAGTAATTGGCTACAGACCTCCTCAACACAGTAAGGCAATCACTGGTTGGTGGTTTTAAACATTTTTTATTTTCCCCAATAGTTGGGATGATGATCCAATCTGACTGTCATATTTTTCAGGGGGGTGGCTCAACCACCAACCAGATCACATTTTAAGCTACTCAGTAGTTCTCCCTTCCCAGGATTACACTTGGTGAACATCTGATGTTCCAAGCAGTCGGCCTGCCAAGGTTTGCGCTTTGACGGTGTTTGGGCCGTTGACATCGACAACTACGTCCGGCAGCGCAGAGTCTTAGTGATTCATTGGACATCTTGCATTGGGGACCAGCAAATTTATCGCCAAATGGATTGGTGTATAGTTTATTCCCGAAAAGATAGAAAAGACATTGATAACTGTTTAGTAGGACTTCACTTTCTAGCTTTTTGAGGGTTGCTATGTATATATATATACATACATATAGTCATATAGTCATATATATAATTTAGTTTTAATATAATTACATGTGATATGTATATACACATACATACACATGATCAATATATATATATGTATATGTATAGACATACACACGATATATATATAGCTTATATACATAGAAAATACATATATATATATTTATATGTATATACATTATATATATACATACACATATACATATACATATACATATATGTATATTGTATACATATATTTATACGGCAAATGCGTGGGCTTTGCCCCGGACCGCAACGACGACGGGCAACGCATCATCATCATCATCAGCATCATCATCATCATCAACAACAACATCATTCCCAATTGAAATTAGAGTTTAAAGGGGGTGCGATTTCAATATGCCCTAATACCTTTGTTGATCTGCCCATTTGAATGTAGAGTTTAACGGGGTGGGATTTTAATATTCCCTAATACCTTTATTGATCTTCCCAATTGAATGTAAAGTTTAACGGGGGTGGGATTTAAATTTTCCCTAGTACCTTTGTTGATTTTCCCAATTGAATGTCTATAATTAAAGTGTAACGGGGGTGGGCTTTTACAGTAGTATTCCCTAATATTGAATTGAATGTAAAGTTTATATAACGGGGGTGGGATTTTAATATTCCCTAATAGCTTTGTTGATCTTCCCAATGGAATGTAGAGTTTAAAGGGGGTCGGATTCAAATATTCCCTAATACCTTTGTTAATCTTCCCAATTGAATGTAAAGTTGCAACAACGTTTGATTCAGAATGGGAACCCTCTACGCTGCAACACTGGGGCAAAGCCCAGGCGTTGAGGGGTTTTCTATACATATACATACACATATACTATACTATACATACTGTATATATTGTATATATGTATATACACTGTATACATACGATATGTATACAGTATATATATATATAACCCTGAAACGTAGCAGTGATGATGATGCCTTGATGCCGTAGAAGTCACTGGGTGGTCCAGATGTCATGAAGGGAACCACAGATGTTGGTACCATCTGAGCCATTAAAAATACCTAGTGAATTGATTGCTATAGGGGATTATACTACCTGATTTACTGGGGATTATGATAACCCATAATAGGGAAACCTATCAACCAACTAGTATAATGAGATGGGATAGGGGTATTTTTAATGGCTCATCTGGTAAACGCTGCCATAGATGTGGAGAACCACTATGTCCTGATCATTCTCCTAGGAAAACCATTGATTTTCCACATCTATGCTATATGTTAGTTTACCTCAGGGACTTTGTACCCTATTTGGATGACAGTTTCATCATATCCAGATACCCAGAAATTTGACCCATCCTGGGGACATGTACATGGTATGATACTAATGATCCTAATGACACAAATGTCAATTAAATGATATGATATGATAATATATCAACAATATAATGAATATACTATAATTTCTAATGAATACAATAATGATATGAAAACAGTATATTCTATTTTTTCCAAACTAAGATTACTGATATATATATATATTTAATCAAATAAGAATAGTAATGCAATACTTATAAGATTATCATCCTGTTTCTTTAAACCCAGCGATACACCACAGCAATAAACCCTCGGATAACCCGCCGGACCTCGGAGGTTCGACCCTTCTTTGGTTCGGGGGCACCACCTCTCTACGACCCTGCAGCGCCTTGGTTGAGGGATCCACGGGATCCACCAAAGGAAAGATGATCCAGTTGTCTAATCATGTATTGTATATTTATATATAGTTATATATAGTTATATATAGTTATATATAGTTTTATATAGTTATATATAGTTATATATAGTTATATATAGTTATATATAGTTATATATAGTTATAGTAGTTAAATATAGTTATATATAGTTATATATAGTTACATATAGTTATATATAGTTATATATCGTTATAGATAGTTATATATAGTTATATATAGTTATATATATAGTTATATATAGTATTATATAGTTATATATAGTTATATATATTTATATATAGTTAAATATAGTTATATATAATTATATATAGTTATATATAGTTATATACAGTTATATATAGTTATATAGTTATATATAGTTATATATAGTTATATATAGTTTTATATAGTTATATATAGTTATATATAGTTATATATAGTTATATATAGTTATATATAGTTATATATATATAGTTATATATAGTTATATATATAGTTTTATATAGTATTATATAGTTATATATAGTTATATATATTTATATTTAGTTAAATATAGTTATATATAATTATATTTAGTTATATATAGTTATATACAGTTATATATAGTTATATATAGTTATATATAGTTATATATAGTTATATATAGTTATATATAGTTATAATAGTTCAATATAGTTATATATAGTTATATATAGTTACATATAGTTATATATAGTTATATATAGTTATATATAGTTATATATAGTTATATATAGTTATATATAGTTATATATAGTTATATATAGTTATATATATAGTTTTATATAGTTATATATATAGTTTTATTTAGCTGTATATATAGTTTTATATAGTTATATATATATAGTTTTATATATAGTTTTATATAGTTATATATAGTTGGAGCACGGCCTTTAGAAGGCCGTGGTGTTTCGTGCACATCGGGGGGTTGGGGTGGGGTGGGGTGGGGCATGTATTAACGTTCATGTGAACTTGCTGGGTAAGTAGAGTCGTCTCTGTGTGTGCCGGTATGTGCGTGCAGACATGGGTGGGGTGGGGTGGGGTGGGGCAGGTATAACGTTCATGTGAACTTGCTGGGTAGGTATGTGCGTGCAGACATGGGTGGGGTGGGGTGGGGTGGGGTGGGGCAGGTATTAACGTTGATGTGAACTTGCGGAGGAAGTACATTCTTCTCGGTGGATTCGAATACGTACATTGATGCACGGGGTGGGGTGGGGTGGGGAGGGGCATGTATTAACATTGAGGCTACGTCATGCTTTGCTCTTGATACGTCATGCTACGCTCCTGTAAGTTTTCGGGTACTTTTAACTGATACGTCATGCTACGCTCCTGTAAGTTCTCTGGTGCTTTTCACTGATACGTCATGCTACGCTCCTGTAAGTTCTCGGGCACTTTTAACTGATACGTCATGCTACGCTCCTGTAAGTTTTCGGGTACTTTTAACTGATACGTCATGCTACGCTCCTGTAAGTTCTCTGGTGCTTTTCACTGATACGTCATGCTACGCTCCTGTAAGTTCTCGGGTACTTTTCACTGATACGTCATGCTACGCTCATGTCGGCTGGAAGTGCGATCAGATTTTTTGTTTTCAACATCATTTACTTGTATGAATGTCTGTCTTTGTTTATATTTTGATGTTCGATGCAAGTCAAGGTCCGTTGCAAGGTCGTCTGGCAGGCTGTGCCAACTTCATCGTGACATCGCATGTGGAAATCCAGGTCGGTTGCAAGGTCGTCTGGCAGGCTGTGCCAATTTCATCATGACATAACATGTGGAAATACAAAAAAAAGTGTTTTCGCCTAGGCGAAATGCTTATTTTTTGATTTCATGCACCAGAATAAGGGGTTTCTGGCCTTTAAACTCATATCAAACCATTACAGGTCGAATTAGTTGGGGAGTTCTGAGAAACATCAAAAATGATAGTTTCGCCTAGGAGAAATGCTTGTTTTTGATTTTATGCAACAGAATAAGGGGTTTCTCGCCTTTAAAAGCACATCAAACAAAATCCTATTGGCACGACCACATCAAACATCATCCAAGACACCCCGTTGATCACAAAAACACCACGGCCTTCTAAAGGCCGTGTTCCTAGTTAAATATAGTTTATATAGTTATATATAGTTATATATAGTTTGTATAGTTATATATAGTTATATATAGTTATGTATATTTATATATAGTTATATATATAGTTTTGTATAGTTATATATAGTTATATATAGTTATATATAGTTGTATATAGTTATTTATAGTTATTTACAGTTATATATAGTTATATATAGTTATATTTAGTTATATATAGATATATATATAGTTTTATATAGTTATATATAGTTATATATAGCAATATATAGTAATATATAGTTATATATATAGTTATATATAGTTATATATAGTTATATATAGTTATATATATAGTATTATATAGTTATATATTTTTATATATATTTATCTATAGTTAAATATAGTTATTTATAATTAAATATAGTTATATTCATAGAATTGGATGATGGTAAAAACCATGGTTTCCTGTAAATTTTCCCTTAAACCAATCCAGTGAATATAGTTATATATAGTTATATATAGTTATATATAGTTATATATAGTTATATATAGTTATATATAGTTACATATAGTTATATATAGTTATATATAGTTATATATAGTTATATATAGTTATATATAGTTATATATAGTTATATATAGATATATAGTTATATATAGTTATATATAGTTATATTTGGTTATATATAGTTAAATTTAGTTATTTATAGTTATATATAGGCATATATAGTTATATATAGGCATATATAGTTATATATAGGCAAATATAATTATATATAGTTATAAATAGTTATATATAGTTGTATGAAGTTATTTACAGATATATATATATATAGTTATATTTAGTTATATATAGTTATATTTACTTATACATAGTTTTATGTATTTTTATATAGTTTTATATAGTTATATATAGTTAAATATAGTTATATATAGTTATTTATAGTTCTATATAGTTATATATGGTTATATATAGTTATATATAGTTATATATAGTTGTATATAGTTATATATAGTTATAGATAGTTATATTTAGTTGTGTATATTTCTTCATAGTTTTATGCGGTTTTTTTAATAGTCTTATATAGTTTTTTTTTTTTTATAGTTATATATAGTTATATATAGTTATATATAGTTATATATAGTTATATATAGTTATATATAGTTATATATAGTTATATTTAGTTATATTATATTTAGTTATATTTAGTTATATATATACACTTATATTATATATATATATGATTATATATATATATTTTTCGATTGCCATGTTTGTTCACTGGAAACTTGAAGTATGTGGCCCAAATCCCATTGTTGATGGGCTGGTTATTGGTTTGCTGCTTTCACATATAGTATCTTTCACTGTCAGGATGTGGGATGAATGATGGAATTGACAAGTTCTTTTGAGGTTGAAACAGATTGAACAGAATAAACAGGGAAAGTAAATCTCAATGATAGGTTGTCTCAGCTGTTGAAGGTTCTTAGTTTGGAAGCCTGGGATTTGAATTTGCATTGCAGACTAGCCTCTGGCCATTGAAAGTTTCCATTCTTAATGGTAGAGTCATCTATGAATCTGGATAGATTATAACGACCTCACTGCGACCTCACTGGAATGATGGTTAGTAAGGGGTAACTATCCCAAAAAGGCCGAACTTTCAAGTCAGTGAATTGATATAAAATATCCATATTCTTAATGGCAAAATCATCTATTAATGGATACATCGTAAAAATATTCATATAATGATATAATCTACAGTATAAGCTTCCAACAATTTGCTTCGAACAAATCAAGAAACTTATTGAGAGATGTGAGAAAACCAGCCAGGCTAAGCCAGGTTCGATTACCGGATGGTGGTTGATTCAGGTGTGAGTAACCAACTGACTTCACTCAGTTACTCATCATGTTTTAGAGTTTAGGGATTAGGGGTATGGATCAGTACCTATTAATACCATTTTTAGTGGGTTATTCACATCCATAAATCCCAGCTATTTTGATGTGAACTACAGGGGTACAAGGTTTTGACACATTGCCAAATCACCCAATGTAGTTGCTTGTTGATGCTTCTATGGAGGTGAACTGCAATTTGGCAAACCAGTTCTTGGCTTGAAATTGGTTGGTGTCGCTACTTTGGGGCCTGGAATCTGGCTAGGGGTAGGGGTTTGAATTTCGCCCGGCCCAGAGATTGAATGGTTCTGGATAGTATTGATACCCTATGGTAATTTGTTACATAGCTATTGAAAATGGCTATTTATAGTGGATTTTCCCATTAAAAATGGTGATTTTCAATAGCTATGTTAAATTACCAGAGGGTATCTGACCTGTACCTGTATTGACCATCCACTTGTATCCACCATTTGAACATCCCAGATTTCTGTAATTTTGGAGGTGCCATTTGGACGTTGGTTTCGTTGATGCACTCCACCCCCCTCATGCTGATGTCATCCAAGAATAGATGGGTCCGTGACAGAAAATTTACAAGTACCCCATGAAATTTGAAGGTCAAAACCTTGATTTCCTATAAAGTTTGCTTGAAAAAAGATCAAAACCCGCCTGACTCTTCCCTCCTATTTGGGATTATATATATATATATATTAAAACCCAGATAAAACCAACACAGAATAACGACCTCACTGCGACCTCACGATAATCATAGTTAGTAAGGGAAATCATCCCAAAATGGCCGAACTATTCAGGTTAGTGAAATGTTATAATTTACCCAGTATTGAATTTCACGAGGTCTTGGGGTTTTGGGATTTTTAGGGTATATTGGGTTTCAAAGTCAAAATGCATCATTTCGAGCAACCTGCGCGCAGAAGGGTCGTCAGGAAAAGTGTTGAATGTTGTGATTTTTGTTGAATCAGTGGTCCACAGGTCCAACTGGCGCTCCAGAGAAACTGAAACAGTCGGAAACAGTCGGAAACAGTCGGAAAGTTTCTGACTGTTTCCGACCGTTTCCGACTGTTTCCGACTGTTTCAGTTTCTCTGGAACGCCAGTTGGACCTTTTGGACCACTGATTCAACAAAAATCACAACATTCAACACTTTTCCTGACGACCCTTCTGCGCGCAGGTTGCTCGAAATGATGCATTTTGATTTTGAAACCCAATATACCCTAAAAATCCCAAAACCCCAAGACCTCGTGAAATTTAACATTACCCAGATATATATATATATATATATATATATACATATATCACTAACCTATATATTATAACCATTTTATAACCTATATCACTAGCCTTATTTCAGGTTAGTGAAATATTATAATTTATACCCAGATATCATATCATATCATATATTTTTTTTTGGAAGTAATAATGGTAATAATGGTGATGATTAATGGTTAATGATTATCAACCATTATAATTTACCCAGATATATATATATATATCCAGATCTTCATTTGACATATTTTTTCCACTAAGAAAAACCACCACTACTACTCACCGTGCCCCAGGTCACTGCGGTCTTGAAAATGCCCCGAGTCCTCTGGGCAGCTGTGTGGGTGTTCCCAGTTGCCCAACGGGTCAAGCTACATGGTGGATTTTTTTGATCAGCAGTGGATTGTCATCCACCCATGAAAATTCAGACTATATATATAATATATAATATATAATATATAATGTATAATATATAATATATAATATATAATATTTATATATATATAATATTTAATATTTATATATATAATATATAATATATAATTTATAATATATAATATATAATATATAATATATAATATTTATATATATAATATATAATATATAATATATAATATATAATATATAATATTTATATATATAATATATAATATATAATATATAATATATAATATACAATATATAATATATAATATATAATATATAATATTATATATATATGATCTTTTTTCAGGCTGGTCCATAGCCGTTTCAACATAGTTGTCGGGGTAAACCGACTTGATGGGTAGTTGGGAGATTAGATCCTTTTGTTACGGACGGATCAACCTCATTAGCTTTGAAAAAAAATCAGGGTTTCCGAGATTGACAATGACGACATGGGGGTAGATTCCAACAACATATCTGAAGATAGCTGGAAATTAATGATATATTTTATATGGAAACCCCACCATTTGTAATTAATCCATTTGTTCGATCATTTTCGAATAGGAAACATCCATGGATTTCCGTATCGATTTTTTTTTTTTATGTTGCTGGAGGGTGTTCCATATAACGAACCAAAATGAACAACCAAATGAGATGCACATCCGCTGAATATCGACAACCAGAAAAAAACCTCATCGAAGCGTAAAACGGCGTAAATCCCTCCAAGTTTCACAGCGACTGGCTGTTTATCCATGCTTGAAATGCCATGTCAAACTAGCAAATCCTTCAGGTTTTTGAATTAGATGCGGGTCAAAAGCTATGGGACCATATTTTGGGGGAGTAAACATCTGGGTAAATTTCATCACGACCTCACTGTTCTCCCGAACCCTGGAATAATGGTTAATAAGAGGAATCATCCCCAAATGGCCGAACTATTCAGGTGAGTGAATTATAATTTACCCATATATATATATATATATCACTAACCTATATATTATAACCTATATCACTAGCCTTATTTCAGGTTAGTGAAATATTATAATATACCCAGATCCATTCATCAACTATTTTGGGGTAGGATACCAAGGTTTTGACCCAAAACCAATGCCCCAAGAGCCCACAGAAAATCCATGGTCAAGGAATCACGGAGGCTTGGAAAACGAGCTGGATACCGTTTTTCATTAGATAACTGGGGATACCCCTGTTTTAGGATGGAAACTAATATGGAAACTATCCATTTATAATGGAACATCATCTTAAAACATCTTAGAACAATGGATGAGAACTGGGGATAGCCCCTATTTTTTTCGGAAACGGACGAATGTGTGCAATGCATCTGGGCAGTTGGAGAAGAACTTCAGTCAGTGTGCTCTCAGTGCATTCCATCAGATCCAAACTGGGTTTGTGTCACAGGTATTGCACAACCAGTGGGGAGCCTTCATAGATGCACTTGGTAACCCTGGATTGTCATTGACCCATTGAGCCTATGTTTCTGGATGAATTATAACATATTATAACGACCTCAGCACGAACTCACCAGTGAGTCATGGTTTATGTATAGGGTAGCTATCCCAAAATAGCTGTTTTGCAGCTTAGTGAATTATTGTCATTGACCCAGATGTTTGAGAAGTGTGACAACGATATCAATATCATATACGGAGGTGCGCTATCAGCAGGCTGGATATGGCGGATTCTGCTCCCAGACAGTGAACATTAGCATCAGTTCCTGTAGCCGGCTTCAACTGCTGCACGTCGGGTGAATCAACTTTGCAAGAAAACATTCTTGGTGAGTTGCGATAGCTACGGGGAACCAGCCCAAAATCACCGGAGCTCAGGCTGCTTAACGATTGAAATTTGGCCCCACACAGTAGATTGAACGTGCGCGCGCTATCCTATGTCTGCCCCAAGGGCCCCTGCACGCCAAGGTCGGCGAGGCCCGAGGAGTTCGAAGCCAAGATGTCCAAAGGGCTGCAGGCCAAGTTGAGCGCACTTCCTATGCATTGCGAGGGCTAAGAAACAATCATCTAATCATCTAGCAAACACACAACAATAATAGTTAGATGTGGTTGCTTGATAAGGACTCATTATTCTGGTTTGCTATCGATGATGGATGGCTCAGAAGTCAGAACATCAACATTTATATTACACAAACCATGATTTCTGCGATTTTATCCAAAGTATATAGCGGGGCGCAGTTCATTGTCCAACTGCACATTGGGATTAGCATTTGTCTTCATTTTTCGACAGGAGGCGCTGCACATTGCACCAGATCGCATCAAGGCGCGTCGCAGCACTCTTGGTGCGATCAGGGCTGGTTGCACTGGACCGGTGGAATCAAAGCAGACACAGAGTTTCTAACGGATCAAATTGGCAAACAGCGCCATGCAGTTTCCATTTTTTTTTGTGTCTCCTTTTTAACTTGCACAAGCGAACCATGTATCAAATTGACGAAACCACCCTGAAGCTGTCACAGGTGTTGAATTCCAAGAAGGCCCCGCCAGGAGCAGAGGCTGGCCATATTAGGGGAGTTAAGGATCAGAAAAAGGGATGGTGATCATCATATATTTTACTGGTTCAATGGAGAGCCAAAGAACATCAGAGAACAAAATTGCCCCTCAGGAGCAGTGGATCATTAGTTGATTCGATCATTCGGTTTGGAATTTAAGGACGAACATGACACATGGGTGTATCTGAAAATGGTGTATACCCACTTATGGTTGTTCCACTAGGGAAAAGGATAAACTATCAGATTTTTGTGGTTCCCTATATTCAGACAAATCCAAATATACTTTCAGACAAATCCAAATATATTGGATATACTCAAATAGTCCACTATGCCACCAAAATCAGATACCATGATGAACGCACCACAGCCGAGAATCAGACTGTCAAAGTTCATTTGGGTAGATTGAAAGGAAATCACATGTAGATAGCAATTCCATTTTTTCAAGGTATGTAAAGTTTGAAATTTGTGAGATTTTAAGGGCTCTGCGTCTGATTGTGCTGACATGGACGGTTTGAACAGTGTTCTGGATTTCCCGATTTCCCTCATTTGCGGTCGTCACAGTGTTCGTGGGATATGCCTCTTAATTTGTGCAATGTTTTTGTTGGGCAAATGTTGGTAATTAATTAACTGGTTTCCATGGATTTGCAATCTTCGTTTCAGAATCTGAGATCCAATGGGCAATTTATGTGCATGCGTTATTTAGTGACGCCTTGGAACAGCAGAATTTTTTGATGTCTAAACTGTCTAAACACAATGTATGTATAAGCTGTATAGGGTAGTTTGTACCTGAATATCAAATGTTCATGGTGCTGGTTGAAGTCTTCATTTTCCTTGGTTCCCAACATGTTCAAGCCCACAATTTCCAAACGTCCACAGCTTGGAAACGGGTGAACTCTCCATCGCGCTTCGCCCAAAACACAGCGCTGCTTGAGGGCGTTTGGATGGAATTCACTCTGCTGGATGGCTCTTTGGCGAAGAAAATCAGGATGTTTTGCCCAGGAAAATGATGACTGCCCTGTGGTCGAACAACCAGAAAACGAAGAACCAGAAAATACCTACAAGTATGGGTACCCTCTGGTAATTTAACATAGCTATTGAAAATGGCAATTTATAGTGAGTTTTCCCACTAAAAATGGTGATTTTCCATAGCTATGTTAATTTACCAGAGGGTAACTAGAAATTTCCTTGACATTCAACCTGCAAGTGTGGAATGGTTTCAACAGTTCAGAACAAGACAACGAGCAAATGGAAAGCATCCAAATTCGTTGCAGGTTAAAAGACGGGATCGCTTTTAGACAAAACATATTTGGGACTTGAAAACAGAAAAAGTTATTGGGATTTAAGCCAACTAGAATTGGAGTTGAAATGTACAATTTTGTTATGTTCAAACATACATTCAAACATACATGTGAGGAGTTGACTCCCTCAAAAATGGAGAGATAACCTCAGTACGACTACGAAAGATGGTGGATTTCCAGATGTTTTGGTTCCCCCATCCAACTCGTCTAATTGTAAGTGTGTCCAGTCCCCGTGGAAAAAATATGAAAGTGATGCCCGTCAAATATACCCTCTGGTAATTTAACATAACTATGGAAAATCACCATTTTTCATGGGAAAATTCACTATAAATGGTGATTTTCCATAGTTATGTAACAAATTACCAGAGGGTAAGTTGTTTTACAACCTCGCGTAACTAGTTTTCAATTTGCTCATGCCTCGCATCGCCAAATGTGGCAAGGGATTGCAGCCAAAAAAACATTGGTTCCCGTAGTTTCAACGGCAGCTGTTGGGGTCTAGAGTCTTAGACTCTAGACCCAATTGTTGGACCAAAATCTCCCATGTTGGTGAACACATCACATATTCATCACCGAATGGCTGGTTGTTCGAGACATTGGTTTTTGTGAGGGGATGTGACGGCTTGAACTTGCACAAAGCCGTGATGTTTTTGCATACCATCCATAAATAGCATGTCATGTGCAGTTGTTTTTTGTTTTTTGAAAAAACATATGCTATTTAGTTATATATGATGTGTGTGTATATAATATATACAATTATAATATGTGTTATGTGTATATATATATATGTACACTGTGTATGTGTATGTATATATATACACACACGAATACACCACCACTATAAACACGACACCCATTGCCCCCATCCCAATCATACATCGTTCTATCCGTTATATACCCATTGTCCCCATTGTGTCCGAGCTGTGCATTGTGCATCGCTGCAATCCCGGTGGCACAGAAAATTCAAAAAACCTCTGCGGCTACAAACGGTTGGGGGGATGAGATGGGATTATTTTCCATTGCATCCCATTGTATCTATATGAATATGAATACATATACAATATATATAATAGTATCATATTATCCCATTAAAATCAAACAATTTTAGCAGATGATCTTTTTGAACAATTGGCCCATCAACACCTCCCTAGTTATAGCTATGTTGTTGACGATGTTGAGGTGAGGGACCAGCACCAAGCACCTTGCTTGACGCACTCTTTAGGCGTGGGACTTGGGAAGTTGAGGATAAAGAATCTGTTGGTGAATTGCTAAATATTGTCCTACTAGTTCAGATTACTAAGATTACTAAGATTACTAAGATTTCAGAATCTAACATTGTTGGCATTACTAAGAAACGATCGATATCTTGCTGACAAAGATGAGATTATCAGCCCAAACTGAAATGATCATGGAGGGAAATGATGGAATTGAGCAACAAGACTTGGAACTTTGTTTGACTTGAGGACATGATGGTGATTGGACCAACAATAATGATTGCAGGATGGTGATATGATGGGGATATACATGGATATACTTAGGACTTGCGGAAGGCGATTTGGTATTTTCCCAGTGGCAAATCAACACTTTAGAGACTTGTGTGGGGAGTTGACCCCGCAAACAGTGAGGATTTCTTGTGTCAAAAAACAGGAACATCACATATTTTGGAGGAGGTGACCCAGCCAAGAATTGGGAATTTCGAGGCATAATGCGGGGGGAGGTATGGGGAGATATGGCGAACAAAATGTGTGTTTTGTGTTCCATTTTGCCCAGCAAAAAGTGGAGTTGAGCGGCAGGATGAATGGCAATATAACATCCTATAACAAATGACTGGGTACCTAAATTTATCAATCACATGGGCCAGTGTATGAATTTTGTTTTGACTCGTTGCCACTTAAGATTTTTCACCTAAATTCATGCGACTGGAAGAGAAATGGTTCGTGTTTGTTTTTTTAATTCATAGATTTTCTAGAAAATGACAACATATTTATCCATCATCATAGATGTTCATCATCATCCATATGGTTTGCGTTCAAGACTAGAAATGTGATGATGAACGCCAACCATATATATGGCTAAGCGTGTCAACATTTCGAGGCCTCGATCAGTCCGAGATGTGTTTGATGGTTCAACAGTTGTTTGATGTCTAGACATATGTATATACATATATATATACTGATTGGTGGTTTCAAACATTTTTTATTTTCCATTTCACACATGGGATGTCATTTTTAAACCACCAACCAGTATATACATATATCAACCAACCATAAAAATCTGTGAAGAGTGAATATCAACCAAGCAGTATCAACCAACCATGACTGGTTTCGCCAGAAAACATCATCCATGACAGCTCGGACTCCTGGTGCTGGGGGAATATTTTTCCATCCAGAAACCAGCGAAACTGGAGTTTTTTGGGTTACCATTTTTCCCCAATGCGTAGCGAAGGGTTCCCGTTTATAATCTGGGGGTCTGGGGGCTGGACCCTTGTTCGCCTCCAGTTGGTCGTTTTTTGGGTTACCATTTTTTTTGACAAAAGAATACTATCTAATAATGTGGCAAATCCAGGACGTTGTTGACGTTGTTCATCATGTGAAAATCATGTTTTCCTTGGGGAGCAAAAATATGTTGGTTTTTGAGATACCCTTTATAGGATACAATTTGGTAAGTGGTGTATGGAGCCTGGAGTCTAATTGTGGTTAGTAAAAGGCCCAGGTGCCATAAACATCAAGGCCTCGTGAAGACATGGCTGGTGATTCTTCAAGTTCACCCAGAATCTTTGTATTTTGTCAGTTTGAATATAATATGTCTAACTATATATATGTATATAGTCTATAGTGTGTATATATATATATGACTACATAAATAATTATACCTATTATATATATACCATGTATAGATCTAAGATTGCACCTCCAATTCTTCGCCCAAACTCGCCGTCTTTTGCTTCGGTCTTTTCTTTCGCCCAGGCAGGTAATGTTTGTCTTTGGTGCCATTCATCAGGGCCTCATCAAAGACGAGGCAACGGAGACTCATCGACCGCTGGGACTGCTGGGATTGCGCGAGACCCTGAAAGGGACCTAGCAAGGTTGGCTTGGTTAACAGTTGAAATGTTTTCTTGGTGTGGTTTCCAAGATTAGCCATGTGTAATATTCATAGATGGATGATGATGTATGCAGATATGCCCATTTCAGTCTACCAGTCATTTGGGCTAGGGGGTATCACTTGCATCTGGCACTTAGCCATTACATAGTACTCTTGAATGAATCATCCATTTTCAAAAGATTTCACTAACCTCTCCTTTCAAACCCAAATCAGTCGTCAGTGAGAAAGTTTAGTGGTTTATTCCCAAACATCAAAGGTTCAAAGCAACAAAGCAATGGTTCAACTAACAACAGACAGGAAACATGTCAGGCAGCGCAGACTTGGCAGGGGCCAGCACTCCAGTTTCCTGATACCTTGCGACAAGTTCGGCAAATGGTTCATTTGATTTCGCGCCTTTTTTTAAAGGAGGAGATATCATATATCTGCTGCCATTGCTGTTGCAGGTGGAGGGAGCAACCATCGAACGCATCGGGTGCGGCTTTGGGGTTTGGGGACGTTTGGAATAGCTATTTGGGCTTGTTGTGTCAAGCAGCCCAAAGATTGGGGATGGTTTGTTATTGGGTTTACCACATTACTATGAATTCAATGATAGAATTCTGGTTGGTGGTTTGGAACATTAATTTAATTATATTTGTCCATATATTGGGAATGTCATCATCCCAACTGACTTTCATATTTTTCAGAGGGGTGGCTCAACCACCAACCAGAATTCATTGTGGTCCATTGTGGGATTCCCAAAACTACCAGCCAGTAGCTCGACATTTCTGGGCCATGCCTACGGTGTATGCTGGTAGGCGCATGTTCACTGCATAGGTAGAAAAATTGATAGACAGACAGACAGACAGATAGATAGACAGACAGACAGATAGATAGATACTCTATTTATCTCTATTTTATAATATTTTATAAATAGATAATTACTGATTGGTAGTTTCAAATATGTCACTTTAGATCAAACCAAGATCAACTATCTTGGTTTAGTAAGATCAACCGGGGATGAAAACCCTGCCTGCATCTCTTTGGCCTTGAGTCACCTCACCAGAACCACCTTGCTGTGTTGATGGGAGAGCTGATGCTCTTGGGGTATCCAAGTTCAAGAAATACCGAACGAGACCCCTGAGTGGTTGAATTATCGAAAACTCTCACACTTTGCAGATATACACCCAATTTCTCAAGTTCGAGAAGCGTCAAAAAACCCCTGAAGCTTCACATGTCACATACTGTCGTAAAATGTCGTAAACATGTCTGAAAAAGATGGCTGTGCCAAACATATCCAAAGATTGGATCCTGTGAATTTGCTCAGGCCTGTTCCAATATCCATCAAACATCAAGACAGGCCTGTTCTGCGACGCTGTGATGTGTGCATGTTTCACCAATCAAGAAGACTTGGATCCTGATACGAGGTGGTGCCCCAGTTCGTTAGCCAAGTTGGTTTATAACTAATATAACTGTATGTAATGGGATTCTATATAATTCTACATCTATTGTAGAATTGTATATAACTATATATATATATTAGGATTCTATATCGTTCTATAATATTCTACAGTATATCTATACCCTTATAAGTAGATATACCTTTCATTAATTTCACTGGATCGATACATAGCCCTTTGGCACCTTGATCAGAACGACCACAGACGACTTGGGACGACTGGAAGGTGACCACGGAATGTCCTGTTCTCGACTAACACATGCATTAAAGACCTCTAAATGTGGGAGAAGCAATAATAATAAATTACCCATGTGGGAATACCTATAACTACCACCTATAAAAATTCAGTGATGACTGGGGGATGGTTTATGGCATTGTTTTACCAACATTTACGCTAGATTTCTTTATTGTTGGCTACTCCAGTCGTCTTTTTGCTGCAATTTCGCTTCGGACATGGTTCGGAGGAGTAGAATTAGTGGGAGTAACTGCCAGAATTGATTCATAAGGTGACATAAGGATACATAAGGGACAATTTCTGGTTGGAGGTTTCAACACAGTTGTTATTTTCAACCCTAAAAATGGGATCGTCTCAACTGCGAGAAACCCAATGCCACAAACCATCCCCAAAACCATCAAAATATTGGCAGTTTACTAGTGTTTTCGTAACATTAGTATACATTAGTTATCATTTTTATCAACACCATTTATCACCATGAATCATCATGATTAACCATCATTAACCATTCATTAACCATTCATTAGCCATTCATTAACCATTCATTAACCAATAATAAACCAATAATAAACCATGAAAATCCAATGATTCAAGGCGACTCTGGAAGCCGCCAGCCCTGATTTCATCCCGCAGGTTCATCCATACACCGCCAGTCACGGCGCGGAGGGGGTGGCGACGCATCGGGCTACAGGAAAAACAGTGTCTTTATATTCTTTATGTGGAGCAAAACAGATGGAGAAGTGATGTATCACTATATATTTATATATCTATATCTATCTATATATATATATATCTATCTATATATATATATATATCTATCTATATATATATATCTATATGTATATCTATATCTATATCTATATCTTTATCTATATCTATCTATATACATATATATATATATATTAATATGTAGTTTATATCACTATATTCCAGTAGGATGTTACTTGAACTTATTTAAACTTAAACTTATTACTGGGGGGATTGCGATATATGTCCAGATGTCCCTGAATCCACAGATAGGAATCCCCACCTGGAGAAACTCCCAATAGCTGCTATGGCTGGATGTTCATCCCACTCAAATTGATCAGGAAATACGGTTTTGGTTGGTGGTTTGGCACATTTTCTATTTTCCCCAATAGTTGGGATGATGATCCAATCTGACTTTCATATTTTTCAGAGGGGTGGCTCAACCACCAACCAGATAGGTTTTGACCCACCAGAATCCCATTTCAACTACGTCCCTGGTGGATCAAGCATTTTTGTCAGCCCCCAGGATGGTTTCTTCCGTGTGACGCTGGTGCTGTCAGAGACGCCCAGAGATGCGGGAGAAACTGAAATTCCGAAGATCAAATGGTCCCCATTGTAAGGAACCACCATTTCTGGTTGGTGCTTTGGAATATGGCTTTTATGACTTTCCATATATTGGGAATGTCATCATCCCAACTGACGAAGTCATATTTTTCAGAGGGGTTGAAACCACCAACCAGATTTCAATCCATTTCAAATTTCCCGAGTTTCATGGTACGTACTACTTGTAAAATCTTATGCAGATACAGTACCAATTGTGATTGCAAATGGTGGTTTCCTGAAAGGGTGAACCCCAAACTATTTGTTTCATGGGTCATGTTTAATAGGAAACCAATGGTGAAAAGGGGTACCTGAATTTCCAGAAACTCCCAAATGTTCAGAAGGTCTGACATTAGAGTACCCCCAAACTTGATGGTGAACCCCCCTGTTTTCCCAAAAACTGTTGGTGTACACCATGTACAATCCCCATTTTCACACAAACCCAAATATTTGTTGGATTGGTTTCATTTTGGGATGTTCATCCCTCGTTGGGAGGGTGATCTACACTGACTTGTGACTTGGGATGAGTTGAAAGCCATAAAAACATCAGCGCTGGGTAAACTTCACAGGCGCCGGCAGTGCACCTTTGGTCATGGTCACCTGGTAAAACTCCCTCCGTTCTCCTAAATTTAAAGGGTTTTTTAAGGGTCCATGCGTCATTCTTCAGCCTGAGTCCATAGACTTTAACCCATGCGTCAGTCTAGAAAAAAAAGGTGACCTTTTCCTCATGCACCAACTTCCCATCACAGGGTCTAGCTCGTTGCGAACTTCTGCATCATCATTCCCATATCATGGTGGATGTCGCTCAACTTCTTCACCAGAAATGGTGGATTTTGTATGATTTTGCCAGCTCTGGGCGCCTGAGGGCCTTCGTGCTACTTGCAAGTTGCAGCCTTTGCTTTTTCGCCAGGGGCACCCAGTGACAAATTTGACATCCGTGCTGTTCTTTTTTACGGCCAGATATACGTTTGTTGAGTTCCTTGATGAATTATAATGTATCGTTACATCCGCACCACGCGGACGTATTGATGGACAATCTACATTCCAAGTGCTCAAACAAAACTAAATCCCCAGGGTCGCAGGGTCCGTCGCCGAGCTGTGAAGCATCAGCCAACAAATGTTGCAGGAATTTTTGACTCCAATGGATTGGGTGTTGGGATTATGCCTTGCTGGTTGTGTCTGTTTCTCAATTGGTATTCCAGCACGGCCCTCAAAGGTTGGTTGGGGCTCGTTGTTATTATCATGGGATCATTGTCCTTGTCGTTTCGAGGTTAGTTCCATCGTTATGGTCGACATCGTCATCCATTATCGTAGTCATCGTCATCGTCATTGCTATCATCATGGTCCTAGTACATTTCCAGAATTTGGCCTCTAAAAAATTAGGATACCTCAAATTCTCAAGATAGCAGGAAGTGGATACAGACCCAGAAAACCATGATTGCGATTGGAACCGAGCACCTCAAATTCTTGTACAACGCTGTCTGAAAACTAGAGCTTGCTGTCGTTGGCAAGGCCAAGCAGCCAGGAATTTAATTATCTTCATTATTCTTCATTCATATATAGAAACAGATGCTTACAATCATGACACACAAACATGTTACACAAAACAAAACAAATGAGGAGATGCACAACTCACACATGACGGTGGCATATGGTGGCCTGTTCCAGCCTTGGGAACCATGGAATTTCCCGGGACTTCACCAGAAGATTTATGGAGTTTTCCGCCAATGTAGCCAGCCCACCCCACAAGCCAATCAGCCAGTTCGAAAGCTGGTTATGGTTCACCAGACAGTTAAGAATGGTGACGTAATTATGATCGTATCGGATTGATCCAGCTGTGATCCATGTTTACCCCAGCTGGTTTGGAAGTTGACCTGGTTCGCTTCTACTCCACGAATTCGCCTGAGCTGATCACGTGGCGGACTCTGGACAAAACAGAGAGTCATACCTGCCAGTATTTGTTACAAATAAATTGAATAAAGATGTCCAATCTCTGGCCAGCAAAGAACATCATAATACGTGTAACAATTCTTTGCAATTCTTGTAACAGCCCACAACTTCGATCTTAGAAGCCCAAAACCCCAAGGGGGCAGATAGGTTTTTTTCGGGTACTTTTAAAAGGCCACCACTTCGTGGAAGCTTTTTTTGAGGTTCGATCCAAGAATTCCTTGAAGAAGCTGAAAGAGGAAAACCGAGCCTTGGCACAGTGTGGACCGGTAAGACCTGGTGGACCGAAGATTCGAAGATTCGACCTGTCGAAGTGAAAGAAGCGCTCTTCGCGGTGTCAAGACGTTTTTTTACCGTTAATATAGTTTAGTAGATTATGATAGAAAATGAAGGATAGTGTGAAAAGAATCGACCAGAAATAGCTTGGACATTCGTTTTGAATGTTCTATCTTCACGTTTGTGTTGGGAATATGTTGTCTTCATTGCTATCAAAATTCAGATCAGTTGAGAAAAGTTTACAGGTGAAGTCCAGGCAAAGCATAAAATATCCACCACTTTTGCCAGCCATAAAAATCCATCAGGTTTTTCATTCATAGTTGGCTATGGATCAATACCTAGTAATACCATTTTTAGGGTAATGAACATCCATTTACCAGCTATTTTGACACACTGCCAGTTTAATGTACTTGTTACAAACTAAGCTGGTTAAATTAAAGCAACCTCACAAATCCTCACAACGTCACCATGACCATATATGGTTCATCTATGGTGAATCATCCCCAAGAATGCCAAAAATCATGTTCACTGCTTCGACCTGCTTCGAAAAAACTTCCAATCCATTCGCATTTCAAAAAAAAACATCGAACGTTCTTAACGTTCTTCGTTTCATGTCCAAAGTCGTGCATGAAATCGACGTTTTTCATGTGTTTTTCATGGTTTTTTCATCCCAAAGTCGAAAATCTCCGGCAGATTTTCACCGCAGCTTTCCCCGAAGATTTCCCACTACGGAGGTCGCCTTCGTGATGCTGAACTGCGGCACAGGGAGATGGTACGCTGGATCCAGCTCCAGAGATTGGTTGAAATCAATGGTTGAACATATCAGTGAGTTGATAATTGATACCCTCTGGTTATGACTCACATAGCTATTGAAAATGGCCCATTTATAGTTGATTTACCCATTAAAAATTGTGATGTTCAATAGTTATGTTAAATTACCAGAGGGTACATGTTGATACATGTTGATACATGTTGATACCATACTCAACTGGGAACTGAGTGATACTCTTGAATCCTAAGGCTGCTAAGATCAACTATCGTACAATCGTATAGCTATTAAGTACAAGATCAGAAGATGAGCGTGTGTTTTGTTCATTTTTTTTACCACAAACATCATTCTGAAAGTTGATGTTATGTAATATCTAACAATCAAGAGTTGCTGTTTTATCTGGCATGTATTTTTTGACAATATGTTAAGTATGCATTTCTTGGCTGATTGGAGTCATTTTGTGTCCGTGGTGTAGCTCCAATAGGATGGAAAACACCGATCCTGGCAAATTTTGGGTGAAGAAACGGTGATTTTTATATATTAACAAAGTGGTTTACCGCTAAGCCATTTGCATCCATTTACTATTGTTAAATCTTGTTAATATATGTTAATATGAGTTATAAGTATAACACTCGTAGTTACCAACTACCCCCAGAAAACACATGGTCTAGCAGGTGGAACATGTGGGGCGGGTCACCGGAATTCAAGATGCTGGGCATCAGGCCCTTAAAATTGCCAGTCTGTGGATGGTCATCTGGATATGGTTTGAAGCATACCCAGCTCACTAAACTGACCATGAACCATGGGAGTCATTGGTAAATTACTGTAAGGTAAACGCATTCTCAGCATTGTAATGGTTGAATCAGACCAACGACCAGCCATTTCCGTATCCACAGTGGTATATATTGTCTTCTTGAAGCACCTTAACACCTGAGGGTCAGAAAATTACCGAACAGATCCTAATAGTACATAATATGAAGGTTCTCAAAATGGGAGTACCCGAGATAGTCCAAGATTTACAATCAATTTAGTATTGAAAGAACCTCCAAAAAGGCACCTGAAGAAAAAACACGAACAGCACCTGTTGAACGATCGCCCTTCCATCTTCGCAGATGGGCAATGCTCCAGTGGCAAATGCAACAGGCCGACTGCTCAGATATCAGATGGGGAAAACGGTGCTGAAGCATGGGAGATATTTCATCTTCAGCCCTGACCAAGTGGATAGGTAGACACTAATCAACCAATCCTTTAGTTTTTTGCTATAAATTCAATGGGATTTTCAGGAACCTAAATTGGAGGTACCTACCATATATAAGGCCTATATAAGGCCTATGTAAGGGGATATCCCCCCAAAATATGGCCTTATATGGTACAGTACCTCCATTTTAGGATCCTGAAATTCCCATTGATAAATTGAAAGATTAACCAGCAAGCAGCAAAAGATAACGTTTTTACACATTTTTGTTGTGGACGATCAAAAAAGATTGACCACATTTTCTGGACAGTCGCAGCGTGAGATCTCCAGGCTATGTCATTGGTCGACCAGATCCACTTTCCCAAGGCGATAGATGTGGTGGTGCTCTTTGAAGATGGCTTTGTCTGGAAATGGGGTGTAAGAAATGGCAGTTTTGATGAGGGAAATCCTGAAAAAATGGTATAAACATGTCAGATTTATTTCGGGGATACCCAATTTTCAGACACACCCAGATGATTTTTCTTGGCTGACACACCCTGACACCACCTTGCCACCGGTCACTGGCCTTGCAGGATCGCCCAGCAGAAAAGATCCAGATGCAAGAGATACCACAGGCACCAGGATACAGCGGGGGTCATGGGGGTCTCTGTCCAACAAGCCCTGGGGCCCTGGGGCCCTGGGGCCCTGGGGCTGATCTTTTTGCTTTGTTTCAATCCTGGAATGATGATATTCTGGCTGGCTCAAGTGAGCCCTGGCTCAAAAAACCTTCCAGGTCGGTGGTGGGCTGACCTTGCAGATTTTGAGCGTCGTTTGTCACTCGTGTTTTGACCATGGACGTAGGCTGGGACAATGCTGTCGATGCTACCCATCTCTTTCACCCTCGCTGGTTTGAGACGGAGAGCGGAACAAAGGTTTCTGTAGTGGTAGACTGTTTGACACACTCCCCGGAAGTCGTCTTGGCCTTGTCGGTCCCTGATGGGCAGCGCATCAGGCTTGTTGGTGCAGTCAATCATAGCATACAGGGGTGTCGTCGGCTTTCGGTTTTTGGTGCCCTGTTGGACTTTCCTAAGGAACTGCCTGGGGTCATTGATTTGCTGCTGACTGACTCCACCTATGTCTTTGCTCATGGACTTAGACCGGTTGGTGACCTGGGTCGTGTCGTGGAATTGTGTGCAGGGGTTGCTTGTTCGAGCGTTGGACTTTCGTCTGCTGGGTTCTCTCATGTGGCCAGTGTTGAGTGGCGTGCTCCGTTTGTGCAGTTGCATCGCTCCCTACACCCTAAGGTCCCTGTCATTGAGGGTGACATCAATGATCCTGACTGCATCCGTCGTCTTTTGCAACAAGTGGAGCCTCCTTTTTGTCTGATGTCTGGTATTGCATGCCAGCCCTACTCCTCAGGGGGCAGTCAGCATGGTTCAGAAGATGTCAGGTCCAACACCCTCCCAGCGACAATCAAAGCCTGTTACTTGTGCCAAGCACCAGTGCTGATCATTGAGTGCGTGACCCAGGCTCGTTCCAACAAATTTGTCCGTGCACAGGTCCAGATGCTTGAAACCCTTGGCTACTCCTTGTCTGAGGTGTCTTTGAAGCTCGAAGACCAATGGGCAGCACGTAGGTATCGGTGGTGGCTGGTTGCAATGCATTCGAGCATTGGTGCAGTGCAGTTGCCGGAGTGGCCAAAGAGCCCCAGCCTCACGATCCGTGACTTGATGCCGTTTGTCAAGCAATGGCCATCGGATGTTCTTCAAGAACTGCAATTGTCTCAACATGAAGTCCAGCAGTTCACGTTGGATGGCTCTGCGCTGAGGAAATATGTGACTCAATTGGATGGCAAATTGGCGACATGTTTGCACTCTTGGGGTTCCCAGGCTTCTGAGTGTCCCTGTGGTTGTAGGTCTCAGTTCAGCGACCACTTGATCCAGCAGCGTGGAATTTATGCCCAGTTGTTGCCAGTCCATGTCACTGAGGGCCAACCATGTTTTCGGCACTTTCACCCATGTGAGCTTGCCTTGTTGAATGCCATGCCACCTCCCTCTGCTTGGATGTCTGCTGACCGACCTTCCCTGAAGTTGTGTCTTGCGGCTATTGGCCAACTTGCCAGTCCGTTGCAATCCTTGTGGGTTGGTGCCTGTGTCATGCGTCAACTCCATGCTGTGCTCCAGCTTCCGGAGGTTGTGCCATTGGACTTGATTCAGACCTTCAAGCGTGATCTGTTTGCGTGTGCCCGTGAGATGTTCCCCAATGTGCAGGGTAGCTTGTCTGCGACCAGCTGGGTGCATTTGCAATACCCAGATGGCACAGAAGTTCGAGCACTTGTGCAGGCCCAGGCTACCCTTGGAGATTTGACCCAGGCTGAAGCCAATTTGACTCAGCAGCATGTGGAAGGTAGTTGGATCGATGCATCCACTGGCATTCCCCTGGAAGACACGGATCTGGTTGCTGGTCGTTGCCTGCGCTTTCAGGTCGATGTTGATTCCCGAATGCCTGAAGCCATCCCAGAGCCAACTGGATTTGCGGCTCCTTCACACCCGGCAGGTGATGTGGACTTTCTGGACTTGACAGCTGACCCTGCCGTGTTGTCTGCTTTGGACTCTGCCTTGGATTCTGTGGAAACACACTCTGTGGACCCAGTCCCTGATACCTTGTATGGCATGCAGCAATTGTCCGGTGCTCGTCTTGCTGCTTTGATTCCACCTTTGGTTTCTGAAGTTCACACCAGCACCATGATCCATCAGACCGTGGCCAGACTTGGCTCGCGGCTTGCTATCTTGCAGAATGAAGGTCCAGCTATGGGTGATGATGAACTCACTCTGCACGCTGAGTCGATTTTGCGCATGTCCGGCCGCCTTGATGCCCAATTTCTGGATCCGTTGTTGGCCACTGGCTGGTTGCAAGTTGGGTCACGTGAAAAGGTTGGTGCATGGTTGGCTCAGTTTCCTGCGCTCACTGCTATTGCCACCGCGGTGCTGCATGAGGGTCATTGGATTCCTGTGGTTTGGACGGATGGGATGACTGAAGTGCATGTCACGCTGTGGGAACATCAAGACTGTGATGTGGATTTTCTCTGTCCGTTGCATGGTCTTGTCAGTCAGGCATGGGGCAAGCCGAGGTTCTCCATCGCATGTTCTCGCAGGACCTTTTCTAAGGAGTGCTGTGGAAGTGCTGCAGTTGCCTTTTTCGCCCATCGGTTTCTGAACCGCGATCTGCCCAGGTCTAGTGAGGAGCTTGTGGAACTCCATCAAGAACTCAAGACCAGTTTTGAAGCAGCCTTGCGTGCGACCTCCGTTGTCCCTAAGCCGTGGTGTTGGGGTCTTGGGCAACCTGACGCCCACACGTTGGTAAGTGCTTTGCTGCAAACCCATGGCGTCCCTCCTGCTCAGGTTGCTTTGCGTGCCAAATTGGTTTTGCCCCTTGGAAGTCCCTCAAAGCGTTAGCCAACCAGCAGTCACCTCCGCTTCAGCTTGTGTTGCCTGATGAGCAGGCCCAGCAATCAGCCGCCAAGACCGGGCCTAAGCCCAAGCGCCAAGCATCCGATGTCAGACGCCTCATGCCGACCAAACCCGCTGATCTTGACCCATCCAAGTTGGTTCTTGAGCATGGCACCTTTTGCTTGGAAGATGATTCACCAGTTGGCCAGATTCAGTTCTCCTCGGTTGGACCTCTGACCACAGGGATTGCGCTTGCCAGTTACTCTGAGGCGGCTCCATTTCTGCAATCAGGTCGTTTTGTCACTCAACATGGACTTGCGCTGTTGGTCTTGCAACCGCCTGTGGACTTTCACACTGCCCTCCCCTGGGCCACCATCCGCTTTGCTGCTCGATGTTCTGCAAATCAAGAACCGATGCTCCTGTCAGGTGTCCTGGTGCAACTTGGTCATCGGATGATTTCGCCATACCGTGCCAAGAACACTCCGGCCATTTTGGCGGTTGATGTTGCCTGTGCCAGGATCACGGTCTACCAAGATCAGTGGGAAGGCTCCTGGGAAGATTTCGCTGCCAAGCCAGTCAAGCACATCCTCCAGCACTTGCCCTGTCTGCAGACCTGCCGAAATGGTTCTGACTGCACCTGCACTGGATGGCATCCGAAGCCTGATCAGACGCATGATGCTTTGTTGGACGTCTTTCGGAGGCAGTTCTTCACGGAAGCAGGCCGACCAGTGAAGTGGGACAAAGCGGCTTACTTCGGAGTCATGATCCGGTACATCAAGGAGCTTGAGGCAGCGGTCCTTGGACTTAGTGGCCAGCATGGATTGTACCTTGAGCCCAAGACGGAAGATGCTTTGAAGCCTAACGCTGACTTTCAGGTGATTTGGCTCCCACAGATGGATTTTCCTAGCGCCACCCATGCTGCCAAATGTGAGGTCCACTGCCTTGGACTTGCCCGCACAGGTCGGAGATATGGAATTCGTGTCCGTGTGGAGCAGTTCCAGGAAACTTTCACTCGGCTCAAACCAGAAGCTGTGTTCCTCACTCCTGGAAGTCGACGTCTGTTTGTCTGTGGTCCTTGGCCTTTTGGCAGTGAACGTCGCAACTTGGCAAAAATCCTGAAAGCTGGAGGATGGGAATGTCGTCCACTCCAACCGCAATACCATGTTCCTGGAGGCCTCATGTGGGCTATTCAAGCTGTGTTGGACCCTCCGTCCAACGTTTTGTCGATGCAGCATGGCCAGGTGGTGATCACTGCGCAGGATGACAAGTCAGCGACCTCTGAACCAGCACCTTGTGTGGTTGGACAGGCCAAGACGGTGCAGCTCTGTTTGGCCTCCGATGCTGCCCAGGACCCATGGTTGACTCACGATCCATGGTCACGTGCTGTGGCCGCCACTCCAGTGCCGCAGACCGCACAACCGGCTGCCCATGTGATCCACGAGCTGGAGCAGCGTCTGGAGCAGACCATCTTGGCCAAGCTCCCGGTCGCATCAGACATGGAGGTGGACAGCCAGGAGCACCGCTTTCAGGCACTTGAGCAGCAGATGCAGGCGCTCTCAGGACGTCAAACAGCCCTTGAGACCACTGTCAATGAAAACCACGCGCAATCCGCTGCACAGGTTCAGTCCTTGCAACAACAGATGCTGGTGCAGATGGACACCCAGTCAAAGCAGATGCAGGCTATGCTCTCGGATCAAATGATTCGGCTGGAGAGCATCTTGTCGAAGAAACCCCGGACCGAATGATGGGGAGGGGGCCTTACTGCTGAGCCCGAGCGTAGGGCGTCCCCGAGGTTGTGCAAACCTCTCAGGGCTTTCTTTTACCTCATTTTTGTCTCGCTGATGTTCAGAATTGGGGAAGCAAGTGTGCCAGGACCTGAAGTTGCGCCAACATGGTCGATCGGGATCTGCAATCCGTCCGGATTGCAAGCAAAGCACCACATTGTCGGCGACATCAAGTCCACAGTTCTGGCCGTCAGCGAAACTCACCTGACCAAAGGCTCCAAGCGCCACTTGCAATCTAGCCTGCGGTCGATGCGTTCCGACTTTAAACAAGTTTTGACAGGAGCTCCCATGTCTCCTAGGACAACAAGTGATGCCGGAGGGTGGGCGGGGGTTGCCTACCTCTCTGCGGTGCCTAGCCGAACCATGGCCACGCCATGGCCACCTGACCTTTACGAGTCCGGCCGTATCCAGTTTGCCTCTTTTTGTACGTCGTCGTCTTGGGTCACTGGGTCGGTCGTCTATGGATTTCCTGAAGGCAAGACGCACCCGCGTGCGTTTGAACAGACCGAACAGATGCTGGATTTTGCCTTTGACCATATGCAGTCGTTTCCTGGTCCTCGGTTCATGTGTGGTGATTGGAATTTCACTTTGGATTCTCTGTCGGTGTCATCACGCCTTCTGAACTCCGGCTGGGTGGAGGTACAGGATTTGCAACACATGCGCACTGGGGCGCCCATCCGACCCACGTGCAAGCAGGTTTCTCGCAAAGACTTCCTGTGGCTGTCTCCTGAATTGGTCCTTGCGTTCCGTGGCCTTCGGTTCTGTGATGAAACTTTTGCTGACCACTCCTTGCTCCTGGCCGACTTTGCTGGTGGTGCCAAGCAGCTTGAGCGTTTTCCTTGGCCGTGCCCCAAGCCCATTGACTGGAGTCAAGTACCACCGTTGACCTCTTCTGTGTCCTTTGCGGCGCCTGCTGACCCAACCATCCAGTACGCCGAACTGTGGCGCCAACGGGAAGAACAAGCCAAAGCTGCGTTGGCCCCAGATTGGATTCCCTCTATGCAAGGCCGCGGACAGCAGACCAAGCCGTTCAAAGTGTCCGGTCACCAGGCACCCTTGAGGCATGGTAAGAGTTCCGAAGTTCAACCTTCTTTCTTTGGATTTTCAGCCCTTCATGCCAAACAGTTCCGTCAGCTGAGACGCCTTCAGAACTACTGCCGGTGGGTAGACAATAAGGTGCGTCTTGGATCCAATGACCCCCTGCATGGATTTGGACTTTGGACTTCTATCCTCAAGGCACCTGGATTTTCGCCTTCTTTTGCTGGCTGGTGGCACAACCGACAGTTCACCAGCCCTTTGGATCCTTATGACATCCCGCAGTTTTGTCCGCCATCTAATGTGGCCCATCAGATCTTTGATGCGGTGCTGGCTGAAGTGCGCTTGTTCGAAAGCAGGTTGAATGCTGCCAGAAGTGCCCACCGCACATCTCAACATGAGCAGGATCGTACACTCATCTTTCGGGAAGTGGCTAGACCTGGTGCTGCACCGGTGGAGTCCCTTGTGCATTCCCTTACTGCTACTGTTGAAGAGGTTGATGACCATGAATGTGCGGTTGTGCTTGACAAACCTTTGGACTTCTTGCCCTCTCATCCTGTTTGGATTGCTGGCCAGGCTACGCAAGTCATTCATGCTGAACATGACAAAATTTGGGTCGACGATGTCAAGTCGTGTCAAGCTGGGTCTGTTTTGGTTCAGCGGCAGCTTGTGGGTGACCTTCAGGACATCTTTGATGCGTTCCATGACCAGTGGAAAACCCGTTGGTGTCGTCATGACCAAGTCCCGTTCACGCACTGGAATGAGCTGATTGGGTTTGCCCGGAGTGTCCTGCGTCCTCATGTTGTGCCACACCTGTCCATCGGACCTGACTTGTTTCTTTCTGAATGCCAGAGAAAGAAGAAGAGATCCGCCACTGGACTTGATGGCGTTAGTAGGGTGGATTTGCTGCATGGGGATGTTTGTACCACTCAAAGCCTCACCTCTGTCTTTCAGCGGGCGGAAACTGATGGCTGCTGGCCACAGCAACTTTTGGCGGGCAAGGGCCACTCCCTTGCTAAAGTTGAAGGAGCGGCGGGCGTTGGGGACTTCAGGCCTATTACTGTCTTTGGTTTGCCCTATCGCATTTGGTCCAGTGTCCAGTCAAGGCACCTGCTTAAACACGCTGAAGCCTGGGCGGATGATGGAGTGTTTGGAAACAGACAGGGACGCCAGGCTGCTGACCTTTGGCACCATTTGATCCTCCAGATCGAGCAAGCCTACGCTGCTGGTCAAGTTTTGTGTGGTGTGTCGGCTGACATTGAGAAGTGCTTCAACTGCATTCCACGTTACCCTGCGTTGTGTCTTGCAGTCCTTGTTGGAGTTCCACATCAGGTGACAAATGCTTGGGCTGGGGCCCTGGCTGGTATGTGCAGGCATTTCAAGGTGCGTGACTCCTATTCTGCTGGTTTCTGTACCTCCACGGGTCTGGCCGAAGGGTGTGGGCTGAGCGTCTTTGGCATGTTGCTGGTGGACCATGTCTTCTCTTGTTGGATGCGTGCCCAACTGCCAGCAATCAGAGTGCTGTCCTATGTTGATGACTGGCAGACGTACTCCTGGAACCCAGACCATGCTGTGCAGCAGTTGGATGCTATGGAAAGGTTTGCGGCTCTGTTGGACTTGACTGTTGACCGCAAGAAAACTTTTGGATGGTCCACTGATGGCGATGTGCGCCAAACCATGCGTGCTGCGGGCCTGCAAGTCCTACATCAGGCGCGGGAGCTTGGAGGCCACCTTGGAATTTCCAGACGTTGGTCCAACCGCACCCTTGTTCAAAGATTTGGGGCTCTTGAAGACTTCTGGCCGAAGTTGGCTGCCAGCAAAGCCAAGTATGCTGCCAAAGTGTGGATGCTCCGTTCTGTTGCCTGGCCCCGGGGATTGCATGCGGTGTCGAGTGCCCCAATTGGTGATCACCACTGGGTGGAGTTGCGTCGCAAGGCCACCAAGGCCATTGGGTATCAGCGGCCTGGGGTCAACTCTTACCTGTTGCTTGGATTGCTTGAGCCTGAAGCTGATCCGCAGCTTGTTGCCCTTTTGTGGACTTGCCGTGCAGTGCGTCAGCAGTGTTCCGAAGACTTTTGGTCGTCTTGTGTTGCGCCCTATGCTGCTGGGGAATTGGATTTGCCCCCTAATGCCCTTGCCGTCATTGTGCAGTCACGCCTCATGCAAGTTGGGTTGTCTGTGCGTCCTGATGGCTGTGTGACTGACCAATTTGTGTGCTTCAGTGTCCATTCGACCAACTTTTCTGAGGTTGAATTCCGTCTGCATTGGGCTTGGTCAAGCTTTGTTGCCTCCAAAGTTCTGCACCGCCGTGAGTTCCATGGATTGTGGCAGGTTGATGTCGCGACTACTCGCCGTGCCCTTGCCAAACTTAGCCGAGATGACCAAGCTCTTTGCCGTCTCAGTTTGGCTGGGTCATTGTTCACTGAAAGTTACAAATCGAAATGGGCAGACCAAACTGCTGACTGCCCATGGTGTGGTCAGCCAGACCATCTCAGTCACCGCTACTGGGAGTGTCCGCAGCACGCTGACTTGAGGGCGTCCCTTGCTCCGGATGTGTTGCCACTGTTGGACTCCATTCCCCCTGCGCTGGCCTTGCGTGGTTGGGCGTTGTTACCACCTACTTGGGCTGGCTGGATCCGTACCCTACTCCGTTTGCCGTCAGATCTTCCTCCGCCCACTTGTGGACTTTTGCCGGGCACGTGGAATCATGTTTTCACTGATGGCTCCTGTCTGCATTCTGCCGAGCCGAGGTATCGTCTTGCCGCCTGGTCCGCTGTTCTGGCTCCTGACTGTGATCGACTTTGGTCTCCTGGCCATGCCTCTGTCCTGTGTGCCTCGTTCCTTCCGGGGTTGTGTCAAACTGCCTACCGCTCAGAACTCTTTGCTGTGGCTTATGTGTTACATTGGGCTGCTGTGTTCCAAGCGCCGGTGGTCATTTGGACAGACTGTCGCAGTGTCATACTGAGGTTTTGCAACTATTTTTGGGGCAACCGTCGCATCAGTGTGAACAGACCTCATTCAGACTTGTGGCAGTGGATTGCAAGCTCGGTTTCAGCTCTGGGTGTTGAGAGGATTCGGCTGAGGAAGGTCCCAGCCCATCGAGATCCGGCTCAGGCGAAATCAGTGGTGGAAGCTTGGAAGAGTTTTCACAATGACATGGCTGACCGTGCGGCAAGGCTTGCCAATCAGGCGCGGCCGCCGTGTTTCTGGCAACAGTGGGAGGAGCACGTCCAGGCCACGCATGCAGCAGACAGGTTGTTTCAACAGGTTCATGCTTTGCAATTGGAAGTTGGAAGGCGACATGTGAAAGGGGTGCCCATTCCAGCGGCTCCATTTGCGCCGCCCAAGGAAACCAGGGCTTTCACCATGTGTTTCGACAAAGGACAGTGGGCGGGACAAATTCCCCCAAAGATTGCAAGATTGTTTGGCTACAGTCATGCTCACCGTGCAGCACGCTGGTTGATGGCGAGACTGGTTCCTGCCGATGCAACATCTTTGGTTTGGGTGTCCTTCGCTCAATTGTATGTCGACTTTCAGTTAACATTTGGTAACCCTGGTCCACTTTCAGTACAACAGCAATGGGTTGACATCGAACAAAGGCCATATCTGGAAGCAGAGCGTTTTGCATTCAGACAGCGTGTGAGATGGTTCAGACGTTTTCTCAAAAACTTTTGGCAGGAGGCTGGACTCCGGATTGGATTAGACCAGACCAAGCCGCATTCGCAGGTGGTCCAAGCCTATTTGCCAGCTGCATCGGTACCATGGGATGCGCAGGCATTGCAAACTGTGGACGTGTGGCTGATGCGTCAGCTTAAAGGGCCTTGTGTGCGTGGAGCAGAGATTTTGTCCTCGCTTCCGATCGCGACACAGGACAGGTCCATGCAGGTTGACCTCGGCTAAAGATGCAGAGGCGGTTCACATTGGCTGAGGTGCATCGCTCCCTCCAACTGAGCATGCGCAGTGTCCGAAAATGTGGGAAAATGTGGTGGTTTCAAACACGTGGATTATTTTCCATTTCATATATGGGATGTCATCCTTCCCATTGACGAACTCCATCATTTTTCAAGATGGTTTTCTAACCACCAACCAGTATTTGATGATATTTGAATGTGTAGTTGAACTATTATGACTTTTTATACGTGAGCTGCTGATGGTTGATTTGACTCACATTTTCGGAGCCAGTTCACACGGATGTATCCCCGGGGCCGTTTTGCAGGTAGCCTTTCCTATGTCCGGCGGCACAGGGGCACGGAAGTCTCTCCGGTTTTTCCATGTTTTTCCAACCTTGGCACCTGGAATATCTCACACAAAATTCGTTGAATTTAGCATCATAATATTCTTTAATGGGGTATTTCTATGGCCCCAGTGCCATGTTTGATAACTGCAACATGTTGTGATTGACGATGTCTATTGATTTATATGTACAATCAGTGAGGGCCTTGGGAACTAGTTGGAAAAAAGTTGGGGAGTCAAGCATCCAGCTATTTGGCACCCAGTTGTATCGCCAATAGAGTTCAACACGCGTTATTCTACAAATTCCTAGCAATATCATATGTATATATATATATACATTATATTATGCACATAAGATACACATAGTCATATAGATTTTTCCCCACAATATCAAATATTCCGAATATTCCCTAAATGACATACACGGAGTCTCATGAGCAACATGGATCCAATGCTCGATCCCGCAAATCGCAACGACCTGCTTGAATTTGCACCTTGCCGGATGGCATGTGGGTGACGGAAACAGGCATGTGGGTGGCGAAGCAAAAAGAAACAACGCATAGCTGCCCGGTGAACATGTTTCCACTTCTTCTTTGGCGCTCTCTATTGGCGCATTCTTTCGGCAGAAAGGGAGCTTCAATGGCCCATAGATAATGTGCCCATTTGTGAACGTAGCTCTTCTTGATCTTGATGGAGCTTGCAACCTTGGCGCCCCAAGGTGGTGGGAAACCCTATCCAGAGCACGTCGCCCAACGTTCGTGCCCTGAGGGTGGTGGAGGACGGGTGCTGGAAATTGGTGCCGAGTGACCTGGTCAACATACAAATTGCAAGGCCCTGCGCCAAAGATGTTTGTTTTAAAGACGTTTGATTTGTAATTAGTTTGTGATTCATCAAGGCTGTCAGCCTTGCAATCCCGCAAGTGGCTGGTGGTTTCAATAAGGGTCTTCTGCTCCATCCCTCTGTGATTTTACCCAACTAGCGAAGATTCTTCAGGTGCGTTGACGTGTCCCAGCCTTTTTTAATTCCGGTTGATGTGAGATGCGGTCGTTGACCCTCAACACAATGGAACTAATTTGTTCTTATGGTTATATTCACGCATTGGGATAGGCAAACAAATAGCACTCCTTCATTCTGAGGCGGCGATGACTGTGGAGGGGCAGTGTTCGACTCAGGTCAACTCTGCTTCTGTCAGTGCCCAGACATTGAAAGTCCCCGTGCATAAACGTAAACATAGGCATGGAACGCTTCAGTCCTGTCATGTTCACATATATTTGCCACGTGCGTCAATGTGCCCTGGTAGTTTTTGGTGTCTCAACATGTCCAAGGCTCAAATGTGGCGTTGCCCCACTAGTTTTCACAGTTCGTTGTGGTTCTGGTACATATCATACAGTTTTCTGTTTATTAACATGAGTAACTGCAGAATGCTGCATATATCCGCATTTTTACACCAGGGTAAGCACATGATAAGCCAAAATTTTGCAGAATTCCCACACTTTATGGTTTGGTTGTGGATCTCACTGCTGATTTCTGAGGGCGGAATCGCCAGAACTTCAGCTAGAGGTGTCTGGGAATGGGGCCCCTACCCCCCAATATCCCCCAATACTTATTTCAGTGGGGGAAATCATTCACCAATGGATTGAAAGGGTGTTTTCTCGGACAAACCGAAATATGAATTTCCAGCAGTGATGGTTGATCGAAAGTTGGTTTTATACCCATCTACATGCTTCATCATCATAAGCAACTACCGGTGATGACAAAATGAATCAACAACGGGTAAGACCGATCAACTCTAAAGAGTTGGAAATTGTTCAGATGAAATGTTTCGGAGTTCACCCGCCAAACTTGGGGATGTCGCCAATGGAGCACGGCAAATATAGTGTGTAGACAGGGCCAATGATTAGGGACATAACCATCCATTGGGGAATATTCCTAGCATGAGATGGCATGAAGATTCTCCCTGTAGGAATGGGTTGTTTGGGGGAACAACCAAATTGGAATCAGCATTGTGTTTTGTTACAGGTTTCTGACACGTGCCACTTGCCATGTTTATTTTGCTCGCCTTGAAATGTGGCGTCTGCACCCCGCATGGATTTCTATGGCAGTTCCTGCTGGCACAGTATATATGATCATCTCATCCCCCTACTAGTCACTTCCACATGATATGGACCACAAATGTGGGACCCCAAATGAACAGATCTCCTTTTGGTGGTCCTTCCAGTTGTGTGATTTTTGTTGGACCTTGTTGAACCTCCCAAAAGTGAAAAAGGTTTCATCTTCCCTTGTATCACCCAAAAAAAAACAAATGATCCCAAATCATGAATCTAACTGGTCGAAAATCGCCACCAGTATCCATGAGTATCCATTAGTCCTTTTTAAGATAATGTCCCAACCTCCCCAAGTTTTTGATGATTGAAAAAACATCACACGAGTTGCGTCATTTGCGGCAACAGGAATTCGAATCGGCCACGGCCACAGTCAGGCAGGGCAAGTTTGAATATCAACGCCGTCCTTGTTCCAAGGCGGTTCAACTGACAAAAGATCCGGGTTTTACCCAGCAACAATATGCAAAAGTATACAAACGTGAGGTATTCAAAAGCAACATTAATTGCGTATTGGTCAAAATTAGGTACCCCCAAATACTAAAAGCAGCTAAAACCTGTGGTATGGGTGAACACCTTAGAGGTGTTTCATGATGTTTAACACCTACCTGTTGATTGCATGATCAGCGCAGGGCCCCGACACGAGTCGGAACTGATCCGCGCGCTGACTCACCTTGACGACAAAGAGCAAAAATTATTGAAATATATTGAAATATTGAAAATTGTTTTTGTTGATACGATAATATACGATAGATATTTGAAAATAGTCAGAGGATTGCCCCTGATCTAACTATTTTATTTTGAAAATAAATAATATAAAGAATTATAAAAATATTTATTATCTATGAGATTGAGCGCGCAATGGCGGAAATTTTCACCCCAGCCATTCAGCCATTCTGCCAGAGTGGCTGAGTGACTGCTCAAATTGGGTCATGAGTCGTTTGTGGTAAATCTTGGGACCTTGGTACAGGATGGGTTGGCTCACATATATGGTATAACATGGGGAATTGTTCCGGCAAAGTTCAAAATAGATGTATGAGATGAAAAAAATTGGATCTGAAATTTGTAGTCTGTCTTGGGGGACATTGGTTCAGGACGGGTTGATTTATATATGTGGTGTAATATGTAGAGCTGCTCCGGTAAAGTTCAAAAGATGGATGTGTGAGATGAAAATCTTGGGGTCTGAGGTTTTGTGGTTTTTCTTTGGATTGTTGATTCAGGATGGGTTGACATATATATGGGGTATAATATGGGGAATTGTTCAGGCAAAATTCAAAACAGATGTGTGAGTTGCTCCGGCAAAGTTCAAAAGAGGGATGTGTGAGATGAAAATTTTGGGGTCTGAGGATTTGTGGTGTGTTTTTGGTATAATGATTCAGGATGGATTGGCATATATGTGTGGTGTAATTTGTTCCGGCAAAATTCAAAATAGGGATGTGAGATGAAAATTTTACGGTCTGAGGTTTTGTGATGTATTTTTGGAAGGTAGGTTTAGGATGGGTTTGCATAAATATGTGGTCTAACAGGAGAGTTGTGCCGGCAAAAATCAAAAAAGGAATGTGTGAGATGAAAATCTAAGGCCTAAGGATTTAAAATTTAGTGGTATATTTTTGGGATTTTGATTTAGGATGGATTGATATAAATATGGGAAATAATATCGAAAATTATTATGTTATATTATTTAATTTTATTTTTAATATTCTAATATTGAAAATTTAATATTTGCAATGTTAAGAACACATTGATTGAACGGAAATTGAATAGGATAAAAAAGATATATTGTAAATATTTATATTTTGGAAACAAATATTAAATATAATTTTATTATATGATATGTTTTAAATATTATATCACGAAAGGTAGCTCCAGAGGGGCTACCTTGAGTTTTACTTTACGAAGTAAAGGGGAGGGCGGCCAGCCCCGTTACCTGATTCTTCAGGAGATTGCTAGTCATTTTAGTACCCCCCCCCCCTCCACACCTCCCACGCACCCTAAGAGCAGACTCAAAACATTGTAATTTACAGTATTTTTGTTCTTTTCGGATCAAGAAACCACATTTTGCTACATGGTGAAACCTCCGTAAATACCAGTGTTTTTGCTAGGTGCTGGCCAAAAAACACTGTAAATACCGTGCTTTTTACTACCAGAGGCAAAAAACATCGTAAATACCGTGGTTTTGGGCTTCCGACCCGCCAAAAACATTGGTATTTACGGTGTTTTTTGCTCCGAGCGATGCAAAAACACGCGAAAACACCACCGATTTGACGATTTTCGGCCACTACGGAACCGAGCAAAAACGCTGCAGGGGTAACACCAACACCGACAAGAACAACACCAACAGCAACAGCAATAGCAACAACAACAACAACAACGACGACGACGACAACAACAACAACAACACCAGCACACAACGCACAACGCACAACGCACAACGCACAAAGCACAACGCACAACGCACAACGCACAACGCACATCACACAACACACAAAACACACAAAACACACAACACACACAACACACACACACAACACACAACACACAACACGCAACACACAACACACAACACACACAACACACACACAACACACATACAACACACATACAACACACACAACACACACACACAACACACACAACACACGCAACACACGCAACACACACAACACACACACACACAACACACACAACACACACACACACAACACACACAATACACACACACACAACACACACAACACACACAACACACACACAACACACACAACACACACAACACACAACAACACATAACAACACACCACAACGCACAACAACACACCACAACACACAACAACACACAACAACCACAACAACCACAACAACAACAACAACAACAACACCAACACACAACGCACAACGCACAAAGCACAACGCACAACGCACAACGCACAACGCACATCACACAACACACAAAACACACAAAACACACACAACACACACAACACACACACACAACACACACACAACACACAACACACAACACACAACACACAACAGACACAACACACACACAACACACAACACACAACACACACAACACACACACAACACACATACAACACACACAACACACACACAACACACACACACAACACACGCAACACACGCAACACACACAACACACACACACAACACACACAACACACACAACACACACACAACACACACACACAATACACACACACAACACACACACAACACACACACAACACACAACAACACACCACAACACACCACAACACACAACAACACACAACAACACACAACAACCACAACAACCACAACAACCACAACAACCACAACAACCACAACAACCACAACAACTACAACAACAACGAATGACAACAATAACAACAACAACAACAACAACAACAACAACAACAACAACAACAACAACAACAACAACAACAACAACAACAACAACAACAACAACAACACACAACAACACACAACAACACACAACAACACACAACAACACACACACACACAACAACAACACAAACAACACACAACAACACACCACAACACACCACAACACACACAACAACACACAACAACACACAACAACACACAACAACACACAACAACACACCACAACACACCACAACACACACAAAAACACACAACAACACACAACAACACACAACAACACACAACAACACACAACAACACACCACAACCCACCACAACACACAACAACACACAACAACACACAACAACACACAACAACACACAACAACACACAACAACACACAACAACACACAACAACACACAACAACCCACAACAACACACAACAACACACAACAACACACAACAACACACAACAACACACAACAACAACAACAACAACAACAACAACAACAACAACAACAACAACAACACCATCAACAGCAGCAGCAGCAACAACAGCAACAACAACAACACAAACTCGAACAATACCAACACCAACAACACGACCAACAACACGACCAACAACACCAACACCACAACAACAACAACACAACAACAACAACACCAGAAACACTACCACCACCAACAACACCAACAACACCAATACCAACAACACCAACAACACCAACACCACCAGCACCACCAACACCACCAACCCCACAACCGCCACCAACCCCAACCACATCGCCGAAGCCTTTCAGTCGCTTTTACCAGACTCCCCTTCATATTTTTGGAAAGAAACTGGCCGCGTCGCTTTTACCAGACTCCACTTTATGTTTTTTTCCCTGCCCTCTCCCCTTCATTTTTTCTTCGGTTCCTTTCTTGCTTACCTACCTTTCGTGTTCCCCCTCTCAAGTAGTATTATGACATTGTGGATGTAAGCAAGGAGACGCGCAGTATTCCATTCCTATCACAGCAGGGGCGTGAGTCCCTTCACAGCCAGATCAGCAAGTCTTCGCAGTCTTCGCTGAAGAAGCTTGCAAGTGGCACGGGCGCAATTCAATTCGGGAGCTTGGCTCCGGCCCGGGTGGGCGAATGCCCAATCCCAGAGGTCCATGGAGCAGTTTCGATTGGCGGTGAACCCAAGGTGAACCCAAAGTGACAAGCTCGGCACGGAGGAACTTCTGAAGGAACTTCTGAAGTACCCTTCGTGGCCTCTGTGCCCGGTAAAGACAGCTGCTGCGTGCAAAAAAACACTCAGAGACTGAGAGACCATTTCAAGGCAGCCGCCTTGTCAGGGAGCTGTGGCTGGACTAGTTCCTGCCATCATAATGCCATCATTATTTTCGATGTATGGTCAGTTTAGTTTTTGCCTTCAGTTCTTTGATGTTCTTTGCGTATATCTGGTTTTCGTTTCTAGCCTTCTAGCTGTCTTTTGCTCGTTGACGGCAATTCCTAGGCCGGGAGAAGCAAAAGAAAGCTGGACTGGCAAGGCCTGTTCTGCAGCTGCGCAACTTGCTGGGCAATTGGATGGAGATTCAGGGTTTCAAACTGATTGCATTCACATGCATTCACATAGTGGAAATCAGGCGACATGTTTGGTCCCTAGCAACCGTTTTGCTTTGTTTTTGGCCTTGTTTTGGGCCCCTTTGATAGGATAACATGCAAGGACGGTCCAGGAAATGCAATTTGCATCTTCAAGACATTTCAAGCCATGAAGCCCCGAGCTATCCCTGAGCCCTGAGCTTGCAAGGGCTTGGGATTGTATGCCACTGTTTTACACGGAAAAAGGATGAAAAAGGTACAAAGAATAAACGACATTAAAGGAACATATATATATATATATATATTAGATTTAAAAGGCACGAAGCGTCTCAGGTGCTGCCAAGCTGAAGCCGAATCAGATGTCGGAAGCCGAAGCTCGGCAATCCCCATGGGGCCGCAAAGGTGCCTGGGCTGAGGTGACGCGATGTGAGGTGTGCAGTACGTGCGCTTTTCCAAACTTGGCGGATATGATACTATGGTCATATGGTATATATTGGTATATAATATTATATAATCATATTATGATTTTTTAGTACATAAGACAACTATATAAACAGATATTATTTTATGATGATTATGTATAATTTGAATTTTGCAAAAGACTCCTGGATGTGCTCACAGAAGGATCTGATAGGGTGCGGCAATATCTAGATGCCCAGACATGGCAATAGTCAATAGCTTTCAAGAAAGTTCTTATTGTGCTTTCACGCACTGCTCGGCCAAAATGCCACACAAAAGGCACCTGCGTTCCAGCATGGTGCCACGTGATACAATTGCTCTAATTAACAGACTCCAACATGCAGAAAGGGAAGTGTTTCGGCATTTTGCAGCTCAGGTTCCAAGTCCATTCCAGCTCCCTGGAGGATAGGTGTTTGTGTGGAACCATTCCGTGCAACCATTCTGAAATCCTTCGTCCTGCGCGTGAAAGACTTCTTGCTTTCCTATTTGAGCCTTGGCGAGGCAAGGTAAATGCCTATGGCAATTTTCACTTGAGGCCAATGGCATCCTATGGCATCCTATGGCATCCTATGGCATCCTATGGCATCCTATGGCCCTCACATGAAATTCACTGCCATTTCTACGTTCGCAGAGCTACAGGAGGTGAGCGTTGTCCGAAGCCACCCTCAGTGCAAGGTCTGGTTGCGGTCAAGCTCTTAACGCGACGCAAGACGTCCTGTATGGATCAAATAGCTACTGGGTTCTTTTGCTCGTCGGTCACTGAACTCACACTGAAATGCCCGAGGACAGTTCCGAACCTCGACCCAGCAGAGCTGACAAAGCGTGCGCAGCCAGGGGCGAGGACCTTGGAAGACCCTTGCCATCTTTGGGTGCAATTGCAGGACCGAGTTCAGGGAAGAATAGGGCCCTGGGAAATACCTTGCAGGTGCATGCGCTTGCACCATACCCGTTTCTTGCACCATACCTAAAATTGTATCCCGATTGTTGCATCAGCTATTTAATTTGCATGAATCATTCATACTTCACATGTGCCGATAGAGTCGATGGGGCGTTGGCATCGAGAAAAACTGACATGCCCCACATGTGACTTTGTTTTTATGATTTTTCCATATCATTGCATCCAGATGCTGTATCCAGATGCATCTAGCTATCTATAGCCCTTTTGTATCACTCCTGTATCCTTTCGTGCAGGAGATACGCAAGAAGAGGCATCAAAGGCACAGGCACCTCAAGTTTGGGCGCCGAGCCTTGGGAACAGACGAGTGCGGAATTGTGAACGACTGATTTCATTTTTAAATGTGGGAAGTGTACTGCTCGCGACCTACCATTTTTTTGCTTTTCCAGCAAAATCTAATGAAATCTCATGTGGACCAACTTGTCACTCTTGCGTAGACCCACCCGCTTGCTCGAGTGTTGCATGGGCAGCGCTGCCGATGGGAAGATGTTAAATATTCGGAAGGGATGCCTTTAAGCTGTTTTGGCCGCCATTGTTGCATGGAAATATGCCGTCAGTTGGGCAAAAAGGCTGCATTCTACTCAATTCAGCTCAATTCAGCTTGATCACGATCTAGTCGCATAGTATTCACCAGATCTAAAGATGTCTCATTCGACTCCGTAGCAGTCATGGCGGCAACATGAGGACTGGAGCTGGCTATGGGCCTGTGCCCTGGCAACGTGATTGATGCTTTCATTGATGCCAAGGATATCCAAGGATTGGTTAGGTACACTATGGTGCACTGAAGTAAGGCAGCAATTCAAAGATTTGGACGAATATTCATGCGGGCTCTTGATTAGTGTGGGCCCCCCAAACAATTCCGACAGTGGAAAAAAATGATGGAACAGGGTTGAAATAGTTTTGGATCATGATCTTGAGTAAGGATTTTTGAAAGTTCCCCCCTAGAAAAAGTAGGACACAATAGAAGACCATCACGACAAACATATATGATATAAAACTGTTGGAAATCTCAGTTGCTCATGAACTACCCGCTTGAAAAAATGTGTGGGTGCAGTGTTTTGATTATATAGGTTTTACATAGGCTTTAGTTAATTAACAAGCTTATTCTTATTGTTTGATGTCATTTTCGAACCATTTCTGAACCAAAACATTGAACAAAAAACTAATGCTGAAAAACACATCACAAAAACACATACTGAAAAATGAAAAACTTGCTAAAGAAAACACAAAAAACTTGGGAAAATGCATGGAACAAACTTTACATACCGACCCATCCCATCAATCAACAGGTTTCTGTTTTCCAAAAACTTGACGGGTACCAGCCCACCGCACTTATCAGGAAACAACATTAATTACACATGAACATACATGAACATACATGAACTATGAAAGATTTTACTCACATAATTACATAAACAAAGATGTCATGAAGAAGGGTTGCATGACTTGCAATTCAAGTTGTCTTTGGAAAGTCAGCTGCTGCTACTTTTCAGGCGTGGCCCCTTTGCCAACGGACAACGATTTTTTGGTTCTGTGATTTTTCCCGGCGGCTTTTCTGCAACACTGCTCAACCTTTACCATGAGAACAGGCTCTGGCGGGCGCGGGGTCTGGACAAGCGACGGCTGTTTGGGTACAGGCTGCATTGCTTTCAATTTCGCACACCTGCCCGATCATCATGACTTGATATGACTTGTATTGTGGGATGCTTATCGGATACTTTACGCGCTTCTCTGACACAGCAATATCGCCATGGGTCGCTGAGTCGCTGCAGGTGGATGCGGATCACCTTTTTTGCACCACCGGGCACCCAGGAGTTCCACCGGCTTGGCTGGCCGGTAGATGGGAGTGGCCACCCGGACTCAGAAAAACGACAGTCGCCATGAGATGCCACGAGACAATACAAGAAGTGAAGATCCGGCTGTGAAGGCGTTCAACGGCACTCTCTCTCTCTCTATTATATATATATATATATATTATATACACATACATACATGCATGTATAATCATGTATATATATATACATATATGTGTGTGTGTGCCTTTGAACCTGGCAACTGCAGGTGTTTGGTAGGATGTCAGTAGGACAGCCTTCTCATGCCGTGTTCGCACACTGGTTTATCATGGTTTGCTTCCTTATGGTATGCCTTCTTCTTGTATCTTCTTGTGCGGAAAAATGGAAGTGTTCAATGCATGTGGTTGTCGAATGTTGTCGATATGACAAACACCTCAGGTGCATACAGACCCTTCGGAGCACTGGAGCCAACTCGTTCAGTCGATGGCTGGTGGTTTGAAACGGAGGAGCACTGCCATCACTTCGTGTCTTCACTGAAACGCGGTCGAAGGTGTCAGGTGTTCAGATTTGGTGCTTGGAGCCACCAGAAGCAGTCAAGGGATACTTCAATAGAGCGGAACTTCGTAAATATCAATTAAATATCAAATGCTTAAATCATCTTAAATCAATCGCAGCAGATGCATATTGAAGATTTTTGAAAAGATGAACTCAGAAAGTCACGGAAGTGCAGAGCCTGAACATCTTCTAACAATTCTAACATCTTACAGTATCATCAGTATCAGATCTTATCAGCTTGGTGCAGTTTGGTGCAAGCGCCGGTGTAAGGCCAAAGTGCAGGCGGCAGGCGGGAAAGCTTTAGAGAGCACTGCATGGGAGGCTCCTGAACTCCCAGATGCTGCTTGGACTAACTCAGTGAATAGAAAGCCGCGAGCGCCATGGGGATACACAAATATCACATCATACATTCTTTATATTATCTTATAGTCATGTAATTATATAATATAATATATATATATATATGTATGTATGTGGTCTATATATATGTATATGTAAATATATATCTATAATATATATATATATATGTGTGTGTGTGTACATAGATGTAGAAGCTCATCTTCGCCTGAACCTGGATCCAGATATTCAGAACTCATTGGGCCACCAGATGTGAGGCCGGCCAACACACTGCCGATACAGCCTTGGCGGGGCAGCCACCGAGACTTGCTGGCCGGGGCCTTCCTCGGCAAGCTTCCAAGATGCCTGTTAAGGATGTGCCAAAGGACAGCGATGGATTTCTCAAAAGTAGCATGATACTGATGATATTTGATGCTATTTGATGATATTTGATGATACTGTGTAGTGATCAGTATGTGATCAGTGATAATGCAGGTTTTTTCTCATTGCGCCAGAATAATCTGGACACAAATCCAACGCACTCTCTCTAACTTGCACGACTACTTTTCGGTGTTTGTCGATGTGCGACCACGTGCAGAAGGATCTGACAAAAAGACGAACGCGATTCCTAGCCAGTTGCGAGCAATATGCTGCATTTCTGGATAAGTATCATCTACTAGTAGGCATCCATCCATCTAGTACATTCTATTGCCGCTATTACCCATACATAATCACAGTGCATAGATATCATGAGTATTCATTAGCAATATTGACTCTATATATTTGGTACTGGAGAATGCTCGTTGCCCGCTTCTAATCTTCGTAATCGTGTAGATCCTGTACATCTGCCCAGTCATTCTGCTAGTCACTGAGAGTCACCAGAAACTGCGGGATTCCCTTCGACCCTTGTGCAGCGAGCCGTAGGAGAAGACCCTCCTTTCTTGTGCAGCTCAGGCGTGGGGAGACTGTATATGACATTATATGACTCTGATTGATTATGTATTGATTATGTACCTTATTAATCCTTGTTATAAATTTAATTATTAATCCTTGTCATAGCTTTAATTACCTTTGCATATCTTGCATTAAATATGATGCTTGGTCATGGCCTCTGGATCTGCCCCGGATCAGTTTTTTCTGCCAGGTCGCTGGGCCCACTGTGGTCATTGCAGCTGGGATGGCTGCAGAGGTGGAATGGATATGACTTTGGGGTCTTCGTTGCTGCAACTGACAAACCATGGCAGACCAAAATGGCAGACCAAACCTGAACAGCACATATCCAGCCTGAGCAACAGCAAAGAACTTTGCAGAACCCATTAATAGGAATCAATAGCCCTCATAAGCCCATCTTGGGATGTACTTTTCATGTCGGGCCCTTTGCATTGCGGGAAACGCGCAGATTGTCCGAAATGCTGCTGCGCGACTGGCTGCGTCTGTGCCCAGCTGTGAAGAGGCCTGGTGAACTTCAAGCAGCGTTGTGAAAGGTCATAATATGAAAAGATACACATAATATCAAATAGATATTGAAAAAATTACGTATATATATATATATCATATCATCTTCAAATACTGCCAAGAAGTAGTTAAAGCATGTTAACCCATTAAAACATGATTTTCCCTCGACTTGTACACATGCCGGCACATACAAATGCACACATTATATCACATTATCGCAGGAGATCACTGATTGGTTGCTGGACATGTTATGCAGCCGCCCATTTGTGTTCAGCAATCGAGGTGGAGAAAGAGAAACCGGAGGCACAGCCTTCTCGTGTCTCGACGTCCACTGGGACACACTGTCAGTTCTTTGGAAAAGGAAGAGGCTGTCTTGGAACATATTTGTACATATATTTGTACATACGTACACACACGCATATATATATATACAAACATACATATACTTATAATATATATATATATGCATGTACTCGTATGTTGTATATAGTACCTCTTTATATGTTTGAAATGTACCTACTGTATACGGGCATTTATGTATGAATAGATACCTACTGTAGCAGGCGGACTTTGATAATAGACAGACATAGAGGGTTTATTGTTGAATTGGTGATGTGTATGTTTAAATCGTTTATATATTGCAGAAGCACAATCCTGATGCACCCTTCATTGAATGAATTCCTCAATTTCTCCTTACATATACGACTTGGATGAGCTAGTTCCTGAGTGATAAAGATACCCCTCCAAAAAGAATAGCTTTTTTGGGGGGTTGTTGCATCAAAGCATGCCCAATGCATTGCATGTATCACCCAGGGCTGAGGATGAATCAAATATAATATATTTAATATATTTCAGTATATTATATGCTGTTTACATTTGATATCTCTTGACTCTTGATACTCCCCGTGGCCACCACGGGTCTATTTGGTGCTGACACCAACTGATCAAGGCTTTGTTCGAAAGCGTCGCTCCTCCTTGTCCTCACCAATGACGGGTGCTGTGGAACGCAAGGCGCCTTCCACCACGGTGGATGGAACAGCGGTCTCCGTTGCTTGGCATCTCCACAGTGGTAAACCCAATCATGAACTACAATAAACGCCATAACTACCATCTCCAATAGAGGTTGATTATTAGGTATATGATACCGTATGCCCGTATTTGAGGATGTAAAATGACCCAGAAATGGTTTGTTGATGGGATGGTGTATTGTTAGAATCCTTCGCGAAGCCCTGACAAAAAAAATAGTACACCTCTTGGACGGCCAAGGTGACGATGGAGGTTTTGCCCAAGGGCGCTCTAGGCCAGCGACATTCAATCTCCATGTGCATGTGCAGTCAAAATGAGCCGGAGACTGACATCTCATTTTCCAGTGCTTGTACAGCCCATGCTTGATTTGATTGCTGCTGTGGACAAGAATTTAACAAAGTTTGAAAAGTAGGAGTATGAGGATGCCAGACGCCAAGAGAATCTTGGTCCAAGACGAACCATTCGAAAATGCTGCGCCCCTGTGTGTCGGAAGGTTTGCCACCGCCATCATTGCTTCCAGCCTGGTGGGAGGAACTGGGTTTAGTTCGGAATGATGTCTCGATCGCATCACGTTGAGGCATGGGGACATGGCGGGGGACAGAGAGGAACACAGTGCCTGTTGTGACAATCAGTGCCTCAGGAGTATGCAGTTACCCTACAATCGTACAGACCAACCAGACAGCACTCAAGCTTGAATACAAATGAATACAATGCCTGCATGGCCCCGCCTTCACCTTTGGACCAGGAAGCAAGATGTAGACAACGTGGAACATAGCCGAATTTGCGTCAGATTCTAGGGAAATTGGAGGGAATAGTTTCTATGCCAAGGCTCACCATCCTTCATTTCTGTTTTCATAACCTGTGGCAAAAAAATAACCTGTGGCAGGTTTGGTGGATGCTCGGGGGAATCCAATGTTCAAAGCGTATCAGATTGCAGCGGTTCGCGCCCTGCCTTTCTGCCATTCCATGGCATGTATGCAAGAAGATATATTTAATTTAGATTCTTCTGAGGCATGGTGGGCTTATCATTTTGCCATTCTTGGCCGATAGGCAAGGAGTGAACTGTTTAGAGCTTTCCAACAAGGGAAAGCTGTAGCTACTGCCATGCTATGCTTAGCGTCATAGCGCGATGCTATTTTCCTTGGCATTGCAGAGCCCATCCGAAGACTAGTAGTTGATTACTCGAGACATGATATCCCTTGGTGGTTGTTTAGGCATGATGAAGGGTATGAAGTTTGCAACAAGCATGGTCAATGGATGAACATAAATCTATCATACTCTGGCAGGTCTTTGGCTGTTCAAAAACTCAAAGCCAGTGCAAATCAATGCAAATCATTGCATTGATAGCTTTGTAGAAGCTACCAGCCTGCGCAAGTCTTTTGAGGGACCTGCAACTTTTTGATGGGTGTCCAGTTCTGGCTGATTCCAGATGGGCCTTCTGCAAGGGCATGGCTTCAAGGTCACCCCCCCAAAGGGGAACATGTTGGCCTTCAATGATAATGATCGCCGGAGTCAAAGCCGTCGATGAGAATTTAAAAAAGCACCTGCTTGAGCAGAATTGCCAACACCGAATATACTGAGTCCGACTGGACATGGACATGGTCTTCAGAGAACTGTGACCTTCACGGAGTGCTCACTAGTTTTCATGTTCATAGTCGTGGTTATTGGTTGCCGTCGATGACGCCAATGGCATTGTACTGGGAAGGACATGGAAGGACCACCCATGAATGATCGACCCAAACTGCCAAAGAACACACGCGAGATGGATACTGTAGATTCAGCAGAATTTCCAGTCAAGGAGAAAATATATAGACTATGATTTGGCAATTTCAGTGCTAAAGCGCTCTTGCCACTGCATTCCTTTTGGTGTGTAAAGTCTCCTCAATTTTGTCGTTGGCTTTGGCCCTGAGCCCTTGACCCAAACACTGCTTTTGCGATGGACCACAGCCGCATTCATCAGAGTTCGCGTACAAGTTTTCATCAGGTCCTGAGCAGCACGAGCGTCCATATGACTTTCAATCCGCAGTTCTTACTTCCTATGTCCCATGAAATGGCCGATGGCGGTGTGCACAAGGAGTGAGTCAAAATGCAACAGCAACTAGAATTACTAGTTAATCTATGTTAATCTACTTGCTGGTCCCTGTGCGCGTTGTGCAGCGCTTGTAGTCTTTTCTGTCGAACTGATTCGGGTTTTGTTCCCGGAATGAAGGAGGAGATCTTTGGTAAAGAGGATTAAAGAGGACAGACTGAGCAACAGAACCGCCTCCAAAGCTTGGGGCGATGGCAATGGCTTTGGCGCTTCACTTCCCCCGTGGGGAAACTCTGGCCATACAGGGCAGGCACATGATGGCACTTCAATTCTGCGACAGGTGTAGGGAGAGATTTGCAGAGAGTTCCAGAAGATTGCGACAAAGGCAGATTGGCCAAACCAGTACAACGCTGTATGATGCTGTATGAATGTGCATTCAGCCCCCAAAGTACAAAGTGTTGCAACTCTGTCTGCCGGAGACTCCCTAAACCAAGTGTGTTACAAGTTCAATCTTTGTTGGTCCTTTTTGGATCAGGGCTGATTTGCCATTTGCTTGCACTGCGTCGGTTGGGCTTCCATATTGGATCCCTGGATGGTGGTTGAAGCGGCGTTTGATTTCTCCAACGTTTTTCAACATCATTTACAGAATTTGCCTTTTGTTGGAAGTGGCATGTGAAGTTCTTTGACGCTGTTTAATGTACATGTTAATCTTGTTCACATTTTCAGTTGGCAACCAGGCCCAACTATTTGGGATTCTCCTGTGGCAGGCCGCACGATCCTTTGGGCAGACCACGGTGGAACGTCCCAGCCTTTTCAAACCACACATACCGAGCGCGTATATTTATGTGACAAATTCACGCGGTGACATATGTCGACAAGATAATACATGCAGATGCTGTTCATGTATAGCTTGTACATACAGACCACGACAAGAATTGAGTAGATCATGCGTGTAGCTGTTGCAGCAGCATGGATCAAAGGCCCAGAAGTTGGCGAGAAGCTCTTGGGCTTGTCTTGCTTGTGCCTGCGCAGTGTCAGGCAGAGTTTATGCCATGGCATGCACATCGGAATATCATGGAATATCAATGTGTATCAATACCTGCAACACACAGATATAGTACTGTAGATATGCATACACTTCATATACGACATGCATATGTTTTTCAATATGAATGTGTGTGAGAGTTACATACATATAAATGCATGTATAGCTATTGTATACACACAACCTGTATGTGAGTATGTTCAACCTACCTATGTCTATTTGCATCATCAACTTTCCTAGGATAGCAACAATTCTGCAAGGATCCTTCTACACCGTTGTCGGTGTGTGGGTCGGTGTGGGTGTTCGGCACTTGAAACTTGTGGGCCTTACGAGAAGCATTCAAAATATTAAAAGGAATGGAGAGTAGCAACTGCAGAAAATCAATATGACTTTTCAATACTTTTCAATACATTTCAGCTTGCATGTTTCCAAGCATGCTGGATATAGACATGTCCCAAGTTGCAAACTCAAACGGCAGGCTGCAACTCTCGTCGCTTGCGCGCACGAAGTGCTGTGGCCGTGTTCCTAGCTGGCCAGCAGTGTTGAAGCGCATAGGGTCTTAGAATGTCTTAGAAAGGTTCATCCTGGAAGATTTGCATGTTGCAGGACTGTTTGACTTAGGCGGCTTGCCATTTACTTCATCAGAACATGCAGAACATGCAACGCAATTAATTTTTGCCATTTTGTCATGCACAGAGCTCCATTCATACGTCCACTGTTTCTGTCTATGAGTCTATTGTCTTCCTTTTGTGCTAGTCAACTGATGTTTTTGTGGCCCGTTTAGTCGCTTGGCATTCGCACATATTCGCACGCTGCAGCATACGGCTCAAGCCATGCGTAGCGCAGAGCCAGCTGAAGAAGTGAAGGAGGTGAAGGATGCGAAGGAGGTGAAGGAAAAAGATGCAAAGGAGGTGAAGGAAGTGAAGGAAACAAAGGAGCCCAAGAAGGCGAACACTTCAAACACCATGCTGTTTGAGATAATTTTTGTATGTTTGATCTATTTAAAATGAAATGACAGCATCCCACAGCACGCCAAAAGGCATCGATATTCTCAACTAATTCAGGTGGTTCCATAGCTGTTCTTGCAGGCTCCCCTGCTCGAGAATGACCTCACCGCCCCAAAGCAGAAGCCTCCTGAGAAAAAGAAGGAAACAAAGCCTGCTCCGAAGAAGCAGGACTTCGACTTAGCGCTCATGCCATGGGGATAGCTTGGTTGCACCAACAGGGATGGGATTGCTCCAAACGAGCCGCCACAGGACCCCACTTTGACAGACGAGGCACCCGTATTTTTGCGTTGCAACTTGCAACAACAAACCTGGTCAAACCATGTCAAACCCGTGGTCCTTTGGCTTCATAGATATGCTTCGTTCGATGACCGGTTGCTTCGGTATCAAGTGAATGTTGCCATCGTTTGCATGTCGAACGCGGGACAATAGCGGCCAATTGAACCAACTGAACCTGCATTGGCAATGGTGCCATTGAAACTTGAAACGCTTCCGTGTCACTTGATCTTGGGCCAGCTGGCAGGTGGTGACTCAAATAGCACAAGCAAAATATGAGGCACAGACATCGTCTTGATTTCAGACTGAGACGGACAAAGTGGTACTTTAGAGCTTGGCGCACATGGGTGAAGGTAGCACTTCATAATTCTGGCTAGACTGCCGGTTTCGAAACACAGTCCAGTTGGGTGACAGTTATGGGCCAACCAAAGAGAATCGCGAAAGTCACCTAAAGTTCTGAAGCAGCTAAACCCGGTTCCCTGATGCACTGAGCAATGTCAGAGGCACAAGAAGACAAGCTGAAGGATGTGGCACGCCATTCCATGGCGCTGATCAGTTGCTCGGTAGCCAATGACCTGGAAAGGTTGAGATCCAAAAATATCCAAAGTCTTCCACCTTGCATTGCTGTGCATGCCAGATTCAACCTGCACGGCGCGCGCCGGACTGCATCATGACTTTCAGGAGACTTCAACAAGATGGATGAGCAGGATTTCTTTCGTAAGATCGCTGACATTCAGAACCTTTCTGGCAGCAATCAAACATTAATATACATTTGCAACATGATCAACATGTCGCCACTCCCCAAAACTTACACATGATTATTCGTTGTGCGTTGTTTTTGTTCTTAAGTTGATTTTCGCTCTAGCATGCTCTAGATACAGTAGCAGTAGCATATTACAGCTTGGACGTTGAATGAGAAAATGCAGCTGGAACATTGCTGTCAGTTTTTCATGTTTTTCTGAAGTTTCTTTTCCAGATGAGCCCCCTTGCACAAGTGCAATGACTCAGGAGATGTTTGGTGAAGTACGAGATGCAATACATCCGGGCTTGGGAGATTGAAGAAAAACGTCGGCAACGCGAAATCGCTGACCTGGAAGCCATGCGTTCACGCTTCCAGAAGGCCTGAAACATACCAAAATTGTTTGTTGTTCGTGCATGGTGATTAATTACTCGGTTGAGAAATCTCGGACATACATGGACATACGCTAAAAGCAGAAACCGTTTGAATCTCAGATCTTCCCACCAATTGGGCTTCCATGCGGGACAAGCTATTATTTGCACCATTACTGTCATGAGGAAGGTGAAGCGGAAGAGAAACAATTAGAAGGGCAACGCGAAGTCTTGCAGAAGGCCCAGGTAAAGCGAAAACGCTATGAGGGCCGCTTGGCTGCTTCGATTCATACCATCAGCATCGTGGTTTGCAAAGAATGGAAAGACTCAGAAAGACTAAAAAACTGGGTTGTGAGATGACAAAGCAATGGCGCGAAGCGTGGGGAGAAACGGAGTGCAGTAGAAATCAAATCACATCAACACATTTCTTTGCAGAACTGCGACAATGAAGCATTTTGCACCTGTACTCTTGCTCACAGACACAGAGACGCAGACTCGCAAACAGTTGCGAAAATTGATTAGGCTGGGGGTCTTCACAGATCGGCGAAGAGTAAGTCAAGTCAAGATAGTTCAATGAGGTTTGTTCTTGCACGGCTACCCGTTATATTATATTAATTTAATATACATAATATATACGTGTTATAGAATTGTTTCTCAACGTGCCACATCCGCATTCAGTTGCCAGAATACGACAAGCATACACTTTTTGTTGAACACACATATATATATATACACATTGAACACACGCGAATTCACATGTCAACTATATCGTGCAGCATGAGGATGATGACGATGGTGATGATGATGATGATAATGATGATGATGATGATGGTGATGATGGTGGTGATGATGATGATGACGACGACGACAACGAGGGCGATGCTCCTTTTTCCACACACACTCACCAACATATGAGCCCACACCAACATATTAGCGTGACACAGGGAAGGAACCATGAGGTTCATTTGGATCCAGAAATTAGATCCTGCTCCAGCAATACTGAGATGAAATAACAACAAAAACACGAACCGATGTGGGTTTTCCATGGTTTTCCCGCAAATTTGGGTCGCTTTCTATGGTTTGACGGTTTTGCCATCAGCTGTCAGCTGTCAGGCTATGAAGCCTTGGCAGCCTCCGTGAACACCAAACGGCCGCAACATGATTCCAAGGCTAGGGCTATGAAGGGAAAACAGTGACGTGTTTCAGGCTCATAGGTGGCCAAAGGTGACCGGCATGACCCCGTGGTTTCAGGAAAATCTATGAACATCTGGGAAAGAGGATGAAAGAGGAATGATCAGATCTGATATGATTTGATTGTACCACTTTATATAGATTTGTTGAGATTGAGTTATTTCTTGGTGTTGGGATCTTGGTTTGGTTCTTTGCCACCGGATGTCAATGAGTCAAATGTAATTCCCATGCATTGCTTAACAGCTTTCGTTTTGGGCTGTAATGTTACAAAGATGGAACCTTCTCAGCGAATCCATTTTGTTTTTTGACTTCCTTGTCCACTGATAGCACAGACTCGAAGGTGCAGATAAACCCCGGTCTAGGCTTCAGTGCGCAGATGCAGAAGGGGTGTCGGACCTTCAAATGTATGATGTATGTGTTATCTCTGTGCTTCTTGAACGCTGATTTTTGGATGGTTACCCGGCACAGGTGAACTCCTATGAAAGAATGATATATTTAAGATTTATACATACGTGGAAGAATTTGGAGTACAACGACAGATTCTGTGCCTTCCCTTGCCTTCCTTACTTTATCTCTCACTCTTGCACCAGCTGCACCTGCTCTTCCACAGTCAGCTGTCAGCTGAGTCAGTTGAGCTCGACAGGAACTGATCCACAAGTTGACCTTGGAGCTTCAGAAGATGTCGCAGCAGCAGAAGCGCTTCAATGAGATGTCACAGCTTCGCGATGAGCCGCTCGATGCAGTTAGTCGATGTTAGTCGCCAGAATCCGCAGACATCAGACAATCTTGACTAATCTTGGAGGGATGCGAAGGGATGCGAAACGGAAGTAAGTGGAACATATGTAAGTAAGTCAGAAGTAACATAAACAAATTTAATGGAACGTAATTAGTGGATATTAGTGGAACTTTCCTTTTGATTTTTTGGGTGAGAGTGATTGCACACTGCTAATCTGAAGACTTTTGGTGTGTGGGTGTGCTGTTTGTTCCTGCTGCGTGTGCGTGTGTTTTTTGTGTCACAGATGGTCACAGACGTGTTTTAACATGTTTTAACGGTAGTACTTTTTCCCCGGGGATTGTTCTTTGATCTTGTGTGCCTCTTCGTTTTCCTGACACGATTGTTGGACTTGGTCTTGCGCTTGACTCCCGCAAGCAGCTTGCTTCGCTTTGTGTGGTTGTATGTAGTTGTTGCCGGAGATTGTAGCAAAGCCAAGCACGCCAAGCCAATCGAACCCTTGCATGCGAACTTTCACACAGAGACACAGATGCCTAGATTCTAGATGCGGAATCTGCGCGCGGAGAATCTGTGACACATGGTGCATGTCTCTCAAAGTGCCAGGCGGAGCCGAGTGCTTGCCAAAGCTGTTGAAGAGCTGGACAAGGAGATACACCATGAGACATCGTTTGAATCCATTTGATCCAGAAAGTATGCTTGATATTGCTTGATTCTGCTCATGCCATCCCCGATTATCCACGACGTTTCCGCACCGACTGGGTTGCGCATAGTTGATTGAGTCGCCAGATCATTGGTCTTGAAGAGAATGCCGCACAGACCTGGTCCAAACACATTGATGAGCCCAATTTTGAAAAAAATAGTTTTAAAGGTGAAACTATTTTATTATGAAGTCTTGAAATGCTTTTAAAATAGTTGAAGGGGGTTCAGGGTTACTGATGAGGCCACTTATTATATTATATTTGTTTGAAGATGTTGAATTTTGTAGACTGCTGCCAGCATCTCTAAACATCTAAATGTAGCTGTGAGGACTTCCTGGCGGAGCAGGAATTCCGAGAAGAGAATTTTGGGCCGGACGAAACTGAGGCGACTTGACACCCGTTTCGTTTCGTCGGGTTCTTGCCAGGCTTCTTTGGGATCTTAGACAGACTTCAAAGATCTTGTAAGTGTGGGCTCCAAAATGACATTGGCTGATTATTGGCTGACATGTTCTTGTTCTTCATGGAGGCATCATCCAGGATGTGATTTTGCCGGCTTTGTTTGCTTATTCCTGATTCGCTGCAACTACAACTTATAGCATGGGTTTTTGCTGGCATACCGTATTTGTGTCATTTTTTGTCAAATAGTAAATAGTAGTGCATGACTTTCTTCATATGCTGTCTTATATCATCTGAATAGAAATTGCGCAGTGATGCAAATTGATGCAAAGGGATGCAAAGGGTGATTTCATCAGATGTTTTCAGAATGTTTCAGATCGTTCCAGCGCTGTTTTCCTCCCCAGCATGGCTGTGATTGCAGCAGGCCATTGACAACGGCAACGGAATTGTGTGTGAGCAGCCGAACGGAGAACTTGTGGAACTGGTGTCCTGAGCATGCTACTATGACAAAATATATATATATACCACAATAACATATGATACCATATGATAAATGAGTCCTTTGTGATACTATAGATGGAAGACAGGTTTATTCTTTGCATGGCGCATGGTACTAAAGATTGTATGCCACAAGCAGAAGAAGGCTCCCAGTGTTGCGATTGACTGCCATAGCTCAGAGACTCAGGAAAATCCTGAGTTGACAATGTGCCAAACCTGAAGGAATCTGAAGGGAAACTCATGTTGAGGGCTTGTGAAAACATGGAGCCAATGGGAGAGGGCGTGGTCGATGTTTTCCTTTGCAGCCAAGTTTTTGCAGATGAGATATAAAATGAATTAAAATGATATAAAGGACTTTGCTCGAACTTTCGCACACATTTGAGTGATGTTGTACCACAGAACCTAAGGCAAGAGATGGTGAGATTGGACTACAGGCAATGCGGTCCCATCATGTCTTAACCAGAAAACGGCATGGGACGGCATGGGACGTCGGTAGGTGACTCATGAGATTCGTATCACTGCTAGACTGCTGGACACTGCTGGACACTGCTGGACACTGGAGATATCGGAGATATGGAATATGTTGGGGCAATGCGGCAATGAAACATATTGAACACACAGCGGGTCTAAGTAGGTGCAGTTGAAAGCCTTGCCCACAGCCACACAAAAGGGAACAAGGCCTTGCACAATTTTGAGTGTGAGTAGCAGATGCACAGACCCAAGAATCACCCAAGTCAAGTAACATCAAGTAACTACGGAAGTAACTAGTTAGCGAAAAAGCTCAAAACCAAATGATCCAAATGACAGCTCAAGGTAGCAGCCCCTCCAGTCACCAGTGAGGCTGGAGATGGCTGGAGCAGAAAGCCATGTCAGTCTCTTTCTGCGTGTTTAGCCACCGGCATCGATGTCTAGAGACTATGATAGACTACGTCTATGCGAATTACATGAGAGAGAGGTCGTTGCATGTAGCTGCAGCTGCCAACATCATATCTTTGGCAAGTCGGCAACTGCGATTTCGCGACTTTCGTTAGATACTGCATTTCTTGATATTCCTTGCTTGCCATATATGTACGTACATATATGGGAGCCGTCCAAAAACACCAGAAAGGTTTTTAGTAAAGGACCTATTCTCGCATTTTTCCCATGGTCTAAAACCTGCATCGCGCAAGTTTCGCGCAAGGGCGGCCCAAGGTACGCGCAAGTACTATTGTTATCATTATTACAAGTACTATTTTTAGTTAACATTTTGATTACTACTACTACTACTACGACGACGACGACTACTACTACCACTACTACCACTACTACCACTACTACTACCACTACTACTACTACTACTACATTACCACTACTATTACTACTACTACTACTACTAGAACAACAACAACAACTAATACTACTACTACTACTACTCCTACAATTACTCCTACTACTACTGATACTACTACTACTACTACTACTACTACTACCGTATCTGATTTAGATCTTAAATATTAATATCTCGAGTTGATAAACATAGATAACCAGGGTGGTAAATAGGCCATCCAAAGAAAAAGGAGCAGATAGATAGATAGATAGATGAATAGATAGATAGATAGATAGAGATAAAGCAGCCAACGCGGTCCGGAAGACATGCAGCAGCAGTCCGGAGATGGTGAGCAGGAAGGTGTTTCAGAGTGGTTTCAGACCTCTTTTGGGCTTGTTTTTTGGGTACCCCCAGCTTTGGGAGATGAAAAAAGAAAGAGAAAAGGTAGAGAAAGAGAAAGAGAGAGAAAGAGAGACAGAGAGAGGAAGAGGGAAAGAGAGAGAGAGAGAGAGAGGAAGATGGAAGATGGAGACAAACAGAAGGCGAGAGAGAGAGAGAGAGACAGAGAGAGGAAGAGGGAGAGGAGAGAGAGAGCGTTGTAAATGGTGAGCAGCGGGGTGTTTCAGAGTGGTTTCAGACCTCTTTTTGTCCGTAGGCTACCTCAGCTTTGGAGAAAAAACAGGAAAAAACGGGAAAAGAAAGAAGAGAAGGGAGAAAGAGAGGAGAGACCAAGCAAGCACCCAAAACGTACTCTAATTGTAGCCATTGTGGTCCGGAAAGACCTGCAGCGGTCCGGAAAAGCAAGCACCCAAAACGTACTCTAATTGTAGCCATTGTGGTCCGGAAAGACCTGCAGCGGTCCGGAAAAGCAAGCACCCAAAACGTACTCTAATCGTAGCGATTGCGGTCCGGAAAGCCATGCAGCGGTCCGGAAAAGCGAGCACCCAAAACGCACTCTAATTGTAGACATTGCGGTCCGGAAAGATGAGTACGTTTTGGGTGCTTGCTTGTCCGGACCGCTGCTCATCTTTCCGGACCGCAATGTCTACAATTAGAGTGCGTTTTGGGTGCTCGCTTTTCCGGACCGCTGCATGCCTTTCCGGACCGCAATCGCTACGATTAGAGTACGTTTTGGGTGCTTGCTTTTCCGGACCGTCGCACGTCTTTCCGGACCGCATGTGTTTCAAGTACAATCTGTTTTGAGCCCCTTCTTTTGGATGTCTTAAGAACTAGGTAGCCCCATAACCGCCCCCAAAAGAGGTCTGAAACCAGTTCGACACATCTTCCTGCTCACCGTCTCAAGACTTCTTCTTTCTCTCTGTCTCTTTCTTCCTTCTCTTCTTTCTTTTCCCGTTCTTTCCTGTTTTTTCTCCAAAGCTGAGGTAGCCTACGGACAAAAAGAGGTCTGAAACCACTCTGAAACACCCCGCTGCTCACCATTTACAACGCTCTCTCTCTTTCCTCTCCCTCTTCCTCTCTCTCTCTCTCTCTCTCTCTCTCTCTCTCGCCTTCTGTTTGTCTCCATCTTCCATCTTCCTCTCTCTCCCTCTCTCTCTCTCTCTCTATCTCTTTCCCTCTTCCTCTCTCTGTCTCTCTCTCTCTTTCTCTACCTTTTCTCTTTCTTTTTTCATCTCCCAAAGCTGGGGGTACCCAAAAAACAAGCCCAAAAGAGGTCTGAAACCACTCTGAAACACCTTCCTGCTCACCATCTCCGGACTGCTGCTGCATGTCTTCCGGACCGTGTTGGCTGCTTTATCTCTATCTATCTATCTATCTATTTATCTATCTATCTATCTGCTCTTTAAATGTATTTCCTTGTATGTTGTGTTCAAGTCTTTTCTGTCTGTAAATTGTTCTTTTCATCAAGGTCAGCTAGACCCCCCGAAGGGGTCTGAAACCACTCTGAAACCGCTCTGAAACCACAGAAGTTCAACACGTACAGAGCTACTTCCCGGTACTACTTCCCAGTACTACTGTGTTTACAAAGCTTGCACAAAGCACTTCCCAGTACTACTGTGTACTACAAAGCTTGCACAAAGCACTTCCCAGTACTACTTTGTACTACAAAGCTTGCACAAAGCACTTCCCAGTACTACTTTGTACTACAAAGCTTGCACAAACTACTTCCCAGTACTACTTTGTTACTACAAAGCTTGCACAAAACACTTCCCAGTACTACTTTGTACTACAAAGCTTGCACAAAGCACTTCCCAGTACTACTTTGTACTACAAAGCTTGCACAAACTACTTCCCAGTACTACTTTGTACTACATGGCTTGCACAAACTACTTCCCAGTACTACTTTGCACTACAAAGCTTGCACAAAGCACTTCCCAGTACTACTGTGTACTACAAAGCTTGCACAAACTACTTCCCAGTACTACTGTGTACTACAAAGCTTGCACAAAGCACTTCCCAGTACTACTGTGTACTACAAAGCTTGCACAAACCACTTCCCAGTACTACTGTGTACTACAAAGCTTGCACAAACCACTTCCCAGTACTACTGTGTACTACAAAGCTTGCACAAAGCACTTCCCAGTACTACTTTGTACTACAAAGCTTGCACAAACTACTTCCCAGTACTACTGTGTACTACAAAGCTTGCACAAACTACTTCCCAGTACTACTTTGCACTACAAAGCTTGCACAAACTACTTCCCAGCACTACTTTGTACTACATGGCTTGCACAAACTACTTCCCAGTACTACTGTGTACTACAAAGCTTGCACAAACTACTTCCCAGTACTACTTTGCACTACAAAGCTTGCACAAACTACTTCCCAATACTTTGTACTACAAAGCTTGCACAAACTACTTCCCAGTACTACTGTGTACTACAAAGCTTGCGCAAACTACTTCCCAGTACGAAATACTAAGTGAATACTAAATATTTAACATTCGAAAACAAGTACGAGAATAATGATGAAAAACAAGTGAAATGATGAAAGTGATCCGGGAGTGTGGTCGCGCAAGAAACGCGCAAGGTTGGCGCAAGCTCGGCCCAAGAGGCCTTTGTGGGAACAGTAATTTAGGACAACCCCCATATATATATATATATATTTTTTTTAAATTACACATATATTTGTATGATTTGTATGTTTGTTTTACACTTGTTAGGTGGCTACCTCACCCTACGAGGAAGAGCCTGGTTTCCAGGAGATCAACCAGTGCTATTTTTCCCCATCGGCAGTCTCTTGCATTCTGCTGCCCAAGCAGTAAAAAATCAAACCCAAGCACTGGCCAGTTTTTCCAGGAAGCAGTGGGGGATGTGGAGTTTGCGGACAGTGTTGAGGCCAGGATGCTGCGAACTCGCGAGATCTTGCAACCTACATCAACCTACACATTCCAATTACAACACTTACAACACACAACACGTTTGGAAGAAGACGAGACGCAAAAGCTCAGGTGGGAGCGGCGGTGGTGAAGATTTTTGTTACAAGACAACGCCCAGCTCTAGTGGTTCCATGGCAGTCTGGAGCTCAAACAGCCCACTTTGCGCCAAGTGCATGCGATGCAGTTTCCACATGTTTCCACTATGTTACGCCTTGGCCTGGAACTTTGGCAGACGTAGTGGTATGACAAGGAAGACATTGGTGAGAGAGATGTCAACTGTTTTCTTTGCCCTCTGAGGACTCAGCAGGCTCAGAGTACGAGATGACTCCCTGTGTGATTTAGCTGACTGCTTCTGCATTAGCATGGAAATTTGTTTGCTTGTAGATCCGGAAGACGCATGCTGAGAAACCAATTGATGTGAGATAGAGCATGTTTTTTCCTTTCTCTCTTTCTCTCTTTACCTCTCTTTATCTCTCTCTCTCTCTGTTTCTCTCTTTCTCTCGACTCTCGCAACTCTGCAGGTTGAGTCCACCAGTGGCAGTGGGACCTTTATTCGGCGGCGTGGCGTTCTGCTGGCAGACCTTGCTGGGCAGATTCCTCCCAGCATTCCCAGATGTGACACGTGTGACATGTCACATGTTGTATCCTGTTGTGGACCCCTTCCGATGTGCCACATCCCAAATTCAGTAAACCAGTCTTAGCATTATTCAATTATCACACCAGCTGTGGTCGCCAAATGTGGCCAAGCTCGGAATGAAAAGTCACTATAGACAGAAACAAACCACATCCCCCTAGAGCAATCCCTTTGCACTTGGGATGGTCGTTGTGTGTTGTGTCTTGCCGCATTTTCTGAACTTGTGATGAGAATCCTCGAATGCCAGGCTGGTCGTATGGATGAACACGATGACCACGACCCTTTGGAGTCCAAGACCCTGGACAGCTATCATACACTGCAACGCAAAACCACGTGGTTTTTCTATGTTTTTCTTACGAACAAATCATATATCACATACTGTAATACAATATATATATATATAATATTAATATACTATACCATAACAGAATATAATATATTAATATTTATATAGAGATATAGTTATAATGATGTTGTTTATATACTATTGCAGCAGGATTCATTCACTTTGGGCAAGAATCATTGACCTATTGGCACGTGCATTTTGACCTCTCCGACAAGAGGGCTGTGCACCCAGGCCCCCATACCTCCACTTCACGGACGTTGATCAGGCCAAGCCGCAGACGTTTGGTTTGAGAAAGTTGCAGAGTTTAATGAAGACCGGACGACAAGACATTGACAAGATAACATAAGATAACAAGAAATGTCAAGACTTGATGCTTTGCTGGTAGTGCCAGGATCTGGGACGATCTGAAATTGCTTGAAACAATCTTTGCTCTGTTCCCTGGCGCAGGCGGTTGAAAACTTTGAAGGAGATCTCGTTCTAACAGCCGCACATGTCGTGGCGGATGCGCGTGGATACCGAAAGCATCAGATCAGATTGCAGGTATCATCGGTACCATGTTCACGCGAACACATGTGGTGCGTCAGAATGTGCATGTGTGGCGTAATGACATTTGATGACATTGAATACTGTCCGTGTAGTGGCGTAGTAGTGTTGTTAGATGTTGTTAGTTCAGGGGCGAGGCCTTTCTGTTCATCAGTTGTGGCTGCAAGGGTGACATGTTTTGGTATGAGGCGAGACATTCGGGTACAGCTTTTAGCTTGCCCTGGAGCTTCACCAGATGCTCGTCTCATTTGGCCCCATTGGGCCCCATTGCCACCATTGCCACCATTGGACCCCTCAGATTTCCAAGGATTTCCATCATGCCTGTCATTGCCAGAGTCAGACCCATCCACATTGGCCTCCTTTATTCTTTAGAAGTGTGTCCGACCAAGAAGCTAAGGAAAAGTTCATGGCACGGGTTGTTGCTGCCACATTCTCAGTGTGAAGCGCACACACACACATACACTTTACATCACTTTACAGAGTATATTGAATGGAATTGTGCTTTTGGACGCTCTTGGGACTTGGGACATTCCTTTCCGTCGTGAATTGGGTGACACTTGCGAGAGTTTGCTAGTTACTTGCAGAAGGCATTGGTTTGTAATTTTTGGTGATTCATTAGTCATTGGTGATATTCGGTTGGCTGAAAACAATCACCGGCTGCTTCTATGGAATGTCATGAGCCCCCAGGTGGCACATGATTGTGATTTGGCGCTGCTGGAGGCCCCTTCCACCGTCCATGGTTTGACATACCCTTACTGTACATTGTGGCGGGAAACCGGTTTTTTATGTTTCTTTTTTCTCTTTTACCTTTCATTCGTAAGTGATCGGGACCTACCGTTTCATATCATTACATATCATTCATTACATATCCATTCTGGCTGACGTATGTGTTTAACGTATACATATGGTGTGAAGCAGTATGGTGCAAACATGCAGTCACTAGCATACATGCATGTGAGTTGCACTAATATCATGCGATGACGCAATGCAATGTAATGCCGTGTGGTACATCTGTTCAAAATTGACTTGACGTTGCGCATGTTTATGTGCTGTAAGCACCTGGGTGTCTGAGCAAGTGTGTGTATGTGTGCGTGTGCACTTGTTACTTGGACCATTCAGGACCCACATGCATTTAGATCTGGCTTGTCAGGAGTCAGGGCTTGATTCTATCATATTCTATCATATTCATTCATATATCATATATCATATCTGTATCTCCATCTATATCATATCTAAATCTATTCATATCTCCTGAATCTCCTGAGCCTCAGTTGAGTTCTAAGCTGCTCAAACTTAGGGCGAAATCTTGTGAGATCACCCTGCCCTGAGTTCACACGATTCGTTCGGTACAGGTCAGGGACCCTGACTGCTTTGAAGGCGGGGCTAGGGACATAGAAAGCTATAGAAAACTGCTAGATTTTTTTTTTGGGATGAGATGATTGACAGAGAAAGCTGGCGATTTGATAATGTAAGATGACCACATAATTGTTTATCAGTTGTGTGTAATAGTTGCAACTTGTTTTCACCACTTTAAACTACTTTGATTCGTTTGGTCTTGAGACGTGGCTGGGAGAGGCGCTACACCGATGGAATTGCTGAAGCCCCAAGAGATGCTGGCAATGCAGTCGAGGGTACAGGCTTGCCATGGCTTGCCTTAAATGTCAAGGATGTTTTCTTGTTCCTTTGGTTTTGTTTAATGTTTTTGATATTTTGTTGTTGCAGTTTCTGTTGCGGTTTTCTGTTTCATTTTCATTCTGTTGGACTTCTGCTTGTGCGACGCTGTCTTAGAAAATGGTTTCCAGCTGCAGATCGATGTTAGCATATGGGCTTCCAGAGCTGCCAACTGGCAGGTCATGGGCTTTCCCATTGGAGGGGATTACTTGAGCATCACTGAAGGTGTTCTTTCTCGCATTGAGGCAGAGCTGCCTTGCATGGCCCGGGCATAGGGTGCAATGGGATGCATAGGGGGAGGTTCTATGAGCAGGATTAGGAGCTACACGACTAGTTGGACTTGAGCTGAGTTCTCTTAAATTTGCAACAAGTATCAACAGATCCTTTTCTATTCACTTGAGCCATCTTGAGCCCAAAAGCATGAAACACATCCTAAGTTTCTGATGTTGGACCTATCACCGTGCCCAATCGCAGTTCAGTTTTTGCTCTGGGTGCTGCAGCATTGCTTACAGGTTGTTGACTATTCCCATAGCAGAAGGTCTTGCCCACGACTTAGCAACAAAACAGCCTTTCCATATACTGAGTCTGATGAGGAGCTTTGAGCATCTCGTGCCATATTTCTTTGGTATTATTTTGTTGTTTATATAGTTAATATTTTTCCTTCCACTTCAGGTTTGGCCTTGACAGTGGACGCTGCCATCAATGCGCCTTGGACAAACACAAGACCTGGCATACGAAGACTGAGGTCTTCCAGGCTTCACCATTGAAAATACAAAACTCTCAAACGGATGAGAATGAGTGTGCTTGAACATGGCAGAGAATCGATTGCCATGAGGCTGGAAACAGTGGTGGACCAGTGGTGGATCCTCTGACTGGGCGGATGAGACTTGGCATGTTCGGCATCTTTGAGGGGGCAGAAGGCGGTGGCTGGACATGTCATTGACCGCACGCAAGTACTCTCCCTCACTCTCCTCTCCCTCACTCTCCATCCTGCTTGATGCTTGATGCTGCTTTGCTTTTTGGCCTGGCCTGGTTCTAGATTTTTTCCAGCTCCGTAAGGACTGGAGTTGCTCACCAAAAGGCATGCTGGCACAGGGGCTTGGGAAGGGAATCCCGGAATTGCTAGGTCCCCTTGTTCGAACAAGCAGTCTTATGGTGCTCCATTGTTGTCTTTTGATGTTTTTTGCAGGTTGGTTTCGGTGACAGACCTGCGTGAACCGAAGAACAAATTCTTGCAAACATGCCTCAAAGATTGAGTGTCGCCGACCCATGACGAAATCAATCACCATTGCAGACTATGCTTCTTTCTTATAAGGGGGATGTTGCACCAGGTGTTGATTTGATGACCTATTTGCTCTCTTCGCATTGTTAGGACAAAAGGATGCCAGGATACCTCTAGCACAGAACCAGGGTTTTGATGGATTTTGGGTATGTGGCCCTTACATGAGTTTCCTAGGTCCTACAGTTCCTACAGTGTACAGGATTTTTTGTATAATAGTTTTGTATAACAGTTTTGATCGCGATTTGATAAAATGGGACTTGCACCAGAAGCTGCCCGTCCGTGAATTTACCCATTCTGTAAGAATACCCACAGGATACCCGGGGTGTTGCTTAGCCAAGGCGTTTGGATTTGTTCGCTTGGTCACCCTCACCAGGTTGTGGCCCGTGGCGTCGAAAACCAAGGGCATGCAGTACCTCCATGTCTGCACCTTGGGATTCGTGTTCGCAGCTCCGGACTCACAGGGTTTTGCGTGGTTTTGCCATGATATGCCTATCCATCCTTATCCACTACAGTCACTACAGTCAGTCAGGTATATTATGATATATTCAGATATCATTGATATCATCATACAGTCAGAAGCTATAAATCGCTGTGAAGTTGGACAGTGCTGGCCTGGCTTTGAGGTTTGATATGGCAATGAGCCCAGCGGTTGCCAAAGAACCGGGCTTTTTTTCGTGTGAAAACCAAGGTCCATTTTTCATTCATGGCCCATTTGCTCCCAAACTCAAGGCGATTCCTGTATGCAGCACTGCATGGGAGACCTACTGAAATGCCGGATGCCTTGGATTACTCTGCGAATGTAGAACAGCATTCTATGTATGCCATGTGTTTTGCGAAGAAGTATGTGAATATGTTAGTGATTCTTGCTGTCGGTTGCATCCTATGGGCCATGGAGAGACGGGATGTGAGATGTGCAGAGAGGAAGGGCAATTCCAGTTTGGTCATGACTTTAACCATGGGGATTCAGATGCACGGCAACAGAAGGTATGGAAGCCTCATGAAGCCTCCAAAGTGTAGGAATACAATCCGTGTGAGGTCGTAACGCCATAATTACTGGATTGTTTCAGGTTGTTTGGACCAGGGCGCCAGCCACAAAAGAAATGGTTGCAGTATGTTGCAGTGGATTTACATGGATTTACTGACTAATTACAAACTGCAAGCCCAAGGGATTCAGAAGTGGTTGATCGATTTGAATTCCCTGAGTGCAGTCTTATCAACAACACGTGGCGGCTGAGGTCTCGAAATGCCTCATCATGCCTCATCAAATTTAGCCTCATAGAATCATGGCATCAGAGCAAGATGGTTCAAAGCTGCTTTGATGTGGCCAGTTTGTGCAGGCCTGCGCTGGGCATTTATTTGCAAACCTTGGCTAGTCACTCAGGGATCCGGGCATTGCTTGAGAAATCTTTGAAAAAAGTACTCCCAATAGCTCAAGAATGTTCCAGATGGCCTGATGGTTCTGTTCAAAGACAGATTCGAATGATGTGCGGCACAACTCACTCTTTTTGGCTCCTGTTAAAGTGAAGAAGTTATACTTGCAGAGGAATATAGAGGAATTATCATGTCTGCAACACTTGTGGTACCGTAATGTGCTTTGAGTGTTTTGTCTGCGGTAGATGCAGTTCCCTGTTCTCATTTTGGCTCAGAACGAGCTGGGGCAATTGCAGCCCCAGTTGTGGCCAGCCCTTTGTTGTCACCTCTAAATAACCACATCATTATCAGTAAGCACCACTCAATGAAAACAGCAACTTGGTGCTTAAGGAGATCCCTTGAAGTTTGATTTCACTGCTTGTCCTCGTTTGGTTCTCGGGTGTGGCCTTTCAACGCTCAACGCAGTGTTGACCATCCCAGTGTCACATCGGAATGCTGTGTTGCGGCACCTGCGACAGTACCATGTCTGCAAAGATCATTGTTACTACAGTGCGTTCTTAGATGCTCTTAGACTAATTTGAAATTTTATATCATTTATCATATTGTCATATTGTCCCAAGAGTTTTTTTCACAACGCTTCTGTGATTCGGTGAGTCGTATTTGTTGGCAGGAAAATGGAGGCTTGAGACCAGCAGTCTGAGGCATAAACGGAACGCATGTAATGCTGAACCACTTGCCATCGGATTCTTTCAGGGTCGGCCAATACCGAGGATCAGCTTTAGGCGATTTAGGCGTGAGACCTCTCTGGGGCAAAGACATGTGTGCTGCATGTGCTGCATGCATGTGAGAGCCAAGGCAAAAACAGACATGATGAGTGACTCTGATGCAAACTGTGTAGCCTGCGTCCTCCACACTGGGTGCTTGTGTGATGGTGTTAGTGTGTAGTGACAGTGCAGCCGACAACTAAGGGCCAACTTCAATGAGGCCTGGGATGCAAGTTGACGGAGGATCAAGCACAACACATCAATCCTTCAAGTTGACCAAATCACCACGTCCACGGTCAACGGGATCCAAGGGGTGCGTTGAAGTCTTGCCTCTACAATTTGGCACAGTATGAATATAGAGTTGAGTACCGTCGTTGCAGCATAAAGTGAACACGTGTAGATTAATGGAACGATGATGATAACGCGGATTTATGCGGATTTACTGTATATTAATATAGTATTTATTATATCATTATTATATATCTGCATATACCCGTGTTTTTTTCCGCCGGATTCTTCCCACCAATCAGGGGTTTGAAAGCTAGGTTGAAGCAGCGGATAGCAGCGGTCAAGTGTCAATGGGGTCCATAGCCTCACAGCCTGCTTGTTCTGCAGGCCATGTGTGGAGAAGTTACACCAGATGCGGACCCAGCATGGGAATTGTGTGCTGATTGTGTGCTGAACACCCGGAACTGATCTACAGAATCTACAGCCTGCAACCTAGCTAGAGTCAGGCTTTGGAGCCTGGAAGATGCGCAGAAAACCGTGAATTGACTTGACGCCGCCAGGACACAGCATTAGCAGCTGGAGAAAGGACCACAGGGCGGCGGAATTCACATCAGTGGTGCCACATAACGCGACGGAGCAACCTGGATGTGCCATATTATACAAATCATTTACTGTAACATCTACAAGACATCATTTTGTATAAGAACTTGTGAGCGGCTGACCCAAATTTGTTTTGAGAACAGGATGATTAAAGTCTTGGCCCCTTCTTCGGGCACAGTGTGTGCAAAAGAAATTGAATGTGCTTGATCTCTATGTTGCACCAAGCTTATCCAAAGTGCTGGAGTCTTCCAGAGTCTTCCATGAAAAAAAACGCATCACATCGCATCACGTTTTGCAGCTGCGCGGCTCAAAGTGGGTGGGCGCCATGTATCCGGGCAGCCGACGTGAACGGCCACGACTTGACCTCAACGAGGTGGGCTGGGGCTGGTCAGGAAAGGTCAGGAAAGGTCAGGAAAAGTGAAAAGACCATAATAAAAGAGACAGGCAATAAATGACCTCGTTGTGCTGTTCACATGTTTTACCCCTCCTTTCCGTTTTTAAGTATCCACAACACAGAGCACCCATAGAGCACCCTTTGCTTTCAAAGGGCTTAGCATTCCAGGATTTGACCTTGTTTCAAGCATTGAAAAGCTGCCAGCACGTTATGAATATTTCAGCAACCAAAAATGGGTTGGCCTGGCCTGGTCTGCCAGGTTCGGCTGGCCCAGTCTGCAAGTGCACCGCAATTGTGTGTTGACTGCACTGGCACATGGATGCCCACATAATCTTTCATAATCTCACATATAGAGAATTTGAAGCATCAAGTTGACACAAACATCACAAACTGGTCTAAACAGATTCCAAAAACAAATTCTAAAAACAGAGTCAACACGCACAGCAGGAAGTTCATGGACATCATTTATCAGAGATTTATCAGAGGTCTAAGTCGTCATTCAGCGCGGGGCAGCGTTGTTCGACGCCTTCCTGGGCCAAGGCATGCGACACCCAGTGCAGCCGCAACTGCAGCAGCTCGCGCCGAAGTCGAGGTGACTAGCTTGTGCTTTCAAAGTCTTTCATATAAAGATAATTGTAAAAATATTGTAAATATATATATATAATCATGATAGATATAGTACATTATAGTACTGCAATATATATATATAGTCATATATAATGTGGAAAATAAATCTCTTTTGATATGAGAGATAGGGTGATCTAATATGATCTAATTGGGCTACATCCACCTCTCATATGCTGCATGGCCACTGCATGGTCCATCAGTCGAAGGTGTCGATGGGAATAATTTCGCGCCCTTGCCATCGCCCATCGGTTTTTGCGAATTACTGGGTAGCAAAAGACATACCAGACCCTGATGCCACCAGCAACCTGCCCAGAATGCAATTCTACAAGCGATGCTTGAACGACCTGGTGCATCAAGTGACTTCACTGCAGATAGTTACTGTTTAGATCTGTTTAGATCTGTTTAGATCTGTTTAGATCTGTTTAGATCTGTTTAGACTTAATGTAGACGGTACCCGGTAGACTTTCTGTTATGCTTGCCTGTCTGTGCGCATCGGAAGACTTGTGTAGAATTGTACTTTCAAGTCACTGGGTTGTGAGATGCCTTTGGTCAGCGGAGTATTTTTGACGTATGTTCATTGAAAGAGGGTTTTGAATGTAGGCTGGTTTTGTTTTGCCGGTATCTCTAGTTCCCAGTAGTTTCTCAAAAGTTGTACATGCAGGATCATGCAGGATTCTAATTTTACATTTGGCAGGAAGGGCGACACAAACAAAGCATAGCATGTGCAAGTGCCGCTTTGTGGATGAGTTTCACTTGTGGACAGGATGCATACTATATAAGTTACTGAATCATGCTGCTGTGGTCTTCTTTTCCGAGACTAGAGACTGCGCACGGTTAAGGTCGACCTAGCGACTCAGCGTTAGAAGGGCTCCTCCGGTTCAAAGAGAAGAAGGAGGAGTTGAAGTTGAAAGTGCCTTGGAAAGTCTTGGAATCACATGTTTTTGAAAGGTTCATCCCTGCACATCCAGAACTTGGAGGTTGAACTGACAAGAACCAGATCCATAGGCACGATTGTGAGGCTTGGATGGAAATGCCAGCACATCTTCGACCAGCGCCAAGTCCCACAGACATGGGATGCCCCTGGGCTGAAGAAACTTTCGAATTTCCGAAGCTGGTGATGCAGCCGTTTTCAGGTCGTTGGCATTTCGGCATTTCGGAAGGTTTTTGCATGATGTTCACAGTGACTCCAGCCGCTCTGAAAGCCTCAGGTCCTCCAAATTACGTGACAGAAACAGCAAGAGGACACAACCAAGAGGTCTTGTGAGTGTCGTTTCTCATTCTGTGTGATCGGTTAGGACTTTGCTAAGCATTGCCGCATTGCCCCAACATCAGCATGTCTTTTGGTGGGGGACGCGTGTTCCAAACTGAAGAAAGCCTCCAGACAGGATTTGTGACCCACATTGGCAGGACTGACGCTTCCAGTGCAAATGGCAGTAGACCCAAAATGGTCAACTGACTTGAAGAAAATGAACGAGAGCCTTGGGCATCTCCAAGTATTTTTTTTGCACCCCAGTGAAAGCTGATGAGCTTCTAATTATGTGGCCTACAGTGGCATCCTTAAAGTGGAGACGAGAATTATGCTGACAATCCCAGGAAAGTTGGCGCATGTATCAAGTACCAGGCCAAACTTTCATCATCAGTGTGGCCTGACAAATTTGGTGCGGCTGGTGCGGGCTTTGTGAAGAGTTCTCAACCGTGTTCTCAACCTCCATCTGCATCCATCTGCTGGAGTTGCCTGTGATTTTCCACTTTTGTTGTTATATCCAGACATATCCATACATATCCAGACTCTCATTCCACACCTAAGGCCTGGGCAGATTTCGCCAGAGCTTCCTTTCATGTGGAGGAAGGTGCCCTGACTAAGACACCTTTTTTTGGTTGCCCTGCCAACTGCCTTTCCACTGGGCTTGGTCCAAGGACTACCTATCCAACCCACCAACACCACACTTCGTTGCTGGTCGACGTCCTGTACATCCAGCTGACCGTCCTCTGAGAGTTTGATACCGGGTCTTGCTGGACCTACCATTCCAACATATTCCAACTCAAGTCAAGTTCGAACGATTACGTGGCCCTTCACTTGCATGGCGGGCATAACAGAAAGTAAGAAAGGGTATGAAGGGTAAAGGTATGTAAAGGTGATTGGTTGTTGAATCTTTTTCGGGTGATGATTGCTGTTGACTGCTTGCATTTTTCTCACTCTGTCAGTTTCACTGCTGGCTCCAAAGGTGCCAGCAACAGGAAGCGCCAAGGAAAGCATTGAAAACCCAATAAAACCATCATCATTTGGAGAGAACTCGCTGAATAGATGCTGCATTTCGCTTTTAATTCGCCCAATGCCTGTTTGTATCTGTTTGTTCTGATGACCTCGAGCTCGCAGCCACACCAGGAAACTTCATGTTCCTTCGCTTCCATCACAGACGGTCCCATCACCGGCCTCAGCACCTCGACCGCAAGTCTTGACCCTTGCGCTCAAAGAACCGCAAGCTTGTGCAAATTGTGCAATCAGTGAGAACATTCGCATTTTGTTTTTTCATCATAGTGGCGCGGCTAATCGCGGCTATATATTGATATATATATATATTATATAATATCAATGTGATCTAATAGTATTGGATAGCATTGGACTATTGTATGTCAATCAATGGGTTTTATATGATTTTCTCTGAGTTCAATATTTAATATATTAACGAATATACTATATACACTACAACATGCAATAATTTTTGATGCTATTGATAGATATTGATAGATATTGAGCTGGTTTGAATTCTTCTGGGCCAGGCTCCACCGCCACCTGGTGAGCCAACCGCCTTCGCGACGGCAGCTGAGCCGCCGAGCGTCGAGTTGGACAAGTCGAAAGTGAACGCGGACGGCGACTTGGCGAACAGGACAGGACGAGTACAGACGAGTGAAAGGAGTTGGTCGGAGTTGGTTCAAATTTGGCTGAAAGTTTCATAAAGTTTCAAACTGTTCGTGATATGACATGTAGTATCATGTAGTTCTATGCAAGTACCATTCAATTACTGTTAAATTCATTGCAGTGTTTGTTAATGCCAACTCCGGATTAATAAACCATGGTTTATAAATTGTGGGGGGTACCCTCCAAATAGTCACAATATGATACTTAAATGGTATCCCCCCAATTAAACAACCTAGGGGTTTATTAATCCAGGGTTGACATTACTATCAAATCGTAAGTATACTAAATTACAATTCAATTCTACTGTTCATGGCATTCGATTGCAACTAGGTGATAGGCTCGATATGATAGATGCAGTTCTTTTGATGTTCATCCCATCCCTCTTTAATGTCTTCCTTATTCGTGGCCTCGATTTCTTGCATTTCTGGCTTCATCATTGAAAAGGGGTACATATGTTATCATATGTTATCAGATTGATTGTCCCACACCATTTATCAATCCTTTCAACACCTTTCAACCTTGTGTGTCAGTGAGAGCCAGAGTGTTTTTCTGTTTGGATTTATATTCTCCACATGGTACGGTATGGTACGGCTGCCACTTGGCTTAAGTCAACTGAGGCGCGGCGAAAGCAGCGCCCCCGCCGCCTCCCAAAATGTTCTTGCCAAAGTCTGGCAGCACAGTGCAAAACCGCGCTTTGTGGGTAGAGACGGTAGAGTTGTGCTTTGAACATCGGTTCCGTTCACCTGACTTGAGATCTGACACAGGTGGGTCTTGGGAGTTTATGACCAGTCGACCTACAGAGATCATCAGAGATCTACATGTGTACAGAGATCATCAGCTGGGGTGTTTGCATGCAACACTGACAACCCCATACCCGATCGGCTTGCAGTTCTTACAGATGTTCTCAATCTTTTTGAGATTGGAGCTTGCAGTCACGTACTGGTATGATGTTTCTATATGATTTTTAAATTATATATTATATAAATGATGTATATGATTCTGATTTTATATGTTTGCATGGTTTTCAAAAAATGAGGAAAGAAATTGGCCAGTTTTTTCCAAGGCTTGAAGGCAAGATCACCCCAGACCAATTCCGACAGTGCTGGGACATGAATACAAATTGCAACTTGGCAAACTCATGTGTGTCGTTGGTCCCTTGTGGAAGGGATGAGGTTAAGGGCAAGACATGGCACGTAGTCGTGATGGTGGTGAGAGTGGTGATTTAACGGCACCATTTGGGCACCGTATTTTTATTTAGCCTCACAGTAAACACGAAGAATACTTTTGGGTGTTGCCCAGGGATTGCCTATGGATCCTTGACTGGATCATACGAGCCCTTCGCAGAAAGAGTGGCTGGTCTGAATTAAGCAATGTTTGCTGGGGATCTGTCACTTCTTCATTTTTTTAGCTTCGATTTTGAAACATGTGCTTCAGCTTCAGTTTCTGCAGCATCAGCTCAGGAAGTGGAATCGTGACTCGGCAGACGAGTCGCAATCATTTCTGAGCAAGTGCCGCAAGACTGTCTCGTAAATGATCCAGACATGTCCAAACACCGTCATGTTGTTCATTCAGCATTGGAAGGGACACATAGTGCTCCTTTCAAAGTATCATTTCAGGAGGGTTCGGCTGGGTTCGGCTTCAGCTGGGAAGAAGTTAGGGCTACTGAGGTTTGGCAACTGGCAGCCGGAAACCTTGGGCCTCGCATTCACATGCCGGAAGGGGCAAAAGGCTTGGTTTCACACATGCAGATAAAATGATACATGCTGATTGTAAACTGAAATCTGCGGGTCATTGCGACACTTCTACTCAGACCATCTTAGATCTGATGACAAGTTTTCTTATTTTCCTTGCAACCTGGTCACTCAATGCATTGGGGTTGTCTTCACTCTAGCTTTGCCTTGCGGATGCAGGGCGAATACGACACAGCGCCAAACCAAGACAACTTCTCTCTGGCGGAATTCAAGACTCTTGGTCGCAATGGTTACTGGCACAGTCATAGTCTCCAGCCTTCGGAGTGCTCGAAAGAGCTTGAAAGCATTCCATAGCATTCCCCTGTTGCAGCAACACCAAGTGGATTTTATCCACAGTAGCGGAGAGCTCCTGGTGTGGCGGTTGTATTTAGACTCCGAGCGGAATTGGTCGCAGTATGTTTCAGTACTTTGGGGATGCGTTTTGTATCACGAAGCCATGTCATGTTCTCCACCACTTTGTGTGTTTTGTTGGTTGGATTGGTTGGTCTCAGAGCGCTTGATTGGCAACTTGTTGCTTCAGCGCTAGAGCTTGAGATTTACCTCATAAATCAGGTAATAGATAGCATGGTGTGGCGAATCCAAGACCCGTTCTCTCCTGTCCTGTATTTTCGGATAGGTTTTTGCGCACCTCTTCGATCAGAGGCATTTTCACATTTGGATCGAGTGTTTGTTCTTGACTGCTGACGCAACAGTTGGGCAGATCTATAGTCCAGAAAAGAAGTGCATTGCCAACAGCATTTTGTACTTTCTAGTGCTGTGGAGAGGGACTGCCAAGAGGAGGAATCATTTGGACCAAGTGATCTTTCCAAACTAGCAGTAGCCCTGACACGCTCTTCGCAAAATGTTTCATGCGTTGCTTTTTCGCACAGTCACACATGCTTATACTTACAATTATATAAACAAGTATAAATAAGTACTATTCATATCTATTTGTGATTCAACTGAGCACAGACATGTACAGGCTCACTCCAGCCAACTGTAACATTGTGGCCCAATATCATCAGGGGCCCCAGTTCATCCCAGACGGCGTCGGAACGCCATGCCAGCTTGTGAGGGCACAAAGGCGCGTTGAAGGTGTCCGCCTCCACTGGATTCACAGTGGTAGCGGAGCCACGGTCTAAGGTCCAGGGCACATGGCTCAAAGTCACGATGGAGATGAGCAGGGCAACTGGCACGATCCGCCTATGGTTGGAGCGACAACGTCAGGGCAAGCTGCAGCTGCAGGGGTCACTCACACTAGTGGTAACACTGGAAGTGAATCTGTAAATGGGAGTCAGCTGAGGGATAAGGATCCACCACCAACTTACGATGGATCAAACCCAGAAGTTACTTTCAGGCAGTTCGAGAAGAGTGTTAAGTTGTGGCAGTTTGAGACGGACGTTCCTTTGAGGAAGCAGGGTGCCAAGTTGCTCCGAGCTCTCACAGGCTCGGCAAGGCTGGCAGTAGACGACTTGGAGTTTGAGGACATAGCAAAAATGAAGATGGCATCAAGAACCTCCTCAACCGCTTGAAGGAGTACTACATGCCACACCTCGAGGTGTCTTTACCTCGGGCCTTTGAGAATGCGGTCTATGGCCAGCAGCGTCAGGCGAAGGAATCCTTTGCAGAGTATGTGCATCGACTTGAAAGGGCATTTGCACTTCTCTCTAAGGAAGGCGTTGATCTTCCGAAGGGAGCCACTGGGTACATACTGTACCGACAGGCAGGACTCACAGAAGCACAGGATCAACGAGTTCTGACTTGGTGCGAGGGTCGTTACGACCGGGATTCCATAGTCAAGGCGCTGCGGCGCTTGGACAAGGTCTTGAAGGAGAAGTCCTCGAAGGCCAGCTATGCCACGGAAGGCTATGAGGCTTTTGCGAATGACCAGGTGAACCAGTCTGAGGAGCACCTTGAGGACTCCGACCAAGACTTCGTCTACGTTGCCGAAGGGGACTTGGATGGAATCTATGAAGAAAAGACATGCTGGAGGCTCTGGCTTCGTACCGTGAAGTTCGACAGGCTCTGAAGGAGCAGAAGACGAACCGAGGTTTCTTTCCCGGAAAGGGATTTGGTGGCTTCAAGGACGGTGGCAAGTCCAAGGGCAAGGCCAGAGTTCACAAGGAGCAGTTGAAGCTGAGGACGCGATGCTGGAAGTGTGGTCAAATTGGCCACATTAGTGCCGAATGTACCAACAAGGTTGTGATCAAAGAGGGCACCAGTCAGGCATCGAGCAGTGGGTCGACCGGCAAGTCTAGCTTCTTTGTCTCCACAGCAGATGGCTTAGGTGTTGCAGCCGGAATGCATGGAGAAACCTCCCATGACTTTTGGTTGCGAAATTTTGTTGAGCGCAGGGCAAAGACTCGAAACAATTCTCCTTGTGAGGCAGATGCGGCCTATAAGAGCGCGACCATTGGGGGGCAAACTCATCAAGATTGTGGTTTTCATGGCATTGTCACTTGTTCATTTGAAGGGGTCGTCGACACGGCGGCAGAAGGTGGTCTTATAGGAAGTTTTGCTTTGAAAAGACTGCAACATGAACTCAACCAATTAGGGCTATGTTGTCGTTGGACCCCGAAAACTTCTGCGGCAAAGGGAGTTGGTGGACAAGCACAAGTTGTTGGTGTTATTTTGATTCCGTTGGGTCTTGGTGGTATCAATGGAGTTTTGGAAACAACAGTAGTTGAAGGAGATGTACCATTGCTTTTGCCAATTCGTTTATTGAAAACTTTGGATGCGATCATCAACATCCCAGAACACCATGTATTTTTCGGGAAGCATGCAGTGACTGTACCGATGAGAGAGCTCAGCAGCGGTCACATGGTTATTCGAGTCACTGAATTTGCACAGGCAGGTTTCCAGGTACCAGAAGAATTGCAATCGCAGTATGACTTCAGATGTGGCATGGAGGAGCGTGAAACAAATGCAGTCATGCTGGCTCAACAACGCCTACGAACTGGCACCACGAGCCCACGTTCAGTTCTTTCACCTGGTGCCTCTCTTCGACCTGATGGAAGGCTTGGTGAATCGAATTCGAAATGTGGGCAAACCCAAGGCGATGATGGAGCCGACGATTTCAAGTGTTCGTCGGGCCGTGCAGCACTCAACCCCGAAGGCTGTGCGAAACTGGCGGGTGATGTTGGACAAGCTATGCACTTTGCTGGCAATGGTGGCTCTGCAAGAGGCTATCGGAGACTGGTGCCCGCAATCATTGGAGCAGGCATCCTTGCCCTCGTGCGAGACCAAGCAGGAGGACATCTATGCCGAGATCATAGTGGGCGCACCGGCTATGAAGCCTTTGCAGACCAAAGAACCTCCTCCGAAATCAGCAAGCGAATGTGTGCACCCGAAGAACAAGTTGAAGGGAGGTGGCAACAATCGCGCATCTTGGATAGTATGTCGCGAATGCAATTCGAGATGGGAGAGTCCGTTCAGGGCAATGGAGGTGAGGAGAGACTTGAAGAAGGAGAACCTCGAGAAGAGACGGGGCTCTTTGAGTCAAGACATGGGGACCGCAGTGGTTCCAGAGGACATGGAGGTGGAAATGGCTATGGGCGAGGTTCCGAATGTCAACCAGGCCCTCACCTTTGCGGACACGACCATGGACATGAATGCCGCGCAGGTGGCACAGAACCTGGAGTACAAGATGTGGGAGGCCCAAGAAAGTATGAGGGCGCAAATGGAAGATCGCATGATGCAAATGATGGTGGAGTGGCAGAACCAGAGGGCGAGCTCTTCGCAAGAAGATCAACTCCAGCGGCAACAGCTGCAGTCCATTTTGAACGAAATGAGGGAGAAGACACTACGCCAAGAGGCAATGATCCAAGTACTGCAGCGAGGTGCGGTGGAGTCTCCCCCGATGACTGCAGGGCCAATGGAGAGTCAGCGCTTGGAGACCGGCTCAGAGGCCGGGGCATCAACTCTTGCCGGAGCAGTGAGAGCACCGAGTGTCAACACTCTGGTTCTATGTCATTGCCAACAACCTGCAGAACGTCTGAAGGTGAACAAAGAGGGTCCGAGACGAGGCCGGACCTTCTGGAAGTGCACACAGAGGCTGTGCAATTTCTTTCAGTGGGATGTGATGGAACAACAACGACTTTTGCAAGCACAACCAAAGATGCGGCCGAACACAGCACCTCTCAGTTCGGCAAACTCCTGGCAGCCGGTGAGCGACCAAGTGGAGATTGTGGACCTGGTGTCGGAGAGCGGGATCTAAGTAGTTGGACCCTATGCTGCACCAGAGAAAGCCGAAAGAAGGTGCGGAAGCTGCAGGGAAAAGGAGCAGGTGAGTTGTTCCATGTGGAATTGAAGTACCAAGTTTTTCTTGATGAGTGGCAAGATCGAGAAGGGCTAGTACCAATAGAATGTGAACAAGACATTAGAGTGGAATTGCACGCCAACAATAACACTTTCTTGCAGCAACTCTTTGACGATGGAAGGGAGACTCAGTTTAACCGGAGGCAGCGTAGAACACTGAAGAGGGCGATGGCATGCTTTCATGGAAAATCTGGTGAGATAGTGTCGGAGGTGTTTTCGCCCCCGCGAGTGGTGGAGCAAGCTGCACGACATGGTTTGACCCCTGGGAAAAGCTATGACTTGGTCACGGGTTGGGATCTCAGTGACCCTGTTCAGGTGAAGGCCATGTGGAAACAGCTTCATGAAGATAGGCCACTCCTCATAGTTCTTTCTCCTCCGTGCACTGCCTTCTCCCCGCTGCAAGAATGGAATTTTCCAAGAATGAGTGTGAGAAATGCGGTCCGTTTGATTGTCGGAGGTTTGGAACACCTCGAGCTCTCCATGCAAATTGCGAAATGGCAGCATCGTCAAGGCAGATACTTCATGTTCGAGCATCCTGATCTTGCGAAGTCCTGGGAGGAGGACTGTGTTGAAAAGGTTGCCGAGATGGAAGGAGTCTTTCGTGTCATATGCGACATGTGCAGGTTCAACTTGAGAGCTGATGGAGTAGGACTGAATAGGAAGCCAACGGGCTTGCTCTTGAATAGCGAAGAGATGGCCAGGCATTTGAGCCGGCGATGTCAAGGAGGTCATGAACATCAACCCCTGTTGCATGGGTTGGCACGAAAAGCACAGAAGTACACCATGGAGTTTTGCAGAGCTGTGATCCAAGGTCTCAAGAAACAGATGGTGAAGGATGGAGTGGTTCACCGTCCACATGAGATATGGGCGGTCAGCCATGAATTGGACATGGAGGAGGATGAAGAAGAGCCAATTGGTCAAGTTGAAGGAGGCGAAGCCGAAGGCAGTCATCAGATCACGGAAGAGGAAAAGGCCATGGTGAAGAAACTTCACCGAAATGTGGGACACCCACAGCAACCAGAGTTTATACGATACATGCGAGCTGGCAGAGTCAGGCCTGAAGTGATCCGATGGGCAGCCAAAGAATTCAGGTGTGACGTTTGCGAGGCAAAACAACACCCAAAATCTGCCAGACCGGCAACCATCCCTCGGAGTTACCAGCCCAACAAAGTGATTGGAGTCGACATCACCTTCATTCCACAAGTCGGAGGTGGTGGAGTCATCCCGGTTCTGAACGTGTTGGACTGGGGAACTAACTACCAGATGATGGAGATGCTGGAAGGAAAACAACCTCAAGAAGTTTGGGAAGCGCTGCAACGAGTATGGTTTCGAATCTTCGGTGTCCCGGAGATCATAGTCACAGACCAAGGCAGAGAATTTAGCCAAGTGTTTCAGATGGAGGCGGCAAAGCTGGGAATACTCTCACATCAAACTGCTGCGAGAGCTCCCTGGCAACAAGGGAGAACGGAGCGACATGGTGCCCACTTCAAAGAGATCCTGGAGAAAGCCAGAGCGGAAGAAGTGATCACCAATGACCAGGAGCTGGTGGCATTGATGCGGGAGGTGGAGCAGGCAAAGAACCGATACAGCAACAGATCGGGATTTGCCCCTGTTCAGCGTCAGATTGGACAGTGGCCGAGAGTTCCAAACTCATTACTCTCGGATGATCACTTGGACGTTACCTTGGTAGATGACATGCTGGTGGACGACATTGAACGTCTTCACAAGATGCGTCGTCTGGCTCAGAAAGCTTTTGTGGAGGTGAATGCCAAGACCTCCATGCGGAAGGCTTTGCTGGGAAGGCCTCGTCCTTGGGAGAACTATGAGGTTGGAGATTTGGTCTATGTGTACCGAGTTCCCAAGGCCAGGAGGACAAAGACTGGCGCAAAGGAGGCGTTTGAGATCGCCAGCAACAAGGCGATGTGGGTCGGACCTGGGACAGTAGTGGTTCCCGATGGTGCAAATTTGTGGATATCCATGATGGGCGAATTGTGGAAAGTGGCAAGGGAGCAATGTCGAAAGGCCACCTCTGATGAGCGACAAGGAGTTGAGGCGGTCATGCAGGAGTGCCAGGATTTGATACAAGAATACAAAAGGAACAGCAAGAGGGCAGGCTACAAAGACATCACTGGTGAGGCTTTTCCTCCCAATCAGGGAGAAGAGGAAGTCGAAGAAAGCCCTTTGAAGAAAGTCCGTTTCAATGAGGAGGAAGAGGTACACGAAATGCCATATACCCCTGAGTCGCCAATTCCAACACCTGATGGCGAAGAGGCAAGGTCATCAGTGGCAGAACCTGAAAGAGAGGTGAGCAGACCATCTTCAGTAAACGGAGGTGGTGAAAGGATCATTTCATCCAGTACATCGTCTTCTATGCCATCTACACCCTCAGAAGGAGGAAACGGAGCTGGAGGTGGGATGAGAAGGATGGAAGGAGATGAAAATGCAGAACAAGCAGGGCTCCCAGAGATGGAACAGAGCTCATCGGTGGAACCGCCTGAGTTCCAGGAGGCTGTCAATGCTTCTAGGTATCAGGCGAACAGATTGGATGGGCATCCTCATGCACCTAGCGCAGGACCTGTGCGCTGGGTCCGAGGCAGCAGGGAGAGAAATCCATACTTAGCCTTTGAACCAGAGTTCCATTTGATTGCTGCTGGAGAAGATGAAGAAGAATGGGAAGATGCAGAACACCAGAGAAGGTGGCAGAAGCTT